>OZ008370.1:42164000-42775113 GCA_963931995.1 Phaonia tiefii | reverse complement strand
AAAACTGAAAGCAGCAGACTTCCCAATTCGCTTGGAAGATTCGTCAAATTGTGGAAGAGGACGGAAACATGTTGAACTGTCTTTTCATGTCTGACGAGGTCCATTTCGATTTAAACGGCAACATAAACAAACAAAATTGTTGAATTTGGTGCGCTTCCAACCCGCAGATACTCCTTGAGACGGAATTGCATCCACTTTGTGTCACAGTGTGGTATGCAGTTTCATCACGCTGCATTGTCGGACCCTACTTCTTCGAAGAAAGTATCTTGCTGTGTGGTTTCAGCAAGATTGTGCAACTGCTCGCATAGCCCGGTCTGTTATGACAGAATTGCGACGAAAATTTCCCAATAAGCCGATATCCAGAAACTCCACATTCCGTTGGCCCCCAGGCCGCCTGACGAAATGAGGAAGTCTACAAAGTCTACTGAATGAACTAAAGCAATGCATTCGAGAAACAATATCAACGAGCAGGGGGGCATTTAAATTCCATTATTTTAAGCTATATTTAATAAAATTGAATGAGCTTTAACATGAAGAAAATAAAAATTAATTCCATACACTAAAAAAAAAAGTTATTTGAGTTTCTTAATGTAGCAATATTCATCAGCCACCCTGTAGTTCGTAAAAGTACTAGTTACTAGAGAAGTTTTTACTAATTATTGTGTCTCTAGTTCAGACCTACCCAGAAGGAAACTGCCAAACTGGTTCATAAATTACTAGTTCATGCACTAGAGGAGGTTTAACTAGTTATTGTGCCTCTAGTACAGAACTAGGTAGAACTCAACCAGTTATATTTTTTTTTATTTCAATTCAATTTTCAATTGTAAAGGAACTGCAGAATACAAAGCTGCATTTAAATATGCATTTGCTTTTATGTTAATACTGTAAACTATTTAAAGTATTCATCACCAACGTGCATGCAGGTTACATTAACTATGTTTTATGCGAATACAGTGTAAATTTTTGTATTTATATAAAATGGTGGATTAAGTGCCGGAAATCGGGCTTAACCAAAGTATACCATTAACAAAATGAAAGTATGGCAAATAGAAAACAGAAAATTATGTTTTTTTCGACTTAGGGTCCTTGGGTCATTTGAACTTAAACAGGTTCTGTAAGCTTTTGTATGAAAAAGACAAGCGCGGGTACAAATAGTTATGCAGAAATTTCATGAATTTTCATATTTTTTTATCCAATGTGTCCGACAAAAAATTTTACTTTTGTTCATGAGACATGGTCATACAGATGTAATCCGTAAACGTAACGCCCAATCATATTAAATAGTTTTTCACGTCTTTTAAGATTTCCAATATAAGTCCAATATGACATTAATAATGCATAAGCAGCTTTCCTTTTAACATAAAGCGGTAAATACAGATTTGAGCAATATAGCCTTCGCACTACAAAGACATTTCTTGCATAAATGTTTATGTCTTCTGAAATCAAGCTTTGAATCTAAAATTATGCTAAGACACTTTAATTCATTAACAAGTTGTACAGAATTTCCATTAATCTTTATGTCAATGTTCTCGCTATCTAGAAATGGACCAAAAGGTATTAATGCAAAGATTATTACTTCCAAGCCAAACATTTATGTTTTCCAAAGTTGAATTAGCAGTAGATTCTAAAACAATTGAGTTATTCCTAAAAAATAGATGAATGTCATCAGCGTATAACACAGGAGTGCAATTGTCATCACAAATAGAGTTAATTATGTCATTGATGTATAATATAAAGAGCAATGGACCCAAAACTGATCCCTGAGGAACCCCGCATTCAACTAAACGTAAGTCCGAAACAACGTTGTCAACAGACACAAATTGAGAGCAGTCAACCAAATAAGAAAAAATCAATTTGCAAGCAGAATTGGAAAATTGAAATTTGTCCCTTAGCTTAGAAAGAAGTTTACTATGGTCTACCCTATTGAAAGCACTGGACAAGTCTAAACCAACCAGCACACCATATGCTCCGTCTCTATGGGATTATCTTATAGTCGCAGTCAAGTATAAAATATGGGAAGTAGCACCAAAACCGCGTCTAAAACCAAATTGGTAATCTGTAACGAATCGTCTCTCATTAACATAATCAAGTATCGCATCGTTAATCAAATGCTCAACCAACTTCGAAATAGCAGGCAGAATACTAATTTGACTTAAGTTGTCCAAAAGACACGGGCCTCTACCTTTAGGTATAGGTACAACACGTGCACTTTTCCATGCTAAAGGATAAGTGGAAGTTGTAAAAATAAAGTTAACAAAGTGCAGAATGTGTTTCAAAATAAAAGGGAATATAAGCGTTATAAACTTAATTGGTATGCCATCTACACCAACCGACGAACCTTTAACACGACTTAAAGCACACCAAATATCTAGCTCATAAACGCAATCAAAAGAAAAATTATAAGAACGATCTGTAGCGCAATCAAATACAAGGTTCTGACCACTACAATCAGGCTTGTTAAATAAAAATGAGTTATTAATTGTATTCACGTCCATGTCAAGCATTTGGAAATCATCTGCAGACAGTTATCTCGACGAGTCCTCCATATTTGAGAGTCATCCATATTCCTAAATAAATTTGTATAATGCTTTCTTTTTTCTCTTCTCATGACAGACTTTGCTCTGTTTCTGTAGAGGCGAAATATCCTCAAATTAACATCGGTCGGGTTTCTTCTGTATTCTTTATAAGCACGATCTCTAAGAGATCTGGCTAGAGCAACAATATGAGAGCTTAGATATCCGCCTCTTACATTTCGAATCTTGCGGCGCACTTAAGAAACAAACGAAAATAATTTGGATATAATTGTATTTAAATATGTGAGTTTAGAATCAACGTGATAAGAATTATAAAATGAATCAAAGTTAAAATCCAATAAGCAGGCGAATAATCCATCCCAATCAATGTTCTTGTAATCATGGTATTCAATAAACTTGTCATCCCGATGCGAAACAGTGAAATCGATAGCACCAAAAATTAATGAATGATGTGAAATTGAAGGGCATTGTACCTGCGATGAAAATTGCAAACTAGAAGATGTGGTCAATAAAATGTAGTCAATTAACAAAGTTGAATTATGTGCAATATCAATATGAGTAGGTAAAAAATTATGAAAAATTGAGAAATTTTATCGACTGCAGATCGTACGCATAACTGAAGATTTATTTAAATCAAACAGATTACAGTTGTAGTCCCCCATCACTATTATGTTGGTGTATATGGGTGATTGTTCGGAAATTGTTATTTTTCAGATAGCAATTTTCCCAAACCTCGATATGTTCTGCAGTATCATTTTTTTTACGTTTCTGAATGTTATCATGGTCCAAAAGTATGATCTGAAGATCACTATACTACAACACCAAAGCAATCGAAGTTATGGAGCATTGATGGTATTCCGATGCCACGGTAGTGACTGCCTGAACGAAACTTGAAAAATCAAAGTGTTGATATGATAAAAACAATTTTATATATATATCAATTGAATAAAACGCACTATTTTAATGTTTTAACTAATTTATTTAGTTAACTTCGCCAATAGACTAATACCTTTCACGACCTACACACGACTGACGATTGCCACAAGATATGTCAAATACTTCACTCTCGTTTTGCCAGGTCTTCGCAAAAGCCTACTTTGTTGTCAGGTCTTTGCAACAGCCTACTCCACATTAATCATTCAGTGTCAAGAAACCATTATTTATCAATTTTAGTCAGTATTGGAAACTATATCACACGGTTGTGACAGCCACGGTTGTGACTTTCAGTGTTTAACCTAACCGTGCTCCATACCGGTTTGGAATTCGACAAGTTCCAAAGACAATGAAGTTCAGGCAATGAAATATTACTTTCATAACCGGGAATCAAGCCTAAATATCGTACGGCATATGTGAATCATAAGAGAACGGTTGTGACGTATTATTTTGTGACTTAACTTTTCAATTTTTCGAATTGAATTCCCCTTCGTACACATGTGCGTGTGTTGACTTCTGCCGTTGTAAATACTGCCACTACCCCCTCCACTCAAAAATGCCAGCATGTGGGTCATATTGAAACCCCGGAGATGGCGCCACCACAGTCGAATTCAAATTGTACAAAATTCTGACAAAGCTGTTGGACAGACTTCGTGGACCGTTCAATAACCATGGCGTACATATTCCTCCAATTTTTTTGCGTAGAATTGTAAATCTAAATGTCCCTTAAAACATATATGCAGGTAACTTCTTTCAAACCACGTCCTTGACGGATATTACTGCTGAAGTCCTGAATTCGATACGGAGGACAGGCCATGGTTGTGACATTTTGAACAGTTTTTTCTCCCTAAAACCGACTTACACGGTTCAGAATGGAATGTGTTTCATGGAAATAATAGAGTACCATCGTAGCTTCGGGAACATGTCGCAATTTAATCACCATTCGACCATTTTAGGGTGGGAAAATTCAAAGGACGAGAAAATGACAATTTCCGAACAATCACCCATATACTAAAAAGTTCACCGTGGCTGTTCTCAAACACATCAACATTTCCATGTGGAAGGTACTCCACACCAAATGAAAACTTGTCTGACCATTTACAATTTCGATAAATATTGATTCACACACACCATATTCTACAGAGCGAAAAACAACTCTATGTTTAATTTTCTTATCAACATATGTACCAACACCACCTCCTCTGGAGTGGGGCGGTCGTTCCTAACAAAAGAGTATCCAGGTATTTTTAATGATCTTGTAGAAACATATGGCTTGAGCCAAGTTTCAGATACACCGATCAAATTAATGTCACCACCCAAGAGAATGTTCATCAATTCATCTACTTTTGAATTGTAAGCAGATGGACGAATACTCTGACAGTTTAGGTGGCCAAAAGTTAAATTTTCCTTAAAATTTCGAAGTTTATTTCTGAAAAAAAAGCCATTGCTAACAACAGGGCCAAGGTTTGTGTTAGAAGATGTCAATTATAAATCTGGGGAACCACAAATACATTACAAAAATTATAAAAAATTCAAAAAGCATGATAATATAAATTCAAAGTATATAGCACAACTGAACAATTTACTGAATAATACAAAGTCATACATACTAGGTTAATATTAGCATTTGCATACTCATGAGTTATAAAAGCATAAGACATTGACTGTAATCATAGACTACTTGTGAACCGTCCAAGCAAGTCAAATGTACGACAGGTTTATCGGAATGAGGCAACCAAAACTTTAAGAATTTTTTGTTTTAGAAGACGTCCGGCAATTAGATTTAACTTGCTACAAGCCGGCGATAAGTGGTCGTTTAAATACACTCTACTTGAAATTTCACCGCCCATGACGTTAGCAAGATTTAATGTCGTTCTTTTGAAGTATTCCTTCATAATATGGTCTCTAGTTTGCACGGAGTTAAATTTTACCACCACTGAACGACCTTGATTACTGTAAAACATATTGCTTATGTCTCCGTTAGACAGAGCAGCATCATAATGTGAAGCAATGTTTTTAATGCATTCATGCAAATTATTAAGTCCACTGGGCGTAACAACCTTGTCGCGATGTGGGGGCTTAAGTGTGGCAGAGGCTGCCTAAGTGTGGCCTTGGCTGCGCGAACTAAAGGTTACTCCGGGGGGAAGTTGAGTCTCGTTGTAGGTCTATCTGTTGATCAGGCCTACTTAAATCACGAATGTCAATGAAGCTTCCCCGACATGGCGATTCTTGCGATTTTGGCGCCATTAGAATATCCAACGTTGAATGCAAAAACACTTTTAAGATCAAGGTGGTTCGAAGCAGTGCCGAGGACCTAGAATGGCCAGTTAGTGTTTAAACAAACTGGTTCCTAACAGCTCCCTCCCACGCCAGGGCACGGGTCGGTAGTAATGAAATATGTTGCCCGGTCCAACTCACGCCGTCACTGGGGTGGACTGTATTATATTTACTGGCATACTCGTGGGACTAACATGAACAAAAAAGAACTAATGAAAAAACTAAAAACAGGAAAACAAAACAATGATAACAACACTGCAAACGAAACTGATACACGAAACGATACTAATACGACATTTGAAACGGAACACAGGCTAATCCACGATAGCATTGTGAAACAAAACCATGAGATCGTTTCGATGATGATGAAAACGCAGAGTCGGGTTCATCATACTCACGGTTCTACAGGGGGTGGTGTCTTGACCCCTGTAGTAGAGTGTATGGCAAGCACACGAAAAGCCAATGGCAACCAAACCAAGGATGATGACGCGGACGAAACCAAGCGGGGCTGCATAAGCCCTCAGCCTTCAATAACAGGTGGTGACTCCAACTCTGATTCCCAAAGCGATAATAATGAAAACAACATTACCATTTTAGCAACTCTAAAAAATGACGAGGTAAATAGAATGGTCGATGAAGTAAGCGAGAGCATAGCGAAGCTATCTATACAAAATATACGACTCTCGGGGGCTCAACGCAGGAAGATTGCAAAGAGGAACCGCTCAGCCAAACAAGCCGAAAAACAGGACGTTCCTAAGGACATGTCGGTGCCTCCCTCGAACTCAACAGAGGCTGAGAAGAGAAACCGATCACCTGAAGAGCAGAACACTGTCAAAATAATGGCAAAGAGGAAAAAGTGTTCCCCGTCATCTGGTAATTCGGAGACGCCCAAACCCCATATTACCCAGGGTATGCAACAGAGCTCCAGGGACAATAGGAGCAAAGCCGATGCGATTACCGGAAAAGCGAGCACATCAGCCAAATCAACCGAGAAGGAAAGGGCGCGTAAACACGAACCATATCCAACTCGGAAGAGGAAGCTGAATGCGAACACAGGCAAAGAACCGCCATCCTACGCAAAGGTAGCAAGAAGGCAACTACTGGACGATCTCTGCTATGCAGTAATTGACAGCGGAAATCCAACTGGCTTAATACCGGATAACCAGCACCAAACCGTGGAGGACCTGGTCAACACGAAGGTAATGGACTATAAAATGAAGGCAGAAAGTGTACCTTCCATAGAAGTCGTCAGCAGTGGCTTCAAAGGGGAGGTACTCACTTTACAGCTGGCCTCACAACACTGTGCGGATACATTAAAGAAGCTTGTGGATGAAATCTCTGCCCCTGGGAAGGCGGTAAGCTAGCCCTCGTAAGGAAGAAGGACATCCCAAGGCTGACGAAGGCTACCGTATACATAAAAGGATGGGGCAGCAAGTTTGCATCGGACGCCATACTTAAAGTTATATGGCAAGCAAAACGCAGGACTAACCGTGGACAAATGGGTCGTTTTCCACAGGGAGGAGGGGCAGGAGGGCACTCTCCTTGTGATCGGAATAGACCCGGCATCCATGGCTGGTCTTGCCAAGACTAAAGGTATGGTGTTCTTTGTGACCAAAGCTGTCTACATCAAAGTTGGCAAAGTGCCAATCGGCATGACGACCGGAGGAACACAGCCGGAGGATGCGAAGCACGATGAAGCGAGTGGAGGGTCGGCGGAGCAGACACCGCAAAACAAGAAGGAAGAAGTGGCCGAATGCATCACCAACTCCCAAGAAGACCGGTTACTGGAGGACCAATGTTAGAGGTCATCCAGATTAACCTCCACCGGAGCGAGACGGCCACCCACGCTCTGTTGGATAAAATTAATAAAGGTAAAATACACATTGCTTTAATACAAGAACCTTGGACCACTAAAGACAAGGTTATTGGATTAAATCATATTAATTACCAACTATTCCATACGAAGACGGGTTCCCGTCCGAGAACATGTATTTTATGCCATAAAAACCTTTGTTTTCTCTTCTCCCCAGAGGTGTCAACATCGGATGCAACAGTACTGAAACAGGGAGATGGGAATATATACCTGGCATCAGTATACTTGCCATATGATTCACCGACACCACCACCTTCGTCGGAATTACAGCGACTGGTAGAGAGGGCCAAACAGACAGGTAACGAAGTATTAATAGGTAGTGACTCTAACTCTCACCACACGTCGTGGGGTAGTACTAACTGTAACCGTAGGGGTCATACCGTAGTAGAATATTTGAATACTAACGACCTTTTCACACTGAATATTGGGAACAAAGCCACTTTTGTCAACAAGATTAGGGAGGAGGTGTTAGATATCACAATCTGTTCTGAACACCTTATAGATGAGATTCAAGAATGGAGGGTTTCAAATGAGCACTCATTCTCGGATCACAGATACATTAGATTCAGGATAACACGGCCACCACCGAAACCGATATGTTTCCGAAATAGGACCAAGACAGACTGGACAAAGTTCGGAAGCCTACTTAGGAATCGACTAGATCACCCTCAGCTCGAATACTCTAGCAGGGACGAACTAGACGACATAGTGACAAAGACAACGCAAGCACTAGTAAAGTCTTTCGAGGACAGCTGCCCACTTCGGGAAAGGAAATCGGCCCAAGAAAAACCCTGGGTTATAGGTGAAATACGAAATCTAGGGAAGACCGTCCGTAGACTTTACAACAGGGCCACGCGTAAGAAATCACCAGTATACTGGGAGGACTACAAGAGGAGTCTCAATGAATACAACGCAATATTGAGAAAACCGAGACGCAACTCCTGGAGACTATTCAGTGAACAGGTGGATAGCGTCAACGACATGTCGAAGATGAAAAAATTCCTCTCTAAGACCCACGTACAGGCGGAAACGCTAGTAGATGACACGGGAAAGAGAATGGATACAATGGAAGAAACACTTAGGCACCTGATAGATACACACTTTCCAAATGGGAACGCGGAACCCACAGGACCAAATGGTCGAAAAAGCTATAAAGAGCTTCTCCCCATATAACGCGGCGGGACCGGATGGTATTTTCCCGGCTATCCTACATCATGGGGTTGACCAAATAACAACCCATCTGGCAGGAATTTTTACCGCATGCTTAAAATACGCCTACACACCGAGAAACTGGCAGGAGGACAGGGTAGTATTCATACCCAAACCTGGAAAAGCAAGCTATGCAACGGCGAAGGCTTATAGACCAATTAGCCTCACCTCGTTCCTAATCAAAACCCTGGAGAGAATAGTGGACGACATGGTAAAAAGGGGAATACTGAGCGATATGCTGAAGTTTAGACAACACGCCTATGTCAAAGGCAGATCAGTGGATACCGCACTTCATGAGGTAACCTACTACATAGAGCAATCTCTCAATGGCAAACTATACACACTCGCTGTATGCATAGATATTGAGGGAGCGTTCAATAATGTCCGGACCGAAACACTTATCCCATCCTTAGACCAGTTTATGGTGGACCGGGAATTAAAAGACTGGATCAACCATATGCTAAGGAATAGATGGATGAACTGTGGTTCCCATGATGTAAATATTACAGACAGAGTACAACGTGGAACTCCACAGGAGGGATTATATCACCACTCCTACGGGTCCTCACAATACACAGTCTCCTCAGGAAACTTACCGATGAAGGACTTAAACCAATCTGCTACGCATATGACGTTATAATACTTCTTAAGGGAAAGAACCCAAAACAATTATGCAGAGAGGCCGAGAGGGCACTGAGTATAGCGTATGAATGGGCACAGCGAAGGGGCTTAAATGTAAACCCGGACAAACCGGAAATATGTCTATTCACAAGGAAGACGAAAATCTCAGATTATGAAGAGCCACGATTCTTGGGAAAGACGATTAAAATATCCGATAAGGTTAAATACTTAGGAGTAATCTTAGATCGGAAACTGAATTGGAAGCACCACATAGAGGAAAGGGCTAATAAGGCCTACAGATGCTGGTCGCTATGCAGAAAGGCTATAGGGTCCAAATGGGGCCTCAAACCGACTATGACACACTGGCTCTACAGAAGCGTAATCAGGCCCGTACTAACATATGCTTCTGTAGTATGGTGGACGGCAGTTGAGAGGAAATGTAACATCGCAATACTGCAGAGGGTTTAGAGAATGTGCCGCATTGGTATCAGCGGTGCAATAAGGACAACCTCGACAAGAGCCATGGAGACTATTTTATGTATCCAGCCAATCGAGATTAGAATCAAATACGAGGCTGCCCTTGCGACAAAACGCCTACAAGCTACAGGTGAATGGATCAACAGGGATCTCACGTCAAAACACCAACGGATAACCGGGGCCTTAGTCGGGTACACGCCAGATACGAGTGAATCTGACCGAATACCCGAGATAAGGGTTAAGGCGAACTGCGTGACCCTAACGCCAACTAGAGACGCCTGACTCTGGCACCAATGCCAAATGGGACTTGCTGCTACACGGATGGCTCAAAGCTAGGAGAAAAAAACGGGTCTAGGATTCTTCATTGAAAATCCAGCAACCGAATCCCACCTACGCCTCCCGGATCGTAATACGAACTTTCGGGCGGAAGTTCGGGCGATTACGGAGTGTATCAAATGGCTCGGCGATAATACAACCCCAGCCGAGGCAAATATATTCACAGATAGCCAAATGACAATAAAGGCAATATCATCGGAAACTGTCAAATCTAGAACGGTCCTTGACTGTAAGAAGGTGATAAACGATTACTCTATGCACGGCAGACTCAACATCATCTGGGTGCCGGGGCACAGCGGAGTATTCGGCAACGAGAAAGCGAACCTCCTGGCAAAGAAAGCCAGGGAACTCCAAACGGTGAGCCTAGATGGAGTGAAACCCTTTGGGGTGACGAAGGCTGAGTTAAGTAAATGGGCGGAGTCGGCGCATATAGCCCAGTGGAACCGGGAATCAGTAGGCAGGATGACAAAGATCCTATGGGGAGACCCAGATGGATTGAGGACAAAAGGTTTGCTGAAACTGGGAAAATCCGAAATGAGCAAAATGATGGGAGTCTTAACGGGGCATTCGGGATTACGAGCCCACCTGTACCGTATTGGACTAGTGGCGAACAGTGAGTGCAGGGCATGCATGGAGCACGATGAGACGTTGGAGCACTTATTATGCCACTGCCCGGCCTTCACACAAGCTAGATCCATATATCTTTGGGATAGTACGATACCGGACATGACCAAACTTGTGGGTATGGACTGGAACAAACTAAGAAATTTCGTGAATAGCACCGAATTCCTATAAGGGATATAGTGAAGTAGTAGGATGAACTTAGAGCGCACAACAGGTCGAACTTAGCGGCTTAAGTGTATGTCTTACTGACATGGGAAGGTTTAGAGTGCACCTTCTGAACACGCAACACCGCACCCCTCTTTTCAAACTAACTAACTAAGTCCACTGGGCAAGCCATTTATAACGATATCAGAGCGATTGAGTCTTCTATGCAGACTATTATTTTCAACTTCGAGTTGCGAAAACTTATTATTGGTCTTACATTCCATTGCTGCTACGGCGCTATTGCATTCAGAGATGTCATTGCGAAGATTGGTAACAGTTGTAGAAAGTTCACACTTGATGTCACGTATGGCTGAGTCTAATTTCGTGTTTAGTTCGTTTCTCTCCTCATCCATTTTTCTAATTATGAGATCCATTTTTACATGAATGGAACGGATATCAATTCCAGAGCCACCTTCGTCATCGTCGTTTACGGATTTGGAGCAGTCACTATTGCATTTAAAATATATGTAGATTTTACGCATCAGCATTTGTCTGATACACCAGCACAGGCTAAATGGAACCAATTTGAGCAAACAGAACATTGAACAGTGGATTGAGTATTAGTAATATTCTTTTTGCAATCAAAGCATTGTGTTGTTCCCTTTGTAGGCGCCATAATTACTTAACCTCGAAAAGCAAAACAACACAGCAACAGCAATTACAACAACACTCGATACAAAAGCAAAAACAGCAGCAGGTGGCGAACAAAAATTTGGTAATTTTTTACACAAAATCCAATGGGAAAATAAATTAAACTTGATGTTTTCCCACTTTAGTCACAACTTCTTAGCAATTTGGTATGCAAATTAGAATTGAAATAGCCAGATATCGTATATTATTCAGTAAATTATCTCAGCTACAATTTATTCCCGATTAAACATGCATCGTTTTGCAAATATGTAGATAATTTTCAATTAGATATTGCACGTGTACTAAGTAATAATTGCAATCAGTAAATACGTTGATTTAATATGTTTTATGAGTTATATAAGTTCTGTAGTGGATTATTTACTAATTGGCTAATGTCGAATGCCTGAAGTCGGTAATTGTGCAACCCTATTGCAATATGCCAAAGAAAGGTGTAATACGAAAATGGGATCCAGAAGACATGAAGCTTGCTGTCCAGTTAGTTAAAAATTATAAAATAGTTATGAAATCGTCGTCACCTCAAATTTTTCGAATATAATTTTTTTAAATTAAGCAAACAACTCGTTTGTAATAAGTTCAGTTAGCCACTTGATCAATAAACATATTAGAATCAATAAGAACAATTTTTGTTAATATTTTTTCGTAGAGCAACAAAATTGAAAATGCAGCTCCACAATATCCGAAGTTACTCTACTGCAAGCTGTTGTACCAATATCAAGAGCAAACAACTGTATTCCCCTCGTAAAAAAAATTTACCATAAAAACAACACCAATTTTTTGTTTAAAATTTGATGTGATTTGGGCACCATTGAAAGCAAAAATGTGCACTTACCTGTGGGTAGTTCAGTTTAGTGTCGACTCTACTCAGCATTGCAAGAACAAAGGCGGCAGTTTTACCAGTACCAGATTGACTTTGTGCAATCATATTTTGTGGCGGATCAGCTAATAATATCGGCAAAGCATTTTCTTGAATTTTTGATGGCGCGTTGAATCCCATGGCGTAAATGCCCTTCAATATCTCTGGCTTCCTGAAAATAGTTGTGCGATGTATTCAACCGTAACATTTGGATTTTTATTAATAACTTACAAATGAAGCTTCTCAAAAGTTTTAACTGAATAGAGCGGCGATGTGGGATCCTTTCTTTGTATTTCCAAATCCAACTTGGACTCGACTAAACCTTTGCGTATAATCTTTAACAAAAGACTTGTTTCGGCAGGACTGAAAAAAACAATGAAATATAAATAATTTGTACGTATTTTTATCTAAAGTATAATTTTTGCTAATAATTTTCTTTCTACCTGGAATATTTACACGAATGCCGCTAGAGGTTTCCTCCCTGCTAGTGGTTACAAATAGAATATATACATTCTAATTTGTTTTGGGATATATCATTAATATGGGGTCTGTACTAGAGATCCCTCCCATCATGAAATAAAAATTTTCTATCCCATACCGAAGAATTTGTTATGTATTACGATCCTACCCGAATTTGTTACAAAATATTTTAATCACGGATAATTAATCTTGTTATTTATGTTTTATTTACTTATTTCAATAATCGTCGGTGGTGCAATGGTAGTGTTCGCGCCTCTGGTACATGAGATCCTGGGTTCGATCCCTGCTCAGACCACCTTAAAATTTCTTTCGGCGGCGCGGTCACCTCGCATAGTGACGGCGCCACTATGGAGTATTTAGCCATGGAAAAGCTTCTCAAAATACCGTTCGGAATCGGCGTAAAACTGTAGGTCCCAATCAGTGAGTGAAAACTGGAGAGCGTACAGCTTAGTGATTGTGAGAAGCTCTTCCCTGTCCCTTCACGGGATGTAATGGGAAACGATTTATTTATTTTTATTTTATTTCAATAACCGAGCCCTTAAGGTCATATGTGATTACATATTTCTACTAAACATTTCTTCAAGTATATGAAAAATTATTAAAAATTATTATACCTTAAATCTTCACAATAAAGCCTATACTAGTTTTATACAATAGCTTACATGTAATTTCAAATGGCATACTGATTAACAAATTTCAAAAAGCAATTATTTATGCATTTAACATCATGTACCGGTAAAGTCTTCTTCTAAATGTATGGAAAGAACAAATGTCCCGAGTCTGCCGGGCATATTGTTGTACAACCGTGCTACTCAAACAAGGAAAGAATGATCCATCCAAGATGACATTCTAGGTATTACAATTTCTCTATTTCTTGTCGAGTTTTAGTTACGCTAATTTTATAAAGATGCAACAAGCTCCTCATGTTAATATAATTAGAAAAATAACAACCTCAAAATTCATACAAATAATTGGAAATATGAGCATTCCAACCAACAGAATATACACCCCACGAAATAAATATAAAGGCAACACAATTTTTTGTTTTTTCCAACTGTTGAGGGGAATTTTCAAGTTTTTATTTTATATTGTATTAGTCCTTTCAAAACTAAATACTTTTCAGCAGAAATACTTTGTGTATGACTTCTTCAAGGTGAACAAAATTAATCAAATTAGTAGTGCGAAATATTTATAAAGGCAAGAGATTATTTAAATATTTTAAAAGTTTCGTAAGACATACGATCTCCATTATGGTGATAACTTCTGCTAAGCATCTTGGCATTGAGTATATCAACGAATGAATATGCGAAGAATCAGTTATCTTCCACTTTTCTTGAAGTCCTACCCTTGATCCTTGACATTCTTCAATTGACGCCCTGGGTGGTAAACTTGGGTAGGTAAAATAGACCAGCGGTTCTCGATTGGATTAAGATCAGAACTAAGTCCAGGCCAGCTGAGAGTTGGTATTATTTCTGGACTCAAGAAACAAGTTTTCTTAGACCGATGTACTGCTGCGTTGTCCTGTTGGATGATAAATTCTGGGACACAAATTTCTTGTACAGAATTAACTAAGACGACATCCAACAGTCGTATATAATATTCGGAATTCATTTTAGTGGAAACGAAACATATTGGAGTGGTTCCTCTATAACTCAAACCTACCCAAAAAATCTCTGGAACGGCAATATGTATTTGTCGGAGCCATCAGGTCCATCAAAATTTAATTTTTTCCATCGAAAAATATCACTCCTCATCCAAAAATCCCTATATTTCAGCGAATTTTAATTTGGCTAATTTGTGTCTTGGCACGAGACCAAGTTTTGCATAGTTTTTCCCATATGACAGTTGCATTCGCGTTTCATTATTTGTTGAATACGACGCAACCCTGCTCCCAAGCTCAATTTAGCAATAATTTCTTTATCGCTAACTTTTCTTTAACAACAACCCTTTTGATCTCTCTTTTGACTCTGCGACTGATCAGCGGTGTCCTTCGTGGTCGTTTTGTGTTTCCATATTACATTTTTTCAATCGCCTTGAAATTTCCGGATTGGGCTGTCATCATGATAATCTTAAATTTTCCCCCTTTCTTCTTTACTTAGCTACTTTCCACCAGGTATTCTACATAAACTGATTTTTTTAATTTGACCTACGTTAATTTTAAAACAATAAAGTAACGAACAAACAAAACTCACTTATGTTTGAATTCCTATTTACTACTGTTCGAATACGGTTTGTTTATTTATTTCTCTTTCTATACAACAAGATATAAATCTTAAAGTTACAGTATAGAAGTATTATATGTTTAATTGACTTTAATGGATGAAAATATGATGATGATGAGGATGGAGGCACAATAATCATTAAATTTACAGAAAATATTTAATATTATTAAATTATTGAAGAAAGAAAAACATAAGAAGTACATTACAAAATTAGAACAAATGAAAGTCAGAGCAAAGAAAATAAATTAGACAATATAAAATAAAAATGAAGAATTAAATATTACCAAATTAGTGTCACCACAATAGTGTTTTCAATTATTTAGAAAAATAGAAGTGTAAATGCTTGCTGATAGTTTGTGTTTAAAAAGTGTTTGATTGCTGATAGTTTGAATGGTATGCGGTAAAGAATTCCAGAGACGAATTGCGTAGATGTATCGTAGTATTGCCAGTCAGAAACAAGTGTTCGATGCCTGAGAGGGATTAATATTTTCCCTCTGTTTGATCTTCCTACTCTAATGTGGCCAAAAAGGTATGGTGGAGATTTCATGTACAATATTTTCTGTATTAGCAATAGGGCTCGAATCTTTAATAAATTGTCAAGAGATACGCCGTATAGTAGAGCACTGAAGTTGGATATATGAACATATTTTCTGATGCCATAGACGTATCTACATATATTATTAAAAATAACTTTAAGTCTTCTCTTACTTGCCGAGTAGCAACAAGAAAACAATTCACATCCATAGAGCAACGAGGGCATGAGTTAAGATTTCGCAAGTAATAGTCTAATTCGTTGGGGCGTGAAAGGATGTGTTGACCACAGAGCCCTCAATTTGTTGTATGTCGTCCCAACAATGGAATTTACGTGATTGGACCAAGTTAAAGTGTTATTGAAGATAATGCCCAGATTTTTCACTCTGAACAATTTGAATTTTCTGACCGTTAAGCATGATATTTATATCGAAATTGTATTTCATAGTCCTGCCATGAACAACAAGACATTTTGACTATTCTGTTCGATGAAAATGTTATATATTCTATAACCTTGCTGGCTTTTTTGGTCGCAATTCCAATGTATTAAATAAATTGTTCCCTACGTGTTCAATTGTTTTCCCTACGTTTCGATGCTTTATTGGCATCCTCTTCAGGGGAGTTTTATTCTATATAACAATGATAACAATTAATATTACATTCAGTATTTTCCGTTCACTGTTCACACTTACTTCGCTTTTCCATATATGTCCTTGCATGTCTATTCTGTGTTAATCTAACATAAATGTAAATATATCGTACATGTATGTTCTCTCCACAGTATACATGTTTGTCCAGTGTTAGCGTTATGTAGTAGTGACAATTTGTTTTGTCTTTGTCCTCTTTTGTGTTCATACTTATGTCATGTTCTTGTTGAATTCTCAAACTCTCTAGTGTATATCTCCTGTTAGTGTTCTCCTCTCTGTCCATAATTCTGACGTTTTCCATGTCTGGTGTGTGATTGTTCTCCATCATATGTTGTTAGAGTGCAGTGCTCACTCTCCTGTTCCTTATGTCTGCTTTGTGTTCTGTCATTCTAGTTTCCAATGATCTTTTAGTGGTGCCAATGTATATTTGCCCACATGTTTCATCAGTGTTGCCAGTGCATGCAATTTCATATACTACATTGTGTTGGTGGTTTTTGTGTATCCGGGTTTTTGTTTTGGAGAATATGTGCTGTAAGGTATTGTTGGGTTTATGTGCAATTTTAATGTCATTATTGAAAATGTTTTTCAGTAATTTGTTATCTGTTAGCGATATTATGTATTTGACGCTTATATGGGCAAGAATATTGTTGTTTTGCACCTCTTGATACCTGAGTTTAGTTGGCAATCATTTCTTTTGTCTACACATTTACATGAATCTATGAATGCAGAAAGATTAATAATATAAAAAACTCTTCCCAATTTTTTTGTTTTGTCCAAAAGTTTTTTTCTATAAAATTTGTAGTCATTTAAAGTGTAAAAATCCATGTCTTTTTTGTTTTAGAAGTCAACAAGCACACGGTAGAGTCACTATATGTTAGTGATAAATCTCACTTTAACAGAGCTTCGATATTATCATTTGATCAAAAAATACATGGCGGTCCAAAATTGAAACCAAATTTGAGTTTTTTTTAATTTTTAAAGGTTTTTGACCATGGCAAGTGTGCGCCTTAATATAATTGAATTCTGATCAAAGTATTCGATAGCTGATGTAATAATCTACAACTAATGGAAGAACATCTGAATGTGCCTCAGCTAGGGGCGTGGTACCATCACTTCAAAAATTGAGTGAATCAGCGTACATTTTCTGAAACCAGCAGTTTTTCGCCGGGCACAATCACAATTTTATTTCAAATTGGCCAGTACTTTTTGGGGTTAAAGTTTTTCATAAATAACACCTCCGAGTCAAGGGCGCGTCTTAAAATTTTAAATTGCAAAAATTTTAGGCAAATTTTTCAAAATGTACAAAATTACTAAATTTTGATTTGCCATTTCGCAATAGCAAACAAAGCTAAAATTTAATGTTAAGTTACTAGGAAGTAATGCGGCGATGTAAATAATTGATTCCATTCATAACATTGTGATAAAAGTCATTGTAAGCGGAAATATCTGCACTTTTATCTGCAGACATTTTGCGATGGCACATCCAAGCCGCTGCATGAAATCAATTGAAATAAAAAAAAAACCGAAAGCTTTTTCAATGCCTTATTCAAAATCTGAGGCGCGTGAAAAAAGTTTGAAAATTCTTGAAATTATAAGTGAAACAACATTTCCCTAAGCTTAAAAAGCATCCCCAAATATTTCTTTTTTTTTGTTTTAATTTTTATTTTTTAAATTCTTTATATTAACTTCGCCTTCTTGATTGATTGCTTGATTGAATGGCACAAATCTGTTATTGTTGATTATTTGTCATATAATTTTCCCACGCGATTTTCTCCGGAAGTTCGTGGCCGATTTTATTGATTTTTGGATCAAAACGCTAGTGCGGGTTTCGGCCGAGAATTTAAGCGATGCGGTATCGGGGAGCTGGGATTTAAGTGTTTTAATTTGGGATATTTTTACCCATTTTCTGCTGTGTCATCGTATTTAACGTTGGTCGTTTGTTTGTTGTTGTGTGTACTAGCGTAAAATGGTTTCCAAAAAAGTAATTAAACTACGTTTTTTTTTGCAAAATATTGCAAATTATTTCTTCTTCTTAGCTACATTTTTCAAATATTTTCAAATCTAAGGTATTCTTTGAAGATCTGAATGTAAATGAAAAAAATATAAAAATAACATTTTTTTTCACTGTATCTCGCCAAATAATGAAGATAAAACAAACATTTTGGACTGTATTTATAGGTCTAAGTATGTTCTATAAATATTTTGCAATTTTTTTTAAATCAAAATTTTTTGGATTTTTGAGAATTTTTTTAAAATTTCCAACTTCAAATCGCCATAACTTTCGCGCGCCTTGATGAAAGTGATGAACTATAACAGATTTCGTTTGCTTAAGTATTACATTATATTCGTGCAAAACGATATTAATGTGGCATAAAAAAAAAAGTGTAAGTGTAACAAAAAAATACTTTTGCCCATATATGATGTGTTTTCGTTTCGATTTTCCGTAAGTTTGGTTATAGTGTTTGTTGTCCTATTGTTATATTTTTGTATTAAGTGTTTTATGATATATTGTGGATCGTTGTTTTTGTGGAGAATTTAAGTTATGATTTTGTAATTTTTGTTGTGGAATTGTTCATGACTGTTATCGAAAACTGTTTTAATGAAATTGTAGGCTGTGTTTAACTTTTGATTTTGTGGTTGTGTGGAGTAATAATTCATCATTCGTCCGGATGCTGTCGGTTTTGAATACCAGTCTGTAATTAAAGTTGTTGATTGTCTGTGTATCTTCAAGTCCAGGAATGCAATGGTTGCGTTTATTTCCTTTTCTATGGTGAATTGTATTTTATTATGGTATTTGTTCAAGTGTTCTAAAATGGTGTCCGTGTCCTGTCTTTTGATGATGGCAAAAATATCATCAACATATTTAACCAACACTTTGGGTTTTATATTAAGTTTCCGTAAGTCTGTGAATGTGTCGTCTAATAATTTGTCCAGCACTATGTCAGCTATTGTTGGAGAGAATGGGTTTCCCTTCGGCATTCCATACGTCTGAGGATTAAGGTAAAGTCCGTTCGCCGACGCCCAAGCTTTTAAAAACAAATTTGCTAATTATACCTTGTCGTACTTAAATCGCCACACCTCCCCCATGAGTTTTCCTATCCGCTCTGTATACCTTGTATCCCCTTACAGATATCAGACTATCCGGAGTATTTTTATTGAGCCATGTCTCCGATACACACACTATATCAACGCCTGAATTTTCAAATGTTAGTCTGAACTCATCAATTTTATTGTTCATGCTTTGTGAATTGATATGACACATTTTTATTCCTCGTCTTTGTCTGGCCAAAATTTCCACCATATCCGTCAAAACAATTTATCGAGGAAAATATGATTGCAGAAGAACACAGTCTCAAAACAAAATCAGAACCTTTAGGTGGTGCTTTAATTTTGACAATAACTGTATGCATTAAAATTTTACACCAAAAACGCAGTGCATTAAGAGTACCGAGAAAAAATAAATTGCCTTTATAATTATTTCGGTGGGTGTAATACCTCATTACTCTATTAAAAATTACGCGGAGCTTCCTCAATACTGTACATAACCCAAAGCTCCTGAGTATACCTCCATTCCATATAAGAAAACCCGCATTATTAATGCATGAACCAACTTTATTTTAACAAATCTTGGAAGAGATAGATCTAGATTGTACAACTTCCTTTAAATAAAATTCATCATGGAGGAGAGGAAAACCGTATCGCAGTTATATTACTTTTTGAGGAAAAAAAAAACGATATTTTCAAAACGGCCCGTCCGTTCGGCATTAGTCGCATGTTCGTCTACAGGTGCATACAATTGTTCGAAGAGACTGGATATATAAAAGACCGCCCCTCAAAGCCGTCAAAGCAAGAGTTCAACGAAATGCTCTCCAAAAACAGAAAATCATGGCCCGTGAGATGTAATGGTTTGGGGTGCAATTGCAGCATTGGATTGGGTAATTTATTTTTTATTGAGCGTAATATGGGTCGATTTTTATATAAAAGCATATTAAAACAATATCTACAGCCATCAGTGGATAATTTTGGGCCTTGGAACTTAATGGGCATTCCAACAGGACAATGACCCGAAGCATACGGCGCGCGTAGTCCGCGACTGGCTTCTTTATTATGCTCCTAGATAACTCAATTCACCTCCAGTCTCTGATTCTAAATCCCATAGAACGCGTGTGGAATATTTTAGAGAAAAAAAAATGACAATAGTAGCCGGGAAACTCTAAAAACAGGTATAATTCGGAGATGGTCAGAAATAACACCCGATATTACGGAAACCTTAGTGTCATCAATGCCAAGACCTCTAGCAACAGTTATTGAGGCTCTCGGTGGTCAAACAAAATATTGAAAGATAACGATGAACATTTTTCTAATTGAAAAATGGTTGGCTTTTTGTTGAAAATAATAGACAATTCAGTTAAGCACACTCATTGGCATGACTAATTTCGAGCTCCATGACAAGTTCATCATCAGATGCCTAACTACTGTGCCTGAATTGATACCATCGATTGATCAATCGTGTATATACAAACTCAATTCTCAATTCAATTCAATTCTCAATTCGTATACGCCATTCATGTTTTTTTCGAGGTGATGTTGTGTCTACAGGTTTTTGTGCGTTCTCTTTCCGAATCGATGTTTTACAGTTCGTTACCCATCCCTAGTTAAAACCTTTTTGTTACACGGTACCTGTTTGATTTCTATGAACACATTAGTAAATGTTACATTGGCAAATAAAAAAGAATAGTTTTTGTGCTGAAGGTTCTTTTGCTATTGCACTTTCTGTTTCCTTACATCTGCTTTAACATTAGATGTAATATTGTTAAAATAAATAAACTTACAATTTTCTACATTTATTCAAGCTGAAGGAAGACCTTTTTTAATAATATAAAATAAATAAAGCAATATTTAGGTCACTGAAATAATTATTTTGTTTTTTCATATAGAGAGAGCGAGACGACCTGCTTGTTTGAATGCTGGCAGACGACTGAATAAAAAGCAATATTTAGCTCACTGAAATAATTGATTTGTCATAAACATAGCGACGACAAAAAGTATTGAATAGTATAGAGAACTTATGGTACTCTTTTTCCAATCTCATGTAGAGAGTCTGAGTCTTTTCTCTTTGTAGAATATTTTAATATAAATGCACTATTTCGACAATGTTATTACATAAAACAATACAAAAAGCATAAATGTTTCAAAAGGTATCAATGTTTCACATCAAAATTATGAATGGACCAAGTTATGACAAAAAGAAAATCCATGAGTTCTCTATACTATTCTGCGGCTACATCAATACCATCATACTTATTTTCAGGCAGAGACTATTGTTGTACAACAACCACGTATGTGATGCTAACGCTGTGTGTTGTTAGCATGTGTTCACTTTGATAGATTGACCTACGCGTGCCTATAGATGTTAACACATCAAAAACGAAAAAATAAGGAAGAAGGTATTGTGAACTTTCAGAAAGGTTGAAGCCAAAGAATCTTATTCATACGTGCAAACATGGAGGCGGTAGCATTATGGTATGGGGGTGCTTCTCCACGGCGGGAATCGGTTGCCTAGAAAAATTGTAAAATGACAGGACAATACTACGTGAATATTTTGAGTGAAAATATGGACGACTGCGCGAGATATGCAATTGGGAAAGTGAATTGTTCAACAGAATTCAGCAACAGAACTCAAAAAACCAAGTGCGGCAATTTTATATCAACACCAATAAATATTAACTTGGGAGTGCCACAAGGGACAGTTCTGGGAACATTAATTACTATTTTTAATCTACATAAACGATATGCAAAAAGTTTTAAATAAGTCGAAAGTATGCATGTTTGCTGACGATGCTCTTTTTGCGGAAAGTATGCGGATGAATGTGTACAAAACATAAATGAAGAAATGAAAAATAATGAGAAATATCTATAAATTAATGAACTTAAAATCAACACTAGTAAAACGAAAGCTGTGATATTAAACGGAAATACTACGGAAAATATTTATATCGAGGGAGATCCGATAGATATCGTTAAAGAAATTAAATATTTGGGTATTCTTATAGACAATAAATTAAAATTAGATTTACACTTCGACTATATTTGCAAAAAAATATCTAAGAAAATTGGATTTTTAAGAAGAATACGTTACAAATTATCAACTACAACAGCCATTAATATTTACAACACAACAATCAAACCTCATTTTGAATACTGTTCAACGTTATTATTTCTGGGAAGCCAAACTATGAAGGCAAGACTTCAAAAACTTCAAAATAAAGGAATGCGTTGTATTCTTCGGTGCCATCAACTAACTCATACTAGAGAAATGCTAACAAGATTGCAGTGGCTGTGTGTATTTTCAAAATTAAACAGGCATTATTGCCAGAATACATTAGAAGATATTTAGTTTACGTAGCTGATGTTCAACCCTATTATTTGAGCAACGAAAATGATTTCGATTAAATTTTAGTTCAACCAATTTTTGTCAAAATTTGTTATTTTACAATGGTCTTAAATTATTTAATGAAATGTCAGAAAATTTAAAATGTGAAAACAATTTATTTATATTTAAACGTAGCATTATTTCATATGTAAAATAAACGTTTAAAATCCATTATAATGATAATGTTATAAAATTTTACAAATAATAGCCATGTATGCTAAATAAATATACCAAAAAAAAAAAGCATACTAGTAGAGTGGCAAAACAATATTTTCAAGACATATCGATGGAAGTTATGGTTAACCCGATTGAACATTTGTGAGCCATTCTAGATACCAAAATAACAAACAAGAGGATGGAAAAAAATCCCGAATAACGTTTTAACAAATTCTGTCAGTAGCGACTTATAGCAGTGATAAAGAACAAAGCTGCTTACAGCAGTGATAGAGAACAAAGGACGAGCAACAAAGTACTAAATAATGTTAAAATATGTTTTTGTTGGAATAAAAAATGAATTTGTACTTTATTTTGTATTTCTCCATACGATGTGGAATGTTTTTTGTTTGTTTTGTCTTAATGAATTTAAAAAAAATGTTTCTTTCACAGCATATAATGACTAAAATAAATATGGTTTTATTTTAATTTAAATAAAAATAAAAGTCATTAAATTTTTCCAGTATGAAGATCTTTATCACCCATTTGCACTTTATTTTGCCCGATGGTATAAATCATTTCAATAGGATACTGAATGCCAGAGATACGCCCGATTATAAAATAATTCCACCTTACAATGTGCCACAAAGCGGTCAAAGATCAAAACGAGTCCGTCCCCGTTAAACATTTGTTGGTTGCATATAAAGATAAGATCTCCACGGAGTTGGGAAGACAATTTGAGTTATCCGTATTCAGAGAGTAGACCAACTTAATAGGAATCACACATTTGCGAACAACTCCATATCATCCACAGTCCAATGGCATAAGTGAGCGATGACATCGAACTGGGGCTCATTCTCCATTGGGCAAATGAAGTGAAAAAATATAAAAAAAATTGTTAATTTGTTTTTATTCAGATCACTTATGGATTTACTGATGGTTCGAGTGAGAGTTTCACAGAAATTTGGCGACCAAATTTCAAATAGAAGTACATCCCCGTCAGTATTATATTTCATAATACATTTCAATTAACTACGTTGTTTACGAAGTTTATACCTCTTTCACTCTTTTGTGGTACAATATTGTCCTACCAAATTCTAAAATAAGGACCCCACACTTCAAACGGAAATTCCCGGGATCCCGGAAAGTTTAATTGTTTTTCCCGCTTTCCCGGGAAATAAAAATGCCCGGGAATTTTCATTCTCTAACTGTAGTACATATTTTTTCATTTGCATGGGGAAATTGTTATACTGCACGAAAATAACGATTCTACTGTTACACAAATTATCGTAGTTTTCGACGTTGCTTTCAAAAGCAACATAAGAAGTGGTCTTCGATCCCTGCTCAGACCACCTTAAATTTCTTTCGTCGGCGGTCACCTCGCCATGAAAAAGCTTCTCAAAATACCGTTCGCAATCGGTGTAAAAACTGAGTATAAAACTAGAAAGCGCACAGCTCACTGTCTGTGAGAAGTTCTCTCGAATTCCTTCATGGAATGTAATGGGAAACCATATTTTTTTTAAACTTATTTTTTATTCTTGTTTTCAGAATAACAGCACTAGGGCAAACAAAAACAAATGGGCAGGGCCAAAGGTGGGCAGTTGTGCTAAGTTTGAAGCTTTCAATGTTATATTCGACCAAAGCATGCTATATACATCCTTACATACAATGGCTCACGTCGAAAGTCGGGAAAATTATTTAAAAGAAGTTCACACATTTTCGGAAATATTTTTCAAAAATTAAATAAAACAGAAATGAAACAGAAATATAAATAGTCTAGCTTAACTATAACATATCTAAAACAACCCGTAAACTATACTCACGATGAAAGTCAAGTCCTTTTGTTTTTCGACCACCTTTAGTCTTTTTGGGATGGTTTCAAATATTTCTTTTCAGACATCAGGACTTATTTTGCCCCACTCCTCCTGTAATGTTTAGGCAACTTTAACTTGGGCTTTATTGGTGTACAATCTATTTTGCTTGTGGCGCCCAAGTTCGTACCACAAACGCTTGATTACATTCAGATCAGGACTTTGAGGAGGTGTTTTTATGACCTTAATACAATTGTATAATAGACAGGTTTTGGCTATCAGTGATGTGTGCTTTTGTCATTGTCTTGATAACATTGAAAATTATCAGCAATACCCAACTTGCTATCACTTTCCTCAACTTGCGTTTTCAAAATGTTGAGATAAATGCTTTTATTCATTATACCAACTGTGAAATGAGGGACATGTACCGATACAGGGCATTGATCATTCTTAGCCTAAGATAATCTTATGTACTAAATTGCTTTAAAAAGTTGTTAATATTCGTAATTTCGGGAGCCGATAGTATCTACCACAGATGTAACAAAATTGTATAGATAACAGATCAAAATGTGGGACAATATTATCATTATCGGAATCGGTTTATGTTTGCGATGTGTATTTTGTGTGGACCGTTAAGACCATTTCCAAGTGATTCTCGTTGGCCTAATAAAAGCTTATATATTATATATTTATAACCCGTGAATCAGATAGTACCAGCATTTGAATAAGAGCTTCATTAGAACTTGGCCCGATGACATTTTTTTGCCCATCTTTATCTACTTCCTAGATAAAAAGTGCTTTCAAGAACTTTAGGATCCACCATTAACCGATAACACATTGTAGCAAAATAGGTTTCGTCCTTAGCCCAAAAAGCATTTACAAAATATCATTAAAATCACTTAGTAATTGCGAGCTGTACTTTAATCACAAGACTACATGGACGGATAGACAAAGCGACATTTAATCGATTCAGAAAGTGATGCTAACTAGAACGTCATATAACCATATAAAACCTTACTATCGCTGTGATATTGTTTCATCAGAATAGATAAACTGATGTGGGAAACGGGGGACGTCATTGCCTGATTAAGTATCTGCAAAAGAAATGTACAAAAGCACAATCTTTTTGCCACTGTTCCTTGTGCGCTATTGAATTGGTATTTACATTTCCTTGCTCTATATCGTATATTTTGTTCTACTCTAGTGACCTGGACGATATAACTATATATTTTACTTCCAATGTCGGTGATGAATGCATATATAAAACGACTAACGGCACATTTGCACCCGCAGCCGAATGGAATGTATTACCTTACAACATCAGCTTCTTCTGACGATTCCTTTGTCTCCTCCTTTTTATCGATATCCAAATTACTAACCTATAAAAAAGCACACAAGAAATGAACAAAGGAAAACAATAAATAATGGCTCAACTTACCAGTTTGGATACTTGATCCTCGGCTTTCTTGGCCCAATCCATCGCACATGCAACTATTGTATAAAAAAATGTTGATAAAAAAAAAAATAGTTGAACTACACAAATACAGACAATATGTTGGAGCTGCACATAAAGCACACACCAATGTGGCCGATCTCCCAGGTCTTACCTCTTTCGAAATTTATCGGGATATAGATCTTAAATAGAAACTGCTCGCGAATGTCCCAAACTATAAATTATGTACTTTAAACCAACCACAGTATATAAATGGTTGCTCTTTTGAAGCAAATGCCAAAATGACAAAATTGGCAAAGCAGATAATTTTTGCACTTTTACAACACTAGTGTTTAAACACAACAGGCTACATGGTCGGCAACGACAAGGCCGACGACGAAAGGGCGTAAATTCGCATTATAAGCCCCGTATTCAGTTCTCCCGAAATTTTCGTAAGAAATTTTATCGTTTGTCACTAAACGGAAAATTTTGTGACAGAGTTACCACATATCTCTGATTTACCTTGCAAATATTTCATTAATAATTAATATTTTCAACGCATAAGATATTACTTTTGTTTACTAAAATAATCGAAATGTCAAAATTCCGGTCCCAACTAATTATCAGAGCTGAGTACCAAACAAATCAAATGTGAGCGGAATTTTCGGTTCATGAAATTTTCGTTATTTTTTATACACGTACTTTTTATGGCAACGAAAATTTCATAAAAACTGAATACCGGGCTTCAATTGTAGAATTGATTCAATTCCGTTGCAAAATTTCAGAATTATAACGCGTTTACATGCACTCCTTTATCATGATAATGTCGTGATTATCATTCTACGGCAAAAAGGTGTTCACATGAACTTTTACTGGCTTTAGTTTTGACATTTTTGTATTTTATGTATACCCGAATATAATATAGAGTAATTTATTCTCTCAATATTTCTATCGTCATAGGTATGGTTGCAAGTGAACATTGGATGCATGGTAGAATTATCTATTATAGCTCATTCGAATGCAAAAAAATTTTCCTGTCTTCGTATGAAATGTCCTAACAAAATCTGAAGTGTTTGCATTGGGGTTTTCCTGATTTTCTTGAAAGTCAAGGCAATGACGAGGTACTGTTACTACGACAACAAACACATCAAACCGACAACTATAGACATTTTGCTTTGTCTGGTATTTTTCCACAATCAAATTAAGCACAAATGTATTCCAGCAATAAAAGTAAACGATAAATAAATAAGTCGGGTATTCTAGTGGTACCACCACATCGATACGCCGTGATTGAAATGGTTGTAAACAAACATACTAGTGGTCTTCATGAAAGCTCGAAAGAACCTCGTAAACTCGGAAACATCGTAAACTTGCACAGCAAACGTCAAAACAAACAATTTACCATACAAAGCGACTTGCACAAAAGTGGAAAATTTTCGAGGCAAATTTGCTGAGCAAACCTGGAAAAAGAAACGTGAAAACTTTTGACATTTCAATGTCAATGTTTTTGTATTGAAAAAAAGAGAGGGTTTTTAATTTATGTGAAAAAAATAAAAAAATGGAATAGGTCAAGCATATACTTTTAATTTTACTTTGTTTATTTACTTTATCAGCCTTTTTTGACAATTGCTGCATAGATACATTGAGCAACTTTATTTGGTGCCTCATGAAACGCTTCGGGGCAAACTTACGCTGAGCAAAAGTTCTAGGTTTTCTTGTTTGCATGAATAACGCTACTATGTACACAAAATGTGAAAAACTTAATTAACTTGTGTTACTTGTTACAAAGTCTATGCTATAAATTGCATCTTGATTGAAATTCGTTGAATGGTATTAATAACCAAAAGGAAACAAAATCAAATTTGACAGCTTAAGCCCGGTATTCTGTTTTTATGAAATTTTCGTTGCCATTAGAAGTACGTGTATAAAAAATTTCATTAACCGAAAATTTCGCTTACTTTTCATTTGCTTGGTACTTAGCTCTCTGCGAAAATGTCATTTACAGGGTTGTTACGCCAAGTTATTTCATACGAAAACAATTGTTTGGAACCGGAACTTTGACATTTCGATAGTTTTAATAACCAAAAGTAACACAGCATGCGTTAAAAATAAAATGGAATTCGTAAAGACATTATAAATTATAATTAATTATATTATAAAATACAAAAAAGGGATGAAAAAAGTTTGCACTATTTCAATATATCAGTATTTTTAAGAATGTTATTGTTTATAACATTTCAAATGCCAACAATATTTAAGTAAATGTCCATAACGTATGTAATTAACCTAGTATATTTTTGGCTGTAGTGCCTAACAATTTTTCCTATCTGTACTAAATATGTTGTCTTTGCAAAGCCACGTGCATTTGACTAGTTTTATGATGTATTGATTATTTGATTTTTAATAATGTCTTAAATATTAACTGATGTTTAGCACTTTGTGAATATCATAATAACAGTTTTGCAACTCATTGTGTATTTTAATTTCCATTTCTAATTTTAATAGTGTAAAGAAGAATTTCAATGAGTAAACAAAAGAGATGTTTGTGAACAAGTTGTTGCGAAATCTCCTCGAATGTCCAGATATGTATGTATACTTGAGCACTTTAGATTTCGAAGGCGATTCTAGAATCTTTTGTGCTGAAATGCGGTATACATGAACATGCTTTAAGAAAATCAAATCAATCAAATAAAAAACTATTCTAGCTATACCCACGGAAAAGATGCAAAAAACCACAAATCAGCTGGGCTGACGCATTTACCTGATAGATAATTTCACCATGGTTGGATGCAAGGCAGCTTGAAAAGGTAGAAGCAATGTCACAAAAATTATACCAAGGCAACAACAACCGGCATTCTGTTTTTGTTTGGTGCGTAGTTTATGTCAATATCAACGTACATGAACACTTTACACAAAGAAGGTAAACAGCATTTGACTGCTAGTGCACACACATTGGTACCACGAAATAAAAAAACAGCCTTGGGTTCATTAATACCAGATAGAGGCAATAGTACCCAACGTCCAACAGAGCAACAACAACAACTTTTCATGTTTTTTTTTTTTTGCAAAAATGTTGTGTTAAATACAATACTAATGTCTACCAACGATAAAAATTAACAAAAAAGTGCAAAATACATTTAAATTTCAAAGTTCTATACCAAAACAAAATGAAAAGTTAAGTCAACAGTTCGTATAACTCCACCTGCTGTAAGTTAATTTTCATCGAACTTCTCTCATTTGCACAAACCTACGACGAAGAGTGTGAAATGAAACGTCAGATTTGAGAATATAATACTCTATCTAAAATTCCGCTATGATTTTTTGATGGCATGATGCAAGATGGATTCATATATGTATGGTGAACGCATAAGCACAGCTGATTTGCTTTGTTTACATTGCAAACCACTTTCGAACTGTAAAGTTCACATGTTTTTTTTTGTTTTTGCATCTGTTTATTTACATTTATTGTTGGTATACGTATGTGTTGGATTTGACACAACGTAAGTGAGAAGAAAAAACAAAATGTATGTTGTTCTTGGCATCAATTTGCCATCAGCTACAACAACACCTCCTGCGTCTACCATGAGTATTTTTATCATGGCACGATGGAATCATACCATGTGACAGCAGAAGGATTTGTGTGCATTAGTATCATACAATGCTGTCAAAGTCAGTAATTTTTTCTATTTATTTTCTTCTTTATATGTAAAAATAACTTTTTATTTAATTAAAGAAATTTTTTAAGTATTTTTTTTACCTTCTTGATAATGTCCACGTATTTAGATAATAAAAAATGGAAGTAAAACCAGCTTATCTTATAACACTACCTCTTATATCAATCATGTTTTTATATGGTGTCATTAGCTGTGTGAACATGATAGTTTATATAATTTGTACAAATTATTACTATTTCTCACTTGATAGCGAGATGGATTCATAGATTCATTTTTTAAGTATTTTTTTTACCTTCTTGATAATGTCCACGTATTTAGATAATAAAAAATGGAAGTAAAACCAGCTTATCTTATAACACTACCTCTTATATCAATCATGTTTTTATATGGTGTCATTAGCTGTGTGAACATGATAGTTTATATAATTTGTACAAATTATTACTATTTCTCACTTGATAGCGAGATGGATTCATAGATGGTGAACGCATAAGCACAGCTGATTTGTTTTGTTTACATTGCAAACCTCTTTCGAACTGTCAAGTACACATGTATTTTGTTTTTGTACATTTTTGTTTACTTTTACAGTAGATACACACGCCACATGGGCAACATTGTCATTGCTCAAGTTGGAATTTAAGTGGGGAATTGAAATGCCACTTAATATCGCTTAGCTGTCCCGTAGAAATTAAGCTATAATTAACTTTAGCGGGGTAAAAAAAACACACACTTAATATTATTGATATACAGGATTTAAATTGTTTTTACTGCTTTAAACAATTTTTCATTCAGTTTAATTGTATTGTGTTAAAAAAATAAATCATTTTTAACCCTCTTCTTTAATTAACTTTTGTCCACGCATACTCCAACTTATGTATGTGTTGGTTGCTCTTATGGATTTTATGAAAATGTGGCAACTCCATTCTCTCAATTGTGAGATTTCGTGAGAGCGCCGCCAAGAAATTAGATAAGATTCTATTCTAGCGGCGAGTCGTCAGCCGCACCGGATTTCCGTCACGATTTTTCCCTGCTATAAGAAACCTATGTAAAAAAACGTCGTCGTCTGTAGCGTGTGTGATTATGTTTGGACTCTAAGGTGGAAGCAGTAGGAATCAGTGTTACCATGTTGGCATAATTTGTGCAGTTTTGGCACAATTTTTTTGGCATATGTTTTTTGAAAAATTATTCCAAGTACCGTTTAGCACAATTTCCCCAAAATTTTTGCAAATTTGTTCAATTTAATTGTAATTATTTAGCACAATTGTTTTCCAAACGGCATAGTTTTTAGTGCTAAAATTTTCTTAATTTAATTTTTTTGAAAAATCTTTTGGTGTAATATTTATCGGTAACTTGTGGTATAATTCCCTATTTTAAGGTTCCTACATACCTATGTAAGCGTATTTTCGGCAAAGCGACGGCTTCACAAAATAGTGCAGACTGTTTCTTATACATTATCCCACATCGAAACGTCTAATATTTATTGAGTCAATTTGTTTCCATCACATTCGCATAATACAGCTATGATTCCTCCGCGAAGTAGACGATTTGAGCACTGTTCTCTAGGACAAGTGGAACGGATTCCAGAAGAAAATATTTAAAACTTGGAAAATTCTATTCCATGAAAATTGAAAGATATTGTTAAAACAATGGATTTTTCCAAAGAGCCAAGGTATAACTAGCCTGACCAATCATCTCACTTTTAGCGGGATTACCCCGCTATTTGCGCGATTATCCCGTTTTATGCGCGAATATCCCCATTTTGGGTGTCGCAACCTGACTTGAATCTATAATAACAAAATGATTATATAGAAAATAATTCGTTTTTATTTATATTATTATATTTATATATTTATACATATAGTCTTTTTTAGATTTTTATTTAAAACCAAAAAAATCTGTTTTTCCCGTTTTTTTTATCGCTCTTTGGTCGCAACCTGTTGGTCAGGTTAGGTGTGACAGCTATTTAAATTTTCAAATGCAGATAACCACCCATTTCTTGGAGTACCTTTTTGTGTTCCGGACCCACAATTACAAAAAAGAATAAAATGCCAATTTTTGCACAATGGTTTCGCAAACGGCACAATTTTTCAGAACATTTGGCATAATTTTTTAGTCAGTCTCTGGCAACACTGGTAGGAATTGCAGGAATTTTTTTTCATATCAAGGGCCGACCTCATAGACGAATACATACATAGATACATTTATTCTCTCATCTGACGTTTCATTTCACACTCTTCTTCGTATGTTTGTGGAAATGAGAGAAATTAGATTTAAAATAAACTTACACCAGGTGCAGTTACAAAATATGTTCACTTAACTTTTTTCATGTCGTTTTGGTGTAGAACTGAAAACTTTAAATGTATTTTACACTGTTTTGTTGACTTTTATCGTTGGTATACATTTGTATTGTGTTTAACACAACTAGTTTGCCACAAAAAAACGAAATGCGGTTGTTGTTCCTTTGTTGGACGTTGTTTACTATTGCCTCTATCTGGTATTATTGAACCCATGTTTTCCACCATCCAATGTTTACTTTGACCCCTTTCACACTCGGCAAGTTACTTGCGCAAGTCTCTTGCCCAAGTTTCGGTTTGTTGATGACAGAGGTAAGGTCGGGTTAGGGGAATAAATTTGAGGTACAGACTTGCTTGTACTCGGAAAGTTGAAAAACTGACTTGCGCAAGTAACTTGCCGAGTGTGAAAGGGGTCTTTCCACCGTACCTATGACGATTAATTTATTGAGAGAATATATGTATCTATGTATGTATGTATTCGTCTAAGGCCGACCAGGTCAAACTCAGCCAGTGATGCCAGCTCTGCAGGAACGAAACGTGCCGTCTAACTACCCAAAAAGTGCCAAAACGCGCCAAATTACGAAAAAACTAGAAAAATCCAGAAAGTGCTAAAACGCGCTTAATAACTAAGGTGGTTTCCAATAGAGACCGGTAGATTTTGACAGTCCATGGCGGTTACGTTGTTTTATCTATTGTTAGTTTTCTTGTTATTTGTTTTTCAGGCAATAGACAATATGGCAAGTTACAGCGCCGAGCAACACGTGCGAATGATAAAACTTTATTAACAAAATGAGTGTTCCCTTGTGGCGACGACACCCAAAAAGTGCCAAAACGCGCCAAATTACGAAAAAACTAGAAAAATCCAGAAAGTGCTAAAACGCGATTAATAACTAAGGTGGTTTCCAATAGAGACCGGTAGATTTTGACAGTCCATGGCGGTTACGTTGTTTTATCTATTGTTAGTTTTCTTGTTATTTGTTTTTCAGGCAATAGACAATATGGCAAGTTACAGCGCCGAGCAACACGTGCGAATGATAAAACTTTATTAACAAAATGAGTGTTCCCTTGTGGCGACGACACCTATTTTTTTACCAGCCGGTACATAAACAAGCATTGCCGCATTTAGAACTGTACCAATCATTACCAAGTGGCAATGCACACACAGAATGCTATTGTTTGGTCTGGATTGTGGTCCGGAGTCATCATCGCTGAGTTCGTCTTCGAAGACGATGATGGCATTATTATCACCCTGAGCTGATGCTACGGTCGGCATTCTTCGGGACCGAATTTAGTGTTATCTCACGCAGAGGCGACGTGAAATGGCCACAGACACCGTGTATTTTTACCAACTTAGACTTTTTCTTGTGGGGTTTCCATAAGCCTGAATTCAGCTTGATCTATGCGCCAGTTATCAACAATTTTAACTCTCGATTTCGCGACAACCACCGAAGCACCGCAGGTCATTTGAACGAGGGCATATTCGTTGATATCTTACATGCAACTTTTTTGTTATTAAATTGCAACCATGGTAAAATAAGTAAGGTAAACTCGTTAGAACAGCTGATTTAAACATTTTTCTTGCTTAGGTGTTTCTCTTAATAATTTGTTTCTAATTAGGTGTTTCTCTTATGTCAAATTCACATGTATTTTGTTTTTGTACATTTTTGTTTACTTTTACAGTAGATACACACATGTAGAAAATTTGACAGATTATGGACACCAAGCAAAATGCCTGTTTTTATTTTGCCATGATTGCAACTTTCCCTTTTGGAAAATCCTTTTAGATGGTCAACCGAAGAAAACGATGTTTGGAGTGCAGACAGAATTGCCCGAATTTTTGTTTTTCTCTTGCACCTACAGAATTCAAAGTGGATTCTGCTTCCCATACCTTTCGATATTTTCGGTTATAACCAATTCAAAATAGAAGCAATCTTAGCATGTTGGTCAATGAATATAAACAAATTTTTGAAAATAATACGCTCGTCAGTCACAGTAATGCATCAGTATAAATTAACAGTTGTTCACGACCATTAGCAACAAAAATGTTGTATTACAACGGGTTTTGTAACAAAATCGGTGCTGTATACAAAACGAGTTAAAGGGCTAAATAAAAACTCTAAACACGTGCAGTGTGCGTAGTGTACGCGCCATTGAATTTTTTCCGCGTTTTATAAGGTCGAAAAGTTCTAAATCTGGACCCAAAAGAGCTAAATAGGCATCACTGAACTCAATTGATCGAAATTGTCAAGATTTATTTATGTTGTTAAATTTTGTGTAATAAGACTGAAATATAGGTGTTCACTGAATTTACACCGAAAGATAAACAAACCGTACGCAGATTAAATACATTTATTTATGTTCTACAAACAGTCTGTTAATCTTTTAGTGTAAATACGGATTTACTTAATTATTTTATAAAAAGTACTCTTACGTCGAAAAAGTACTGTCGGAAGAATAAAAAAGTCCCCTCGAAAATGATCAAATATCTCAAATGTCTCTGATAGATAGTTTTTACGGGACAAATTTTTGCCAGTAAGGCCCAATTTTTAACTGGGTATTTAAATTGGTCATCAGTTGATTTTGATTTATATTTGATCTTACTTTAAATACGAAAAGAGTTTTTCAGTGCTTTGTCAAATAATCTTAATACCTATATGGCAACAATGGAAAATGCTATGAAGAATAATCAGTATTCATACATTTATCGCCTAATCGTTACAATGCATTTGCAAAAGAAAAGTGAAGTGATAAAATACAAAATATTTAATAAATTGGTTAATATTTGAGCAGAAATTAAGTTCTCACTACACTACGAGTTAAATGATACGTTTTTATTGTTATTTCAACTAGAATAGTGATTATAATTGTTCACATTAACAATTGTGTTTGTTCTTCTTTTTGTTGTCTTTCAAAATCATATCGTCACTTGATCACAGTTTAAATGCTCAACATTGGTATTCCCAACATAAAACTCACACTTATTACACAGCTAACAAAAAATATACATTTTTTCGTAAAAAAGGAAATTTTGTATAAAATAGTCATAATGAAGAAAAACCTTCAAATTGAATAAAATGGTTTGTTATTTTTCGATGTGTTAATTTGATTAAAATTTAGTAAAATTGAATAAAAAATTTATATATGTATAATGAAGAATCTTAGGGAGGTATTCTATAAGTCGTGAATCAGTCACTTCGAGTTACTTTTGTCGTTTTGGTAGTTTATAAAACGTTACACCTGTTCGGTGACAACCTGCGTTGAATTGCGTTATTTAATGGATAGTGTATAAAACGTAGCGCAACGTTTTTGATCACTTCAGCTGTCAAATTTAACACGCCACAGTTCCTCGCGTTAATTGAAGAAATTAAAAACTTAAAGAAAAATGTCAATCGAGGATGGGTAAATGGAAGTATGTTGCATTTCATTGCTTATAAGTAGTTACCAATTTTGGATGAAATGAAATCGACGGATATAGCTAATTTTTTTTTAATAATTCTCTTTAATCGTGATAATGTCGTGATTATCATTCTTCGACAAAAAGGTGTTTACATGCATTCTTACTCGATTTAGGTTTGACATTTATGTATTTCATGATGCCACTATGGAATTATACCAGGTGATGTCATGATGCATTATATGTATTAGGATCACAATTCTGTCATATGCTAATTTTGTCTATTTCTTTATTTGTAGAAATAATTTTTTATGTTATTAAAGACATTTTTATGTGGAATTTAGTTAGATTTTGTTAGTATTTAGAAAATAGAGAAGGAAAGTAATATCAGCTGTCCTTATAACACTACCTCTTATATTAATCATGTTTGCATGTGTTGTCATTAATTTTCCTCGAAAACTTTCCACTTTTGAGCAAGTCGCTTTGTATGGGAAATTAGTTTGTTTTGACGTTTGCTGTGCAAGTTTACGATGTTTTCGAGTTTACGAGGTTCTTTCGAGCTTTCGTGAAGACCGCTACTGAAAGTGCGTATATAACTCTGCGGTTGAAATGATTTGTGACATGATAATAACATTATCAAGATAAATTTACTCGATCTTGTGTGCAAAAATGTATGAGAAATCACATGATAATGGTGTGATTTGTCTATTATCGAGTCGATCTCCAAGATCGAGTGCATGTAAACGCCCTATTAGTTACAAAAACTGTTGTATTTTCTTCTCTTCTATATAGTTACCGGTGGAGCTAAGTAAATAAAACCTCGTTTCTTAATATAAATATATTGGCCTAATATTGATGCGGAAATATCACAATTTGTTAAACAATGCCAAAACTGTGCCTCAGTAGTAAATTCTCCAATAAAGTCATTATTATGTTCGTGGCCAGTGCCAGAAAGTGAATTAGATCGGGTACACATCGACATTGCAGGGCCCCTACGATGCAAATACTATTTGGTCATGGTTCACTCGTATTCAAAGTGGTTTAAGGTAATGCAAACATCAACGATTTCAGCGAATGAAATTACAAATTGCGTTTACGAATTCACTTCGTGTTCTGGACAACCAAAGCTGATTGTATCAGACAATGGTACACAATTTGTGAGTTCAACATTTCAACAGTTCTGTGAAGGAAAAGGAATACAGCGCATCAGAACACCGCCATACCATCCGCAGTCTAATGGACAAGCAGAGCGTTTTGTAGAAACTATCAAAAAAGTGTTTGAAAGATCGTATTGTGATGCCACCCCAAATGATAAGGTAAATTTGTTACACTTTTTATCACAATTTAGAGCAACTCCAAACCCAAGTGCTCCAGAGGGCAAGTCACCATCTGAAATATTTATCGGGAGACGTATTCAAACACCACTAGATTTGTTGAAACCTACATCAGAAGCCAACAACAAGCGTAATGCAGTTATGGAAGAAGCTTATAACAAAAAGCATGGAGCCAAAGGAGACAAAATCTATACCAAATCATATCACAAGAATAAAATGTCCTGGATAGCAGGCGAAGTAGTCGAAAGAGTTGGCGAAGTCATTTACAATGTTTTAATATCAACTGGTCGCCGTAATACACTCATCAGGTCACATGTAAATCAAATGAGTCAACGTTTTTCAAATGACATCTCTGAATTATTTGGATTTCTATGTACCCGTTTCCCCGTTATCAATCAATATAGGTGAACCTCCTGATTCACTACCTGTGCAATCAAGTGAATTATTATTGAACGAAGCCGAACCGTCATCACGACTGTCGGAAGCGGAACCAATTGTACAAGAGAATGAAGCCGTCGAGCCGCGTAGATCTGGAAGAAGACGTCAAGCTCCAAGAAGAGCACATCTGGAGATGTGGGCAATAGCCACAAAAGTCATAAAGTCTGGCATCATTATTTTATCTATCCATTTCAATAATGCTGTGGTCTTTCATTCTCATCTCTCACTCTTTCAGTTGATCTTGTCTAGTAAAGTCGTTTAAGTTGTAATAATAAAGTCTTGTTTATATGTAATTTTTAACGGGTTTTTCAACAGAGACGCTACAAAAGTAAATCGATAGGGACAGCAAACGACGCCATATTTTTTTCCCGCCCTTTTGACATTTCTCTTCAGTAAGGTTTGCCATTTCATCATGGAAAGATATAAGAGCCAACAACGAGTCGAAATTATTAAAATTTACTACCGAAATTTGGAGTCAGTGGCCTCAACTTTAAGAGCGCTAGATCCAATTTATGGTCGTCATAATCGACCTACCAGATCAACAATTGAGCGTCTAGTGGAAAAATTTGAATCCACAGGCACAGTACAAAATGTTCCCGTGCCAGTGAGACAAGGAAGTGCCCGTAGTGTCGACAATATTGCTGCCGCTGATGCTTCAGTTCAAGAAAGCCCAAATGTGTCTCTCACACGTCGTTCTCAAGCGTTGGGCATCTCTGTGACGTCGTTGTGGCGAATTTTGCGAAAAGATCTTGGCCTACATCCTTACAAGATCAAATTGACGCAAGAACTGAAGCCGCTTGACCAACATAAGCGTGGTATGTTCGTGAATTGGGCTGAGCAACAACTTGAAAATGATTCCGATTTTCATCGGAAAATCATCTTCAGCGATGAGGCTCATTTCTGGCTGAATGGCTTCGTCAATAAGCAAAATATGCGTTATTGGTCAGACAGCAATCCACACGTAATCCATGAGTCATCATTGCATCCCGAAAAAAATACGGTTTGGTGCGGTTTATGGGCCGGCGGCGTCATTGGGCCGTACTTCTTCCGTGTTGATCAAGACCGGCACATTACTGTGAATGCGAATCGCTACCGTTCAATGATAACCGAATATTTTTGGCCCCAATTGGATAATATGGACTTGGAGGACATGTGGTTCCAACAGGACGGCGCCACAAGCTACACAGCGAATGCCACAATCAATTTATTGGAAACCAAGTTTGGTGAACGTGTTATCTCACGAAATGGCCAGTCGATTGGCCGCCTCGGTCGTGCAATTTGACGCCGTTAGATTATTTCCTGTGGGGCTACGTCAAGTCTATGGTCTATGCCAACAAGCCAGCGACGATTGATGAACTTCGTACGAATATCGAACGTGAAATTGCAGCAGTATCGGCCGATTTATGCTTGAAAACCGTCGAAAATTGGGTTCAGCGTCTGGACTTCTGCAAGCGTGTCCGTGGTGGCCATGCAAAAGAAATCGAGTTCCATACATAATGGCATCGTACGTACTTTCACAGGAATAAAGAATTTCATTAGTATCTAAAACCGGTTTTGTTTTATTTAAAAACACTTTTGTAGCGCTCTTATTGAAAAATCCGTTACATAGGATCTTGCAAGACTTTTCATACGCTCGATGTCCCTTGTGGAGTTGTTTTAGGATTCGACGTCTGAAAACTTTTGGAATAACGACTCTATCTCCAGTCATGATGCAATTGTCGAAATCAAATAACGATTCTCTGCGATTGTAGTATAGCTTGACATTAAGTGTTATATTTTTCGGTTGTGGCTAACAATGCTGAATAAAATGGAAGAGCTTTTGTAGCACTGCGTCTTTTGATGTTGCAATACGCACCATATTTTGTGTTACAGGCATGTTGTCTTCAATAATGAAATTCAAATCCGTTTGAACAACCGCTATTACAAAATCGTCCATTTGAGATTGGTTTCCAATAGGTCGTGAAAGTATATCGACATTTCCAAATTCATTAGTGTTTACGTATTGAATTTGAAAGTCGTAGCACATTAAAACTAAGGCCCAACGCTGTAATCGGTTTGCGGTGTGCGTTGGTATCACTTTTTTAGATCCAAAAATTGAAAGTAGAGGTTTACGGTCAATTAACAGCGTAAATTTTCTGCCATAAATCATACGGTGGAATCTTTTGACATCAAACACTAATGCCAATCCTTCTTTTTCAATTTGGCTGTATTTTTGTTCTGCTGACGTTAGGGCTTTTCGAGAGCCATCGGGCATATCGTGAACAATTTGCGCACCAATACCAACCGTAGATGCGTCGACTGCTACAAATATCGGTAATTTACTGTCGTAGTGGGTTAAAAGTAAATCTGACTGTAGCATCTTCTTAAATTGTTGAAATGAAGATTCACATTTAGAGTCCCACTTCCATTTTGCTTCATTTTTCAGCAGACAATCAAGCGGATGTCTAAGATCACGCATACGCTTGATAAATTTACCATAATAGTTGATGGCACCCAGAAAAGAGCGAAGCTGAGAAATGTTTTCTGGGTGTGGCATATTTAATACAGCTTCTATCTTAGTATGTTCAGGATGGTTACCTTGTGCATCCACGATGTGACCAAGATATTTTATTGAAGTTTGAAGTACGTCACATTTTTCCCATTGAATTGTCAGACCATGATTGTGACAACGTTTTATAACTTCCTTAACTTTCGCAAAATTTGCTTCTAGTGTTGGTGTTGCGATGATCATATCATCTAAATACGCTAAAACACCTTCAAGTCCTGCCAATATTGTGCCCATAGCCTTTTGAAATGCACCAGGCGCAGATGTTATTCATATAGGCATACGATTGAACAAATACAGACCTTTATGCGTGTTGATAGTCAGCAAATTTTTCGATGTTTCGTCCACTTCGAACTGTAAATAAGCATCATAGAGATCAATTTTGCTAAAAACTTTGCAGTTGGACATCTTTGCAAAAATCTCGTCAGCATGTGGTAGTGGATATAAATTTGGTTCCATACACTGATTTAAACCTGTTGAGTAATCTCCACAAATACGAATGTTGTTGTTTGGATTTCGCATGACTTTCGGAATGCGTTACAGGTGTGATGATGCCTTCAGTTTCCAGTCTGGTTAATTCAGCTTCTACCAACGGCAAAGTTGAAAAAGGAACTGGTATCTTCGCTTTAAAAATTGGACTGCAGTTTGGCTTGATGTGTAATTTAACAGAAAATTTTGTACAATGACCCGTTTTGTCTTGCATTGCCGCTTGAAAATGTTCACGAATTTCATTTAAAAGTTGATTGATGTGATCTAAACTGCGGTCCGAATTTTTCTATTAAATCTGTGCCAAATATGTTAAGATTTTCCAATTCTGTCACACAAATTGTTGCTGTTTTTGTTTGGTTGTTGGGTTATACTTCAGTACTAAACTCTCCAATGATGGGCAATTTGTTGTTTGAAGTATCTGCTACTTTTTGGAAACAACGCAGTAACTTCGGCACAAAAACGATGTACAAGTAGACAGTCAAAATTTCTCTTCACTCAAATGCCGACGAACAAAACGAGTGAAACCCTAGTACTTACACGAGCAGCTTTTGATAGTGTTATTGTATGTAACTATACAAATTCCAACCAAGTTGAAGTAAAATCACATAAAGTATGCAAAAAGTATGAAATAAGCAAGATATGACGCGAGAGAGAAATGCGTTTGAGTGAACTCCTAGTACTTTTTGGTTCTCTTTTACCAGGGTTGCCAAGTTGCGCACATCTTCTGGTCGTCTAATTGTAAATCGTCTTTGTTCGGCACAAAAACAATGTACAAATAGACAGTCAAAATTTCTCTTCACTCAAATGCCAACAAACAAAACGAGTGAAACCCTAGCACTTCTCTGCCCTCTCTCTTACTCTCTTCATTGAATATTTGATAGTGTTATTCTATATAACTATACAAATTCCAACCGTGTTGAAATAAAATTACATAAACTATGCAAAAAGTATGAAATAATCCAGATATGACACGAGAGAGAAATGCGGTTGAGTGAATATCTGGCACTTTTTGGTTCTCTTTTACCAGGGTTGCCAAATTGCTCTCATATTCTGGTTGTCTAATTCTTGATCATCTTTGTTCGGCATACCAATTTTTATCCAGTTGCATTTGGAGATGATCGTTATATCCGCAGCTGTATCCAATTGTAGTTCGATTTGTTGTTTTTGTATTTGCAATGAAACAAATTTTCTTCGAGCTACATGGTTTTGTACCGTTTTTATATTCTGTTGGTGTGTTGTCGTTGGTGTTCGTCGTTGTTTCTGCTGCCGTTATTTTTATCAGATTGCTTTTTCATGCTTCGAAATTGTTTATGGTTATGTTTTGGCGTGATGAGTTTTTGAAAACGTTCACAATACCCTTCTTTGTGTCCTAATTGACCGCAAGTGCTACATTTATGGTTTGTGTAGGTGCATTCTTTAATAAAATACATACATCAATCCACATTGCCAACACGGGAGTGGACTTTCCGTTTTCGATGATTTTATGTCTTACCTTGTTGCTCTTGAAAGTCGATCTTACATGTGGTGTTTGTGCTTCCACCAGGTTTGTGTCGTTCTTGAGGGTTGTTATGCGTTGTATCTCTGCTGTGAACTTCTCAAGTGAAACGTCAGGAGCACTTTGCGGCGTTGAGATCAACTTGCTTTGAATTTCAGTGTGAGAAGATGACTGTAGACCAATAACGAAAATCAGGCATTTTAATTGTTGCGTTGTCATTTGAGCCTGTAAGAAGCGTTCGCATTGTTTGTTAACTCTGCCGGCGTACATAACAATGTCTTCGTTGTCTCCCTTCAGGGTTCTTAAGCAATTGTAACGAATATTGAATAATGACTTTTTACAATCAAACAATGTTTTAAGTTGCGTTAAGGTTTCATTAAAGTTCAACTCTTGAGGCTTCCTCGGTAGTAAAACATTTGCATATTTATCATAAACATCTTGGTTCAATTTGCGAAGAATCAGGCGGACTTTCGATGCATCGTCTAGAGTTTTTGCGTCTTCAACGAAAAGAGTTTCGTACCGGTTGTGCCAATTAGAAAATAATGCCGGATTTTCGATCGTATCGAAATTCGCCAATGCTTTTGGACAAAACATCCATCAAATTCTCATGCCCTGAATGTGCGGACTGCTGTTGTGTTGCCGTGGAATTTGATTTGTCTTTAAGACTGGCAATTTTGTCTATTAAAGTTTGCTGGCGCTCAGCGGCATCTGTCTGTTGTACCAAAAGTCTTGATACGACAGATTCCAAAGATGGGTTCATCTTTCTTTTGTTATTGCGAATTGTTTTATAAAATAAATAAAATTGTAGCCACTAAATAGTTCTTTTTATATCAATTGCAATTTTTAATATTAATTTGTAATCTTTTTCATTTTGCGCATTTCACTCAAGATAACCTTTCCTAATCTATAATTGTTTATTTTAGTTGGGCAACTCTATAAACCACAAATGTCAGTCACTGCATTCGTAAGCGAACGCAAGCGCGAAGTGATGTATAAACCATAGATAAAGGAAATAATAGATATAGCGCGACCATTGTCAACTTTGTTCACTAGGTGCTGTCCTGTACTACTGTCACTTTCAGTGAAGTTTCCCATAATTTTCAAATTTTTCTTAAAGTAATTTAAATAAGGGAAATGTGGCAAAATTTATGTGATTTTACATAATAGCATTTGTATCTTATATAAAAATCTATTTCAAAGCTATGAGGCCGGTGTTGGGATATCAATAGGAGAAAACCCGTAAGACCGCCCAAAGATGAACATCCCGGAACGCCTTTTTAATCTAAAAACTTCCCCGCCCAAAAACTGTAGCAACTTCTGTGGTCGCAGATGCCAAAACCGTTAAGAGTGTCTGAGGACTCTCAACAAGGAATGGTAGCTGCACCGGAGGAAGAACCAATTTATTAGGACATGGACGGTGGTGACTTGGCTTTGCAAATTGATGGCCATCAGATATTCTACTTTAAGTCACGTGTTGTATTCTTGATATTTTTGTTGAAAATTATTGTTTCTTTTGATATGAAATTTTAAATTTTTATTGTCATATTTTTTGACTTTTTTATTGCTTTCAACGACATCTAGAAAATTACCCATTACACTAAATTTTTCTCAACACTTGTGCTTCATCTATTTGTTACTTTATCTATGCTTTCTATCACATAAAGTATTACAAAAAATGCAAAAGTGTAAATTAATTTTAAATAAAACAGATAACTCCTACAAAAGTAAAAAATATTGTTTAAAGAGTAATATAATTCACGTTTAAAAATTGTTATGCACTAATTTAAATTTAAAATTAATGAGTTTATGCCTGGACTAGCATAATCGGAATTTGTAACAATGTTATACAAATATTTCTGAATGAAGAATCAATAAAAAAAAAATAAGTGGTTTCCCATTACATTCCATGAAGGAATCGGGGAGAGCTTCTCACAACCAGTGAGTTGTGCGCTTTCTAGTTTTATACTCACTGATTCGGACCTACAGTTTTACACCGGTTCCGAACGGTATTTAGAGAAGCTTTTTCATGGCTAAATACTCGATAGTGTCGCCGTCACTATGCGAGGTGACCGCCGTCGAAAGAAATTTTAAGGTGGTCAGAGCAGGGATAGAACCCAGGATCTCAAGTACAAGAGGCGCGCCCACTAACCATTGCACCACCGCACCGCCGAATTTATACTTAATTCCATCAAAATAAACAATAATTTCTGTGGTTCTCAAAATGAACCAGAAACTAATACTGATGGTTGAATTTGCTTTATAGCTCATTGTCTTTTGAGTAGCTCTTCTTCGCAGGCTGCAACTGTGCTTCCGTCAATTATGAAACTCTTCTGTGAGTCTCGTACAAAATTATAAAATTAAATATTTTTGACGATGAAAGATGCCTATGCATTGACCACCTGGAAAAATAAATGATAAACATAGGGATTATAATTAATAATCAGTTATAGATATGTAAATGAACATAATAAATCTTACTTTCAATAATATTTTTAATTTTTTGCATATGTTTGTTGGGTCTTTGATAAGGTCTTCAAATACAGGAATAATTTTTGACGAAAACTATTGTAAGCTAATACACTTTTTTTACATTTTAAGAACTTCATGTTCATAAAGTATTTATAAAATATTTTTTCTTAACTATTTATGCACTAAATATTTGAAATTAAAACATATATTTACCAATTATTACGATATATATTTTCGTGTTTATTTTAATTATTAACACTTAATTTTTAATATGTGGCCGTCGGTGATGCAATAGTTACATGGTGTACATGAGAACGTGGATTCGATCCCTGCTCAGATCACCTCACATGTCTTTCGACGACGGTCACCACGATTAGTGATGGCGACACTATCGAGTACTTAGCCATGAAACAGCTTCTCAAAAATACCGTTCGGAACCGGTCTAAAACTGTAGGTCCCAATCAGTGAGTGTAAAAACTAGAAAGCGCACATCTCACTGATTATGAGAAGCACTCCTCAATCCCTTCATGGGATGTTATGGGACACCATTTTTTAATAATTTTTAATATTTTGCTTATATAAACTTTTTATTAGTTTTTTTTTGTAATATTCTATACTTATTTTATCACAAACACTGAATCTTTTATTTTATTCTATTCTTTACATGTTTTAACTTCAACCACGCAATTAAAAACAAGTTTCTTTTCGCACGTGTTTATTGATAATTGAAGAGGGGGTTGGGTACCCACATAAGGATAAAATGCCCGGTGTGAAAGCACGATGAATACATTAACCACAACAGCTATTACCCCATCCAAGTGCAGGCAGTGGCTGAGAGTGATTATAAATTCAAGGATGTTTTTATCGGTTTCCCAGGCTCAGTTTATGAAACAAGAGCCTACTATACAACGATGCACCTATCCTCCAAACGGATTCATTCTGCTTGGATATAAAGGCTACCCTTGTCAACTAAGACCGGTGTATATAATAACAGCATTCAAGGAACCATTAACACATTTTGGATACATTAGAGACCCCCAGTAACGCCTCTGAACGAACACTTGTCGATTCGGTAGAAGGAATTTCTAGAAGATACCGAATGTTTAATAAATATTTATAAAATTCTTCTCAAGACTCCCATACAATATTGTAAAATAGGGTTAACTATGCCACACAGATATTGCACAATCTAGATAATTGAATTTTAATTGAATTCTTGGAAAAAATTTAATTAAAAATCTACTTTTTTATTAAAACATTAAATATGTATTTTAAATTCATTTTAGAAAAATTTTTTTTTATTTCTATTAGCGGATTAGGAATACCATAAATATCCAAGGGTTTAATTTCCATATATGGTTATATACATATGTAAGTATGTGTGTATATACATTAGGGTGTCCATTATTTTTGGACGTAAAGTTTTTTTTGCGCATACCCGCTAAAAAGTTTCGAAATAATCTAAGAAGCCACCAGAAAAAATTTTACTTTGATATAAGAATGGTAACAAGTGGCGACTTGCGATTTAGTTCAGGGTTATAAGTATGTGCAATTTTGGTCAATATTGGAATAAGTTTCATATCATGACATAATATTGTTACGAGAGCTTTGATTATTATATCATGACGCTGATTTAAAATTAATGAATTTAGTCTCTAACTGGTGATATGAAGATGACACTCATCATGATATAAACTCATCAAGTGGGACTAGAGTTGTGTAGTTCATGAACGAACTAGTTCAATTGAACGATTCACTCTTGTGAACTAGATGAACTAGTTCACACTGTTCCGCTCTTTTGTTTCAGTAGTTCACTTGTTTCAGCAGTTTTTTGTATTTCAGTCGTGCAGTTCTCCGTCATTTTCTAGTTCATGCTCTCTTTGTCTCCCTCAATCTGCCCAAATGTTCCTAATGTTGCAATCTTTGTGGAATGGGGATATGTAACCGACTTCTACGCAACACTACAGCGCTAATCACATTTATTCCAAAATACAAAAAAAATACGTAAATACCAATATTTCAGAAACGGAATAACCCAATTATTAAGCCGATCTTCAATAAGGCGATTTAGGATAAACAAATACCACAGTATCCAAAACACTCTAGAAATCTGAAAAAAAAATTAAAACTACAAGTTGAACTGAAATGAGATCTTTAGTTCACAGCTCGTGTGAACTGTAAAGCTGAAATGATACAATGAACTAGTGAACTAAATGAATGAACTAGTTCATTCTGTTGAGCTGAACTAAAAAGAGCGCTTACTTGAATGAACTAAAATTCCCAACTCTAAGTGGGACTCTTTGTAACTTTACAGAAGAAAGCGCTCTTATAGCTTTCGTTTACATTCCTTTCACAAAAATGAGCTTCATATATGTTATATATGTCTATCTAAAAAGGTGATTCCTCTTTCTGCTCAACTGCCAAATTAATGTCTTGTTTTCGATGGTAATTTGCCATTTCAATAGTGTGTTTCATAAAGTGCGGTGCCTTAATTAAAAAAAAATGTCCGTCGAATTACGAAGTGTAAAACAAAAAATGTTTCTCATCGGAATGCCTTGCCATCAAATTAATGGTGCTAAACTACCATCCAATAGACAAGTTCTCGCTGTGCTTTTTTTTCAATATTCGCGAAGTCAAGCTCGATGTTAGACAAATTAGAGAATGTGTAATTTTTTGGGGCAAAGCAAGAATTCCTACGAAGGCAGTTCCGAACTGTGTCAAGAAGCTTTTAGATAAATATACACTTTCGAAAAAGTTGCCGAAAATTGTAATAAAAGCCTCGATATTTATAGGACCCGTGAAAATGATTTTGAAAGTGACCTTGATAACTTATTTGATATTGCTCAAATTGATGCCCTTGAAATTATAAAAATAGAAAAGGATAAAGCATTTTTGAAGTTGCAGAGAGAGCCGGGTAGACGGGGTTGCTTTGCTGGCATAGACAAAAAGTTGGCAGACAAAGAAGAAAGATCCATAAAAAGATTATTACACGAAGAAACAATAACATTAAGGCAACAAGAATTTTCGACAGTTGCATCAATTTCTACATCAAATGTGGAATACAGTCAAGTTTCAGACTAGGACGAAATAATTAATTCTGATACCGAAGATCCACAATATTCCCACGACGACGAAATCCTGCCAGAGACAAGCGCAAGTTTGCAAAGTGACAGTTCAAAAAGAGGAAGAAAAAAATCTGATAACACCCAAGGTAGTCGCAGTTGCCAGACAGGTGCCAGCTAAGTATAAGAAATTCCGTGAATATTATTCAGGCTATCGTAGAGGCACTGGATCTGAGATGCGATGAATTTTCAATAAATAAATCTTCAATTCAACGAATTCGTACACAAATGAGAAAATCCCGGGCAGAAACTATAAAAAGTGACTTTAAGAACAACGTACCTGATGTCGTAACCGTCCATTGGGATGGCAAATTTTTACCCGGTTTAGATGTAAGAAGCTCAAACGAGGATCGGCTGCCAATTACAATTTCTTATAGCGACAAGGATCAACTGCTTGTAGTACCAAAATGGGAGAGTTCATCTGGTAAACACTAAGAAAAAGCTATTAGAACAGCCCTATATGACTGGACTTGAGAAGGTGCAAATAATGTGTTGTGATACAACATCAACGAACACTGGCCGTTTTAATGGTGCTTGTGCTCTTTTGGAGCAAAGTTTAGGCAGAGACCTGGCGCTTTTCACTTGTCGTCATCATATTTATGAGCTAGTGCTTAAAAATATATTTGAAGCCACGATTAAGCAAAATGTTCGATCTCCAGAAATACAAATTTTTAAAACAATTAGAGACAATTGGAAAAATATCGATTCAAATAAGATTGAACCATGCATCGATTTTGTTAGAAAGCACATTCCTGATGAACAAATTTTTCCATCTTAAGGTTTTATAAAGCAGCACTGAAAAAAACTTTTATAAGTGAAGATTATCGTGAATTAATCGAACTATGCGTTGTGTTTTTGAATGGCGGTCCAGAAAGGAAAATAAGAATCAAGCCGCCCGGAGCCTTACACCAGTCCCAGGTCAACATAGATGCAAATGATAAAAGTGTTCTGCAGGACATTTGCTTATTTCTTGCGATAATTTCTGTGGCTCGAGTGTACAGAAGCTGTAAAAGCACCTAATTAGAATTTGGGTTTTTTGAAAGCAGTCAAAGGCTATAATGAAATAGACGAAAAAATTTCGAATGCTGCTGTAAGTAAGTTTTGTAAGCATTTATGGTATTTAAATGAAGACATTTTATCACTTTTTTTTGACGAAGTGGATGAAAACAAATATGCTTGTTAACTTAAACAGGGGGAAATATCGGATTTTAACAAACGATATATTCCAAGGAGCGATGAAATGTCAGAATCGTTGTTTGGTGAGTCTCTTTTATTTTTTTAAATATGTTATCTTTGTGTTAAATTATATTTTTTTTGAAAAGTTAACACTGGATGTTTACATAACCAACCTTTCTTTATTTCAGCTAAAACACTGGATAGATTTGAATCAAATAAGAGCAAAGTATTTCTTGCTAGATTATACTTTGGATAAATAACGCTGCATTTCTAGAAGCCAAAACAAAAGTAAGTCTTTTACGAGTGGTAAATGATGCTGCTGAAAGAGCAGTCAAATTAGTGGAAGATTTTTACGGACTTATTACTGCAGATGAAGAGCAAAAACAGATTTTGTAGCGCTGTGTTTGTTGCGCTGTGTTGACAGAAACTTGTTTCCAGACTTCAGAAAAAATACTTTAAAAAGAAGTTATCCCATATAATTTGGAAAATTAAAATATTCTTAATAAAATATTCTTAATGTTTTCATTGTTTTCATTTACTGTATTATGCAAAACTTCTTGCCTTAGTCGCCGCGGGTTGCAATCATGATAGAACAATAAAATTTCATGTTGTAATTTCCTTTAAGGCTGTAAGAGATCATGTTTTCTCCGGTTAGTGGAAAAAATGTAAATGCCGCGGGTGGGATTCGAACCCACATTCGCTGGACGATCGTTTCGATGTTTGTGAGGCATCATCTTCAGCAGCGGCTAGCCCGTTAAGCCACTGCGGTGTGTATTTACAGAATATAGATATAATTTTCTATATATAAAAAAATTAAAATTAAATCTATATATAAAAAAATTAAAAGAGTAAAGGGTACTAGCTCCTCCTCAAATTTATTATTGCGGCCCTTGTTGCAAGTTTTCTTCGCAGAGGACTGTCTCGAAACCACTGGAGTTGCTTCGGATATTGGTAACGGAAAACTACATCGCGACGTCGAAGATGTACTGCCTGAAGGCGAAATAAGTGGTACTGGTGCCAGGGAAGTAAAGTACATACCCACTAACGGTTCAAAGACTTCAGCTTCTCGTGTCTTGCTGAAGCTTCCAAGACAGCTGTCGATGAGAAATGAAGGATGGAAATTGCCCTTCTTCCTGGCATAGGCCTCGATCATTTAAAAAAAAGGCCAATCATTAAGATCCAATTTCGTTGCCTCATCCGCCATTACCTCTCCAGTAGTGTACCTACAAAAATCAATGAGTGTTCCAAAAAAAAAGCATAAATGTTTCAAAAGGCATCAAGGTTTCACATCAAAATTATGAATGGACCAAGTTATGACAAAAAGAGAGTAATACGTTTTCAATCATTCGCCTGATGTCGTCAGTGCTTTTGAGTCATACAATTCGTTCCAGGAGTTCTCTATATTATTCAATACTCTTTGGCGCCGACGACCTGCTTGTTTGTTCGCTGCCGTTACATCAATACCATCATACTTATTTTCAGGTATACAGCTATAATAAGAACATTAGTGTGGCCCTTATTTGTATGGAGATGTTTTAGCCATGGAAATGTTTTGCTCCCAGCCACAGTTTTGTTTATTTGCTCCAAAAACTGGTGTGTGTGGTAATAAAATTATTGGCGGTTGTGTACCCTCGTGATTTTTCAATAAAATAGTATCTAACTACAGAGAGATTATGTGTGTAAAATTAGCGAATTGAAGCCAAATAGAGAAAAATTTAAAACGGTATTTTTTGGTATAAAGTTGTATGGGCTATGAATGTTTGGAATATTTTAGAGAAAAAAATTAAAACAATATGACATTAGTACCCGCGAAACTCGAAATACAGGCACAATTCGGAGAAGGTCAAAAATTACACCCCACATTACGGAAACCTTAGTGTCTTCAATGCCTAGACGTCTAGCAGCAGTTATTGAGGCTCACGGTGGACAAACAAAATATTGAAAGTTAACAATAGAATATGGATTTTCAGTACAAAAATGCATCAATATGTTCCTATTATAGCTAGCTGTATGTCCATATGTTCCATTGTATTTTTTATGTTTTTGTTTGTATTGTTTCTATATAAGTACCCACCCAGCCAACCAAATTCGGAGCGCTCCAAAAAAGGAGCTTGTAGGGACTCCCACAGCGCTCCTCAAAGGAGTATTTGCGGAGTGCACCTATAAAGGGCGTACGAAAGAGCTCCGCATGGGATTGGTTTAGGAGCGTTGAATCATACTGTCATTTTAATATATCTTTGTATTCCTAAAAAGAAGCGTGTAGGACTCCCACCGCGCTCCTCAAAAGAGTGTTTACGGAGTGCGCCTATAAAGGGCGTCCTAAAGAGCAAAATTGTTTAAAAACAAAGCAATCATTGAAATATACATATACTTAATTTTCTAAAAAATGTATTTTAAAGAAAAACAGAATTATAGTATGAGAAAGCGTGGAAGAGAAGCCAAAAGGCTAAAAATTAGTATTAAAATTTTTTTTAATTTTTATTGTTTGCGTTTTTGTTAATCGTATACTTATTATTATTATTTATCATTTATTTAAAAAAAACTCTCATTTATAACAGTCCGCACGGAGTCCGTGTGGGCTATGTAAAGGAGGGTGTAGGGGCTCCGAAAACACTCATTTATAGGAGTTCGCACGGAGCCCTTGGGGGTTATCTAAAGGAGCGTGTAGGGACCCTAGGGTACACCTTTTTCGTATATCTTGAGCGTCCTAAGCAAACAGAGGGGCATACACCACAAAGAGGGACATACACCACACCATGTAAATCAAAACTGAATGCGGAAAATTTGTTTCGAGCTGTAAACACCTTCGCTATTCCAATTCTAACGTATTTTTTTGGCTTGATCATGTGGTACGACTCGGAATTGGAAGCTATACATATAAATATACGAACTACGTTAACAAGACACGGAGAACATCATCCACAGGCTGCAGTTGAAAGGGTGATCTTACCCAGAACAATTGGCAGACAAGGACTGGTTAACGTACCTAATCAGCATTATAGCCGGATACAGAAACTAAGAGATTTATTTTATGGAACTGCATCGACAATTGATAAGTATTTCATCTTGGTGAACTTAGACTTGCAAACTTGCGTTTCCAGATTTACTTCCTATGAGTCACTATAATAGATCAAAAGAAACATAAGGCCATTCATGGCAGATTCCCGCATCAATTACTAGCGGAAAATGTTGATAAATATGCTTCTACTGTATGCTTTCGACTTGGACAACTGTTTCCGGAAACAGAAGCATTTCTAATGGCAATACAAGATGGAATTATGCCTACTAGGAATTATCGCAGGATAATACTACATGAGGATATTGATAGGCCATACCGACGCTGTGGCCAAGGAGCTGAAACCACGGAAAACATAATCAATGGATGTCCCACAATGGCCGCGTCAGCATACCTCAAACGACACAACGTCAATAGGTATTAGCAGTGAGAACAACATACCATGTTACCAGTACCAACCCGCTGAGGTAATGCTTAATGGAGTCTATACATTATATTGGGATAGCAGCATGTCAACGGACCGCACTGGTAGAAATATAATGGTATATGCAGTACGACAACAAATACAACAAGCCAAAAACAACAGGCATTTTGTTTTTGCTCAGTGTCTGTGTTGATGAAAATGATGAAAATGTAAACAAATTCCCAAAAAGTGCCATTTACAAAATGATTAAGTGTTATTTGATATATTGAAAGTGTTTAAGTGTAAAAATTAAAACGTTTCTATGTAATTTTTGCAGAGAAAAAACAGCAGTTGCTGGCGAACGGGGGTGGCAGACAAACAAATGTAAACAAAATTTGACATAAGAGAAAAACTTACTCACACTCAGTCCAGAAAAAAGTTCAAATCAGCTGGGCTAGTGCTTCTACCATTTCTTTGTATCATGGGACCGCACAATCAACGCGAATAGGCCTGATATAATATGGATTGATAAAAAAAGCAGAAGGTAAGGCTACATTATAGACATCGCTATAATGTCAACCGAACAATTGCTGAAAAGTTGTTAAAATATGCCGATCTGGCTTTCGAAATAAAGCAAATAGAGCATTTGAGAAATTGGAAATCGTACCAATCGTGATTTCTAGTACAGGGGTTGTGCTGGAAATTGAGTCGCAGCATTTACGTGATTTGAAGTTGTCTCGGAAAGTGGACAATTTCAGGATAATGCGTAACTTTGTAAATTGGGAGAATTGAATACAATCGAAAAAATTATTTTATATATGTATAAGTATATCTAGTGCTGAAGTGACTTGTGGCCGTGCCCACCGTCATGTTTAGCTACCCCATAGAGTAAATAGGGGTAGAGAAAATCTTTCACTCACCAAATTTCTGACATTTGTCCTCGTGTGATGTATACGTTTGATGTAGAAAAGAATTGCTTTACTAATACCAGATAGAGGCAATGGTTCAAAACAACGAACAAAATAACAACAACGGCATTTCGTTTTGTGTGTTAAAATTAATGTGTTAAATACAACACAAATGTATGCTAACAATAACAGTCAATAAAAAAGTTTGAAACACATTTAAATTTCACAGTTTTTCACTAAAATTCCATGAAAAATTAAAGCAAGAAGTTATTGTAATTCCACCTGGTGTATATCACTTTTCGTCAAACATCTCTCTATCACACCGACCGCATCACGAAGAGTGTGAAAGGAAACGTCAGATGAGACAAATGGCGGCTCTACCCCTATTTACTCTATGAGCTACCCCAGCTTGCGCGGTAGCAGAGCGGGGGGGGGGGGGTGTCAGAGAGACGTGGAATAATAATACAGTGAAATCTCTCCTGAGCGGACACCTAAGGGACCATTGAAATGTGTCCGTACAAGAGGGGTGTCCTCTTAAGAGATTGGGTTTATTACCTAATAATAAATAAATATGTACAATATACAGAGGTAATAACAATGCAAAATATTGTGTGAGCATTTTATTTCAATAATTATTCTTTTATTGTAGATTGGAGAGTTTTAGTTTTGGCAATAACATCCTTAAAATGCAGTCAAGTGTTGAAAGTATGTTAATATGTACGTCGCATTCAAAGCTTGTCTATATGTAGAGATATTGTTTCTTAAATCTTGAACATCTAAAGGTTGAATTTCATCTGCTGAGGCTTCAGAATTTTCTTGAACCTCGGTGTTTTGTTCGGTCAATGAGACCAATGGATCCAGCTCTGAATTTTCTACAGTCAAATCTCCATCGACATAATAAACATTATTTAATCTATGTCCATTGATCCCTGAAAGTCCTTTCTTCTGCATTTCGGCAATTAGGTTTAATAGCCGTTCATCTTCAGGCTCAAAATAATTCAAAATTTCCATATCACCGGTAAAATATCCTATCACCATAAATTATCAGGCATTTTGTTTTTGTGTCATTTGTTTGGTTCAGTTGTTGAAAAGTGTATAAAATAATACAAAACAAAATATACAAGTGTTTGAAAACTAAAACGAAATATGATATGACCACGTTAAATCTGCTGTTCAAACAAGCTTACTTTCTCGTAACACAGTGCAACACGAAAAAATATAACCATATACGGACACCGCTACGTGATAAAAGACCAAAAAAAACGACTCCTGTCTCCCAGTTTTGTCATGCACTTTTTTTATGGCCCCCAAAGATTTGGGGCCTCGGTGTCATTTTTGCATATCTTGCAAACCGTTCGGAATTTTGATTTACTCTCTGAGGGAAAGTTGTAGCTCTTGTCATAAAGATAAAAAATAAAATTCATCTTCAAGGTTAAAATCGCAAACAAAAACTTTATATAATTCGACTTTTTTTACCTTTTTCCCCTGTTCAGGTCCATAGGTAGCAAATCGTTCAAAATTCAAGGAAACAGTGAACTACAAAAATGCACCTAAGATCTCAATAAACAACTTTCTAGAACATATTAACTTCCTAGGAATGATTCTTAATACCGTTTAGGTAGCGCTTAAGTAGCGTTTAGGCAGCCGCAAAAGTGAAAATTTTTTGAACTTGAGGATGAAGTTTTTTGATTCTATTTGTTCACAATTTTTGTTCTTTATGACAAGAGCTACAACTTTCCCTCAGAGGGTAAATCAAAATTCCGAACGGTTTGCAAGATATGAGCCTGACAAAATGATCACTTTTTTTGCAAAAATGACACCGAGGCCATAAATCGTTGGGGGCCCATAAAAAAGTGCATGACTTTGGGTAAAACTGGGAGAGACGGGTCTTTTTTTTGTATTTTATCACGTAGTGGTGTCCGTATATGGTTATATTTCCATGACTTAAAAAATTACACACAGTGTAATTATAAAGTGAAAGCATTTTTTGTCAAATGCGTGTTCCCGTCCGCTCAAGAGAGAGTCCGTTCAAGGGAGAGCTACTACAATACTTTTCTTATGGCACGTTGCCGGGACCAAGCAACAGTGTCCGTCCAAAGGGGGTGTCCGCGCAATGGAGGTGTCCGTTAAGGGAGATTTCACTGTAATACAAATCCAAACAATAATACATAATACTAAAAATTAAAAAAAGATTAATACTAATCTAAACCTTTTTGCCTTCTCTTCCGATCCGACCAGCACGCTTTCTCATACTATAATTCTGTTTTTCTTTAAAATAATTTTTTTAGGAAATTCAGTATATTGTTACGAACTTCCTTTTTCGTCCTTTTCGCGTTGTTTTATTCCCAATAATAAAACAAGGTTCGTTTTAAATTACGATAATTACAACGGTTAACTTCCTTTCTTCCTTCTTGATTCAGGAAGTTCCGGACAAATTTCTCCAGCGTATTCCTTGGCTCATTTCTTGAAGAAAGTCCACTAGGACCATGTCCGAAAATGCAAGGGTGCAAAATGGCAGCGGGTTCAAAATTTTCGGATTGGCGGTCGGAGGGTAGTAGGGTAAAGTTGCCTGTTGGAAAAGTCTTTAAGAGGCATTTCAGAATCAATAAAAAAAGTAGAAAAAAGTCAAATCGCCGAGATACAGAGCTTTCGGAAAAAATGGAAAAAAATTCACATAACCTCAATTTGCTCAGCCAGATGACAGGTAACTTATGTATGTTTTAGCCATACCTCTTACCTATCCAAAATGACCTAAACGAAGCCCAGAGGTCTTACCGTTCCAAAGTTATGACCATTTTACTGAAATGCAAAAATGTTTGTTTTTGTTTTTGGAAGCGAAATAACAGCCCACATTTATTTGTTTGCGATGGTAATGCGAGATGGTAAACATAAGTTACCTGCCATATGGCTGAGCAAATTGAGGTTATGTGCATTTTTTCCCCAATTTTTTTCCGAAAGCTCTGTATCTCGGCGATTTTTCTACTTTTTTATTGATTCTGTAAGGGCTTTTAAATACCTTCCCAACAAGCCCAAAAAAAATCCGATCACTGGCTCAGAAGTTAGCAAATTTACCCTACTACCCTCCGACCGCCAATCCGAAAATTTTGAAACCGCTTCTATTTCGCACTCTTGCATTTTTGGACATGGTCCTAGTGGACTTTTCTTCATGAAATGAGCCAAGGAATACGCTGGAGAAATTTGTCCGGAACTTCCTGAATCACCCTGTATAGTACAACAGTTTACTTTATTTATAACACTTTAACAAGTCATATAGTATTTTACTATCAATTCGCGTTGCTTACTTTACGGGGTTTAATCACAAACTAAACTCTCCATTCCAAAGACCTCCGCTATTTATACCAACCCACCATACTCAAATGAAGTTATATCTAACGAATTCAAGAACCTTGTAGTCATTGTTGTTGTTACTTATCTGCGTAGAATCATCTCGAATGGTGGATAATTATCTTAACTGAAGCGAATTCATGCTACTAGTTTAGCGAGCTGGTACGTTGTTACAATGCATACTTTCAGGCGCAGCACTAACCGCCTGTTATTTACATAATGTTAGTAGAGTCATTTAGAGCAAGCAAAAGCTTTTACTTATTCGTAACGTAAATAAAAGACATAAAATTTTTTTTTCATGATATTTCTTTTTTATTATAAAGTTTGAATGTTGACATTATGTGTGAAATACTACATCATTTAAATGACCACCACGCGAAGTGTTGCAAGCATTGATTATTTTGAGGTAATTTTCGACCACTTTTTGACACACATTGGGCGGTATCTCAGCCATAACATGACGAATGTTGGTTCTTAAGTGCTCAAGAGTTAAAGGTTTATCTGCATAAACACGGTCTTTCGCGTAGCCCCACAAAAAAGTCTAATGGTGTCAAATCGCATGATCTTGGTGGCCAGTTGATATCGCCACGACGAGAAATTACGCGGCCAGGAAATGTCTATTGCAATAAAGCCATATTCGCTCGAGTTGTGTGGCATGTGGCACCGTCTCGTTGAAACCACATATTCTCCAAGTCATATTCTTCAATAGCAGGCAAAAAAAGTCGGTTATCCTATGACCATAAGGCTCCAAATTAACGGTGACAGTCGTTCCATCGTCGTTTTCGAAGAAGTAAGGTCCAATCACACCTTCGGACCAAAGAGCGCACCAAACAGTGACCCACTGAGTGAGAAATGTGTTTTCATTGCTGAAGAAAATTTTGTTCGAAAAATCGCTTTCAACGGCCTGTTGTTCAAGCACCCATTCCACGTATCTACGACGTTGTGAATGTTCAGCTGGCTTCAGTTGTTGTGTGAGCTGGACTTTATATGGATGTAGGTGTAGATCCAAATGCAAAATACGCCATAATGTGCCGTAAGACAGTCCTAATTCCTGAGAACGACGAGGAATCGACACATTCGGGACTTCGGCAACACTTTCACTTACAGCAGCGATATTTTCAGCGGAACGAGCGAAACGGTGATGCACAGGCCTTACAATATCTGTAACCGCTCCAGTCTCTTCAAATTCTTCACAATTTTGCCAATTGCTTGCGTAGTTGGACGATTATGTAAACCATAATCTCCTCTTAAAGCACGATATGTGGCTGTGCCAGAATCACCATTTTTGTAGTAGGTTTTAATAACTTTTATGCGTTGTGTGATAGTTAAGCGATCCCTTTTCGTCAATGTCAGACTTTCAACTGAAAAGAAAAAAAAATTGGTTTAACAACTTAGTTTGACAGATGTCGAAATCCAGCCCTATACTTTTGAAACCACGAAATGGATAACCCTTTATATTTCAATGATTGCTTTGTTGTCAAACAATTTTGCTCTTTAGGACGCCGTTTATCTCCTACACTCCTTTGAGGAGTGCTGTGGGAGTCCCTCCACGCTCCTTTTTGGGAGTACAAAGACAACGAAATGACAATATGATTCAACGCTCCTAATACAATCCCATGCGGAGCTCTTTCGGACGCCCTTTATAGGTGTACTCCGCAAACACTCCTTTAAGGAGCACTGTGGGAGTCCATACATTTTTCGGAGTATTTTTCTCTCGAAGACTCCTACAGATGTTGCGTCTGTTTGCTATAAGACGCAGGATTCTGCGCCATAAAGCAAGACAGGTTGTATGAGAGTCTGGTATAGCTGGATTTTTGTTACTCGGGAGAGGGCTTTATCTCTAACGTGCTTGCTTAGGCCAAAATAACATCTATTCGCAAGCACAATTCTCCGCTTGATCTCAAAACTGACGTTGTTGTTTTCGATTACGACAGATCCGAGGTATCCAAATTCGTTCACCACCTGGAAATTATAACGGTTATCAACGTTCACGCTATGGTATAATCGCGTGGAGGCCCTGCTCGTTGAAACACTTAATTTCGTCTTGTCCTCATTTACTTTCAGACCCACTTTAGCTGACTCCATCTCAGCATGTGACTTTTGCTGACTTTGAATTTTCTCTAAATAATCTCTATTAAGATGTTAGAGAGATCGTAGGATAGGGTGTCGCCTTGCCTGAGGCCTCGCTTAGTTTCGAAAGGTTCGGTAAGATCCTTACCAACTTTCACTGGGGATTTGGTGTTCGTCAAGGTCATCCTGCAAAGGCGTATGAGTTTTGCAGGAATACCAAGCTCAGACATTGGTTATTATGACATTTAGTTACAACAATAACTTATTTGGACTAGATTAAAAACAAAACCATATGATTTAACAACTGAAGAAGAAAAAATAATAAAGCCGCTGGTGCGGATGGCCTACCCGCTGAACTTTTTAAGGCAGGTGGCGAAGGAATGATAGCCCACATGCATCAACTGATATGCAGTATATGGCTGGGGGAATCTATGCCCGACGATTGGAGTCTCAGTGTATTATGTCCTGTATTCAAAAAGGGTGATCCGTGTGTCTGTTCCGACTATCGCGGTATCAGTCTTTTATCCGTCGCTTATAAGGTCTTGTCGAGCGTATTATGTAAAAGACTAAAGCCAATTATTGAAAACCTGATTGGACCTTATCAGTATTCACGCTACGCCAAATCCTGGAAAAGACACACGAAAAGCAAATCGATACATACCACCTTTTTGTCGATTACAAAGCTGCTTTCGATAGCCCCATACGGGGAAAACTGTACGAAGCTATGTCTGAACTTGGTATTCGGGCAAAACTGATTCGCCTCTGTAGAATGACGCTGACCAACACCAAACCAGCAGTAAAAGTATGGAAAGACCTCACTGAACCATTCTGTACCAAGCGAGTACTTAGACAAGGCGACACACTTTCCTGCACTGTCTCCAACATCTTAATGGAGATAATAATGAGAAAGGCTGCAGTAAATACGAACAAGACCATTAACACGAAAAGCCATATGTTGCTGGCGTATGCTGACGACATAGACATCATTAGGCGAAATTTGCGAGAGGTTACTGTAGTATTTTCAAGAATCGAAAAAGAATCAGCGAAGGTGGGTCTTGCTGTTAATGAGGGCAAGACAAAATTGATGGTGTCAACGACTAGAGAAACCTCTCGACTTGGTCCGCGTGTGAACGTTGACAACCGATTTAATTTTGAAGTGGTAGATGAATTTGTCTACCTTGGATCCGCCGTGAACAAGGACAACAACGTCAGCCTGGAGGTAGATAGGAGAATTGTGCTTGGAAATATGTTATTTTGGGCTCAGCAAGCACTTTAGGAACAAAGCCCTCTCTCGACGGACAAAAGTCCAGCTATATCAGACTCTCATTTTACCTGTCTTGACATATGGCTCCGAAACTTGGGTCATATCGCAAGCGGATGAAAAACACCTGGGAGTTTTCGAGAGAAAAATTCTCCGTAAAATATATGGTCCTGTTAGGGAAAACGGCGAGTACCGACGTCGCTGGAACACAGACCTATATAATCTCTATTCTGACGTGGACATAGCTAGACGAATCAAAGTGGGCCAATTACGTTGGCTAGGCCATGTTATCAGAATGGATGAAGATGAGCCAGCGCGAAAGATTTTTTATAGCGTACCCGATGGAAGCAGGAAAAGAGGACGACCAAGACTCCGCTGGAAAAACCACGCAGAAGAATCCCTCCTTATCCTTGGTGTTACCAACTGGCGAGAAAAGGCGAAGGATAGGGCCTGTTGGAAGAATATGTTGAAATTTGTTTAATTAATATTTGTAAGACGTCAAAATAGCAAATAGCGAAGTGAAAGAGAGGTTCAAGGCAGCTGAACTAGCTTCAAAATATTCACAAGAACATTTGAATATGGCAAGTAAAGTGATGGGTGGAAATATACCAACTCGATTTTATATCCGTTCGCCGGCTGTACTAGCAATGATGATGGATGCAGAGCTTACAAAAGGTTAATATGAAGCCATCAAAAGTTTTCTCAAAAATGAAGGATACGATATTTTGCCACCATATGCAAATGTCAGAGAAGAAATATCTGAAAATGCTGCGTCTGTTTCCTTGCAAAGTTTAATGGGTCATACGTTAAGCCGATTATTTCAAACTTTTCCGGATGAATAATTAAATGGTATGACGGATAAATTAGAGTTTACATATAAGTGGGGTTGCGATGGTTCCTCTGGACATGTTTAGTACAATCAGAGTTTAGCAGCTGATGTAAGCGATAAAACTTTGTTACTGGCATGTATGGTTCCATTAAGTCTACAGACGATTTCTCAAGAAGAATATTGGCGAAATGAAAGTCCGTCATCAATAAGATTCTGCCGTCCTATTTCCTTTGAATTTACCAAAGAAACAAAAGAAAAAGTGCTAAGCCTTGTTGAAAAAATTAAAATTAAATGTCATTTTGAAGCAATCAAAATGGGCGTTTCCTCCTTACATGCTCGCATAAAATTTATGGAGTGCCTACAACAAACCATTTGAAAGATGGTCGGCGCTCAAGGACGAACACAAAAGTCTAAAACTGGAAAATAAACTTCGAATTCAGAAGGCCTTAAAGGAACAGATGGGTATACGAGTGGATGCAGTTCAACAAGGAACTGGGCCTACTAACGATGGAAATACGTCCAGGCGTTTCTTTTCTAACTCCGCACTTGTTGCCGATGTGACTGGTGTAGAGGAGCAACTAATTGATCGATTTCGCATTATACTGGAAATAATAACTTGTGGCAAAAAAGTTAATGATTCTGTAAGGGCTTTTAAATACCTTCCCAACAAGCCCAAAAAAAATCCGATCACTGGCTCAGAAGTTAGCAAATTTACCCTACTACCCTCCGACCGCCAATCCGAAAATTTTGAAACCGCTTCTATTTCGCACTCTTGCATTTTTGGACATGGTCCTAGTGGACTTTTCTTCATGAAATGAGCCAAGGAATACGCTGGAGAAATTTGTCCGGAACTTCCTGAATCACCCTGTATAGTACAACAGTTTACTTTATTTATAACACTTTAACAAGTCATATAGTATTTTACTATCAATTCGCGTTGCTTACTTTACGGGGTTTAATCACAAACTAAACTCTCCATTCCAAAGACCTCCGCTATTTATACCAACCCACCATACTCAAATGAAGTTATATCTAACGAATTCAAGAACCTTGTAGTCATTGTTGTTGTTACTTATCTGCGTAGAATCATCTCGAATGGTGGATAATTATCTTAACTGAAGCGAATTCATGCTACTAGTTTAGCGAGCTGGTACGTTGTTACAATGCATACTTTCAGGCGCAGCACTAACCGCCTGTTATTTACATAATGTTAGTAGAGTCATTTAGAGCAAGCAAAAGCTTTTACTTATTCGTAACGTAAATAAAAGACATAAAATTTTTTTTTCATGATATTTCTTTTTTATTATAAAGTTTGAATGTTGACATTATGTGTGAAATACTACATCATTTAAATGACCACCACGCGAAGTGTTGCAAGCATTGATTATTTTGAGGTAATTTTCGACCACTTTTTGACACACATTGGGCGGTATCTCAGCCATAACATGACGAATGTTGGTTCTTAAGTGCTCAAGAGTTAAAGGTTTATCTGCATAAACACGGTCTTTCGCGTAGCCCCACAAAAAAGTCTAATGGTGTCAAATCGCATGATCTTGGTGGCCAGTTGATATCGCCACGACGAGAAATTACGCGGCCAGGAAATGTCTATTGCAATAAAGCCATATTCGCTCGAGTTGTGTGGCATGTGGCACCGTCTCGTTGAAACCACATATTCTCCAAGTCATATTCTTCAATAGCAGGCAAAAAAAGTCGGTTATCCTATGACCATAAGGCTCCAAATTAACGGTGACAGTCGTTCCATCGTCGTTTTCGAAGAAGTAAGGTCCAATCACACCTTCGGACCAAAGAGCGCACCAAACAGTGACCCACTGAGTGAGAAATGTGTTTTCATTGCTGAAGAAAATTTTGTTCTAAAAATCGCTTTCAACGGCCTGTTGTTCAAGCACCCATTCCACGTATCTACGACGTTGTGAATGTTCAGCTGGCTTCAGTTGTTGTGTGAGCTGGACTTTATATGGATGTAGGTGTAGATCCAAATGCAAAATACGCCATAATGTGCCGTAAGACAGTCCTAATTCCTGAGAACGACGAGGAATCGACACATTCGGGACTTCGGCAACACTTTCACTTACAGCAGCGATATTTTCAGCGGAACGAGCGAAACGGTGATGCACAGGCCTTACAATATCTGTAACCGCTCCAGTCTCTTCAAATTCTTCACAATTTTGCCAATTGCTTGCGTAGTTGGACGATTATGTAAACCATAATCTCCTCTTAAAGCACGATATGTGGCTGTGCCAGAATCACCATTTTTGTAGTTGGTTTTAATAACTTTTATGCGTTGTGTGATAGTTAAGCGATCCCTTTTCGTCAATGTCAGACTTTCAACTGAAAAGAAAAAAAAATTGGTTTAACAACTTAGTTTGACAGATGTCGAAATCCAGCCCTATACTTTTGAAACCACGAAATGGATAACCCTTTATATTTCAATGATTGCTTTGTTGTCAAACAATTTTGCTCTTTAGGACGCCGTTTATCTCCTACACTCCTTTGAGGAGTGCTGTGGGAGTCCCTCCACGCTCCTTTTTGGGAGTACAAAGACAACGAAATGACAATATGATTCAACGCTCCTAATACAATCCCATGCGGAGCTCTTTCGGACGCCCTTTATAGGTGTACTCCGCAAACACTCCTTTAAGGAGCACTGTGGGAGTCCATACATTTTTCGGAGTATTTTTCTCTCGAAGACTCCTACAGATGTTGCGTCTGTTTGCTATAAGACGCAGGATTCTGCGCCATAAAGCAAGACAGGTTGTATGAGAGTCTGGTATAGCTGGATTTTTGTTACTCGGGAGAGGGCTTTATCTCTAACGTGCTTGCTTAGGCCAAAATAACATCTATTCGCAAGCACAATTCTCCGCTTGATCTCAAAACTGACGTTGTTGTTTTCGATTACGACAGATCCGAGGTATCCAAATTCGTTCACCACCTGGAAATTATAACGGTTATCAACGTTCACGCTATGGTATAATCGCGTGGAGGCCCTGCTCGTTGAAACACTTAATTTCGTCTTGTCCTCATTTACTTTCAGACCCACTTTAGCTGACTCCATCTCAGCATGTGACTTTTGCTGACTTTGAATTTTCTCTAAATAATCTCTATTAAGATGTTAGAGAGATCGTAGGATAGGGTGTCGCCTTGCCTGAGGCCTCGCTTAGTTTCGAAAGGTTCGGTAAGATCCTTACCAACTTTCACTGGGGATTTGGTGTTCGTCAAGGTCATCCTGCAAAGGCGTATGAGTTTTGCAGGAATACCAAGCTCAGACATTGGTTATTATGACATTTAGTTACAACAATAACTTATTTGGACTAGATTAAAAACAAAACCATATGATTTAACAACTGAAGAAGAAAAAATAATAAAGCCGCTGGTGCGGATGGCCTACCCGCTGAACTTTTTAAGGCAGGTGGCGAAGGAATGATAGCCCACATGCATCAACTGATATGCAGTATATGGCTGGGGGAATCTATGCCCGACGATTGGAGTCTCAGTGTATTATGTCCTGTATTCAAAAAGGGTGATCCGTGTGTCTGTTCCGACTATCGCGGTATCAGTCTTTTATCCGTCGCTTATAAGGTCTTGTCGAGCGTATTATGTAAAAGACTAAAGCCAATTATTGAAAACCTGATTGGACCTTATCAGTATTCACGCTACGCCAAATCCTGGAAAAGACACACGAAAAGCAAATCGATACATACCACCTTTTTGTCGATTACAAAGCTGCTTTCGATAGCCCCATACGGGGAAAACTGTACGAAGCTATGTCTGAACTTGGTATTCGGGCAAAACTGATTCGCCTCTGTAGAATGACGCTGACCAACACCAAACCAGCAGTAAAAGTATGGAAAGACCTCACTGAACCATTCTGTACCAAGCGAGTACTTAGACAAGGCGACACACTTTCCTGCACTGTCTCCAACATCTTAATGGAGATAATAATGAGAAAGGCTGCAGTAAATACGAACAAGACCATTAACACGAAAAGCCATATGTTGCTGGCGTATGCTGACGACATAGACATCATTAGGCGAAATTTGCGAGAGGTTACTGTAGTATTTTCAAGAATCGAAAAAGAATCAGCGAAGGTGGGTCTTGCTGTTAATGAGGGCAAGACAAAATTGATGGTGTCAACGACTAGAGAAACCTCTCGACTTGGTCCGCGTGTGAACGTTGACAACCGATTTAATTTTGAAGTGGTAGATGAATTTGTCTACCTTGGATCCGCCGTGAACAAGGACAACAACGTCAGCCTGGAGGTAGATAGGAGAATTGTGCTTGGAAATATGTTATTTTGGGCTCAGCAAGCACTTTAGGAACAAAGCCCTCTCTCGACGGACAAAAGTCCAGCTATATCAGACTCTCATTTTACCTGTCTTGACATATGGCTCCGAAACTTGGGTCATATCGCAAGCGGATGAAAAACACCTGGGAGTTTTCGAGAGAAAAATTCTCCGTAAAATATATGGTCCTGTTAGGGAAAACGGCGAGTACCGACGTCGCTGGAACACAGACCTATATAATCTCTATTCTGACGTGGACATAGCTAGACGAATCAAAGTGGGCCAATTGCGTTGGCTAGGCCATGTTATCAGAATGGATGAAGATGAGCCAGCGCGAAAGATTTTTTATAGCGTACCCGATGGAAGCAGGAAAAGAGGACGACCAAGACTCCGCTGGAAAAACCACGCAGAAGAATCCCTCCTTATCCTTGGTGTTACCAACTGGCGAGAAAAGGCGAAGGATAGGGCCTGTTGGAAGAATATGTTGAAATTTGTTTAATTAATATTTGTAAGACGTCAAAATAGCAAATAGCGAAGTGAAAGAGAGGTTCAAGGCAGCTGAACTAGCTTCAAAATATTCACAAGAACATTTGAATATGGCAAGTAAAGTGATGGGTGGAAATATACCAACTCGATTTTATATCCGTTCGCCGGCTGTACTAGCAATGATGATGGATGCAGAGCTTACAAAAGGTTAATATGAAGCCATCAAAAGTTTTCTCAAAAATGAAGGATACGATATTTTGCCACCATATGCAAATGTCAGAGAAGAAATATCTGAAAATGCTGCGTCTGTTTCCTTGCAAAGTTTAATGGGTCATACGTTAAGCCGATTATTTCAAACTTTTCCGGATGAATAATTAAATGGTATGACGGATAAATTAGAGTTTACATATAAGTGGGGTTGCGATGGTTCCTCTGGACATGTTTAGTACAATCAGAGTTTAGCAGCTGATGTAAGCGATAAAACTTTGTTACTGGCATGTATGGTTCCATTAAGTCTACAGACGATTTATCAAGAAGAATATTGGCGAAATGAAAGTCCGTCATCAATAAGATTCTGCCGTCCTATTTCCTTTGAATTTACCAAAGAAACAAAAGAAAAAGTGCTAAGCCTTGTTGAAAAAATTAATTTAGATATTGCTGCTTTGAAAATACCGAAGTTGTAGCGTGCGGGAAGCAATTTTTGATCAAGCATAATTTCGTGTTAGATGGCAAGACAGCTCAAACTGTTATAGGTACATCTTCAGCAGCTGTTTGTTACATTTGCAAAGCGAAATCTACTGAAATCAATAATCTTAATTTAGTTTCAAGCAAAGCAAATGTCATTTTGAAGCAATCAAAATGGGCGTTTCCTCCTTACATGCTCGCATAAAATTTATGGAGTGCCTACAACAAACCATTTGAAAGATGGTCGGCGCTCAAGGACGAACACAAAAGTCTAAAACTGGAAAATAAACTTCGAATTCAGAAGGCCTTAAAGGAACAGATGGGTATACGAGTGGATGCAGTTCAACAAGGAACTGGGCCTACTAACGATGGAAATACGTCCAGGCGTTTCTTTTCTAACTCCGCACTTGTTGCCGATGTGACTGGTGTAGAGGAGCAACTAATTGATCGATTTCGCATTATACTGGAAATAATAACTTGTGGCAAAAAAGTTAATGATTCTGTAAGGGCTTTTAAATACCTTCCCAACAAGCCCAAAAAAATCCGATCACTGGCTCAGAAGTTAGCAAATTTACCCTACTACCCTCCGACCGCCAATCCGAAAATTTTGAAACCGCTTCTATTTCGCACTCTTGCATTTTTGGACATGGTCCTAGTGGACTTTTCTTCATGAAATGAGCCAAGGAATACGCTGGAGAAATTTGTCCGGAACTTCCTGAATCACCCTGTATAGTACAACAGTTTACTTTATTTATAACACTTTAACAAGTCATATAGTATTTTACTATCAATTCGCGTTGCTTACTTTACGGGGTTTAATCACAAACTAAACTCTCCATTCCAAAGACCTCCGCTATTTATACCAACCCACCATACTCAAATGAAGTTATATCTAACGAATTCAAGAACCTTGTAGTCATTGTTGTTGTTACTTATCTGCGTAGAATCATCTCGAATGGTGGATAATTATCTTAACTGAAGCGAATTCATGCTACTAGTTTAGCGAGCTGGTACGTTGTTACAATGCATACTTTCAGGCGCAGCACTAACCGCCTGTTATTTACATAATGTTAGTAGAGTCATTTAGAGCAAGCAAAAGCTTTTACTTATTCGTAACGTAAATAAAAGACATAAAATTTTTTTTTCATGATATTTCTTTTTTATTATAAAGTTTGAATGTTGACATTATGTGTGAAATACTACATCATTTAAATGACCACCACGCGAAGTGTTGCAAGCATTGATTATTTTGAGGTAATTTTCGACCACTTTTTGACACACATTGGGCGGTATCTCAGCCATAACATGACGAATGTTGGTTCTTAAGTGCTCAAGAGTTAAAGGTTTATCTGCATAAACACGGTCTTTCGCGTAGCCCCACAAAAAAGTCTAATGGTGTCAAATCGCATGATCTTGGTGGCCAGTTGATATCGCCACGACGAGAAATTACGCGGCCAGGAAATGTCTATTGCAATAAAGCCATATTCGCTCGAGTTGTGTGGCATGTGGCACCGTCTCGTTGAAACCACATATTCTCCAAGTCATATTCTTCAATAGCAGGCAAAAAAAGTCGGTTATCCTATGACCATAAGGCTCCAAATTAACGGTGACAGTCGTTCCATCGTCGTTTTCGAAGAAGTAAGGTCCAATCACACCTTCGGACCAAAGAGCGCACCAAACAGTGACCCACTGAGTGAGAAATGTGTTTTCATTGCTGAAGAAAATTTTGTTCGAAAAATCGCTTTCAACGGCCTGTTGTTCAAGCACCCATTCCACGTATCTACGACGTTGTGAATGTTCAGCTGGCTTCAGTTGTTGTGTGAGCTGGACTTTATATGGATGTAGGTGTAGATCCAAATGCAAAATACGCCATAATGTGCCGTAAGACAGTCCTAATTCCTGAGAACGACGAGGAATCGACACATTCGGGACTTCGGCAACACTTTCACTTACAGCAGCGATATTTTCAGCGGAACGAGCGAAACGGTGATGCACAGGCCTTACAATATCTGTAACCGCTCCAGTCTCTTCAAATTCTTCACAATTTTGCCAATTGCTTGCGTAGTTGGACGATTATGTAAACCATAATCTCCTCTTAAAGCACGATATGTGGCTGTGCCAGAATCACCATTTTTGTAGTAGGTTTTAATAACTTTTATGCGTTGTGTGATAGTTAAGCGATCCCTTTTCGTCAATGTCAGACTTTCAACTGAAAAGAAAAAAAAATTGGTTTAACAACTTAGTTTGACAGATGTCGAAATCCAGCCCTATACTTTTGAAACCACGAAATGGATAACCCTTTATATTTCAATGATTGCTTTGTTGTCAAACAATTTTGCTCTTTAGGACGCCGTTTATCTCCTACACTACACTCCTTTGAGGAGTGCTGTGGGAGTCCCTCCACGCTCCTTTTTGGGAGTACAAAGACAACGAAATGACAATATGATTCAACGCTCCTAATACAATCCCATGCGGAGCTCTTTCGGACGCCCTTTATAGGTGTACTCCGCAAACACTCCTTTAAGGAGCACTGTGGGAGTCCATACATTTTTCGGAGTATTTTTCTCTCGAAGACTCCTACAGATGTTGCGTCTGTTTGCTATAAGACGCAGGATTCTGCGCCATAAAGCAAGACAGGTTGTATGAGAGTCTGGTATAGCTGGATTTTTGTTACTCGGGAGAGGGCTTTATCTCTAACGTGCTTGCTTAGGCCAAAATAACATCTATTCGCAAGCACAATTCTCCGCTTGATCTCAAAACTGACGTTGTTGTTTTCGATTACGACAGATCCGAGGTATCCAAATTCGTTCACCACCTGGAAATTATAACGGTTATCAACGTTCACGCTATGGTATAATCGCGTGGAGGCCCTGCTCGTTGAAACACTTAATTTCGTCTTGTCCTCATTTACTTTCAGACCCACTTTAGCTGACTCCATCTCAGCATGTGACTTTTGCTGACTTTGAATTTTCTCTAAATAATCTCTATTAAGATGTTAGAGAGATCGTAGGATAGGGTGTCGCCTTGCCTGAGGCCTCGCTTAGTTTCGAAAGGTTCGGTAAGATCCTTACCAACTTTCACTGGGGATTTGGTGTTCGTCAAGGTCATCCTGCAAAGGCGTATGAGTTTTGCAGGAATACCAAGCTCAGACATTGGTTATTATGACATTTAGTTACAACAATAACTTATTTGGACTAGATTAAAAACAAAACCATATGATTTAACAACTGAAGAAGAAAAAATAATAAAGCCGCTGGTGCGGATGGCCTACCCGCTGAACTTTTTAAGGCAGGTGGCGAAGGAATGATAGCCCACATGCATCAACTGATATGCAGTATATGGCTGGGGGAATCTATGCCCGACGATTGGAGTCTCAGTGTATTATGTCCTGTATTCAAAAAGGGTGATCCGTGTGTCTGTTCCGACTATCGCGGTATCAGTCTTTTATCCGTCGCTTATAAGGTCTTGTCGAGCGTATTATGTAAAAGACTAAAGCCAATTATTGAAAACCTGATTGGACCTTATCAGTATTCACGCTACGCCAAATCCTGGAAAAGACACACGAAAAGCAAATCGATACATACCACCTTTTTGTCGATTACAAAGCTGCTTTCGATAGCCCCATACGGGGAAAACTGTACGAAGCTATGTCTGAACTTGGTATTCGGGCAAAACTGATTCGCCTCTGTAGAATGACGCTGACCAACACCAAACCAGCAGTAAAAGTATGGAAAGACCTCACTGAACCATTCTGTACCAAGCGAGTACTTAGACAAGGCGACACACTTTCCTGCACTGTCTCCAACATCTTAATGGAGATAATAATGAGAAAGGCTGCAGTAAATACGAACAAGACCATTAACACGAAAAGCCATATGTTGCTGGCGTATGCTGACGACATAGACATCATTAGGCGAAATTTGCGAGAGGTTACTGTAGTATTTTCAAGAATCGAAAAAGAATCAGCGAAGGTGGGTCTTGCTGTTAATGAGGGCAAGACAAAATTGATGGTGTCAACGACTAGAGAAACCTCTCGACTTGGTCCGCGTGTGAACGTTGACAACCGATTTAATTTTGAAGTGGTAGATGAATTTGTCTACCTTGGATCCGCCGTGAACAAGGACAACAACGTCAGCCTGGAGGTAGATAGGAGAATTGTGCTTGGAAATATGTTATTTTGGGCTCAGCAAGCACTTTAGGAACAAAGCCCTCTCTCGACGGACAAAAGTCCAGCTATATCAGACTCTCATTTTACCTGTCTTGACATATGGCTCCGAAACTTGGGTCATATCGCAAGCGGATGAAAAACACCTGGGAGTTTTCGAGAGAAAAATTCTCCGTAAAATATATGGTCCTGTTAGGGAAAACGGCGAGTACCGACGTCGCTGGAACACAGACCTATATAATCTCTATTCTGACGTGGACATAGCTAGACGAATCAAAGTGGGCCAATTGCGTTGGCTAGGCCATGTTATCAGAATGGATGAAGATGAGCCAGCGCGAAAGATTTTTTATAGCGTACCCGATGGAAGCAGGAAAAGAGGACGACCAAGACTCCGCTGGAAAAACCACGCAGAAGAATCCCTCCTTATCCTTGGTGTTACCAACTGGCGAGAAAAGGCGAAGGATAGGGCCTGTTGGAAGAATATGTTGAAATTTGTTTAATTAATATTTGTAAGACGTCAAAATAGCAAATAGCGAAGTGAAAGAGAGGTTCAAGGCAGCTGAACTAGCTTCAAAATATTCACAAGAACATTTGAATATGGCAAGTAAAGTGATGGGTGGAAATATACCAACTCGATTTTATATCCGTTCGCCGGCTGTACTAGCAATGATGATGGATGCAGAGCTTACAAAAGGTTAATATGAAGCCATCAAAAGTTTTCTCAAAAATGAAGGATACGATATTTTGCCACCATATGCAAATGTCAGAGAAGAAATATCTGAAAATGCTGCGTCTGTTTCCTTGCAAAGTTTAATGGGTCATACGTTAAGCCGATTATTTCAAACTTTTCCGGATGAATAATTAAATGGTATGACGGATAAATTAGAGTTTACATATAAGTGGGGTTGCGATGGTTCCTCTGGACATGTTTAGTACAATCAGAGTTTAGCAGCTGATGTAAGCGATAAAACTTTGTTACTGGCATGTATGGTTCCATTAAGTCTACAGACGATTTCTCAAGAAGAATATTGGCGAAATGAAAGTCCGTCATCAATAAGATTCTGCCGTCCTATTTCCTTTGAATTTACCAAAGAAACAAAAGAAAAAGTGCTAAGCCTTGTTGAAAAAATTAATTTAGATATTGCTGCTTTGAAAATACCGAAGTTGTAGCGTGCGGGAAGCAATTTTTGATCAAGCATAATTTCGTGTTAGATGGCAAGACAGCTCAAACTGTTATAGGTACATCTTCAGCAGCTGTTTGTTACATTTGCAAAGCGAAATCTACTGAAATCAATAATCTTAATTTAGTTTCAAGCAAAGCAAATGTCATTTTGAAGCAATCAAAATGGGCGTTTCCTCCTTACATGCTCGCATAAAATTTATGGAGTGCCTACAACAAACCATTTGAAAGATGGTCGGCGCTCAAGGACGAACACAAAAGTCTAAAACTGGAAAATAAACTTCGAATTCAGAAGGCCTTAAAGGAACAGATGGGTATACGAGTGGATGCAGTTCAACAAGGAACTGGGCCTACTAACGATGGAAATACGTCCAGGCGTTTCTTTTCTAACTCCGCACTTGTTGCCGATGTGACTGGTGTAGAGGAGCAACTAATTGATCGATTTCGCATTATACTGGAAATAATAACTTGTGGCAAAAAAGTTAATTCCTTGAAGTTCAAGAATTTTGCTCAAGATACAGCAAAGCTTTTTGTTGAAAAATATAGTTACACGGAAAAGATATCATGGATGCGGCAATACTTCCTATTGGTATGTTTTCTGAAGAAGCCGAAGAAGCCAGAAATAAAGATTATAGAAATTATAGATTAAGGTTCTCCAGAAAGTGTGATAGAGTTGCAACAAATACAGATGTTTTTCATCGACTTCTAGTATCGTCAGATCCTTTTATAAGTAGCATTAGATGTCAACCCCGTAAACAGGTTCTGGAACTTGATGATATACATAGTTACAGAAATGATAGATGATGAATAAAAGTCTATATTTAATTGCATGTATTGAAATGTATTTATAAAATAGCACTGTGTGACACCAAAAAAAATGATGAGGTTCTGCCAACGGATTCTGGTAGAAAAGTCTAAAAAAATATACGTGTATCGGCGTTTTGCCAGATCTGATCAGAATTTTTTTTGAGGGCGGGTCAAAGTTTCCGCCCCTCGGAACTTTCCTGCAACATATCGGCATGCAAAATTGTGTGTTCCTTACTTCTGAGGTGCAAAATATGTTCAGAAGTTTAATTGAAAAGATTCAGATAAACATTTTTGTGGATCAAATTAACCCTCTAACTGTCACGCATAAACATAATTGTTACTTTTTTTGAAAACTCGCAAAAAACTGCTCCAAATCGACGGGGGGCGTGCTCAAAATGTTTTACAAAAATGATTTGTTTATCCTCTGTTCAAGAAGTATATGGGGCATTCCAAGTCAAATCGGATAGTTTGAAAATGTTTCTTTTTGATTTCCGCCATTTTGTGATATTTTGTGGCAACCATCAAGCAACGGTTCCTGGTCAATTTTCATGTCGTTGTAATTGCTCGTTCAAAGGATATTGATTTTTAAAAAAATCGATTTTTTTAAAGGACTGTTTTGGACTATTGGTCATAACTTCCTAAATAATGGTCCGGACATTTTTTTTTTCAAATTTTTTTGTTTTTTCTGTACTTTTTAGAAAAAATATTAAAAACAATATTCAAGGTCGGTTTGTGTATGAATTTTGAGTTTTTAAATTTTAGTTTTAATTTTGAAACTGTGTGAACCCTTCGATTTTCTCGAATTTAGTTATAAACCTCTATCCGGTCTGTTTGTTTCAAGCCCAAATTGACAGTGGGCAAATAATTATTAGTATTTTTTTGATTTTTGAAAATTTTCAAAAATTTATTCCCTACTAATCACTGTGTACTTTTTCTTCGGCTATTTTTAATTGATGTGTATACATTCTTATCGATTACAAAAAAATATAGCTAGATTTTAAGTTTACTAAAACACTTCAATAAATAAGATTTTATTTTCTTATTTTGTTTAAAAATTTTATATGGGCATTTCCAGAGAAAGTGCCACCCTATGTCACCCTCGTTAATTGTTTATATTTTAAGACCATGTGGTTCGATTGTTTTCTATTCTTTTCCTAAATACAGAATGTTAGTAACTACATATTTAGTAAAAGAAAAGAAGACAATCAAACTAACTCGTCTTAAAATATAAGTTATTATTGAGAGTGACGTGATGTGACAGAAGGTTGACATTTCTGTGGAAATGCCCATATACATTATTATTATTTGAACGAGAATATTGTGAATGTGATGGCATTGGAGGAACAGTAAAAAGAATCACATCAAGAGTGAGTCTTCAACGTCAAATCCATGGACAAATAACAACAGCTCAAGAACTATATGAATGGGCATCTAAACCGAGTAGCTTATCGAGCATTACAGTAATATTTTCGCCAGAACACCATTATTTCGATGCAAAACACAAATTGGTTACGATATGGAACTGCTAAATCAATCCCTGGCCCACAAAAAATGCATTCAATTATTCCAGCGGACAGCGGAACCATAATTACTAAACAATATTCTCGCTCAAATAATAATAATGTATATATAACGTATATAGAACGGATAGACGTTTATAACAAACAAATTGCGAGAAAATCAAAGGATACAAACAGTTTCAAAATTAAAACCGTTGCTTGATGGTTGCCACAAAATATCACAAAATGGCGGAAATCAAAAAGAAAAATTTTCCAACTGTCCGATTTGACCTGGAATGCCCCATATACAACCTAAAATTTAAAGAAACTGAGTTCTTACCAAGGGTGTTTCGATGTTACAGCTTATCGACCTCCTAGCTGCAAATTTGATACAGGATAGAATTTCAAAGAAAATGAGTGATAAGCGAATTGAAAAAACCTGAATTTAAATTTGATTTTATTTGCACTTATGACTTAAAATAACTTTATGTGCAATAAATTAGTTTTGATTAGACAAATTCTGGCAGAAAAAACTGGCATAAAACCCGTATCAAAACTGTCGTTAGCCCACTGACTTTTGACGAGAATTTGGTGGAACCTTACAGTAATGCCACCATAGATGAATTTAGGGTAGAGCATTTTATTCTCTCATCTGACGTTTCATTTCACACGCTTGGTCGTAGGTTAGTGCAAATGAGAGAAATTCGACGAAAATTAACTTACTGCAGGTGGAGTTACAAGAACTGTTGACTTAACTTTTTCATTTCCTTTTCGAATAGTACAGTGAAATTTAAATGTATTTTGCATTTTTTTGTTGACTTTTATCGTTGGTATACATTTGTATTGTATTTAACTCAACTATTTTGCCACAAAACTATGAAATGCGGTTGTGGTTCCTCTGTTGGATGTTGGGTACTATTGCCTCTATCTGGTATTATTGAACCCATGCTTTCCACCATCCAATGTTCACTTGCAACCATACCTATGGCGTTAGAAATATTGGGAGGATAAATGACTCTATCCTAAATTCCTCTATGAATGCCAGCTAGAGCTGCGCCAGCTTTAGCTGCCTCAGTTTTTAACGTAGAATACGTTATACGGTAAGGTAGGGGTGTTGATCTGGAGCACAAAATTTTGAGAAAATGTTTGTCACTTTCATTATAAGTTTTTAATACTTTATGCATGCATTGAAGAAAATTCAAGTATGGTCGTAACATATTTAATATGTCTTCTTTTTATTTGTATTTAAATAATCATATTGCTACATATAATTTTTTTGATTCTATAAGTAAATCAAAATTTAACTCCTTCAAATTTTGTATTAATTTTCATATGCTTTGTATTTTATGTATTATAACATCATGTGTAAGAGCAGTACGATTATCTGTGTGTTCATCACAGAACCTTTGTGAGAAAGAGAAGAAGTATAATGACAATGCATGTTTTATGTGAACATTACAGAACCAGTATTGCCACATGCAGTATTTACACTTGTTTTCAAAAGTGCATCGAATTGATATAAAGTGTACCCAAATTTTGTTAAAAACTCCTAAATTTTTAACATAAAAATTAAAGATAAATTTGATAGATTTAAATCATTTATCAAAAATTATATTTAATTCATATATTTTAATTGCAAAATTTCATGACGTTCTTCGCTTCGGCTGTCACACTCACATGTATTTTGTTTTTGAACACTTTTGCATTCTTGTGTTGTTGGTATGTATTTGTGTAGAGTTTGACAGCAGAAGCGAATAGAACAAAAACCAAAGGCCTGTTGTTGCTGCCTACAACAACAACTTACACCACGTGGAATTACAAAAATTGTTTCCTTACACTTTTCATGTCGTTTTGATGAAATACTGTGAAATTTAACCGTATTCTGTACTTTTTTTGTAGTCTTTTACTGTTAGTGTATATTTGTGGTGTATTTTCACAAAAATGTTAACGCACAAAACGAAGTGCTGTTGCTGTTTCCTTTGACATAAGAAGTACGTGTATACAAAATAACGAACACTTCAAGAACACGGTTGCCACAGGGTTAATTTATTAATTAACAGAATTTTCCAAAAAAGTTACAAAAATTACCAAATTTTTAAATTTGTTTTATTCAGAACATTAAATGTTTATTTAAATTAATTCGTTACAGAAAATCATATTACATACATACATCAATAAAAAATATAAACAAATGGTTTCCCATTACATCCCATGAAGGGATCGTGGAGAGCTTCACACAACCAGTGAGCAGTGCTCTTTCGAGTTTTATACTCACTGATTGGGACCTACGGTTTTACTCCGGTTGCGAACGGTATTTTAAGAAGCTTTTTTTATTATCGTACATCAATATAAAGATTTAAAAAAAAAACCAAAACATAAAATATGACATAACAAAACATAATCTTCACTTTCTTTGCATTGTATTGCCTTTCAATTGCAATGCAAAATTATTTAGTGCACAAGTATTCTAACACTTTTATATTCAGACCAATCAAAGCACAAAGAGTTCGTTAGTGCGAAAGATACAAATATATTTGCTTATTTAGTGCGAACAACGACAAGCGCCTATTTTGGTTAGGCCCATAATCATTAAATTCTCCCAAATAGTGTTGCCACTGTTTCATGTTTTGTTGTGTTTGTAAGGGCACTGTCACACGTTCAATATATATTGACGGCGATCCAGTATCGTGATATTTATTGAACGTGTAGCATGCAATATTGATGGATCGCGATCCATATTGCAGAATAGCCTAATTTTCTGAAATCCAGATCGCGGACGCGTGGATCGCAATATGTATTGAACGTGTAGCATACTTCGTGATATCAATACGCGATGCGTTGATAAAAGTGAGATAGTAAACAAAGATAGATAGTAAACAAAGAACGTAAATTGCGCCATTATGGATGATAGCGAAAACGAGTTTGTGGTACCGGTAGAATGTGATTTAACTACCGAAAAAAACATTGTGAAGGAATTTATTTTCAGCCTGGAGGCATTGCCGGAGTTGTGGGACTCGTCGGCCAAAGCTTATTCAGATAAAGTGAAAAGAGCGGCTGCACACAATAAACTATTAAAAGTGTTTAGGAAAATGAAGCCCACTGCCACCGTCGACGATGTTCGGAAGAAAATAAACTCCTTGAGATCAAACTATAGAAAGGAGCTAAAACGAATTGTGGACTCAAAACGTTCCGGTGCTGGTGCAGATGATGTGTATACACCGAAATCCTGGACGTTCGAAGCCCTGAAATTTCTTAATAAAACCGAAAAGCCTGTTAATGTGGTAAGTACATTTTCCGACTTAAATTTACTTTACGGGCAGTTACTCTGATCTACACTGAAATTTCACCACCAACAAAGTTTGCTGCGCGGAGTTAATAGTAATGTTTTTTCGGTACTCGGTTTAACTTCTTGAGATGTAGGCCTTCAAAGCTTGACTATATAATCGGTCATATCTTAAGTAAAAGAAAAAAAACTGAACTGCCCCTAAAGTAAATTTGTTCCCATTTTCCATTACAAAAATAAATATCAACTCTTTTTTAAATCATTAATATGTACATTTATTTGTCATTGTTATAATATTTACAGAAGTTATCCCTCAAAGTTTTTGCGTTTGTCGTTGGGTTGCGTACATTTGATTGTACATTACATAATTCAGAATTATCAGCAATTGAATCAGAACAACTATAAAGAACTTCTTTTTTCATTAGAAAAATTGTGCAAATAACAGCATGCTGCTGTCACCTTTGTGGCTCTCTCGGGGCTTAGGCTAATAGCCTTTTGAAAAACACCAAATTTTGCGGCAAGTATGCCAAAAGAGCACTCAATTACAGACATTGCTCTGGATAAGCGTCTGTTATAAAGCTCTTCTTCTTTTGAAGCTTTCTTTTGGGGGTATGGCTTCATAAGATTCGTGCTCAAAGCAAAGGCATCGTCTCCTATAAAAACATACGAATATTCTTCCACAGTGTTGGGTAGAGGAGACGGCGGCCATTGCATCCGATGTCTACCATTATGAATTCCTTTCTAGCATTGGCAATGGCCATAAGGACGATACTATAGCTCCCTTTGTAATTGTAGTATAAAGATCCTGTGCCAGGTGGATGCTTGATTTTTAAATGCTTTCCATCTATTGCTCCGATGCAGTTGTAAAAATTGTGGAGGTTTTTAAAATCATCTACAATACTTTTCCACTCATCTATTGTAGTTGGCATCTGAAAAAGTTGAAAATATCTGTTAGTATATTTTATATTGTTTCATTTACATACATGCTTTGTCCTATATATTAATATTGATTACTATAGATATATAACAAATACTAAAAATATATATAATTTTCATATTTTCAGGTCGTGGTTTCTGAACATGAGAGCGATTCAATAGGCAATGCAAGCAGCGCGTCTATGGAACAATTGAACGATTCCTCTTTTTCATCTGTTAGCCAAATACTTCCTCCGAGAAAAAAATCAAAACTTGGCTCTATTCATAAACAGAACAAACTAATAGAAAAGGCATGTTTATTACTGTCTGAGAAGCCAGAAAATTCAGCAAGTAACGTAAACGCTACAGCCGTTTATTGGAGTGAAAAATTGCAAAAACTGCAGTCACAACAAAGAATGTTCGCAGAAAAAGCCATCAACGACATATTATTTGAAGCAGAGCTGGGCTCTCTAAATATAAATTCCGTAATAATAAATAGAAATGCAACATCAACGGTAACATCAGCAAACGATGCACATCCAGTAAGATACGAATGCTTTGTACCAGAGTCATCAGATACAAATATATATTCATCCACGTCTTCACCGGAATACATTTTTGAAGAGCACAGCGGTTTACAGACTGACTACAGTATGCTTCACTAAAATCTCTATTTTCAAGTTTTAATGGCTAACAAAAACATTTTTATTCTACAATTATTAATAAATATTACAAATTATTAAAACAAAACTACAATTGTACTTACTTTTATAAAATCTTTAAGGACATAAATTAATGCTTGACAACAATCTTCCACAGCTTGGCTTATTGACTGGCGTGACATAATGGCTGTAAACCTATCCCTATACTGGAGCGAGAGATATGGCCGGATATATTTTGAACCTTTGTAGGCCCATATCTCGTGAGCCATGGACTGGGACACTCATTTTTTTTCTTTTTCCCCTTCCCTAATTAAATCAATAGTGGGGTAAAGACTACTTTTTTGCGAGTTGTCGGTAAAGTAGACATGCTCCCGGATTTTTCACGATTTAAAAAATTATATTTTAACGAAAATATTTTGTGGTTTTTTTTTGGTTTTGGTCATATTTAAGTGAATTTTGTATTGGATCCTCCTTATGGGTTTGAGATAGAGGATGGGTATGCTCCAAAAAAGAGTTGGGGTTGGGAAAATATTGAGGGTCGGTCATACATTTGACTTCTCTAAGGCACCTTTGGGGTAGTTAGACCCTCATTTTAGTATGGGAGCCCCCTTAGAGGATGAAAGTATGGTATGTTTGTAAACAATTTTGGGAAGGAATAATTAGTGAGGTCGGTCATACATTTCACAACCCCCCCCCCCACCCCCCACCCATGGAGCACCTCCAGGACAGTTGTGGGGAATGTTATAAATTGTTTCCCCTTCACCCAACCTTTGACCACGATGCGCACAGCCATTTGTATCCAACCCATTATCAAAAATTAACTTACAGCAGATGGAGTTACAAGAACTGCTGACTTATCTTTTTCATTTCGTTTTGGTATATAATTGTGTAATTTAAATGTATTTTGCACTTTTTTGTTGACTTTTATCGTTGCTATACATTTGTATTGTATTTAACAGAACTATTTTGCCACAAATGTGGTTGTTGGACGTTGTGCACTATTGCTTCTATCTGGTATTATTGAATGCACCATCCAATGTTTACGTGCAACCATACCTAAATGGTGGCAAAACCCAATTACCATCTGGACATTGCTTTATATATTCCGGAAGTGACGTACAACGAAGAGACGGAGTCGGCCTTCTTTCGCCTAAGGCTAGAAGTGCTCTAATTGCGTACAATACTATATCTGATCACATCGTCACTGCGAGGTTCAATTCGAAATTCCGCAGGATTTCTGTGGTACAGGCGTATGCACCCACCGAGCCTGACGAGGTCAGTGCTAAGGACGATTTCTATAGCCAACTAGATTTTGCTGTAAGTTCCCTATAAGTTGGTGACGTAAAAGTATTTATGGGAGATTTCAATGCAAAGTGGGTAACGACAACAATAACCTACAGGAAGTTGTGGTGACAGACTCATAGATTTCTGTACTCGCCATCACTTGTTTATGAGTGGAACGAAATTCCCCCATAAAAATATACACAAGTACACATGGGAATCCCCCGATGGTCAAACATTCAAGCAAATTGATCATATACTTGTCAGCAAAATGTTTTTGGGTTCCCTGCTGGACGTGAAGTCAAGGCGTGGTGCTGATATTAATAGCGACGACCAACTCTTAGTGGGCACCTTCCGTCTATGTCCAGCGGCTGTCAACGGCATTAGTAACAAAATCGTTCAATATAATACAGACCGTCTGCATGACTCATCCACATCAAGGTTGTATGATCAAACTCTACGAGCTAAATTGACACAGAACAGTCAGAATACCTGGCCGGGCATTGTTCGAATGCTGAAGGAAACTGCCAAGGATGTCCTTGGTGAGAAAAGACGTGGGAATAAACCTTGGATTAGTGCAGAATCCTGGGCCGACATTCAAAATCGTGAACGCCTGCACAATATGCGTATAAGATCCAAGACACCAACAGTAAAAAGGCAGTTAAGAGCAGACTATCGGCTATCGGCGCGAAGAGTGGGACACATGGTCCGCTGCGACACGGACAACTATCTGAACAACATAGCGGAACAAACCGAAAGAACTGCAAACAGGGGCAATCTACGTAATGTGTACACTTCAATAAAACTGCTAAGCGGCAATAACATCAGAAGTACTGCATCTTTAAAAGCGATGGATGGTACGAATATAATATCACCAGACCAACAAGTGGGAAGATGGCGCGAGCACTTTACGGCACAGTCTAGTCCTCCAAATGATGAAGATCACAGTACCACTTCGGCAACATACTCACGTCGCAACCCTAGAAGGGATATTCCAACGGTACCCCCGACGCGAACGGAAGTGGAGGACGTTCTGGGTAAACTGAAGGATTACAAATCTTCTGGCCCAGATAACATTCCAGCGGAGCTGTTGAAATATGATGCATCAGTGTTAGCAGATGTCATTACGCCGGTCATCAGAAGTGCATGGATAGACGGTGTAATCCCTACGGAGTGGAAAGAGGGAGTGGTTAGAACTATGCCGAAAAAGGGTGACCTAACGCTGTGCGAGAACTGGAGGGGTATCACATTGCTCAATGCAATTGGCAAAGTAATTGCAACCCTTATACTACAGCGGATCTCACCTGTGGTGGCCTGGTCGTTCGTGTCCGACCACGTTAATACGGACGGATAATCATTGAGCAATCGTCCACACTGGCCAGGAAAGGGATGCCGGACAGGATAGTCTCCGTGATTCGGGAACTATACAGTATATGTCAAAACTATACGTCAAAAAGCACACTCGGATTTCGATTTTTGGGACTTTTCTGAGCTTAGAACCTATTTTTTTTCCCAAATTTTCGGATTTAAAAAAACTGTCGCCGGAGCCAATCTGGATTTCATGTCTGTTTCGTGGAGTGTTGAATTTAGACTTTCACTTAAAAAATCATAACTTTTAAGAGGCTCAATATTTTTCAATTCCGTAAAAACACTTTTACTCAAAATTAACGTTGAAATAATCTTTAAGTATGGATTTGACAAGGGCTTAACAGAAATCGAGAAAATGGACCTCAAAGTCAAAAAAGTAAATAAAACATGCTGAAATTCTGACTTTCAAGAGCACGAGTTAGCACATGCTGCCGCATGTGGCCTTTACACTACCCAAAAATTCGCTACATAGAGTTTTCTATGATTTTTCAAACAAAAACCAAGTTTTCAAAAAAATTAAAAAGTTCAGAATTCACATGTTGATATTTATTTATCAAATAATAAGGTTAATAATAATCAAAAAACAATATAAATGTTGAAACAAGAAAAGTTTAAAATAATTTCTGGTATGATGTCGATACAATGGCATTTTGTATCTTCGCGGAATTAGTGCTTGGATCAGTTTTAACTCTCTGGGAAGGGAATTAAAAGAGCCCTGAGATTCAGGTATGCTTTAATTATTAATTATAAATTACTAACATTTTGGTTACAGGCGTTTGTTTATTTCAAGGACAAATGGCTAAATAATGAATTTAACAAATATAATTTCCAACAATATTTTGATAAGAGCTTGTTAGGCACAGACAATAAGCGGAAAATTCAAAAACATTTTAATATCAAATCTTGAAAGTCAGAATTTCAGCATGTTTTATTTACGTTTTTGACTTTGAGGTCCATTTTCTCGATTTCTGTTAAGCCCTTATCAAATCGATACTTAAAGATTATTTCAACGATAATTTTGTGTAAAAGTATTTTTTACGGAATTGAAAAATATTGAGCCTCTTAAAAGTTATGATTTTTTAAGTGAAATTGGCTTCGGCGACAGTTTTTTTTAAATCCAAAAAATTCGAAAAAATAGGTTCTAAGTTCAGAAAAGTCCCAACAATCGAAATCCGAGTGTTTTTTTTTTGAATTCGCGAAAATGTGAAACAGCCTACTATACAGGGATGCAGCGTATAATGGATTTAATGGAAAGGAAAGCCAGCCTTTCTCCACATCTGCGGGGGTTAGACAAGGATGCGTACTGTCCCCCACGTTATTCCTTCTGATTATGGACTAGGTAATGGGGGCAACCAATGCAGAAGCGCCGTCCGGCATTCAGTGGAATATGTCTGAACACCTAAATGATATAGACTACGCAGATGGCATATGTCTTATGGCCTACAAATTTGACGACATCAAGACCAAGCTACACAAACTCTCCGAAAATGCGAAAATAGTAGGATTGAGGATAAATATTAAGAAGACGAAGTTAATGCGTATTCGAACAGAACGTGATACTCCACTAACAGTTAATGGTTCGTTAATTGAATACGTGGAGTCGTTCAACTATTTAGGATGCAAAATTACAAAGGACGGAGGCTCCGCAATGGATGTAAATGATCGGATTAAGAAAGTTCGTGTTGCATTCCTAAACCTGCACAAAATCTGACGTAATAAGAAGATCTCGCAAAAGACGAAAGTGCGAATATTTAATTGCAGCGTAAAGTCTGTACGGTTGTACTACTTGTAGCTGGACGAAGATCCTTATGAAGAAGGTCCAAATGTTTATCAATCGTTGTTTGAGGCAAATACTACGTATTTACTGGCCGAATGTAGTTTCTAATGAGGACCTCTGGGAACGCGTAGAAGAAAATGGACCTGGATCGGTCACATACTTAGGCGTCCAACATCGGATATTGCTAAAGCGGCACTAGAATGGAACCCCCAAGGGTATCGAAGGCCAGGACGACCACCAAATACGTGGAAGCGGTGCCTCGAAAAGGAATACAACCAAACTCGACTATCCTGGTATCAAATTAAATCACTTGCTAGAAACAGAAACCGATGGAGAGAATTTGTTGACGCCCTATGTTCTTCGTGAACCTTTTATTTAAATATTGTATTTTAATTGTATAGTATTTTGTTTAAATGAATAAAGGACATAAATATCTATACCTATGACGTTTAATTTATTGAGAGAATTAATGTGTCTATAAATACTAAATTCGTCTATGGTTAAATCACTCGACAGAACAGACTTTCACACTAAACAGTTCGGCGTTATATAAAAAAATCACAAGAGGTGTCATGGGACACCCGGTTGGAACGAAGTTTCTTTCGCTATATATTATGTACTAGTTAGTTCCAGCACGTATAAGCGCCCGTTGAAAAGTACGATAATTTAAATGGATCTTTAATAAAAGGTACTTTTTTAAAATAAAAAAACTTGTTTTTATAGATGTTGTTTTTCGACCTTATTTTCGTTGTTATTGTATTTCTAATTTTTCCGGCTCAAGGTCTACATAAATAAAAAATAAAAATGTTTTTCAATTTATATTCTTTATCATATTCTATTTTATTTTAATATTTCGACCGTCATCGACGATCATCTTCAGGATCTACTTTAAAAACGTTATAAAAATTATGCATTTATTTATTACTAATATGTGCACTACATTACGTACATTAAACACACAAACTTCTAAACACTGTTCCAGTTGCGTCTCAACTGTTTTACCCTTCCATCTCGTCCTTGTTCTGCTATTACATGCCCATATATATGCGCACAGTTGTCAGTTTTACAGTTTATCCTGTTCTCACTATGTACGTCAATAATATGAAGCATTCCCAACATACATCTCCTACCATAGTGGCCCCCCTCCTGTAATATCCTCACATCATCAAAGTTCGGAGAGTGGTACCCCTTTACACAGTGTACCGCCAGTGCCGTTCCCCGGTCAATTGTATCCTGCCCATTTCGCCGGTCAGATTTATGGGCCGAAATTCCCGTACGCAATCTTGACCTAGTCATTCCAACATTTTACTTTCTCGCATATGTTAGCTCCATCATCACAACATTCAATTTCACATATTAAGTCTGATTCGTCATATGGTCCAATTTTCGACTTGGCATTGCCAAATAATTTCCTCATGGTATAATCGTCCCCCATTGCTATGGCGTATTCTCCCCTGTCATAAAATGTAGAACACTTGAATTTCCCCGTTAGAAATGATATGTACGGCATCGCCCCACGTATTCTACCATCTTCATTCTTAAGAATATTTTTTTTCTGCAATGTATTTAAAAAAAAAATATATTTTTAGGTCCTTTTTGTAAGAATCTGTATTATATTTTCCGGAATATGTATTATACTATAGGTCGTTTTTTAAAGAGAGGTACTTCTTTTATTAAAAGATAATGTTTTATTTAAGAAAAGGTACTATTTTTAAGAAGAAGTACTTTCTGTAAGAAAAAGCCATAAGAGTATGACTTTTTTTTTACAAAGAATTACTTTTGTAAGAACAGGTACTTTTTAAAGAAGTGGTACTTTTTTTTAGGAAAAGGTTATTTTTTAACAAAATTTACTTATTTTCAGAAAGCCTACTTATCTCAAGACAAATATGTATTTTTTATAACAAGATATTTTTTTGAAGAAAAGGTTTTTTTTTAAGAAATGGTATTTATTTTTGGAATTGGTAATTTTTTCAAGAATAGGTAAATTTTTAAGAGTAGGAAGATAGTAGATATTGTCCTATTAAATGAGAGAAAATTAAACCATACACACAATGTAATATTTAAAAATTATAAAATCATAAGCAAATATCGAATTGATGCAACAAGGGGTGGGGGAACTGCTATACTGCTTTAGTGACATGCGCCATAAATGTACCCGTTGACTGCGACACCTTTTTGGTTATTACATGTGCGTACTATCCAGCCGGCAATATAAATTCAATACGAGTAGACTTGCAAAAACTATTTGATTTTATGTATCTTCAAAATTCAAATACCCAGCGGGCAAAAAACCGAGCCTTAGCGAGTGTTACGCTAAATACTCGCAAACAGGCTCAGAAGCGAGTATTTACCGGACCAAAACCGGGGGAGAAATTAAACTCGCCCAAATATTCGCAAACTGGTTTAAAAACGGGTGCTAAACGGACGAAAAAAGAGAGAGAAACATTGTTGTCGTTGTGTCGTGCGCCAAACAGAGGCACACACGTGCAGGCACACGACACAACAACAAAGTTTTGGCTATTGCATTTTGTTTTATTTTTCGTTGTGTTCTCGCAAAAGATATTGCAAAAGTCTCGCAAACGAATGTCTTACAAGACATCGTAAACAAAACTTTTACTGCCACAAACTGAGCGACTGATGATTCATTTTCCAATCGTTTTCGGATCTGTTTTCGAGAGTTTTACCCGCAAAAGTTTCGCGTAACTCTCGTATGCGATATCGTATACGAAGTTTTGGTCCGCTGGGTAATTACTATGCACTTAAACTGCAAGCACACAGACTGGGGTAATACTGTTAATAACGCAAAAGGCAATAAGGGAACGGTATTACGTAAGCACTATAGGGGGGCGGGGGGATCTTTGCTTTGCTTATTTTTGATGACATGGGGGGTGGGGGGGTCAAGATGGTGATTACGTCAGCATGATGGAAGCTAGTAGCTGCTGTTACTGTTGTAGGGCAAGAACAACATGCATTTTGTTTTTGTTAAAGTTAACTTATATTGTCAAATAAATTATGTGCTACTGTGGAAAAACACATACGTACAAACAAATATGTAAACGTGAACAACATTTGACAATTTAAATTAACCAGAAATATATAAACAAAAGAAAATCAGCTGTGCAATGCGTTCACCTTACTAATTCCATCATGAGTAATTATTTACTTTTTTACACATATGGCAACACATATGTTTGTTTAAATGAATATTATTATTAGTCCTCTTTCCTAAGCCTATTTTCTTATTTCTAGAATTATAACTGCTGTTCATGAATCAATAAAATAAAAAACAGAATACATTGGAAGTAAAATGCAAATACCAATGATCAACATCGAATTCCTTACTCTTCCAGCATGTTCAGCGGACCCCGCTTTCCTTAGCCGTAATTATGTCATAATGCCTTCTATTGAAGCCAACACACTTCGCAATGAAATGATTATCACAAAGCCTACATGAAAGAACACAACCCTCATATACGTCCCTGACTGTACAAATCTAGTAATAATTACCAAATCCTAAAAGTATGCAGAATGATACTGGGTTGTATACTGGGTTATAGCATAATACGGTTAAAAAAAGTTGTTTAAAATTTTTTCATTTAGCCCCCATCCCGCAACGTGCGATAAGGAACTTCGTTCCAAAAATGCAGTATTGACAAATAGCAAGAAAGATACCTCTACTGCGGAACATCAATATTAAGAATATACAAAACAAAAGCCAAATTTTAATTTAAATGATCCTATCGAATATTCTGGAAACCCATTATTTTACCAATGAATGCAAATTTATGGAATTTAGGACAGCAGAATGCATTAGCGGAGGGGAAATCTCAATCCCGCAATTCTTTCGAATATGCAATATAAACACAACCGCAATGTATAGCGGCGGCACCGTTGTCGTCTGTGGATGTATGGCTTAAATTAGATTCCCAAATTAAAGTGTCGACATGGAACTATGGATAAGACCAAGTGTTTGGTTATTTTTAAAGATAGCTTCCTTTCCATTGCATGATAATATTCCTAAGCAGAACAGTCGACGGGTAAGGGAGTTGTTCTAAAATGTAAAACCAAAGTTAATGCATTTACCTCAAGAATGAAATGCAATTCTAGCAGCAATAAGGGAAATAATTGTTTTATCAAGGTCATGGGTGACAATCTAGGCACCTATAAGGGAGTTCTCCGTCGTTTTCTAATACCGCATGTAAACTTCTGTAATTTCGTAAAAATGAGGAATGAGGAAACAACTAACCAACAACTATTTGACGAATATTTTGGAAAAGGTAATGTCATTTTGCGTTTTCCACTTATTTTCCAAAATAAATCTAAGTATTAAAGTAATATGTCGAATAATCCGAAAAAAGGGCATTACTTAAGCAATTACAACAACATTACCAAATAACCAGCTATGTATTTTCGGTTTGCACTCACATAATACAGTGTCGGCAATAAACAAAAGTGATCTCACAAACATATGTGTGTGTATAAGAAAGGACCATAGAGTAAATCTTACTAGAGAAAATATTTAGCTCATCTGAAGTTTCCTTTCACACTCTTCGTGGTACGGTCGGTGTGATAGAGAGATGTTTGACGAAAGTGACATATACCAGGTGGAATTACAATAACTTCTTGTTTTAATTTTTCATGTGGTTTTGGTGAAAAACTGTGAAATTTAAATGTGTTTTAAACTTTTTTTATTGACAGTTATCGTTAGCATACATTTGTGTTGCTTTTAGCACAATAATTTTAACACACAAAAAACGAAATGCCTTTGTTGTTCTTTTGTTCGTTGTTTTGAACCATTGCCTCTATCTGGTATTAGTAAAGCAATTCTTTTCAACATCGAACGTAAATATCACACCAGCCCAAATGTCATAAATGTGGTGAGAGAACTATTAGGTCTACTATAAGTATTAGTCTATGGAAAGAACGTTTAAAGTAATGGACTGCAGTTCACTGCTGTTATTTTGCAAACAACTGTACAACAATATAACACCCTATGTAAGGGGTTTCGCGGTATAGAGTTGCCCATATCCAAACCCAGGTGTTGCCGATTTTCTTCGACAGGTAGAAATATGCAATATAAAATGAAAGATTCTCTGAAATCCAAAGAGACACCACTTACGCCGTAGGTAAGCAGGTAGATGTAGTGGTGTCAGCGTTTATTTGATTTCTCTCTAAACAATAAACCTGGCTTACAAAGAGTTCCGTCTTTGCCGCTACTTACCTGTGCAATCATCGACGGTTAGTAGTGAAACTATCGCCATAGGAGTAATAACAAATATTCGAGACGGTCCGTTTCAGCGAACATTGTGAAAACGTTAATGTAGGAGAGAAACCAAAACTGGTTTTTAATCAAAACTCGACTGTTGAATTTATTTTTAAATTCCATTTTGATTCCGTGAAACATGAAAACCGCATAAGCATCCGAAAATATAATAATTCGACGAGATAATTTCAGCAGAAAGAAACTTCAAATTCTTTAAAAAAAATAAATATCAAAGTAGTGAAAAGAGGCGAGAAGAAAAATGCCCTGCTCCGCTGTTACGCTTTCTATAGCCACAATATCCGCCATTATAGCAACAGCCTTATTGGCAATTGCATTTTCTACAGATAACTGGTTACACTATGAAGTGAAAAGAAACAACATACAGGTGTGTATCCATAAATACGAGAGTAGTATGTACTGCGAGAATGAATATTCGCCCAATAATTTTGTGTTAATTTCGTGGAATCTTTGGACAAGAAAGTGTTTTCCCAAAAAGAAAACTTTCTAACATAATTTTAGCAACACTTTTCATAGAAAACTCGTATATGTACATACATATGTCTGTACATACCTACGTATCAAGGTAGCTATGTGGTATATGTGTATATGCAGTATATAATATACGTTTTTGTCTATATGGGTGCATAGATCGGATTTATACATCCATACATTCAAAGTATGTACATATATGCTTAGATAGGTACGGTGTGTACGTTGAGTTCCAATGGAATGCGAGTCGGACACAAAGAAAAAACTACATCATAAATATGAAGAGAATATAAGAAATCAAAAGATCGGATCTTTGCATTGCTTTCGGAAACACACATTCAACGAAACAAGGGGCTTGGTTCGTTCTCTTAATGTCTCTCTTAAGACTTAACACCTTGACATCATACACGATTCCACCAAACAATTTTCATCCATTTTACAACATTTAATAACTCAATATGATACCGTTTGCGTAGCATAAACCGTCAGTGCTCCAATTCGGAGAGAATTGTTTTAGAGTGAGATACACAAACACATACATACATATGTTTGTATCTATGTATGTCAGGTGTCTTTCTTTTTGTTTCGCTTGAAATTTTCATAGAATACCCGTTACCGAGATTGGTTATTGTAGTTTCGTGTGGCTCTCAAAGAATTTAGTAAGAACCGTTAAATCTGCAAAGAGCAGCAACAACTTGGATGTGTCACAAAGAGAATAACAATATTTTGGTTATTTCGTTGTTCAGATATTTAAAATTTCGGAAATTCAGCCATTCAATTGTAAAATTGTGCATTCTTCTTCCCAGCTATGCGCTAAAGCAATTGTTGTATTAGTAGTTGGATATGTCTATGGTAAAATTGCAGAAGGCAGTCACCATACTTACTGTATATAGAGTATAGAGATTGCATTTCTCTCATTAAATTTATGTATGACATTTGGTGTGGTTGCTTGTGAAAGTGTTGAAATAATATTGCTTTAATAATACTAGATAAAGGCATTATTCCAAAACATCCAACAAGACAACAACAATGGCATTTCGTGTTTGTGCGTTTAAAATATATCCACAAAACAAATGTATAACAAGATGATAACAAATGACTGAAAAATACATTTAAATTTAACATTTGCATTTAATTTTCAAAGTCAACAGTTCTTGTAACTCCACCTGGTGTAAGCCAATTTGGGCTAAACATGTCTCAGTGGCACCTATAGATTGAGAAGATAAACTCAGTAGACTCAGAACTTTGTTTTTTTTTTACTCTTCTGTTTACATTTAGTTGTTGGCATACGTATGTGTGGACTTTGACATCAGAAGATCCTAAACAAAATGCGTGTTGTTGTTGTATCTACTGCGACTAGTACTTGGTACTTTTACTATAGTCTGGAAGACGGAAGTTTTAACGTCAAGAGAAGAATTCTGTCAATGAGGTTTGGCAAACGCAGTGGAAATTGTTAATGTGAATGTGCAAAATATGCATATATATGAACATCGAGGATGCACAAAATAAAAAATATAGGATTTTGTTCGATGTTACAGCAAAACAGCCGACAGATTCGATTCCTCTCGGAAGAACCATGAAGAGAAACGTCAGATGAGAGACTTGGGGCATCTTGTATATGTTAATATATGATGGCACCTACCTTACGACGAACGTCAGATGAGATAAATGCTGTCTCTAGTATATATTTACTCTATAGTAGTCACAGTAGGTGTTGTTGAAATCGTGTGCCACAAGACGCACTTTGTTTGGGCTCTTCTCATGTCAAATTAAGCACGTACATATATATGTGTTTATGTTAAAAGAACCAAAACAAAACATTTCAATCAGGGGGATTCTATGGCACAGGTGATCGAGAAAGTACTAGGCCGATGATGGAGAATGAAAGAGCAATGAAGACAGGAACTAATTTTAAATAGTGTTTATTGATACTAATGACAGCTAAATTATATTTTATATTGTTTGTATTGATCGAAAATACGCATTCCCTTTGATTTATGTCCGTTTTATGTCCAACGAAGGTGTAAAATTGGTAAAATACAGCAGCAAATTAAACTCTATGAAATGGCCTACTACCTCGTCGTCATGAAGAGGCATCGAAGAGAGCAATGAAAACTCTTAAGTATTTCTCTATGTTTCAACTTGATAGGAGCAAAACAACGAAGAGAAAATAAATTAAATCAGCTGTTCTAATCTAATTACCTCTATTATTATACAATGGCTATGTCAATCATAGAGCAAATTAGAATAGAGAAGTTTATTCTCTCAATAATTTTAACTTCGTTGCTTTGGTTGCATGTAAACGTTGAATGTTTCAAGGCATGGGTTCAATAATACCAGATAGACGCAGTATTATCAAACCTCCAACAAAGTAACAACAACCACATTTGGAGTTTGTGTGGCAAAACAGTTGTGTTAAATACAATACAAATGTATACCAAAGATAAAAGTCGAGAAAAAGTGCATTTAAATTGCACAGTTCTATACGAAACTGAAATGAAAAGGTTAAGTAAACAGTTATTGTACCTCCACCTGCTGTAAGTTAATTTTTGTCGAATTTCTCTCATTTCCACAAAACTACGACGAAGAGTGTGAAATGAAACGTCAGATGAGAGAATTAATGTATCCATAGACAAATACATACATAGATACATTTATTCTCTCATCTGACGTTTCATTTCACATTTGCACTTTTTTGTTGACTTTTATCGTTGGCATACATTTGTATTGTATTTAACATAACTGGTTTACCACAAAAACATGAAAGTGGGTTGTTGATCCTTTGTTGGACGTTGTTTACTTTTGCCTCTATCTGGTATAATTGAACCCATGTTTTCCACCGCACCTATGACGTTTAATTTATTGAGAGAATAAATGTATCTATGTATGTATTCGTCTATGGTATTAATGTTTCTAAATGGAAAATATTTCAGGTTTTGAAAATTTGCCTGTGTTAGAAAATTTACCCGATACCATAGAGTAATGACGTATCGAGACCCCAACTCTCTCAGCAAATTGATGACATTTGGTGTGTTGCAGATGGGCGGTTGGATGTTGGGAAGTATTGCTTTAATAATACCAGATAGAGGCAATGGTTCAAACCATCCAACAATAAATCACCAACGGCATTCAAATTTTTTTGTAAATACACCACAAGCATATACTAACAAAAATTATAACCAAAAAGTCCAAAATACGTTTAAATTTCAGTTTTTCATCAAAACGACATGAAAAATTTAATTCAACAATTTTTGTAATCCCACCTAGTGTTAGCCAATTTACGTTAAATAACTCTCTATCGCATCGACTGCACCACGAATAGTGTGAAAGGAAATGTCAGATGAGAAAAATTACAGCTCTATACGTCGTTACTCTATGCCCGATTCCATCATTGTTTCCAGAAAAAATTAATTTTACAGTAACTTATTTATTGTTTATATTTATTATTGCTTTCTATACTTGTAATATAATGATCGTCAGCAGTATAATGATTCAGTATTCTTGTACATAAGAACACGTGTTCAATCCTCGCATATTTAATTTCATTTGACTACGGTAATCTTGCTTACTAGGCGTTTACACGAGACAGTTCTGCGGGGACAATGGCAATACATTCAATGTTTTTACTAATACACTCACACGTTGGATGGAACGTTGGATGTTGAAAAGCATTTGGAACGTTGGATGTTGAAAAGCATTGTTTTAATAATTGCAGATAGAGAATATAGTTCAAAACAACCAACAAGAAAACAACAACGGTATTTCGTGTTAAAATTGTTGTGTTAAATACAACACAAATGTTTTCAAATAATACCAATCAACAAAAAAGTGTAAAACACATTTAAATTTCACAGTTTTTCACCAAAACGACATGAAAAATACAAGTCGGGAGTTCTTGTAACTCCACCTGGTGTAAGTCAATAAGTTGAACATCTCTCTATCACATCGACCTCACCACGAGCAGCGTAAAATGAAACGTCAGATGAGAGAAACTTTCTCTCTAGATACACATATTTACTCTATGCTCTCATTGGCTTCGTCACTGTCTCTGATCCTTCAATAACAGTAAATTCAGGAAATGATTTGATGTAAGCGGGCAATTCGGTGAAGTTTCGTTGTAATTTGTGATGATGAAGCGAAACATATTCGCAAACGGCCGCACAATTTGGGAAATATTATTTGTTTTTGTAGATTACGTTACAAGATATTGCATTCACACGAAACGACACTGACGGCGGTTGTATTTACATACCTCTAACATTTAACTTTATTGGCAACAACGCACACGCAATAGCCCAGGTTGATTCTATGACCCTCACCAGTTTACATTGCTTTAAGCGAACCACAGACTTGTCATTCATGACCATGAGCTTGGTCGATAACTTTTTTACTGACTGACGATTTTTAAAAAATATTACCAAAAAAATGTTGCGAACATGATAGTAATGCGAACAACTTCGACAAAAATTTTATTTGGTATCAAGATGAGCGGTAAACCAACAATAAACATCATCGATATCATCATGCTCATGTCGTTCTACGAACTTGATGCAAAAATCGTCTGTCATGTCGTCCTGGCGTTTGTCCCAAAATATGAGTGTGTTCGATGGAAAATATGTCGAGATGATGATGGCAAAAAATGTAGGAATTTGTGTCGTAGGCGCAGAAAGTATAGCATCGACGAGTGTCGCGTCATAATTATTGTGGTTGGCAATTAAATTCATCCACTGACAGGCGTCTCAAAATGTGGTGCACATTACACCGTCAACAGTCCACAGGTTTGTTGATCACAGAAATTCGACAATAATTAACTTACAGCAGGTGGAGTTACAAGAACTGTTGACTTAACTTTTTCATTTTGTTTTCGTATAGAACTGTGAAATTTAAATGTATTTGCACTCTTTTGTTGATTTTTATCGTTGGTATACATTTGTATTGTATTTAACACAACTATTTTGCCACAAAAACCGAAATGTGGTTGTTGGACGTGGTGTACTATTGCCTCTATCTGATATTATTGAACCCACCATCCAATATTTACGTGCAACCATACCTATGACGTTTAATTTATTGAGAGAATTAATGTATCTATACTAAATTCTATACTACTATCTATATCTATACTAAATATAAGTATGCAACACAAATCTGACGAATAGTAGGTAGCAGAAAATCCAACAAGGTATCAACGCTTATTTCAGTTTTCACGGGACACTGTCTGATTGGTAGGCATTCGACGTGTCTTAAGGTCAGGGCAAATTACTTCTGTAGAAGCTATATATATATGTTCATGTATCCAGTAGACACTAGTTCTCGAACTCGTTCATTTAAGGTGCCCGGACATAACAATCACGTACATACTCACCTTATCGAACATGTGCATTTTGTTCGTGAGGGTGATGTCTGGTCACCCTAAGTGAACTAGATAGTTCATGAACTACCCAACTCTAGTATCCAGCACTAGCCTGGCTATTGGGGACCCGCGCGAATTATCTCACATAGACGTAGACAGAATCTTGAGGTTCTTACAGCAACCTAAATGGTTCTAACACTTAATCTCGTTAGTCTGTGTTATCACAACGAACTACTTATAATATGTCTATCTGAATCGATTATCGACTGCTGCCAGCTCCTAACCTAACCGAAGAGAAATAGTTGGTTTCGTTTCTTCAGCTACATTAAACCATTTTAGAATGAGAAGGTAAACCAGGGGGATTCTATGGCACAGCTGATCGAAAAGGTACTAGGCCGATGATAGAGAATGAGAGAGCAAAGAAGACAGGAACTAATTTTAAATAGTGTTTATTGATGCTAATGTCAGCTAAATTATATTTTATATTGTTTGTATTGAACGAAAATACGAATTCCCTTCGATTTCTGTCCGTTTTATGTCCAACGAAAGTGTAAAATTGGTAAAATACCGCACCAAATAAAACTCTATGAAATGGTCTACTACCTCGTCGTCATGAAGGGGCAGCGAAGAGAGTAATGGAAACTCTTAAGAATTTCTCTATGGGTAAACTCGGTAGACAGCTGATTTCAAATTTCTCTCCTTGTTTAGTTGGGCGCTTCTGTCAGATTCAAAGGTTTTGTTTTTGTACCTTTTTGTTTACATTTACTTGTTGGTATACGTATGTGTTGCCAACAATTGTTGTTGTATCTAGTGCGACTACTCGGTATTTTTACTATGCATTAAACCATAGACTTAACGTACTCGAGATATGTCTTGCGTCTCATCTAACGTTTCACTTTGTACTTCTTTCGAGACGAATCGAACGACTGTTAGCTGTTTTGATATTTAATAACACCAAATTTTGCGTTCATCGAATAAAATTCTCAATTTTAAACTTTTTTCATTCACGATGTCGATCATAGAATAATACATACGTAGATAAACTTATTCTCTCATCTGACGTTTCATTTCACACTCTCATCGTAGGTTTGTGGAAATGAGTGCAATTAAATTTAAAATTATCTTACACCAGGTGGAGTTACAAAATATGTTCACTTAACTTTTTCCTGTCGTTTTGGTGTAGAACTGAAAAATTTAAATATATTTTGCACTTTTTTGTTGACTTTTATCGTTGGTATACATTTGTATTGTATTTAACACAACTAGTTTGCCACAAAAGCACGAAATTCGGTTGTTGTTCCTTTGGGGATCGCTGTATACTATTGCCACCATCTGGTATTATTGAACCCATATTTTCCACCATCCAATGTTTACTTTCCATCGTACCTATGACGTTTAATTTATTGAGCGAATAAAAGCTTCTACGGTATGTATTATTCTATGATGTCGATATACATAAGTATGTACTAGGGATGCTAAACAGGATTGATTTTAAAAAATCCAGGGATTCGGGATTTTCGAAATCCCGATATCCTATTTTTATTTTTTGGGAACAGGTCTATTGTAGGGCTTACACTCCAAAAAAACAACTACAAGGGGGGTAGAATACGTTATTCTAAGCAAAAAAAAGTAAAATGACAAAATCGGGGCAAATTCATAGTTTTGGAGTTATGGGTCCCGAAATTTCGGATATATGAGAGGGTTATGGCGTTAACGTACCGTGTAAAGCCATTGATATCAGTTTTTTGTATAAAAGAAAATAATGTAGCACTTTTTGATAAGTCGCTTAGTTATCGAGTTATCGGATGTTGACATTTAGGAAAATTAACAAAACAAAAATTTTTTTTAAAACATCGCGCGATTTTTCGAATATTTTTTGTTCAAACAAAAACAAAAATTATTTTAAAAAAAATTTTACATTTTTGTTTGAGAAACGTAAACATCCGATAACTGCTACATTATTTTCTGAGTTTGTTATGACTTGATTTATTGAAAAATGTGATATCAATGGCTTTACACGGCGCCTTAGTGGAAAAGTATCCGAAATGTTGGGGATTCATAACTCCGAAACTATGCCCCGATGTTGTTATTTAACTTTCTTTGCTTAAAATAACATGTTCTACCCGACGCAATAAATTTTGTAATTGTTGGAGAGTAAGCCGTATAATAGACATTCATATGCCAAAATTAACTTACGTTAAGATGAGTTATTAAACCTTTTGTAGAGCCGCCATTGGTTTTTAAACCCTTTTTGCACAATTTGCATTTTGCTTGAGGTGCACCTTTCGACTCTTCCAAAAACTAATACCACATTGAACTTTTGTTATTGTTTTTAGTTTTATGTTTTTCAATATTAATAATAACTCCGAAAAATACCGGGATATACTTATTAAAATCCTGGGATTCGGGATTCATCAATTCCGAAAAATCCCGGGATTTCCCTTTGGCATCCCTAGTATGTACATTAGAGCGACTTACAAAAAAGGTTCCTAATGTCCCCGCTCAAAATGTACGTTGGTTTGTTTTATGATGATTCCAAACATATTTCGTGTCTAGCATTACACTTCCATGAGCTGAACCATTTTTAACAAATCTAAAACAAATTTAAATTCGTTGTTGTTTTTTAAAGCATTTTGTACCTTACCTATGAACAATGTATACAATATTAATACTCGCATCATTTGAAACACGTTATATGGCGCGTCGAACCATATATAAAACATGCCAAAGTGTGTCCTGACAACCTTTTTCAGAGATATTCTGCAAAAAAACACACTTTACTACGGAGATTTTTCTGATTTGAATGTCAGTTTGACATATTTTAATCTTTAGTCGATTTAAGTAAATACGTGTTTTAGTTTGTTTTTTGAAAAATTCAACGCGGTCGGAAAATTACGCTCTCAACAGGGCAAAATGGGTATCAAATCTTTTCTTTTGACAATGACATCATTGTTGTATATATACTCTTTTTATTTGGTAATACGTTTTCCGAGGTGATGTGGACCAAATTTAGAATATTTAGAATTACTCCAATATGACATTTAAATCAGAAAAACCACCGAATTATAAACTTAGAAACGCGTGTTTTTTCCAGAGTATCCATGAAAAAATGGTGTGTCAGCACATGTTTTATATATAGTTGGACGCGCCATAAAAAATCATTTCACTTTTTTCAAAAAACACTTTTTCCCCAAAATACAATGTGAATCGGTCTAATGTACATAAATGACACAATCACAACAACAATTTCAGTTTTGTTTATCAAACCTCAGCGACAGAATTAGTCTCTTGACTTTAAACTTGCAACCTCCAGATGTTCGATTCCGTTTAGTCAAAAAAACAAAAAGCGAATTGGTGAATGTATAGTATTTTAATCTATGAAACAACACATTTTCAGCAGAACAAAATCATAGAGTAAATCTTACTAGAGAGAATATTGGACTCATTAGACGTTTCCTTTCATACACTTCGTGATGCGGTCGGTGTGATAGAGAGATGTTTGACGAAAAGTAACATACACCAGGTGGCATTACAATAACTTTAATTTTTCAGCTTTAATTTTTCATGTCATTTTGGTGCAAAACTGTGAAATTTAAATGTGTTTTACACTTTTTTATTGACTGTTATTGTTAGAATACATTTGTGTGTATTTAACGCAATAATTTTAACACACAAAACGAAATACCGTGTTGTTATTTTGTTCTTGTTTGTTCGTTGTTATTATTGAAGCAATATTTTCGACATCCAACGTTCATATCACACCAGGCCAAATGTCATAAATTTGCTGAGAGAAATGTTGAGTCTAGCATAGTAATTAGCCTATGGTAAAATCACTCACGACAGGTTTTGTTTGAGTGTATTCTTATGAGAGCTCCCGAAATAGCGCTGACGCAAACTTTAAAAATGTCAACTTGATCAGAACGCGAAAAGTTAAAACAAATTAAAAAAGTGTAATCATCGTAAAGAAAACCTTCAACATATGTTTTATGCTATTTCATTGTGTAAATAGTCCATTTTATTTTTGAGCGTACATATGTATTTCGGGATAGCGAGCATAATAACAACCTGGCTTGTCATTTATTGTGCATGAAATTACACTTTCAGTCCTTGTTTAGGTATTGCCTTTAAACAAATTGAAATATTTTGAACCTCTCGGTCGAGTTTTTCAAATCTTGTATCTGTGACATATTTTATTTTTGCACTTGAGGAAATCTAAATAAAAACAAAAAAAAGTTGACTGCACCATTTCCTCATTTTCTTTTCCTCATTTGATGATATTGCAGTAAAATATTAACCACCATGTTCGCATGAAGGCGCTTCAAGAAATCGAGGAGCCTTCTGAACCACATGATTTGATCATTTTGTAATGTTTAATATATATTAAAAATTCCTTTTAAGTGACGTACAACTTGTTTATGTCTATTTGAAAAGCGGATATCTTAAAAATCAGTTATTATTTGTATTGTTTAATATTGTATTTTCTGGAATACATTTTACATTCCTGGAATACATTTTTTAATCCGGACGTCCCACGTTCCGAGATATTATGGAACCATTTTCTTGTACGAGTATATCCAGTTTTGCCAAAAATTTATCGCGTTATGATACCGTATGAACGATTATTGTGGATATACAATAAAAAATACATAAACATTTTGAATTAAAAAAAATTGAGTTGTCATCACGTATATATAAGAAAGAAATATTTGAAATTTAATATATGCATTACGTTTTCGTTCTATATCTCAAAAATAATTTCTATTTATGTAGATGAAAGTAGGAGATAAAAAACGGGTAACTTTTCAATCAGAAGCAACCAACTAAACAACAAGAAAAAATTTAATTCAGCTGTTCTACTGGGTTTGCCTTCCCATTCTACTGTGTGGAAAACATTTTGGACCAATGGCGCCACGTCACGCGCGCTCCTATATTACCACAATTTAGCGAGTAATATTTGGTTCCAATTTTTGATTGGTCATACATCTTTGATCAACGATCTCTGAATTAATTTTTTTGCCTAATACTTGATTGCTGTTTAAACAGCCAAATTTGGGCATTTAAACTATGATTAAGTGACCACATGATTTTGATAGAAAACAAGAACAAACAAAAGCTTCCTTAATTATTAATGTGAAAAATTATAATCACGATCCTAGTTGAAACAACAATAAAAACATATCATTTAACTCGTAGTGCAGTTACAACTTGATTTTTACTCAAATATTTGAAAATTTTATTAAATAAGTTAAATTTTAAAGCCCGGTATTCAGTTTTACAAAATAACGGATATTTCATGAACCGAAAATTTCACTCACTTTTCATTTGCTTGGTACTAGAGTGTCCAAAACCGAAACCGAAAAACAGGTGAAACCGATTGACCGATTTTTTTTCTTTTACCCGTGTGCCCGTTATTTAAACAACGTAATTTTCGAAGAAACCGGAAACCGGTTCTTTGACGTCGGTTAATACGTTTAACTTAATTTGTGTTAATATCCTTAAAAAAATTAATAACAAATGATATGATTTTAGAATTTTAATAAAATTTTGGAATGAATAAACATGATTTCTATTTTAAAACATGATTTTTTGCCTCCATAAGTTCTAAATGCCATTTCCAAACAATTTTATTATTCAAATTTCAAACTGGTTTTATGACTTGAATAAGAATTAATTACAATTTTTTTTCAAATTTCTAACTAAATGTTTTAAACTTAATAAGATTTACATACATGGAAATCTCTTTCAATTATGAATATGATTTTCAAATACAAATCAGTTTAATGTGAATTTGAATAAAACTTCTACATTTTATAATAAACATGCGTTCCAAATTGAAATGTGATATACATATTTTATTTAAAATTAAAACGTGATTGTCATATTTAAAAAGAGTTGTGACCGGTTCCACTGGTTTTTGCCAAAATTAAAAACCAAAACCGGTTTCTTGAATAATTGATTTTTCGAACAAACCGAAAACCGGTTTGTTAAACAATTAATTTTTCGGGGTTTTGAACACTCTAGTCGGTACTCAGCTCGTTGCGAAAATTTCGTAGGCAAAATCAATTACAGGGTTGTTACGCCCAAATCAGAAAAATCTCCGTACTAAAAACTTAAAAATGATTTTTTGTAGAATATCCCTGAAAAAATGATGTGTCAGGACAAGTTTTGACATGTTTTATATGCCGTTGGACGCGCCATTAAAATCCATTTCATATGCTACTTGAGTTAAAGTACAAATTTCTTTGCAAAACTTAAAAAAATAGTTTTATTACAAACGGTCCAGCTCATGGGATCTTAATGCTATACACGAAATATTTTGGGAATCATCAAAAAACAAATGGAATGGATAAATGGAATTTTTTTGTGGGTCGGTCTAATGTACATAACTTAACTTATTATGATGCTATTTTAAACAACTATGACAGGATAAATACCATAGACTAATAGTTATAGTAGACTTAATAGTTCTCTCAGCAAATTTATGACATTTCTCCTGGTGTGATATGAACGTTGGATGCCGAAAAGAATTGCTTCAATAATACCAGATAGAGGCAATGCTTCAAAACAACCAACAAAATAATAACAACGGTATTTCGTTTTGTGTGTTAACATTTCTGTGCTAAATACAACACAAATGTATGCTAACAAAAACAGTCAGTAAAAAAGTGTAAAACACATTTAAATTTCACAGCTTTTCACCAAAACGACATGAAAAATTAAAGTCATAAGTTATTGTAATTCCACCTGGTGTATGTCACTTTTCATTAAACATCTCTCTACCACACCGTCCGCATGACGAAGAGTATGAAAGGAAACGTCTAATGAGTGAAATATTATCTCTAGTAAGATTTACTCTATGGTAAATACTTGTGGAAAAGTGCATTGCATTAGATCAATTAGTTACAGCAAATATGGAAAATAGTACATAAAGTCTGTAAAATCCAATATTCTTTGTTAATACGTTCTAAGAATGTATAAAACAACAAGAGCATACTGTTGGGGAAAGGACCGAAGCATAAAAGACCAGTGAATTCACACACAGTATTATCAATTTTTCCTTATCTTTATTTCAATGATATATTTTGGTTTAATTACAGTGATTAGTGGCGTACATAAAGGCTTACAAAACGGAAGAGAGAGAACTTAACAAAAAGGAAGTAAATTTTCCGAAAGGAATAGAACTTCTGTCGGCTGCTTAATTCCAACAAATTGTGCGAACATCGAACGAAATTTTCCATTTTTAATTTTTCCATTCACGATGTATATATATATATAAGTATTTATATATTGCACAGTCACAATGTCAATTATCAAATATCAGCGATAACATTTCTCTCTTGACGTAAAACCTTGCAACATCAAGACTATTGAATTCTTTCAGTAAAATAACAAAATAGTAATGGTCAATTGACTTATCTCTAATATGTTACTTGCCTAAAATTTTGAGATTTCAACGATATTGTAACGAAAATATCTAAGCCATGTCAAACTTAACCACGATATATATTATTTTATTAGAACCTTCACAATATTTCAAATAGAGGTCCACACATCTTTTCGTTGCTTCTCCGCTTTTTATTTTGGGAAGTTAGATCAACTGGTCTATGAGTTTCTCATTTGATATCCCAGGTATGCAGAAAAGAGACTAGAGTATTAAAGAAACGGCCAAAAAATTGCTCGTGATATACGGTAATTTTCACATACCTAACGGTGCGTTTACACGGGACAGTTTGAGACAAGATAGTTGAGAATATGTATTAGTTGTCACAAAGACAAAAATTGTTTGTGTGTCCAGCCAGTTGTAAAGACAGTACAGTTTTAAGCAACCGCCGACAGTGTTGTTTCGTTAAATTTCGTGCTCTGATTTTTTGTTTCTTTGCTCTTTTGCCATTGTGTTTTGTCTTACCTCCCAAATTACAATGGAACTGATGTACTCTGCAGAATTAGATATGTATTCATGTTTATATGTTTGTATTGTCAAACAATATTTCAATAAAAATTAGTAAAATTTTCAAATTCAAATATTTTTTTTAAAGTCGTTTGCGATGTATTGCTTTTTTCTGAAATTACTACGAAACGTCGCCGATATGGCCGATGGCTGAACTAGTAGAGGTTGACGCAGTAGGATTTGTTGTAATTGCGTGTACCAACAACAGGCATTTAGTTTTTGTTTCATGACTCTAACAAAACAGTATAACAAACAACAAAATACACTGAATTTAACAGATGGAGTCATAAGAAAGCAAAATCAGTTGTTCTATTGCGCCAACCTTTACTAGTTCAGCCATGATCTGGCCGCTTATGTCAAATATCTTGCCGAAGATACTGTCATTGAAAAATCAGAGACAGTGGCGAGGCAAGTGAGAGAAGTGTAAGTGTGGTAGTAAAAATGTGTGAATGTATTTCTACTGTCGGAGCAAAACTGTCCCGTGTAAACGCCAGTTAAGTCAACGATCACAGGAGACGCAAAGTAAACCCATTGGCAAACCTTAACACCGTTCAAGTATTATAGCGTCATATTCAGAATATTCCGTGTCTCCAATACCAACCATAAATAGGCCAATGTAGAGTTCCTCTGGTACCCAGAAATGCAATCTCTTCAACTGCTGCAATGCTCCGATGGTTGAACTACTCCAGGTTGTGTTGTTACAACAGCTGATTTAATTTTTTCTTGCCGTGGGACTTGCCAACTGTGAAATTCATATAAGTATATTTTGTTTTTGTACTGTGTACTGGGCTTTAAATTTGAATTAGTCTTATCAAATCGGCTCACATTTTAAGCCTATGAGACCCATTTATATCGGCGGCAGCGTGAGCTTCAAAACAATGTTTGGTGGCGGCGATGCGTCGGAAAATTTTCGATCGGCTTCCGTCTGTGAAACAGTTGTGTATGTTTTTATTATGGTTGCATGATTTTTGGTACTTGCATCAAATTTTAAACCAGTTTAAAATTAGATTAAAAATTAAACTTCAGTTTTTACAGATTACAATTTTATGAATAATCTTGTGGGTTAGCGAGGGTTAATGGAGTTAATTTCGAAATGCGATAATCTTTGTCGGTGTAAATGCCCTATAATACTCTGTCTAGCTTTATCTTTTCTGTCACTATCAACAATCAATAAGCATTTTAATAATTGTACATTATAAAATTACCGGCGGCTCATGGTTGTGCCTTCGCTTTCTTGTGCCAACATGTTACGTGTATGTGTGTTTACATAGTCATGTGTACACATAATCCATCACATTCATTCGCACTTTGTTCGTGGCGTCGTTTTGTATCGACAAATATGAAACTGCCATTTTCTAATTTTCACTTTTATATAAAAATGGTCAAAATATTTGTAATGTATTTCCAATTGTGGAAGGATTTTTATAAGACCATTTTATGTAAACCCATTAGTTTATGCAGTACACATGAACAGACGCACATTGCATTGTACATACATACATAAGTAAATTTAATTAAACAATTCGAAATTCCCAAAAGAAAATATTGAAATCGATGTGTACATTTTAAAAGCCTGTTTATAGGGCGATTACATGCACACTATCTTTCAAATCGATTCGATAATTGATAAATCGAACTATTATCTTGTGATTTCTCATGCATTTTCTTTATGCAAGATCGATTCAATTTACGTTGATAATATTGTTAGATTAAGAACAAGTTAAATTAACAAAATAGTGCTGTTCATGTAAACGCGAAAACTCGCAAACATCGAAAACTTGCACAGCAAACGTCAATACAAAACAAAAATGTTCTCATACAAAACAGCTTGCACAAATGTCCGACGTTTCATTTTCTATGTTTGCTCAGTAAAATTGAATCGAAAATTTTCTACATTTGTGTAAGTCGTTTTGTATGAGAAAAAGTTTTGTTTTGACGTTTGTTGTGCAAGTATTCGAAGCTCTTGCGCGTTTACATAAATACCGCTAATGTAAATAGCAGGGCGCTTAATATTTCACCTGAAAGTATGCCTTGATGCAACTTACCAGCTCGCGAAACTAGTATCATGAATTCGCTTAAGATATCTCTCCACTTTTCTAAAAACGACTACTCACTTCCAGAGGGCGATAATGTTGGCAGCATTGATCCATGGTGGATTAATTAACAACAACCAAATACAACGAATAGAAGGGTCCCGAATTTGCTAGAGATAATATTTGAAGATGTTGAGTCGTATGACTAGCCGAGGTGTTTGGCATTTGAAGTTAGTCTGTGATTAAAGCCTCAAAAGTAAGCAACGCGGAGTAATAGTAAAAGCGTTGAATATATACAATTGTGAATGTTAAGTTGTGTAAATAAAGTGCACTGTTATACTGAATAAGTAAAATAAGAACTAAAACTGGTGTAATTACCGTGATTTAAAACGAACCTGGTTTTATTAACGAGAAATAATACAGCGCTAGAAAAAGGACAATTCGAGAAATTCGTAACATAGGTTCCAGAAGTGAAATTACGAATTAAGTCCAACGATGAAGTTTGATGAACTCAAAGTTGAACAACTAAAAAATGAGTTGAGCAAATTCGATCAGCCAACATCTGGAAACAAGTTAGAGTTGCAGAAGCGACTGATAGAGGAATTTAAATACAGTAACATCGACTTTGGCATGATTTACGCACGAGTGGTACCTTTGAGTGCAAAGATGAAATGGAGGTATGCGCAAAAGAGCAACTGGTAATGTGGATGTTTCTACAAAGTTTGATGCCATGATGGAGAAATTTAAAAAAATATAGGATTATTGATGCAAATTCTCGAATGATGGACCAGAAACTGGAAAAGAAAGTTGGCGAAAATGCTAGAATTATTCAGGAGACATCAAACGCCACTAATTACAAACTGCAAAAGATTTATGGAAGTTATGAACATGGAGATACAAGTTAATAAGAAATTCGAAAAGCTTGACAGAAATTCGAGAAGATTGAAAATTTAAGAAAGTCGAACAGAAAGTAAAAAAAGATGTGAGGGAATTGCAGAGAAAAATAAATGATCTCCAGTTACAAGAGGGGTCAGTGCGAGTGGTGTCTGAAGGTTCTAGTAGACTCTAAGCTCCCAGTTTCGATGGCTCTCCACCATTCGATGTGCTTAAATTCTAATTCGAAATGGTTGCGTCAAAGAACTTGAAGAACTGACAGGCAAAGCTGCAGAAGGCCTTCAGAGCATTCCCGTCAGTGTCAGAAACAACAACGATAAACTACTGGCTGCTTTACAATGCAAGTATGGTATCGATCAGAGTTATACCGCATGTAACTAAGACTAAGACTAACTAAGAGGCCGAGTGAAAAAGTATAATAAAACGCTACATGATTGCGCAACCGAAGTGGAACGTTTTCTGTTGATTATTTATACTGGGCTCCTACAGCCCACGGCCCCACTATCTCCATTTCAATAATACAGCAGAAAAATAACACCAGAAAAATAAATAAATAAATAAATGGTTTCCCATTACCTCCCATGAAGGGACTGGGGAGAACTTCTCACAATCACTGAGCTGTGCGCTTTCCAGTTTTCACTCACTGATTGGGACCTACAGTTTTACACCGATTCCGAACGGTAATTTGAGAAGCTTTTTCATGGCTATATACTCGATAGTGTCGCCGTCACTATGCGAGGTGACCGCCGCCGAAAGACATTTTATTTTTTTTGAAGGTGGTCAGAGCCGGGTTCGAACCCAGGATCTCATGTACAAGAGCCGCGCACACTAACCATTGCACCACCGACAGTCACACCAGAAAAATACAGTAGAAAAATAACATAAGTGGACCAATGGAATCATTAGGTGGTGTAAGACTTCGCACACCAACAGGTAAACGGCCACTGTACATGGTAAAGTAAAATTTAAGTTAACCATTGCCAACATTAGTGTCGGTCACGAGGTTATTGTCGCCGACATTGTAGACGATGTGATAATTGGCGCAGACTTTATGATTGCGCCCAGTCTCTCAAACAAGATATGGGGCCGCAGTCATTACGAGGGCTTATGTGGAAATTCCGCCCAATGTGGGGTACGACAATACAACACATATTAAAAAGCTGATCGCTCACAAATATGTTAAATTACCACCAAACCGAATGGGCCCAAATGTTGGGATATCGGCGGTTTGTGGGTAGTTGAACCGGCAAGTATTAAAAGCATCCAAAGCGTTAATAATGAAGGCTACTTGCCTGATCGAGTTTAAACGTATCCAGCAATGAGGAAGTGATTGCAGAATTGACACCATGAGATGGCCATCAACTGTGAAGTTAATTCTGACTCCAGCAAACTACCTGAAGAGGAGCAGAGCTTACTGGAGGTGCATCCGACTGAGTGGGTCGGAGAACTAAGGTCATCTGATAGAAGAAAGTGAAACAATTACTGTGGAATGGAGTCATGCGTCTGCTTTCACCCTAAAGACAATACCAAGGTAGACCATCAATGGTGAAACATGAAATCAACACAAGGGAAGCGAGACAAATAAAACAGGCGCCCAGAAGTCTCGTACTTGCAAACAGAGATTAGGTGAAGAAACTTGTAGGTGTCCGAGGAAATGTCCTCTGTTCCAGAATGAAGTAAAATACTTGTGGACATCGAGTGACTGCAGATGTCATTTCCACCGATGAAGACAAAATCCTGACAGTGAACGATTGACCACGTCCGCAGAATCTCCATGATTTACGCAGTTTTGTAGGATACTTCACGTTTCGTCACTGTGACTGCAAGTCTTCACGAGTTGACAATGAAAAATCGGCCGTACTGTTGAGCGAAAATCAAGAAGAGTCATTCCACCAACTGAAGGAATATTTATGCACGACTTCTTAGCTTGTCTACCCTGTTGCTGTCGAGAAATTCGTGTTAGATATTGAATAAGTGGTGAGCTCTCGCAAGTAATCAATGGCCAGGAAAAAGTTATTGGGTACTACAGCCGCATACTCCCAAAGCTAGAGAGAAACTACTGTGTTACGAAACGAAAACTGCTGACAATCATAGTGTGTGCCTAACATTACTACAAGTATCTGTACAGCCAGTGTTTAAGAACCCGTCATGCAGCTCAAAGGTGGCTGCTGAAATTTAAAAGGCTGCAGAGCTATGACTTCAGAATTGAGTATAGAAAAGGAGGGAAACACGGTAATGTTGATGCAGTGTCACGTCGCCGATGGAATGCAAACACTGCTCAAAAGCTGAGATGAAACACATCATCATTGACGTCCGTTTGCTTCGACTGGAATCTAACAAAGACTAGGCAAGGCCCAAAGAAGTGACCCTACACTGGCAAAATTCATTTCTGTAAAAGAAGAAGATAAAAGACCATTCCGCAATGATATTGTCTCAGAGAGCTCAATAGAGTAGAATAGGCTAAAATTATGTGGTTGCCTATACCGGTTATGGGAAAGTGATGATGGTAAAATAGCCAAAAACCTGATTGTGGCACCTTCCTCTAAGGAAAACGGGATAATGGCAAAAATCCACAACGGTCCGAGTGGTGGACATCTAGATATAACCAAAACCATAAAACTAGGTAGGTTATAAACAAGCGGTAGCCGATTGAATAGCGAATTGCACCCAATGTAAGTCAGTTAAGGAGCCAACTCGAAGAAGTCGTGGATTCGGGTCAGTTACTTCAATAAATAGTTTCGTGATAATTGGTCTGAAAGTAGAGGAATTTTTCAGAAAATAATGCTGATAAAAATTCAAATTGAGGTACAGCTAGGCCAAGAGCTTTCCCAAATATCTCGAGAATTATAAGCGTAAAAATAGACATATCCACATAGTTAAAACGTGCTACAAACGTGTACAAAAATATTTCCAGTAGAAATAAAACTAGGAGTTTGACAACGGTTCAAATATTTCTGATGGACTGGGTTGTCACATTTGAGCTCATACTGTCGGGCTCCAGTGGTTTATGTGGAGTTTCTCTGCAGAAATTTCAAAGCAATACACCTCAGGTATGTCTGATTGAAATTTAAGCTTGATCATTCAAGTCCTCCACTGTGCATCGGTGTACCCAAATCCTCCACTGTGCATCGGTGTACCCAGCTAACCCTATTTTAGCATATTGTATAGTTATATTGTGACCTTAGAACAAGGTTCTAACTGAAATTTTTTGATAAATTCATCTGTCTATCTCATTGTACTAAAATCAACTTCAATTAGTGCTATTGCCATTATTATATCTCTTATCGTGTGCGAGATATCTAATAGAACAAACTTCTGACTACATATTTTCCTGTAGTAATTTGGTCAACAACGTGGATTCAATCTGGGATATCTCAAAAATTACTTGATGCACTTAAAACCTTGTTGTTCTAAGGTCGCGATATATGTGAAAGAATTTTTAAAATAATATTTAATAAATACACAGGAATCGAGGCAATATTGCCTAAAAATTTTGTATAATTTTATCTAAAGCGTACCACAAACTAGACATTCTTGAGCATGAGTTTCGATTAGTTTTAGCATGCTGTTCGATAACATGCTCACTCTGCGTCTTAACCATTCCAACACGGTGTCATTCATAGAAATGTATTTCCTTGTTGATTCCTTTCATTGTGATTTAGTGGCAATCTTTTTTAAACTGTGTGTATAAAAATTTTGCAAATGAAAATGTAAACATTAGTAAAAATTAACTTAAATTAATTTGATTTAAAACAGAAAAATAAATTTGCCAACCGGAACCATTTATAATTAAAATTTATAATAAATTGTTTTTCGACGTATATTCACAAATAACCGTCTCCCGGAGAAATTTCTTACAGAAATATGTCTTCAAGACGACGTTCTTTTAGAAGAGATTATTTTGGAGGTACATACATACATATATTTAATAGTAAAACGAGCTATTGCCCCTAATTTTGACGTTCTTTATTTTGATACACACTTTTGCTTCGAAAGTCATATCTGATTTTCGATATCATACACAAACTTTATCGCTGCTGCTTCATTCACTATCTTGATTGGTACCACAACTAATAGCCTGTTTCTCGATGTCGAATGAAACATAAGCGAACGAAAGACAGTCACTCGAATTCGAATTTGGGGTTTTCTATCTCTTAAGTATTCGTTCTTATGCACTTGCGTCTGCCAATGTGTATGTGTTACGTTCTTACGGATTTATGAATTGCTAGATCGACATTTTTCATTTGATTACAATTTCCTTAAAAAATATTACTTTATTGTATAGGCTTGAATACAACCCTGCCGATCTATTGATACCGATTGTCAGCGGAAAGCAAACCAAAACAAACAAGACAAAGTAAACAAACAAAAGTAATCTAACAAATTGAATAAAATTAAAACCAAATGTTCCCCCATTTCTCCTCCACCGAAAATTTGCTGGCTCCGATAACCGGCACTCCGCTGGAAAACTCTAGGGTTTTTTTCCCATATGGTTGTCTAGTACATCCAGCAGCTGCATCGTTGACTTTTTCAGACTATAATTGCCATTCATTTTAATTTGAACATTTCTAGTTGATTTCCTTTACTTTTTATATTTCTTTGTCACTAGAAAACAAATCAGCAAGTGACCATAGAGTAATACTTAAGAGTTTCCATTACTCTCTTCGCTGCCTCTTCATGACGACGAGGTAGTAGGCCATTTCATAGAGTTTTATTTGCTGCGGTATTTTACCACTTTACCACACTTTCGTTGGACATAAAACGGACAGAAATCAAAGAAAATGCGTATTTTCGTTCAATACAAACAACATAAAACATAATTTAACTGTCATTAGTATCAATAAACACTATTTAAAATTAGTTCCTGTCTTCTTTGCTCTCTCATTCTCCATTATCGGTCTAGTACCTTTTCGATCAGCTGTGCAATAGAATCCCCCTGAAGTGACTGAATTTGACACTTTGACACCATTCGCTGTGTTGACAAGGCATTCGAATAGAGAAACCTAATTTTGTATGAAAACCTTTACGTATTCGAAATTTTCTTTCGACTTGTCGTTCGAGTCGTCGTTCGCATAAAGTTGAATTAGTGAAACCCAAATCAGATATCTTTCGCTTTCAAACGTTGCGAATGCATTCTTTCGACATCGAGAAAGCGCCAATTACTTAATTCGCTCTTTTAATTACTATTCCGAATGACCCTGTTTCCACTCCACATACATAATTCGATCGGACAGTTGTTTACTTTTTTTTATTTGTTTTGTTTCAATAAGTCTTAGAATGGCAACAACAAAAAGCGAACAAATTTTAAAAAAACAATTTTGGATATCTAACAACCTTTCTATATTTAATATTATATATTTTCTGTATTTAAGTTTTTTTTAGTAATTTTACTTTTTAGCATCCATTGTGTATTGTTAATGGTTTAAATTTTCTTTTTCTTTTTTTTTTGTTCCTGACAACAGTTGCGATAAAATTTCGATAAATACTAGAGAAGGCAATGTTTTGTTTGTAATTCATAAGGTAATTCCAATTGAATTACCTACAAACAAGGTACTTCGCTCTCAGAATTTTGTATGGTGAATTACGTAATTTGGTTTGTAAAGAGAGCGAATTACGAATAATTTTGTAGTGGAAACGATGCATTACGCGTAGGTGCGCATGCTCATGCTCGACACTGACTAATGTGTGGTTCGCTTAAGTGCTAATGGCCAATTTTAGGCGAGAGATCATCTTTTTGTTATAATTAATTTGTAATTAAACACTGAATTTATTCTTTCAGTCAATAATTAACAAATGATTAATCAATCATTTCGTCGATTAAACAATTGTTAAGTATGCAGCTGATATTGACATCAGGAATGGGAAATGTGGTACCAGTTTTGGTACAATTACAACTGTTTTGGTACGGTGGTACAAATTATTTGAAAGCTATTTACCTATTAATAAGCCTTTTTTTTATTCCCTGCTAAACTAATTTTTCGACGACTCTGTATGGGGAACTAAGCGATATTAAGCGATTTTAAGCGGCACTCCATACAAAGTCGTCGAAAAATTAGTTTAGCAGGGAATAAAAAACAAGCTTTTTGTAAACATGTGCTAGATATTAAAGATGAAATAGTAATGATGAATGCGCATACTTCAGAAAAATACCTTGTCAATAGTTGTGTAAACAAAATAATATGATTCGTTAAAAACGTTACAAGTCTTTGAATTTATATATTGTCGCTGAGCTACCGAAAAGGGTTACGAGTAATTTTTTGGAAATCTTTTTATTGGAAAATTTAAAACCATTTGTATTTACACATACACTGATGTAACTCTTTCGTGACATTTGCATCGGCTTCGAAGTACATATATGGTACCACCAAAGACAATTTTGTAGAACAAATGTACCAAGAAAATTTTTGATTTTTTGCTTTCCTGAAAAGTTAACAAAAAACACATAACTGTTGTCGTTGGCGCAGCGACGATATGCAGTTTTGCACAATCGGGTTACTTTTGGTACAAATTCTTGGAGATTTTCTTGGAACGAGAACTAACGATTTTTTTAAATTATTGTTCGCAAAAAAGAGTTACAAAAGTTTTAAAAAACATTCGATAACTTTTCATAATTTCAATATACTGTATCTCGATATCTAAGCGAGTTTCGTTTCCCCCCTCTATTTTGACTTATTTTACAACAAAATCATATTAATGTTCAGATCCACCGCTTAAAATGGTATCTTAAACGTAATAACCTAAAAAAATCGACGAGCCCCTTTGTAACAACAACAACTATGGGGGCTAGGCGAACCATATTATTCCCAATAAGAGAGATAAATTTGCTTGAATTTGTTACCTTTTTTCATTTCAAAATCACATAAATTTTTAAAAAAGTTACCTATTTTCAAATGAAAATGTAACAAAGCCATTAAAAATGACGATTGCCTAATAGCATGATAATAAATCTTTTTTTTTAGTTTCATACAAAAAAATGTTTACCTAAGCCAAGCAACGTATGCAATTGTTTACGCTTTTAAAAACTAAAGTGTAACGACATTTTTTGAAATATTATTATTAAATAAACATAATCAATTGGCACATTTGTCAAGACTGTGTACATTACATAGACATACTTCCCATCATAGAGTAATATACTAAGAGTTTGCATCAGCTGTTGTTCTTGAACGGGAAACTAATAAAAGTCACTGGAAAAGTTGGAGCACATAGTTCTACAAACTTGGCAACCCATGCAGTATAAGAAAACAATTTATTTCAATAAATTTGTGTTTAATATGCAATCTCTACAACCAATTTTACTCTAACACTTCTTTACATTTTGCTTCATTTCACTTGTAATCCCTTTTTTCCTCGATTTAATTAAGTTTTGTATTTTTGGTTCAATTACACAAAGGCAACTGTATGAAAAACATATTGAACTTCCAGTCATCTATCGATATTTTCTTATGGGCCCTTAGACCTGTGGATAAGTTGCAGCGACTTCAAGTTGACATCAATTTATCCATGGTGTAAGGTGAAGTTGGTGGTTTGTACAAACTAGTTGATGTAAAATCAAAGCGATTTTGATTTTTTCAAGTTGATATCAACTTATCCATCAGTGTAAGGGGGAGTTGCATCAACTTTCATACGCATTTCGGTGAGAAACGTTCATGAGGCAACATTATCGGCAAAATGTAAATAAATGAACCAAAAAATAAATATATTAAACATTATCGGAAAAATATAAACTAAATAAATATGATTTGTAGTGTTATTTATAAATATTTACAGAAAATAAAAATAGCGTTTTTTCGTAAAATTTGTGATATTTTCGCAGTGCGCTCACCACCTTTCATTTCGACATCTGACAAGAAAATGAAGTTGCCTCGACTAGTTTGAGAGTGTAAGGGCAAAATCGAAGTTGATGTCTAGTTATCGAAGTTGATGTGAACTTGAAGTCGAGCAACTTATCCACAGATCTAAGGGCCCCTTAACTTTATCCTGCATGTTTCGCCAACTCTAAGGTTGATCAGCTGTGGCATAGAACCCCTCTGCTTCCCACAGTCCGATTGGTCAGATATGGGAATATACGTATACAAGTTTTTTACATGTTTTCGTTTTGAAACTTAAAAATCGGTTCAACCTTATTAAAGTGGAGTTCAAATTATCAGACAGATCTGACAGACATATTTGAAGAAGTTATCGATAACATATCGATTTTTCGCCCACACAGAAACATTTATCTGACAGACTTCATTTGAGGCAACTCACCACAGTGTTAACATCAACGGTTTGCGCTTGCAAATGTCTCGCAACAATTACTTGATTGCCAACAGCAAGCGAAAGGGAAGAGGAGACACTGATGAGAGCATTTGTTATGCAAACGTACACACATCCATATACATACATATGTATATATGTAATTATACAAACTAATTTCTTGGTAGCACGCACACATCCTATTTCAATTTCTTTATTTTACCAAGCATTTATGTTTTTTATTTATTAATATCTCATTTGATTAAATTAAATTACACTGAAGATTTGAATTTTTTCATTTCACATTAAATTCCAAAAATGCTTTTTAATTTATAGTTTTCGCTTTTCTCTTCGCTTATTCTCTCCGCCATTATATCTCTCGCTCTGTTTTATCGATAACCTCAAATAAATCGTTTGGTTTTCAAACTTGTTCACATTGACAATTTTTCTTCAGATTCGACAATCTGAACTCCACATAAAAGGGGCTTAAACGATTTTAATCGCAAGTCTTATTCATAGTCGTGACTGTTTTGAAAATTCATAGAATTTCAGAGATGCGCCAATAAATGTTAAAAACGTACTGGATTACAATTGTGGACTTCGGAGATGCACTGGTGATTGTGTGCGTCTCTTGTATTCCTCATTACCTGGTGTTTCACTCATGTGCTCCTGGTGTTTCACTCGTGTGCTCTCTTTTTCCGAGCCTTTGCATCCCCTTATATTGGCACCATTTGTTGATCTACTTTGGGACTCCTGGAAGCCAGTATCGACATATTCTACACTATTGTTGGCCTAACCCTTTTCTATAAATCACCTACGGACACATTTGGTCTATTTACTACATGAACAATTCTAGGGAAACCCGCTAGGGGAAACATAATATCAGAAGTTTTCCATTACAAACATTTTTTTAAAACTGCAACTTTTTGATCTTATTGTTGTCAAAATTTAATATCTGATGTGATATTAAACGATATCACGATATACATATATGGATATATAAATTAATTAAATTAGGAACGTGTTTCGTCTTTCAATGGTTTATTAGAACTGAACTTTTTTGTTTTCTCAAAAATATTTCTAAAACAATAAAAATACTTAGACATAACAATGACGACAATTCCTTTCCCCCAGTCGCAGTACTCAACGGAAATCATATCACCAACCCAAGTATTTATTCGATACAATGTGGTACCGCAGCTCAGTGATTTCATCTTTGCAGTTAACTTCCATTGACCAGCGTTACACTGTACGACAACTTATGCCATATTGTCCAGTGTTAACTTAAATAGTTTTTTATTTTTGCTATATGCTAATTTCACTAACTGCACAATTTTGAAAATTTAACATAATTATTATAAAATTTTCAAAAATGTTAAATAGCAACACGTTTTTATTTGAGATCCTGGGTGCGATCCCTGTTCTGACCACCTTAAATTTCTTTCGACAGCGGTCACCTCGCATAGTGACGGCGACATTATAGAGTATTTAGCCATGAAAGGGCTTCTCAAACTACCGTTCGGAACCGGCGTAAAACTGTAGGCCCCAATCAGTGAGTGTGAAACTAGAAAGCGCACAGCTCACTGGTTGTGAGAAGACAGAAACGGCCAACTAAACAATGAAATTGAAATCAGTTGTCTTCTGAGTTTACCTTCTCATTCTACCATGGTTATTGCATAAAACAATGGTTGGTTGAAAAGGCTGCAAGACAGCACGCTGTCTAGCACACTTAGGCTAAAGAAGCCCATTGTGATACCTGCAGTTTCCTCCATAGCAACTATTGACTAGTCATCCAGCCAATTTGCCCTTTCAATAAATTTGTCTATAAGACCTACAGGAATATCCTGTAGGGCTACGGTGTAACTAGATGTGTTCCGAATATCCTACATCTCAGTCCTGCCAGAGCAGGGCAATCAAAGAGAAGGTGTTTCGTCGTTTCCTCGTCCTCTTCCATGCAGCATCTACAGAGAGTGGAGTTTCTATGTCCCAATTTTAGGGCGTGTTTTCCTACAAGACAATGTCCCGTAAGTGTTCCTATCATTGTGGATAACGTGCCTCTCGGCAAGTTAAGTAGTTGCCTAGTCCTCTTCCTGTCCACCTGGCTTGTTTGCAAGTTGAAGTAAGTCTCCACTTGTCCTTGTCCACTATCGGCCCACTGCCTGATCTGCAAACGGCAGGTAGAGATTGGCATAGTAACACTTTCTTTTGCCGGAAGAACCTGTGCCGTAGTGCCCTGTCTAGCTAACGCATCCGCTTCGCAATTGCCTGGAATGTCGCTGTGTCCCGGTACACAGATGAGCCTGATGTCAAAATACTCTGCCATCACCCTAAGTGATGAGTGGCATTCTTTCACCGTCAGGGACGTAGCATTTTATGGCAGCCTGGCTGTCTGTGTAGATACATATTCTTCGGAGGGTTGTGACACTAATTTTCAGTAGTTCAGCAACCTCCAGTATGGCGGTAATTTCCTCCTGAAATACAATACAGTGATCAGGCAGCTTGAAGGAGATATTTATATTTAGGTCCGGTGAATGGACTGCATAGCCTACTTGCTCGTCCAACTTTGATCCATCCGTGAAAAATCTGATACTACTGGTATCTCCTTCCAGTGACTTTTCCCAGGTATTCCTGTTCGGAATAGAAGTCCTTAGATTTGTCGCTGGTAGAAGGTAGGGGATACAGTAGTCCATTTTTACGGGAATAGAGTTGATGCGGTGTAGTAATTCAGCGTGTCCGGAATGTCCCGATATCAAAACGCCACAATCCCTGATTCTCACCAGGGATGTAGCGGCTGTCGATTCGGCCATGATATCAGGAGTACAGATGTTCAGGATATCACTGACTGCAGTATCTGACGTCGTGCCAATTGCCCCACTAACGCTAATCAGTGCTGATCTTTGAATTTTCATCAAGGAATTCAGAATATATTTCTTATGAAACAATATAAAAATACAAAATGCATAAATGTTTCAATGTTTCACATCAAAATTATGAATGGACCAAGTTATGACAAAAATAGAGTAATTTGTTTTGAATCAATCGCCAGTGCTTTTGAGTCATACAATTCGTTCTCTATACTATTCAAAACGACGAACTGCTTGTTTTTCCGCTGCCCTACATCAATACCATCATACTTACGATATTTTCAGGCAAATACTATTGTTTTACAACAACCACGTATGTGATGCTAACGCTGTGTGTTGTGTGCATGTGTTCACTTTGATTGATTAGCCTACCCGTGCCTATAGATGTTAACACAACAACAATATGTGGTTGTTGTACAACAATAGTCTCTGCCTGAAAATAAGTATGATGGTATTGATGTAGCGGCAGCAAATAGTTGTCTTAAAAGACATAGTCTTGCTACTCGTAAGCTTGTGAAAATAACACAATGTATGTACATGTGTCAGTTGCTTTGCATTCTCTTGGTTTTTTGTGGGAATAAAACAAAAAGTATTAAACAAGAAAATAATGACACATGTGCTTGCACTTGTCTTTAAATGATTTTAAGTATTAATATTATTTAAATGAAATGTCATCATATGGTTGAACGCTGTTTTTTATTTTCCAATGTAACATTGACTAATGTGTTCATAGAAATCGAACAGGTATGGTGTAACAAATAGGTGTTAACACATCGCCCCTGAGTTCGAACACTCATTGGATTTTGGATTGGACGGACGGTAAAAGGTTAATTCTTTGTTCTAAAATTTTGTGTTGGCATTCTACTCGAACCACAGAATGATAGTTTTGCTCACCAAACCTTTTGCATTCGGGCCGGCTTAGTATACGATATCCATACGTCTCAAGAAATAATTTCACGCATTCCATGGTTATAATCTCATTCTCATATATGTAAATTCAGTAGCTAAGTAATAAACATAAACTTGTTTTATATTTACAGGCATTTGCTGCGAAACATTCCGATTCCGAAACGTTGTTAAGTAATATAAACAACAAGTATTATTATTACACGAGAACTCGAGGGCTTTTCAGAATATGCTACCCCAAAGAAAGACCACCAACAAGCGCAGGTAAGGGGCATTTATGAAATATGTTTGAAGTGTGAATATTACCATCCAATAATGCATCTTTCAGTTCCAACGTACTTATCGCCCATTGAGACGCATTGCTCGAACATTGATTATTTCCCACAGATGGAGGATGACAAGCTCTCAAATGAGGACGTTACTTCGAGATTACATTTAGCGCGGTCCTGCGTTGCCATGTTCATTATAAGGTAAGATACAGCCAAATGTCTATGATAGAGTTAGCGTTATTTTCAATTATTTTTCGGACAGATTCTTAAGGATAATACAGGGTTTCATTCAAACTCGTACGTTCTTCGTCTACTTCGTAGAAACCGTATATTTACGAAATGTTAAAATTTTTTGAGAATTACCTGATATACATACAAAGCTTCAACGGGTTTGAATATTTTTAAACCGTTTTTATGATTTTTCGTTTGTTACACAGTATATATTAGATAAAAGTAGTGCGGTTTAGGTGAGATTTCCATAGTTTCTCGTTTGTCGTGGGTTAAAATTACGATTTTTTTATTTCTCCGCGATTGTCATAACTGGAAATAACGAAACATCGTTATTTAACACAACTCGTCTAAAGTGGACCTTTTTCCATTTACAGAAGAAAATATTGAGTGATTGTAATGTTTAACTGAATTGATATTTAAGAAAGTTATAGATGTTTCCTCGGCTTTTGAAAAAAAATGTTATGGTTATTACGAGTTACATTACATGGTCGTATCTTAAATAAGTATTTAATATTTTATTAAGTGCTGGAGTGCTTATCAAAATCCGGGAGTCGGAATCGTCGAATTTTACACATCGCGTGTTCTCCACGTCCCTTCAAGATATTATACGGAAAATTATTGTATTCCAATATGTCAAATTGTACGCCCATGCTTCGCCATCGATTTCTGTAAACCGATTACTAGATTCTGAAGTTTCCACCAAATCACTAAAGTTTATAACTGGGGTTATGTCGCCAGTAAGGCACCACATATGATTAAATAAGGAGTATATAAGTACTCGTACAATTCCCATAACGCCAGAATCTGTTAGTAATTTACCATCGATTTAAATTTATATTCTGATGAAAGATCAAGGGGTACATGATTATATAGGGTGATTCAGGAAGTTCCGGACAAATTTCTCCAGCGTATTCCTTGGCTTATTTCATGAAGAAAAGTCCACTAGGACCATGTCCGAAAATGCAAGGGTGCGAAATGGCAGCGGGTTCAAAATTTTCGGATTGGAGGTCGGAGGGTAAAGTTGCTAACTTCTGAGCCAGTGGTTGGATTTTTTTTGTTTTTGGGCTTGTTGGAAAGGTCTTTAAAGATAAGAGGTATGACTATCTTTCAACAGAAAAAACACATAAGTTACCTGCTATCTGGCTGAGCAAATTGAGGTTATGTGAATTTTTTTCCCATTCATCCTGTATTTCGGTTATATCCTTTACGATGGCTGCCGATGGTTTTGATTTGTCTGCATTTACTTTCGTGTTCTATCGTTTAATGACATATTTATTCTTCTGTAGTTTGAGACAATTTCGGGAATGTTGACCGAATTCGCTGATACATTTGCATTATGGTGCTGGCGAGATGTCATGTCTCTGGAGGAAGTCTAGCAGACCGGTACATCCTTCAAAATTATGTGACAACTATGTTTTGCAAGGTATATTTTGTTGATACCATCCAACGTACAAATTTACGTGCCTCTCCATAGGGAACAGCTTAGTAATGTTGAAACAGTGTCTCTGTTGGCAGGCGATAACGGTCTTGCAGTTCTCGATTGACTTCCGCAAAATACATCGAGTCTCGTAAAATCTCTTTGCAATCTCTGACGTTACACCAGGCTGACAATTCACATTTATAGTCCAAGTACAATCTGGATCGATCAGAGGCTGATTAAACAACAGAGGCTTCATCCATCTAGTTCTTCCGGAAGAATCTCGGTCATCCTATTCTGAGGGTTTCTTCGAGTACGACTTGCAATACCTTTCGCGATAGTTCATCTTTACCTATTTTTTTGACATCGGTACCCGCTTTTATCGGAAACAGGTCCAAATATTTTTCGAAGTATTTTTCTCTGACTCAACTTTCTGCGCCATATAGCCAAGATATGTAAACAAATAAAAAATCCAACTCGGCGTTGTTGGTAGATGGACAGAGCTTACTTACCGTATCTGTGAGATTGATCCAATTGGATTTCAGCTCATAAAATTCGGGTACAGAAATGATAATCAGCTGTTGCAATATTTTTATATATTACTCTACGCTTTACATTAGATACCCGTCTGGTCTTCAAAACCGTCGGCTAGTGAAGATCATCACCCACTCTGAAGCACATAGTAATAAAAATTTTACCTTTAACATACATTAAAACCCATAGATGAGAAAAAAACTCAAAAACATGTGAGTTTATGTGCGTATGTTAACCATTCTGCTTTATGAAATTGTTTAAAAAATAACGATATTTGTAACAAAAAATCTTGTAAACGAAATTCAAAAAAATTCGTGTAAATTGAGGGATAGGTGAACAGATTACAATAGGTACATAATTATCTTTGCAAACCAAATTTCCCATATTCGCTTGACTTGAAATCGAAAGCCGGGTATTCAGGTTTTCTGAAATTTTCGTTTTCGTACGTGTATAAAAAATAACGAAAATTTCATGAACCGAAAATTCCGCTCACTTTTCATTTGCTTGGTACTCAGCTCTTTGCGAAAATTTCGTAGCCAAAATCAAGTACAGGGTTGTTACGCTAAACTTATTTCGTACGAAAACAATTGTTTGATAATTGTTTGGGACCAGAATTTTGACATTTCGATTATTTTAGTAAACAAAAATAATACCACATGCGTTACAAATAAAATGGAGTGCAAAAATTAATTATTAATGAAATATTTGCAAGGTAAATCAGAGATATGTGATAACTCTCTGTAACAAAATTTTCTCTATAACAAAGTTAGGTGGTAAATCAAAGTTAGGTGGTAACACTCCGCAACAAAATGTCCCGTTTAGAGAAAAATTACAAAATTTCTTACGAAAATTGCGCAAGAACTGAATACGGGACTTTATGTTCGAGGCAAATACACAGAGCAAAATATAAATCAATTGCAAGAGCTGTTTGTCTTTTCACACAATTTCAAATTGAATTCGTTACATTTTTGGCTTCGATTCGAGCTCATCCGCCATTTTCATCGAATAGAAGATACAACACTGTACTCTATGTCTATTTATTGTAAACAGTATTTCAATTATTTTTGTATTGTTTGTTCTTGTTTTTCTTTACTGTTTATTATGTTTTTTATTCATTATTTCATTACGCAGTTGTATAAAACAGTAGTTGTATAAAACGGCGCAGTCGTATAAAACAATAGTGTTGTATTCCCATACAATTTAATCAACTCGCGGTTCGATAAACTAGCTCAATTCTAAATCAGGTGAATTGAAATTTGTAGATGGAATATGTAGCCTAAAAAATAGTAGTGAAACCAGTGATAATATATGTGCGAGTATGTATTCGTTACTAAAAATCATGTTCCGGTCGCAAATTACATACATGGGTCAAATTAATTATATGGCAATTTGTAGTTTAATTTGAATTATCTGTCCAAATGCAAATTCAAAATTTTTTAATTGCCATTGCGAACAATGGTAATTCTTTTGCATTTGCATTAGATAAAGTAATGTAAATTAAAATTCAACGCAAATTAAAAAAAAAACATGTATGGTAAATTACCATGTATGGAAACCGCATGACACAGCTCTTGGCATGGTCGATCATTAAGTTCTGCTCCAGGACGTATTCGGGTCTATCAATTATATCATTGGAATATTACCAAACGATGGTTGGCTAATTACCTTAGAGGCAGCTCAGCGATCAGAAATCCCGTTACTGCAAGATACATTTTATTTTGTGAAACTTCTTGCTCCTCATCAAGGAGTTATCATAGAGTAATGACGTATACGAAATAAGTATACGAAATAAGTCACGAAATAAGTAAGGAAAGAACATGGCAAAAATGCCGGTGCAAAATCAAACAAAATTTTGGTCCTTGTATTCGACAATCTCCTTAACTTTCCCAGGCATGCCACATATATAAAGAATACCGCATATATCAAGAAACAAGATCCTGCCAACTCTAGCAGGTACCACGTGATGTAAGTTAAAGGAATGCAGTGCACTCCAAATCGCGACCGGATGCGTCTAAATGACTACTGCATTACTAATTGCTGGTGACTGGACATTTCCCGATGGCCTGTCATCAGCCTAGTCAACCCAACCATCACATTTTGATGGAAGATCTTCCTCCTAGTCACATCCGGAAGGACATCTGACGCTATTGCGTAGACATTCGAATGACATTCCAACTGACGGTGATTCGTCAATCTCATTTCCTTCCCAAGCAGCCATAAAGAAAACGGTTCATTCAAGTAACAAGGTCTTGAAGGTTTTACCAGATACCTCATGGGGCAAGGAAACGGGAAATAGTGCACTCCGAATTGCAACCGAATGCGTCCAATGACGACTAGAATATAACGTGTTGTTGACTAATAATTTCCTGATGGCCTGCCATTTACCTAGTAGTCCCAACCTTTATAGTGTGATCCAGAATATCCGGAAGGACATCAAATGCTATTGTGTAGAAATTCAGCACGTGGTTCAAGCTGACGACGATCAATTTTCAACAGCAGCAGCGCAGAAATCGTTGCATAGTTCGGTGGTTTCAGAGGACAGTAATCACTAATGGCAACAGGCTTAAATCAATACGAGATTTCGTAGAATGAGAGGTATATATGTACCTAATTCCACCAGACCATTTACGGGTTGGTTAGAGTTATCTTCACAACTGTTACCGCTCAAGAAATGCCCACTGCCTAACCTGTTTCCAAATCCCTCATAACACTGTTCAGATCAGTAACTGTCCCCAATGACAGCAGAAAAATAATAAATATATAAATATTACCTTCCCAAGGTAGAACATATGGATACATTGGAACTAAAAGATTATTTGGATCGTACTTGAAATCACATAAATTTACAACTCTTAACAAATTATGAAAAAGTTTTCAAATTTTTTTTATTGAAAATTACTTTTCTATGGTAATTACATAGAGGAATTTAGGATAGAGCAATTTATTCTCTCAATATTTTTAACGTCATAAGTATGGTTGCAAGTGAACATTGGATGGTGGAATGCATGGGTTCAATAATACCAAATAATAGTACACAACGTCCAACAAAGGAACAAGCGCATTTCGTATTTTCGTGGTTAATACTTTACTCTCTCAATAAATTAAACGTCATAGCTACGGTGGAAAGTAAACATTAGATGGTGGGAAAACATGGGTTCAATAATACCAGATATAGGCAATAGTAAACAACGTTCAACAAAGAGACAATAACCGAATTTCGTGTGTTTTTGGCAAACTAGTATACTAGTATACAAATGTATACCAACGATAAAAGTCGGCAATAAAGTGTAAAATACATTTAAATTTTTCAGTTCTACACCAAAACGACATGAAAAAGTTAAGTGAATATATTTTGTAACTCCACCTGGTGTAAGTTAATTTTAAATTTAATTTCTCTCATTTCCACAAACCTACGACGAAGAGTGTGAAATTAAACGTCAGATGAGAGAATAAAAGTATCTATGTATGTATTAGTCTATGATTTCCCTAGTACCTTTCGATCAGCTGTGCCATATAAACTCACTGATCAATGCGTTCGCATTGTTTTCTTTTCGCATGAGAGAGTGAACATCTCATGTGAACATCGTGATTGCACTAAATTAAAAATGGAGGATTATGTTCGATATTCGCACAATTTGTTGTAATTAAACAGCTGAGAGAAGTTCGTTTCCTCGTGGAAGAAGCGCAAAGTGAAACGTCAGATGAGACGGGTAGCAAATCTATGTACAAATTAATCTATGTTGTTTGTAGTCATCGTAAAGCCTTTAATATATGTTTTATGTTCTTTTTATTTTATTTTTTTCGAGTATATTTCGGGATAGCGAGTAGTTTAGGTACTGGCCTAAGACTTCTCATTCATGAGCATGAACATCAGATATCGTTGATGTTTATTGTTGGTGTACCGCCCTTTTTGATACCAAGTAAGAAATTAATCGAAGTTGTTCGCATCACTATCATGTTCACAACATTTTTTAGTAAATCATCGGTCACATATAAAATTATTGCCCAAGCTCATGCTCATGAATGACAAGTCAGTCTGTGGTTCGCTTTAGACTTTATATGACAACCTGCACCGGAATTTTGTAACTTTTTAACGAAAAAAATCGGTAGATAATTTGGCAAAATTCGTAAAAGTTCAATACATTTCCCAATTTTGTATATTTAACTACTGATTTTTATCGTTAAAAAGTTGCAGAATTCCGGTGCAGAACTTCAACTTTAGCTCCGTTGGTTGGTTGAAAAGGCTGCAAGACAGCACGCTGTCTAGCACACTTAGACTAAAGAAGCCCATTGTGATACCTGCAGTTTCCTCTGTAACAACTATTGACTAGTCGTCTAGCCAATTTGCCCTTTCAATGAATTTGTCTAGAATACCTACAGCTATCGACCTAGCTCCGTACTTCGCTTTAAACACACAAATACTAACTGCAAATTGTTCTTGCCTACAGTTTTATTACAACTTTCTGCGCATTCTGGACTGGTCTATCTGGGTGCTGGAAACGATCGTCGGGTGCTATCACAGCTACATCAATACTGCTATTAGCGACGTGTCTACTTGCAGCCGGTGCTATGGGCCTTTGGCACACTGTCGAATTCTTCGAGAAAGAGAAAGTCGTTGGAGAGGATTACTATCAGCAATGGAATACCGTAAGTATCGAGATCATATGTACTATGCTTTTGACGCCAAAATGTAACGTCTACTATATTTTAGGTTTTGAAAGACAATACCAAAATAACGTATGACTGGTCGTACATAGTTGCATGGGCTGGAGTTGGTGCATGCCTTTTGTCGGCCATATTGTTATCAGGTGCCGCTGTCTGCTTGCGAAGTGAGCGCGAAAAGGAGGAGCAATTGAATTTGCAATATCTTATGCCAGGTATGACCCACACATGTAAGCATATCATTCCGCTTCCAATCTATGCATCTTTTGTTTCCTATCATTGTATTTATAATTTGTGTTTCCATTGTTCCGTCTTTCGTTTCAGTGTATTCACAAAAACAACCCCCTTACCCACCCTACGCAAACTATCCCCAACCCCAAATGTTTGCTGGTCCCTACTACCATGGGTCCCAATACGGCCCATACAACTACTAGACCCGCCGACCAACCGCTTGAGTATCACAAATGAAAATATCTTCTCCGTACGAGTACATAGCACCACAAATCTGTCGTAAGAATCCATTTATGTTCCAAATACATATGTATGTATCTATCTATTCACCGGGCAACCAACGACCGAAATCGTGTGTCGCGACATTTGCCCATGTCGGGTATTATGATGGACGAAAATTCTAGTGAACAACACATGCAAATTATTTATTTTTATTTACTAATACAATTCCGTTTATTCGAGAGCAAAAGCATCCACATTATTGGCTTATTAACAATTAGTATGCACATAGAAGTAAAGACTTGCAAGCTAAATTATTGATATCGATTTTGATATTAATTATATGTTTGTCATTGTTTTCTTATGGAATCTTATCAACGAATCTTTAGAATCTATTTAAGATACTATTATGTATTTGTATATTGTACGTTTTTAAGATTATTACATTATAAGTCGCAATTTGTAGAGAACTAAACTAAATTTTGTCTTCCATGTATTAAAAATGATTTAAAATACTTATACATACATACATACATCATATACACATACATATACCTATAAATATATAGTATATATACTTGGAATTACATTATGAACAAATTAAAAAAAAAATTAAATTTAGAATAAAGTATATACATAGATTAGTTATTAAAGTTGTTTGAATTTCTTAAATATGCAGAATAAGAACCACTTACTATAATTTACGTCTTTCTACAACTTATTCTCTTTTAATCATGTAAACAAAACTCAAATAAATATGTCCATGATACCTACATACATAATATGCATTCTTATATATTTATGCACAAGTGATGAAGTTGTCATTCATTTGATAGTAATCTAGTTACTCACCTCACCAAGGATCACAATGACTTACATAGGTGTTGGGGAGGAATGTCCACACTATCGGTCATGTGATGCCAGTCGCATTTTGCATGACATTTGGGACATTTGTTTATTAATTTTTGGTTTATTAATTGTTATTTAATAAATTTGTTTATTAATTGAGTGAGTGTAAAACTGGAAACAGTGAGTGTAAAACTAGAACGCGTACAGCTCTCTGGTTGTGAGAAATTTAAGGTGGTTACAGTAGGAATCGAACCCACGTTCTCATGCACAAGAGTGCCGCACACTACCATTGTATCATCGACGGACACGTCGTCACATCCGTTTGTTGGTACACACATTTCTCTACCTAATGTTTTCAGTCTATACACTCTTTTTTATATTTTCGTGTTAGACCGTGCTTTTTCGTGCGTGCGCGGTCGTGTTTGCAAATAACTAAGTTCGTGATCGTGCGTTGCCAAAATTTATATCATTATTAGCGGCATTCATGCAAACGTGAAAGCCGAGAACTTTTGCTCAGCGCAAGTTTCCCTCGCACCGTTGCATGAGGCACCATGTAAAGTTGTTCAGCGTAGTTGTGCTCAAAACCATATCAGCTGACCAAGATGGATACATAAGGTGGTAGCAGTAGCACTTGCATGTATTATGTATGTGTACTTTTTCTACTGTTCTAGTGCTATCACCTTATTTATCCATCCTAGTCAGATGACAACGAAATGTCAAAAGTTTACACGTTTCTCCATTCAACGTTTGCGCAGCAAATTTGCCTCGAAAACTTTCCACTTTTGAGCAAGTCGCTTTGTATGGGAAAATTGTTTGTTTTGACGTTTGCTGTGCAAGTTTACGATGTTTTCGAGTTTACGAGGTTCTTTCGAGCTTTCATGAAGACCACTATTGTGTTTGTGTCGGGACGTGCCTAGAAAATTATTCACGTGCCCTTCTCTAGTACGTAGTTTTTCATTATTCAGCTAATTTTGACAGCTTAAGCACGAAATTTCTAACGCGACTACCTAATAGATAATTCTACCATGCCCAGAAGATTACTCATACAACTTTAATCTATTTAATCAGGTTATAGCAGTAGCACACCTGATTTCATTGTTTTCATTTTGTTCGTGCCTAATATGTCAAAGTTTGTTTACATTTCTGTTTTTGTTTACATTATTAGTTTGTTCACAAAGCATTAAAGAATTTGTTATAAAGTAAATGGATTTATATGCGAAAACAATTTGTTAAATATTATAGGGCTTTAGAAAAATCAGCTTGAATCTTCATTATGAGCACTAAATTTAACACAATTGAAATTAAATTGCACTGCTGACATTGTGTTTACATCAGCTGACTTTGACATATTAGGCACTATAATTTCATCAACAGCTGCTGCTATAACCTGAATGAATAAATCTTGATCGAAATTATCATTTTCATTTTAAACTGGTGTAGAATTTGATGCAACACTGCTAAAGCTATGTTCAGGTGTAATGGGATTTCGCAGTTTACGGGATTTAATTTTAATGAATCGATGACTTTTGTACCTTAAAACATATGTTTGGTGTGTTGAAATCCCAAAAACCTCGAAATCTTAGTACACCTGACGTTGCTTAAGTACCAACAAAATCAATTCAAAAATCAACTGTTTGGCAGCCCTAAGCCGATCGTGTCGTCGCCACCAAACATCTGTTAAAAACGTGAGCCAATTTTAATTTTTAAGGTTCAGTTATTTCAAAAACATCCGACAAGTTGTACAAAACTTGCTGTTTTACAGTAAAAACACATGCTTTTTCGAATACAAAATCGAATCGAACGCTGAAAGAAAAACTCTTCGTCGCATGGATGAAACATATTCGTTAATGTTTTACGTTTCTGTAAAAAAATATCATACATGATTTCTTTGGCAACTTCTCGTTTCGTTGCTGCAACTAATAATTTTTCGTTCATGCAACAATTATATTTAATTTGAAGAAAATCGGGCGAAAAATCAAAATTAAAGTAAGTGTTTTCCCATAGTTAATTATTATTATATATTTGTTTTGGATGTTTGCCAACATTCGTTGCTGCAACGAAAATATAAAGAGCAACATAACAGCTAAGAATGTGACGCATCGATAGCGAAAACAACCCCGAAAATTCAATAAACTGTGCAAAGACGTAGTTAGTTCCCAATAAGCACATCGGATCCGAATTGGCTCCGGATCGGATCCGACTTCTCCGAATTGATTTCGAGATCGGGTGCGATCTCGATTCGAGATCGGATACTAAAGCGGCCGCAAATCCTTCTTCGATCTATGTCCGATCTCCAAATGACGTCGGATCCGATCTCGAAATCGAGAACGGACCCGATCTCAAAACGAGATGTGGGTCCGATCTCGAAACGAGGTGGGGTCCGTTCTTGATTTTGGATACTAAAGCGGCCGCAATTCCTCCTTTGGTCTCGAAACGAGAGATGTGTCCGATCTCGAAATGACGTGTAAATCATATCGGATTCAGTCTCGAAATTATTTCGGATTAAAATTTGTTAAGATTTTATTCGGTACATGGTTACCCGCAACCACGTCGAATATATAAACATGAAAATTTTTTATAAATTAATTTATTTTGGAGTGTATTAAATGTTCTTGGTTACTTGAATGGAATCAGCAAAAGCGGATCTATACCGAATCCGAACGTATCAGTGAAAGCGGAATCCGATGTTCCGGACTCAAACCGGATCCGAATCGGATCAGAGAAAACGAAATCCGATGTTCCGAACTCAAACCGGATCCGAATCGGATCAGAGAAAACGAAATCCGATGTTCCGGACTCAAACCGGATCCGAATCGGATCAGAGAAAACGAAATCCGATGTTCCGAACTCAAACCGGATCCGAGTCCGACTGTGCTTATTGTAACTAAGCGACAGTACAGATCGCAACAAAAATATATATAGCCTGTTTGTGTATGTAATAATAATTCGATTAAAACTCGAAAGATGAAAAAACGAAAGACAAGTGTGCAAGTAAATTAATGCAACCAAAATAAAAAATTAAACAATTTGATTATCATAAAGCAAGTTGATCAGTTGAAGACAATGCTTGGCGCTGGAATTGAATGAAAGAGAATTCAATAAAACGACAACAAATTATGAGTTGAAGAATACATATGGTGTGGTTAAAGGCAATTTTGAACCAAGATCATATATTCTGTTACATTCAATGTGATGGAAATCGTAATGAGTGTATATTCGTGGTACACTTGTGTTCAAAAAAATAGGAGTGCCCTTCATAAAAAACTAATTTTAAATTTTGAAGAAAAAATAAAAAAACTATTCAGATCTTTTTACATAAAATTACATAAAATTATCATTTATTAATTCTTTAAATTGTATACCAATTAATTATTCAATTAAAGCTATATTAACTTCAAATATTTCCCTTAAACTAAACTTTTTTAAACATTCACTGTTCAAAATAATAGGAGTGTTAATCCACGACCCAAAAGTCTTAACGCAAAAGGCACAAAAATCTACAATTATTAAAGGAATAGCTCAATTGCTTTAGTATTTAGTGGAATACCCTCTGTTTTTGATAACTTCGGCACATCTACGATGCATGGAGTCATTAAGATCCTGGCATCTCTTTAAAGGGATTTGGTGCCAGGCATCACGCACTGCGTTCCATAGCTCTTCTGCATTTGACGGTTGTTTCTCTGCAACATATTTCTTAACATCTCCCCATAGACGTTCAATGGGAATGAGGACCGGAGACTGAGCAGGCCACGACATAACCTCAACCCCATTGCCCCGAAACCACTCCTTTGCCAATTTACTAGTGTGTTATGGGTTATTATATTGCTGCATTACTTACTTATCCGGTCTCGGACAACCTCGGGGGGGGGGGGGGGGGTCAGGGACCTTATAAAACGAAGATAACATATTTCGCCAACCAGTTCGATCTTTTGCTTTATTTCTCCAGTTGGCAATACCAAGTGTACGCAGGGATTCGTCAACCTGATCCCTCCAGCGGAGTCTTGGTCTTCCTATTTTTCGTCTTCCTTCGAGTTCGGTTTCGAACGCCCTACGCGCTGGTTCGTCTTCATCCATTTTACTGACATGGTCTAGCCAGCTCAATCGCGTTATTTTGATCCGCTTAACTATGTCAATGTCAGGATACAGCTCATGATTCATGCGTCGCCGATACTCGCCGTTGTGCACTAGATGGCCAAAAATTTTTCGGAGTATTTTTCTCTGGAAGACTCCTACAGATGTTTCGTCTGCTTGCGATAGGACCCAGGATTCTGCGCCATAAAGCAAGACAGGTTGAATGAGAGTCTGGTACAGGTGGACTTTTGTTACTCGAGAGAGGGCTTTATCTCTAAAGAGCTTGCTTAGCCCAAAATAACATCTATTCGCAAGCACAATTATCCGCTTGGTCTCAATGCTGACGTTGTTGTTTTTGTTCACGGCAGATCCGAGGTATATAAATTCGTTCACTACCTCGAAGTTATAACGGTTATCAACGTTCACGCTTTGGTCTAATCGCGTGGAGGCCCTGTTCGTTGAAACCATTAATTTTGTCTTGTCCTCATTTACCGTCAGACCCACTTTTGCTGACTCCTTCTCAATTCTCTCATGGGACTGTCCGTGGAGGTGGAAAGTTTCTGATTGCCATTCACTTGGGAGTGGCCAGAAATGATTCCTTCATTGGGCAGTCCAAGCAGCTCACTACTTCCACGCAGTATGTCCTGGGCAATGGCTTTTCGGAAACCTCCGTTAGCTAGCTAGAGTGAGAAGGCGAAACAAATGAGCATCAAAAGGTTTAGTAGGTGACTGATGTCAGTGAAGCTCATCAAACAATCGGGCATATTCTTTTGTCCTTAGAAGGCGGATGAGACAAACATACGGGCCAACGGCGGATAGAAACTAAAAGAAGAAAATCCAGGTTCAACATATCGCATCCTGGTCAGCGTCTGATCCATAATGGGCGGCTGCAATCAAATATCCTGACAGTAGGTAAAATGCAAAAACACGGTGGGCTGGGTTTGCCTCCCGCCACCGTTCATAATGGCAGTGAAAATACGTAAATGAATACGGGAGCATTATTTCCTTTAAAATTCCCACATAGACGTGCTTATCCCTGATACTTCTTATTTGATGAATTGGACCTACACCGTTGAATGAAAAACTCCCCCATATCATTATTTTTGCACCACCATGTTAACCGTCTTTTTTGTATATCGTGCCTTATATTCAGTATTGGGCGGACGTCGGACACACTGCCTAGACCCAGTTCCACCGAATAACACGATTTTGCTTTCGTCTGTCCATAGTATGTTCCTTCATTTTCCATTCGACCAATCGATATGTTCTTGAGCGAATTTTTAGCGAGCAGCTGCGTGTTTATTTGAAAGCAATGACGCCTTTCGTGGACTTCTTGCGAATAAATTATTTTCTATCAGTCGTCTACGAACAGTAGGACCATTTACAGCAAGATTTAGCTCCTTTTGAATCTTTTTTGAAGACGCGGAAGGGGTTACCTTAGTATATCGCACAATTCGGCGGTCATCAACAGTTGATGTTTTTATGGCATTTGCAATTATTTGATCAGAGCACCCTAAAATGTCCTTAATTTCTCTATACGTGTTTCCTTGTTTTCGAAATAAATCAATTTCATCATAAATATAATAGTTATAATAAGCGTCTCTTTTTTATTTTACTTCTTACATACCGTTGTAATTAACGTTAGAATATCACTTGCTTTGCAAGTTAATATACCAACAAATTTGTCATGAGAAAATACTAGGTGGTAGCACTCCTATTATTTTGAACACAGCTGTATATATCCACATATCTTCTACAAATATTGTATGAATAGGAATCTTATTAATAGTACCACCATATATTTGGTTTTTTTGATGTGTTAACATCTATAGGCACAGGTAGGGCAATCTATCAAAGTGAACACATGCAAACAACACACAGCGTTAGCATCACTTACGTGGTTGTTGTACAACAATAGTCTCTGCCTGAAAATAAGTATGGTGGGATTGATGTAGCGGCAGTGAATAAACAAGCAGGTCGTCGTTGCCAAAGAGTATTGACTGCCTTTTGTATTGTTTTATGTAATAACATTGTCGAAATGGTGCATTTATATTGAAATATTCTATAAAGAGAATAACGATGAGTTTCACACTCAACATTTAAAAGCTCACTGAAAAATTTCATATTAAATGACAAACATTGGGAATTTAAAATCTATTTAAATGGAGAATTTTCAACTGTGAAACTGAGCATAAGACCCGTTTATGCTCTTTAACTCAGACTCTCTACATGAGAGCGGAAAACGAGTGCAATAAGTTCTCTACACTATTCATGGTAGAATTACAATGGTAAATGCAGTACGACAACAAATACAACAGGCATTTTGTTTTTGCTCAGTGCCTGTATTGTGTCAACTCAGTTGCTTGAAAAATAATGAAAATGTAAACAAAATTGGAAAAGTGTCATTTACAAAATGCATGTGTTTTATTTGATATTTTGAAAGTGTTTAAGTATGAGAATTAAAACCTTTCTTTGTGATCACGGAGAAAACATTTCGATCCACACTTAAAACTACGAAATGTGGCAACATTTGCTGTAATGGGTGAAAAAAATGAGATACGGCAACACGTTTGTAGCCATATATGGTATCAGAATATGTTGTTGTAGTTGTTGCATTTTATTTTCATTCATTCGTTTCAGTTGCCAAACTCAACACAAATATATACCAACAATACAAGAATACAAAAAAGTATATAACAAAATACATACAATTTTGACAAGTGAAACGAAAAACGACATGGAACTATACCTATACCTGATAGATATAACTATACCTGATAGATAATTCTACCAGCGCGTTGTTGTGAACAATTTAGTTCCAATTTTGTTTTCAATCGGAAATAAAAATCTATCCCTCAAATTTAGAGATATAAAAGTATACCTAGTCTTCCATTAAATAAAATTATTTTAATAAACTTAAAATGCGCAAGCCATTTTGCAAATTTCTGTTTTTCTTTCTGCTCTCCTTTTCATTTCATTCGCAACATTTTCATTCGCAAGAAATGATAACAAAATTTATTTAAGATAACTTTTTGTTGCCATTTCTTGAAATTTATCATGTGGCAACATTGTCATCGCTCAAGTCGGAATTTAAGTGGGAAATTGGAATGCCACTTAATATTGCTCAGCTGTCCCGTACAAATTAAGCTATAATTAACTTTAGCGGAAAAAAACACACTTAATATCATTATCGAGGTAAATTTACTCGATCTTGGATACAAAAATGTGTGCGAAATTACATGATAATACAGTAATTTATCGATTATCGAGTCGATCTCCAAGATCGAGTGCATGTAAACACCCTAAAAATCTTGTAAAAATGCATGTTAACACCTTTTTGCTGTAGAATGACAATCACGACATTATCATGATAAAATATTGAATGTAAACGCGCTATTAACGCCAAATTCAGGGCGGCGCGCCTTTTTGTTTTCTCTTCTATTATGTACATGTGCACACACATTGTGCACACACATTCTATCGCATAAGTTACGTGACTGTAACGCTGTCTGGATGAAACACATCGTATACGATATCGCAGTTGTATCTTAATTGCATCTTGTTTGGTGAAAAAGTGTACCCCGCCTAAGATACCATGATGTTTCAACTCTTGTGATTGTATCACGATACAATAGCATATTTTACTTCCCATGCCAACAATAGCATCCTGTGTGTGTGTAATATGGTGCAAACAACTTGAAACACAAATTAATAAAATATATAGATATATTTTGAAATTTGAAATATTTGCCTGCGGAAAAGGGGACTAAGGGAATTGGTTTTCTGACTTCTTCTTTCCACGTTGCAAAAATGGTAGATTCTAAAAATTCAAACTGTCGTGAAGGCATATGTTTAAAAGATGAAAATTTGATTGGCGTGCATGTTTACATCTAAAAATCAACTTAGAAAATTGACGTTTAAGTAAATATTTAGGGATGGCGATGAAAACTATCATTGAAATGCTTGCAGGGTAAACAACACTAATCAGTCTAGTTTGAGCATTCAACAAGGGAGGTTCTGTTATCGCTTGTTATTTAAAAACAGCGTGTCCCTACCAAAATGTTTAATGGGCAATTTGAATTACGTTTTTTATTTTCAGAAAATTAGTTTGGCAAACCGGAATATTTGGTTCGTGAACGTGCGTTGGAATGCATGAAAAACATTAATTTATTGTATTTCATTATTTATACGAATACATTTATTTTTTAATTTCAAAATAAATAATATACATACGCAAAATGTTTTATTTTTGCAGTAATTTTTGGAAATTTATTTGTAGTTTACAGCTATGATTTCATCTAATGATATCAAAAATAAGTTTGTCATTGGAGACTTAAAATTTTAAATTGGGCATTTGAGATGAAATTTTACTGGCAACACCGGTTCGTGGTGAGAGCGAGAATTCATATAACGCATACAATCGCCAAATGTATGAGTATAGGTTGCCGATCACTGGTTTAAAGCATAGATTAATACTTATAGTAGATCTACTAGTTCTCCCACCAAATTTATGACATTTGGCCTGGTGTGATATTTACGTTTGATGATGAAAAGAATTGCTTTACTAATACCAGATAGAGGCAATGGTTCAAAACAACGAACAAAATAACAACAACGGCATTTCGTTTTGTGTGTTAAAATTATTGTGTTAAATAAAACACAAATGTATGCTAACAATAACAGTCGATAAAAAAGTTTAAACCACATTTAAATTTCAGTTTTCCACCAAAATGGCATGAAAAATTAAAGCAAGAAGTTATTGTAATTCCACCTGGTGTATATCACTTTTCGTCAAACATCTCTCTATCACACCGACCGCATCACGAAGAGTGTGAAAGGAAACGTTAGATGAGACAAATGGCGGCTCTACTATAAATTTACTCTATGGTTTAAAGCCTGGGAAATTTTTCTTGAAAGTTTTAAAAATAACCCAGATAACCCCATTTTACTGTATTATAGTGGGTCTTGAGAATTGTAAAAGATATGGGTACACTTAGAATGGGTACTCAAATTAAAGGCAATGATTAACCTGCTTCATTGCTACTTACTTTGAAAACTTTCAAGAAAAATTTCCCAGACTTTAAACAAAAAATTACTGATTAAAAAAAGGTTTTTTTTTGTCCAAAATTGCGAGATTTTTTCCACAGATGCCGCTTCAGAAAAATAAATACACCATTAATTTGAGATAAAAAATACCTTTCACTTGAGTCCCCACAGTTGCCTGTTCCTAGCCATCTCGAACTGGAAGCGTTTTTTGGATGCTGTGCGTCCCATATATCCGTCCGACAAAAAAAATATAGGCTTATGTCTACTATATGTCTATTTAGTATATTATCGCCAAAAATTAAAAAATCATCACATCTTTGTATGAACAAATCAATATAAACTCAAAAAATTATTTAGCATTAGCAAATTATTTAGCATTTTTCGATAACTAGCATTTTTCGATAACTCGCAAATCGAAGATAACATAGTTTGCCATCCAGTTCGATCTTTTGCCTTATCTCTCCAGTTGGCAATACCAAATGTACGCAGGGATTCGTCAACCTGATCTTTCCAGCGGAGTCTTGGTCTTCCTGTTTTTCGTCTTCCATCGAGTTCGGTTTCGAAAACCCTTGATGCTGGTTCGTCTTCATCCATTCTACTGACATGGCCTAGCCAGCGCAATCGCGTTATTCTGATCCGCTTAACTATGTCAATGTCGGGATATAGCTCATACAGCTCATGGTTCATGCGTCGTCGATACTCGTCGTTGTGCACTATAGGGCAGTACATTTTTCGGAGTATTTTTCTCTCGAAGACTCCTACAGATGTTTCGTCTGCTTGCGATAAGACCCAGAATTCTGCGCCATAAAGCAAGACAGGCTGTATGAGAGTCTGGTATAGTTTGACTTTTGTTACTCGAGAGAGTGCTCTAAAGTGCTTGCTTAGCTCAAAATAACATCTATTCGCAAGCACAATTCTCCGCTTGATTTCAAGGCTGACGTTGTCGTTTTCGTTTACGGCAGATCCGAGGTATATAAATTCGTCTACCACCTCGAAATTATAACGGTTATTCAGTTTTCAGGATTTTTCACGCTTTGGTCCAATCCATTAATTTTTTGTTTTAATTTTGTCTTGTCCTCATTTACCGTCAGACCCACTTTTCCTGACTTCTTCTCAATTCTCGAAAACACCGCAGTAACTTCTTCAACTGTGCGTCCAATGATATCTATATCATCAGCATACGCGAGCAGCAAGTGACTTTTGCTGCTGACGGTTTTATTCATGTTGACAGCAGCTTTTCTCAGAATAATCTCTATTAAGATGTTAAAGAGATCGCACGATAGGGTGTCACCTTGTCTGAGGCTTCGCTTAGTTTCGAAAAGATCCTTACCAACTTACACTGCGATTTGCGTGGGGAAGGCGTATGAGTTTTGCAGGAATACTAAGCTCAGACATTGCTTCGCAGAGTTTCCCCGTATCGGGCTATCGAAGGGCGCCTTATAATCGACAAATATATGATAGGTGTCGATTTGTTCTTCGTTTGTCTTCACCAGGATTTGGCGTAGCGTGAAAAACTGGTCGGTTGTCGACTTTTCAGGCCTAAAGCCACACTGGTATGGTCCAATCAGGTCAGCGATAATCGGTTTCAGCCTTTCGCACATTATGCTTGATAGAACCTTATATGCTATGGATAAAAGGCTTATTCCACGGTAGTTGGCACAGAGGCTCGGATCACCTTTCCCAAATATGGGACATAGTACACTGAGACCCCAATCGCCGGGCATGCATTCATCTTACCAAATTTTGCTAATGAGCTTATGCATGCCCCTTATCAGCTCATCGCAACCAGCCTTAAACAGCTCCGACGGTAATCCATCGGCTCTTGCGGCTTTATTGTCCTCAAGCCGGGAAATAGCTGTTCTGGCCTCGTCTTGGTTTAATCGACGCCGTCGTCCAAATTTAGATCGATTGTCCCGTCATTGGATATCACAGGTACCAATAGCGCAGATAAATGATTCCTCCATATTTCCAACATGCTCTGCACATCTGCGATGAGATTTCCGTCCTTGTCTTTACAGAAGGGGGCCCTGAACCATGTCTATTAGTTCCGTTTCTGACCCTTTGGTAAAATTTTCGGGCTTCGTTCTTCCTTCTGTATGACTCAATTTTCTCACTATCGCGCTTTCTCCACTGCCGTTTCTTACGCCTAAAGAGACGGTTTACCACCTTCCCTTCTCCCTATACCACTCAGTTGCAGCTCGCGTTGCAATTGACTGAAGAATTGCCATGATGCGAGCAGCGTTCTTTTCATCATTTGCAATGCGACACTCTTCATCGTACCACAGTTTGTTGCGAAGAGGTTTTTTAAAACCAAGAACGGTTGTCGCGGCAGTTTCCACTGCGCTTCAGGATCGTTATCGGGAGGGGGTGGGTTCTGTGCCAAAAGTTGCTAGAGCTTCCTTGAGTAGGCTGTGGCTACCTCTGGTAATTGCAGTTTTCCGACGTCCAGCTTCCCCTGCGTCTGGTTTCGTACGATTTTCGCTGTACTTAATCCAGCTACCAGGTAGTGATCAGGATCAGTGTTAGCGCCTCTGATCCCTCGTACGTCCATTACACCGGACGAGTGCCTTCCATCAATTACCACGTGATCAATTTGGTTCCTCGTTCCTTGATCAGGAGATACCCAAGTCATTATGCTGGAATCTTGTACCCCTAATGACCATGTTTTTTGCCGCGGTAAAGTCGTGAAATTACCAATAGTTGGATGAAACACATTCTCCCTGCCTACTTTAGCATTAAAATCTCCTAGTTCCATCTTAATGTCATGGCCAAGGCAGCAGTCATACGTTTCCTCTAGGAGCTCATAGAATATGTATTTGGCATCATCATCTTCCCCTTCTGTAGGAGCATGCACACAAATGAGGAAAATATAAAAATATTTCGCTTACGTTCTACTCACAGGATTGAACCTAGAGACTAGATGTCGCAGTCTTTTGCCTACTACAAATCCGCAACTAAATTCATGTTTTTCCTCATGGCAGCTGTAGTATATGTCGCAGTTTCCCTTTCGTGTGCAGCCATGTCCTGTTCATCGCATTTCGTGGATTGCGGTAATGTCAGCCTTATAACTTTCGAGGACATCTGCCAATTGGATACTTGCACCGGATCCTTATAGAGTTCCCACATTCCAGGTGCATATCCGTAAATCGTGGTCCTTATAACGTTTGCAGGGGTTGTCAACAAATGGGGGTCGTTTATGTTTTATCTTTCGTTTTCGCATTTTCACTGCCATCATGAACGGTGGCGGGAGGCAAACGCAGTCCACCGGGTTTTTGCATTTTACCTACTGCCAGGATATTTGATTACAGCCGCCCATTATGGATCAGACGCTGACCAGGATGCAATATGTCGAACCTGGATTTTCTTCTTTTGATTTTTTATCCGCCGTTGGCCCATATGTTTGGCTCATCCGCCTTCTAAAGGACAAAAGAATATGCCCGATAGCTTGATGAGCTTCAGTGACATCAGTCACCTACTAAGCCTGAGACACATCACTGATCGCATAACCAAATCAGGCTGCTCATTTATTTTCGCCTTCTCACTCTAGCTAGCTAACGGAGGTTTCCGATAAAGCCATTGCCCAGGATACACTGCGTGGAAGTAGTGAGCTGCTTGGACTGCCCAATCATTTCTGGCCACTCCCAAGTGAATGACTATCAGAAACTTTACACCTCCACGGACAGTCCCATAACACTCTCACATATCCAAAATTTCGGGGCCCATAACTCCTAAACTTTTTCTTTTGCTAGTTTACTTTTTGCTTTACTTTTTTGCTTAAAATAACGTGTACTACCCCCACCAAGACGAATTTATACAAGGTGGAAGCACTAGAATTCGCCTTGAAGTCTAATGTATTTTGTTTTTGCTTTTCGTGGATGAAATGTCAAAATATGAATTTGCTTTGAGTTCGCCTGTTGTGAAAGTGACATTTGTACTTTGTTTGCATATGTTTATTTTGATGTATTTACGTTTGTGCTAGTGGCTGTTTGGATGTGATTTTTGCTTAAATTTGGCAAAAAATTAAAAAGAACATACATCCATCGTGAAAGTGTTTGTTTTATAACAATATATACGACTTTGAGGCCATTATCAAAGTACAACCACGCCAACATACGTTTTGCCGGATATGCTGAGAGGTAAGTGCAAACATTTCAATTGCTAGCAACAATAAAACATATTTATTTTACAGGTCATTTACGCTAGACGTCCGGAGCTAAGATGTCCAGAATGTCGGGGTTTGGTGGACCAATTCCCAAGGCAAAATGAAATGTTACCAAAGACACAGCAGCTTCCGCCACCGCTGCCATAGCAACAAAACTATACTTACTGGTACATGGGTTTATTGAACTCAGTGAAAAACATTTATGTATATTTTTTGTAAATTTGTATTTATTTTAACATTGTATGTCATTTAAAGCTTTTTTTTACCAATTACAGTAAATTATTATGTACATATATACAGGCATAAAACAGACATATAAAAACCTTATGATTATTCACAACAAATTATCCGTAGCTGTTTGTTGAATAGCCGGCAAACAATTGGAGCTGATAGTTTTCAGTGGCGGAGGATGAGGTATGGCTATTGGTAGCAGCCTTGTCTTGCTTCCACAGCAAATCATTACCTCGGGTGAAAAATGGTCACCACAAATTACGTCTTTAGGACGAAATTGCATCCGGCAATGACTACCCCACAACAAGCGTTTGCTATCGTCGCTTGGAACTTGGAAAAACGGCCCGGTTCCTCGTTTCACTTGTTTAAAACACACAGCATACTTTTCCATCTTATAGCAAGATTACTTTTTAATTTTTTACCAATTTGAAACTTTAACACACACAAAAAACACATTTTTCACAAAATTACGCTTTGGCAATAAGAAAACACATGCACATTAACATGTAAACAAAAACAATTGGTTTGACATTTCATCTACGAAATCAGCCGTTCAAATTTAGGATCAGCTGGTCACTTAGAAATGTATGAGAAATTGTTTTTTTTTGAGAATTTGTTTTTTTTTTGGAAATAGACCTGTTCCAAAATTGCTTTTCCGTGTTCTTATATTTTTCTTTAATTTCGGTTTTTATCAACTTTGTAACTACACCCAACATTCTACGGCAAAAAGGGGTTTACATGCACTTTTACTAGATTTAGTTTTGCCATTTTTGTATGTATTGAAACGTCAGATGAGCCAAATATTCTCTCTAGTATAAGATTACTCTATGCACGATACCATAGACGAATACATACATAGATACATTTATTCTCTCATCTGACGTTTCGTTTCATACTCTTCGTCGTAGATTCGTGGAAATGAGAGAAATTAAATTTAAAATTAACTTACACCAGGTGGAGTTACAAAACAAGTTCACTTAACCTTTTCATCTCGTTTTGGTGTAGAACTGAAAAATTTAAATGTATTTTGCACTTTTTTGTTGACTTTTATCGTTGGTATACATTTGTATTGTATTTAACACAACTAGTTTGCCACAAAAACACGAAAATCGGTTATTGTTCCTTTGTTGATCGTTGTTTACTATTGCCTCTATCTGGTATTATTGAACCCATGTTTTCCACCATCCAATGTTTACTTTCCACCGTACCTACGACGTTTAATTTATTGAGAGAATAAATGTATCTATGTATGTATTCGTTTATGCACGATACAGTTTAACAAAATAATTGATATGTATCAAAAGTTCAAAAATTTGGAAAATGTTAAAAAATCTGGAAGACCGAAAATATTAAATGACGCCCAAATATTGATGGGCACTTTGCAGTACCAGTAAAATTGTAGTAAAAATTAATTTTTACTGATAATGAAATTTAATTTGCATTACCAATAAACTTTTACTGATTACTAGAAAAAATTGCAGTAATCAGTAATTTTGTTACTGATAATGAAATTTAATTTTCATTACGACTAAATTTTTACTGATTACTGAAGATTTTTACCTAACGATTTTCTAGCTTTACCCTTTCGCCCCTTTTTTTAAATTTTTTTTACCACCAAACGATTTTTCTCTCATTTTAAAGTTGTAACGTTTTCACCCCCCATTTTACCCTTTTTACTACTATTCAATATTTTTGAAGATTCCTAACCTATCCAGGCGATTCTTCTCGCATTTTGAGGTTTTATCCATTTTGCCCCCTGTTTACCTTTCTTATACACATTCACAATATCTGCACATTCCTATTCTTTCCAAAAGATTTATTTCGCATTTTTAAGTTTAACCCTTTTTTGCACTAAAATGGTTTCCCATTACATCCCATGAAAGGACCGGTCAGAACTTCTCACAATCACTGAGCTGTGCGCTTTCCAGTTTTCACTCACTGATTGGGCCCTACAGTTTTACACCGATTCCGAACGGTATTTTGAGAAGCTTTTTCATGGCTAAGTACTCGATAGTGTCGCCGTCACTATGCGAGGTGACCGCCGCCGAAAGAAATTTGAAGGTGGTAAGAGCAGGGATCGAACCCAGGATCTCAAGTACAAGAGGCGCGCATACTACCCATTGCACCACAGACGGCGAAAGAAAGTAATATCAGATGATCATATAACACTATCTCTTACATCAATAATTTTCAACATGTGTCATTAATGTACATGTTCAGTGAAGTACGTTTCCTGTACAATCTCATATCCGCTTAATGTCTCATACTTAAAGTGCGTATGCAACCCTGCGGTCGAAATGATTTGTGACATGATAATAATTATGGTAGAATGAGAAGGTAAACTCGGTAGACAGCTGATTTAAATTTTTAGTTGCCCGCTTCTGTCAGATTCAAAGGTTTTGTTTTTGTACTTTTTTGTTTACATTTACTTGTTGGTATACGTATGTATGTGTTGACTTTGACATGAGGAGAGCCTAAACAAAAACAAAATGCCTGTTGTTCTTGCCCACAATTGTTGTTGTATCTACTGCGACTACTTGGTATTTTTACTGTGATAATAATGTCGAGGTAAATGTATTCGATCTTGAGTAAAATGTATGAGAAATCATATTATAATAGTGTAATTTGTCGATTTTCGACTCGATCTGCAAGATCGAGTGCAAGTGAACGGCCTGTTAATCACAGTAGTAGTGGTATGCATGCAAACAAGAAAACCTAGAACTTTTGCTCAGCGTAAGATTGCCCCGAAGCGTTTCATGAGGCACCAAATAAAGTTGCTCAGTGTATCTATGCAACAATTTTCAAAAAAAGGCTGATAAAGTAAATAAACAAAGTAAAATTAAAAGTATATGCTTTACCTATTCCATTATTTTATTTTTTTCACATAAATCCAAAATGTCAAAAATTGAAATGTCAAAAGTTTTCACGTTTCTTTTTCCAGGTTTACTTAGCAAATTTGCCTCGAAAACTTTCCACTTTGGTGCAAGTCGCTTTGTATGGGAAATTTGTTTGTTTTGACGCTTTCTGTGCAAGTTTACGATGTTTACGAGTTTACAAGGTTCTTTCGAGCTTTCATGAAGACCACTAGTCATTTAAAAGCAATTACGGCCTTATTCATAAAAAGTTAGAAGAGGTTTGAGAAACAATTTAGCATACAAAAACCGTCTCTAAAACCTCTCATAACTTACGAATAAGGCGGTTAGTGTTTTTCTCTTCACCTTTATAAAACCCAGAGAATAAGTGGTTCTTTAATTTAATTCATTCTCTACGCATGCAAACTCTCTATATATTAGTCTATGGATTTTGTTGCATTTCAGCCTGGAACGGAATGGGAAGAAAATATTCGTTTTTTGTTATGTTTTCTTCACGACGTTTAAAAGGCAAACAGTAGTAAAAATATTTAGCACGGTTTTGAGCAACTGTTCACTACTATGTCTATTGAGTTGATTGTATATTTTACGGTGGAAAAAATGAAAAAGTAAAATCAATGACCAAAAATTAACACATCTTGTGATAAATTAATCGATTAAAATCCGAATAATAACAAAATGTTGTCTATGTACCAGTAGTGTTAAACATTATGGAAATAGCAATTGAAGAGAACTGCAAATGTTAGAATGAAGCAGTGAAAAAGGTGCATAAATATGAACAAGTTCATCTTTTCTCTCGGTTTCCCTTTTGTGATTCTGTGACCAAATCTCGATGCAAAGAAATACGGTGTATAGTAATATATATGTACTTCTGTGTGTAAATAGATATGCATATATACGGTTATATACATTTGTGCGTTTGTATATATATACATATTTATATATAGTGATATTTATATACATCTATAACATTAATGGGCGTGATTTGTTGAAGAATAACCCGTCAGAGCGTAAAATGATGCAAATAACTCCTTGTGAGACATTTCCCAAACCAATGCACCTAGGGATCACTAACTATCCCAATTGCCAAAAGCGGCAGTCTGGACTACGTTAGTGGCGGTGCTACTTGCCGGTTCTTGCAGCAGAAGCGATGACATCCCGTTTCAATATTAAACAGCTTCGATGTTTTGCAACCTTTTAAAGCAACTGGACGACTAACAGCAAGGATATGAAAAGATGCAGTTCTAGAATTGCGATGGTAGATCACCAATTAGCCTTTCGTCGAGTAGAAAAATGTATCGTCTTCCACAACAAAACTGGCTCTCGGATCATTTGTGCAAAACCGAATAAAAAAGTCGTCTTGCTAGGAACAGAGATGAATGCTCCGCTTAGAAATGACCGTTAGTGTTGCCCATAATTCAAAAATTTTAACTCTTCAGAGAGACAATTTCAACGGATTACTTTTTTTGACTTATGAATGTCGAATTTCGTCAGTCATTCATTTTTCTAAACTCATTTTTTAATGTGAAAGCTTCTAATCTTAGGAGCCACATCACATTTGTTCCGTGGAAACTCATTGCAAAAGCGGTTCTTGATAAGACAATGGAGAGAACCTGTCGTGTTTAATAATTCTTTACATAGGCAGATGATACCAAATCATATGGCATCAACAGTAAAAAAAATAAATGGTTTCCATTACATCCCGTGAAGGGACAGGGGAGAGCTTCTCAAAATCACTGAGCTGTGCGCTTTTCAGTTTTCACTCACTGATTGGGACCTACAGTTTTACAGCGATTCCAAACGGTACAACAGTGTTGAAGATTAAGTCTAATAGGAATTTCAGCACGCTGGTCAAGGAAACTAGTTCTGCTTGGCATCTTGTATATGCAACAAATGGAAGAAATTATACTTAGACCCGAAAATCTGATCCATGTAGTAACAGGTATGTAAGTAAAGGCACTCGATCAAAAAAAAAGTGTTCTCACAATTTCAGATAACATGAGGTACTCATATGAAAGGAATTTATGCAAACTCTCAAAAGGTTTTTCTACAGACACTATGCCGAGGCCGGTTTTGGACCTAGCCAGAGGAGAAAGTCCCTAAGCCAGTCCGAATGCTTTATTGCACGAAGAAGCTAAGTGCTTTCAAATTAAAATTGAATCTAAATGATTCTATAGCGCGTTATCCGTATCGCGGCTGAAAACATAGATGGATCTGATGTCGTAAGAAGAGTTTCTTCTATTTCAGTATCCGCACTTAGTGGGCTTCACTGGCCTCAACTACATAGACAAATTACTATCTTAGCTCACAGACGTCACACGAGAACCGTTGGAATTGAGATGATACGTTTGAGTACCCGCACTTACCTGTTACTTAATGGATCCGTTTTATTCGATTTTTAAGGGCCCCGATAACATGGTCCTAATTCTGAGGAAGATTCTGAAGGGAAGAATGTCATTTTTGGACTGTATACATCACAATGGCCCAAGCTGGTAAAATTTGTACCCAAGTCTACAATATACAATTTAAAGTACTCAGTAGCTTTGTCAGGCGAAGCTGAAATGTTAATCCGCCTAGACATTTGACCAGACTAGATGTTTTTCAGTGCAAAATACCGTTCGGGATCGGTGTAAAACTGTAGATACCAATCAGTGACAGTAAAACTAGAAAGCACCCAGCTCACTGGTTGTAAGAAGCTCTCCCCAATCCCTTCATGGGATGTAATGGGAAACTATTGTATTTAAATGTTTTTCAGCGCAATTTATTGAAAACGTGCGAATCCGATGCCCCTCAATCTGACAAATTTCCGAAGGCGGTCGCGCGGAGAACTTCTGTACAATGTGTCAAAGTGGTACATTTTTAAAACTTCTACCCCCGATAGAGCGATGCCAATTTAGCACGTTTCGCGGCTTTTCCACAACCTATTTTCGAGTTCTTTAATTAATGCGCTAAATTAGCGCGTTTTACTTTAGGAGATTTTCAAAACTACTTTTTAACTTGTATTACAAAAGGTATTTACTCCAAGTGTCTAATAACATCTGAAACATCACGTTTAAACATTACCGAAATAGATCGAAAGCAACCGAAATTGCATCTAATCTAATTGCGTCTAAAACTCCAAACAGCCAGGAAGTCTTGCTCGTTATAGGTGGACGTACACAGCTGCACTGGGTTTAAATAGAGTAAAGCATCAAATTTTGGACTCCTTTGCACAATGTACGCAATTATAATAACGTAGTTACGGATTGTATATTCGTGGCAAAACCACGTCGAAAAATTTTCCTAGAAGTCAATTCAGAAACATTTGTATTTTTTTTCATAAAGTTTATCATTAGCTCTGTTTCTTTACTTGCACAATTTTACACAAAGTTACACAAAAGCGTTTCTTTACTCCAAAATTGTGTAAATGAGAGAGATTTTTTTTCTCTTAACGTCAAAATGCGTTTCTCTTTTACCCAAATTTACATAGACTTTTTCTTCGGGTAAGTTTGTGTAAAGTGTCAAACAATCAGATGTTCGAAACGTCAACATAAAAACATATGTATTATTTGTGAAAAAAATAACGCAAGTGAAAAAAAATTACTGAATTTACAATTTTATTAACTTGAAAAGTGATTGCTTTGAGAGTGCTTATTTAAAGAAGATGGGAAGTGTGCAAATGAACAGTGAAAATTAACATGATATGCAAGATTTGTTGTCAAACATATGTTTTGTGTTTTGACATTTGTTTTCGGGATAGAAAAGTGGTTTTTTGCGTTTCTTTACTTTTGTGTAATTTTGAGTATTTGACAGTGAATTTTGCTTTTACTCTCATTTACACGCACTTTACGCAAAAAGTAAAGAAACAGACCTATTATATCCTTATAATTTGCTTGAATACTAAATGTTACCAAACAAGGTATTTTGAAAGGAAGTTTTAAAAAGAATTCTGAGTTTTATTGTAATCAGAAGACAATGTTTGTACTTGAATTTAAAGAAACTTACTATTATGTTGTAATTTTGGTTTCTACTAACAAGTAATTTGTAACTCAAATTACAACACTATATGATTTTAATTTAGCGCGTTTCTGGAAGATTCCCGGCGCGTTTTGGTTATACATCTGACAACGCTGTCCAGATGTCTTGATTTCGCAATTAGGCCGCAGTTTATCGCGGTCAGGCAGGGCGATTCTCATAAAGCAACTATTGTATAGAGAAGAAAATTTACTCATGGAGTGGAATGCCAACAAAGAAAAAGAATCCCAAAAAGGGATGAATAGGTAGAGAAGAAAAAAACCCCGCAATTTGGCAACCCTAGTAGAAGAGAACCAAAAACGTCGAATTGATTATTTCATACTTTATGAAATTTTATTTAAATATGGTTGGAATTTACATAGTTAGATAGAATAACATCACCAGAAAACAGATCGTGTATTGAACTATCAAAAACGATGTACAAGTAGACAGTCAAAATTTCTCTTCACTCAAAGCGAACAAACTAAACGAGTGAAACCCTAGTACTTCTCTACTCTCTCTCTTACTCTCTTCATTGAATATTTCAATACACGAGCAGCTTTTTGATAGTCATGTATATAACTGTACAAATTCCAACCATGTTGAAGTATATTTACATAAACTATGCGAAAAGTATGAAATAAGCAAGGTATGGCGCGAGAGAGAGATGCGTTTGAGTGAACTCCTAGCACTTTTTGGTTCTCTTTTACCAGGGTTGCCAAATTGCGCACATCTTCTGGTCGTCTAATTGTAAATCGTCTTTGGAACTATTGCACTAAGAGAGTAAGCGATCGAGCAGAGAAACGACACGCTTCACTCGTTTTCTTTGTTGACATTCCACTCCATGAGTAAATTTTCTTCTCTATACAATAGTTCCTTTACGGGATACTCAAAAACGATGTACAAGTAGACAGTCAAAATTTCTCTTCACTCAAATGCCAACAAACAAAACCAGTGAAACCCTAGTACTTCTCTACTCTCTCTCTTACTCTCTTCATTGAATATTTCAATACACGAGCAGCTTTTTGATAGTGTTATTGTATATAACTATACAAATTCCAACCATGTTGAAGTAAAATTACATAAACTGCAAAAAGTACGAAATAAGCAAGATATGACGCGAGAGAGAAATGCGTTTGAGTGAACTCCTAGCACTTTTTGGTTCTCTTTTACCAGGGTTGCCAAGTTGCGCACATCTTCTGGTCTAATTGTAAATCGTCTTTGGAACTATTGCACTAAGAGAGTAAGCGATCGAGCAGAGAAACGACACGCTTCACTCGTTTTCTTTGTTGACATTCCACTCCATGAGTAAATTTTCTTCTCTATACAATAGTTCCTTTACGGGATACTCAAAAACGATGTACAAGTAGACAGTCAAAATTTCTCTTCACTCAAATGCCAACAAACAAAACCAGTGAAACCCTAGTACTTCTCTACTCTCTCTCTTACTCTCTTCATTGAATATTTCAATACACGAGCAGCTTTTTGATAGTGTTATTGTATATAACTATACAAATTCCAACCATGTTGAAGTAAAATTACATAAACTATGCAAAAAGTACGAAATAAGCAAGATATGACGCGAGAGAGAAATGCGTTTGAGTGAACTCCTAGCACTTTTTGGTTCTCTTTTACCAGGGTTGCCAAGTTGCGCACATCTTCTGGTCTAATTGTAAATCGTCTTTGGGATTCTCAAAGACGCCGCACAGTGGCGCCATTTGAGTTTTTTCGTTGCAAAAATCATATCTTTTGAACCGAATAAGATAATTGAACAGTTTAAACAGCATATGATAGATAACTGTTCAGCCTATGAAATGAGCGTTTGGAAAGGGTGCTACGCTTTGTAGGGGCATACTTATGGGTTATCAAAGTTAAAATTTGTAGAAAAATCAATTTTATGGTAACTAAAAAAAATTATTTTTACATTTTTAGATTGTTTTTATTTTTTTTCTTTAGGGTTTTATGTTTTAAATTATTATCCAACAAATTAAAAAAAATTACTTCTTTTTTAAATTAATTTTTTAAATTTTCTGTAAAATATTCATCACAATTCGTAGGAGAAGGTATATCTAAAAGACTAATCATTTCTAAACTATAATTATTTTCTAACTCTATTCGTGACTTCACATGCCGCAGGGAAGAAATAAGTGGATCGGAAGATGCTGCCAACATGTTGAAGAGGTCCTCATTTTGCCTTACCCTTGATGCTTTGAATGTGTTCTGCAATCTATATTTTTTATAAAATTTGTTAAGAGACTCCTGTGCTTCTTCAGAAAGCTCTCCAATTGGCAAATACTGGTACTCAATTATGTCTTTGCCATGCGCCAATATTTTATGGACGGTCGGGGTCAACTTCTTCTGTGGATACATTTCTGCTAAAAGAGATGCAGTTTTCGATGCATATTCTCCATATTTTGTAGAATTGACGTTTTCTTTGCAGTTTAAAACATTCAAGATCGTTCCCAATCTTTTCACAATTTGATTGTCAATTCCAGTGATTGTAGTTACTGCCTCATCATTTTCAAAAAATCTCCTAGAAGTGTTTCCATCGTTTGAGTTACCGTATCCGTGCTTGGGACAGTCTACTTTTAGTAAAACTTCTTTAAAAAAAGCATCCTGTATTTGCTTCTTTCTGATCTTTTCCTTATCCTTTATTGATGTATTTTCATCGAAGTTTTCCTCCTCTTGTGGTAGGGTATACGCCAGTTTTAGAATTGAATTGAATTGAATTGAATATTTATTAGTAGTATTTTTAATACTTTACATTACATTATATGTTTTGTTTTTCTTTTTACAAATTATATCAATAACTCTGATTAATAAATTTAAATATTTTTTATAAAAATTACAATTTCTCTTCTGAATAAATTTGGATTCATTTCATTCTTAATAAAATTTGGCATCATGTTGTATAGATTCAATCCTTTGTAGAAAAGTGATCTTTGCATTGTATTGTTATCTGGTCGTTGTAGTCTAAAATCCGTAGCGTTTCTTAAGTTGTATGGTTGAACATCCCCGACGTATCTTAGTTGTTCTACTAAATAATCAGGCGCCTCCCCCATTTTCATTTTTTGAATAAAATGAATTGTGTTTAGCTCTAATCTTTGTTGTATATTAAGCCATTTGAGTGTATCTAACATATATTTTATTGAGGTAAATCGATTGCATTTAAGTATTGCGCGCATAGCTTTATTTTGTAATTTTTGCATTCTTGATATTTGTTGTTCTGAGCAGCATGTGTATAACACAGTAGATCCAAATTCAAAATGTGGTTTAATCGTAGTATTGTAAATGTTTATTGCTGTTATAATTGATATTTTGTTTCTAATACGTTTAAAAAACCCGATTTTTTTTTCCAATTTTTTTACATATATATTCAATATGTTCTTTTAATTTTAAGTCTTTGTCTATTAGAAAACCCAGATATTTTATATTATTAACTTTTTCTATTATTACATCGTTAATTTTAAATGTTATGTTAAAGTTCATATTTATTTCCATTATTTTAGTTTTATTTTCGTTTAACTTTAATTTATTCATTTTTAACCATTTATTTATATTATCCATATCATTTGATAAGTTAGCGTGACATAACTCCTCCGTGTCCGCTTCAGTGAAAATCAGCGTATCGTCAGCATATAGAACAATTTCACATTTCTCCAAAACTTTTTCCATGTCATTGAAATAGGAGCGCTCCTAAAATTGAGCCTTGTGGTACTCCAAACTCATTTATCGTAGCATTTGATAGCGTGCCATTAACATTTGTAAATTGCCTGCGATTAGTTAAATATGACTCAAACCATTTCAATTCAGCATCTTGAATTCCGTATTTATAAAGTTTTTGTAGTAGAATATCTCTATCGATTGTTTCAAACGCTCTTTTAAAATCTAAAAAAATCGCCATTATTTTTTTATTCTTCTTCGTGAATTTCCATCTATTTATAACATAGTTGACTGCTGTTTCACATGAAAACTTTTTTCGGAAACCCGACTGATATTTTGAAAGTAGCTTGTGTTGTTCCATATAACTTTCTAATTGATTTTTAACTGTCTTTTCAATGATTTTTTCAAAAGCTTTTAACATATTTATTGGGCGGTATTCTTCACATCTTTCTGTATTTTTAACTTTTTCTATGGGTGTAACCATAGATTCTTTCCAACTATTTGGGAAAATTCCAGTTTCTAGTGATGTATTTATAATTTGCAGCATAATGTTGCCAGCAATGTCCCAGTTATCCAAAATCATATTGATTGTTACTCTATTGTAGTCATTTTAGCAAGAACTCCATACACCTTATCCTTGCGTGCAATGGTGACATTCCATATTCGTAATTCTCCTCGTTTGTAGAATCGTTTAAATTACCAAAGTTCTTCTGACTCTTTTTGCAAATCGGGCATGACAATGTTGAGGTTGTTCCTGTCAGTTCGTTTACGACTTTTCCGTCAACCATGGTCAGGTGGAACTCGTAATTGCATTCAATATATTTTCCTTCTCCAATTTGCAGCTTTGTAGGCTTAATCTTGCTTATTTGTTCTTCAATGTCCTTCACCGTGGTCCTTATGAGTTCTGCCGATTCCCTTGCAAACTGAAACATTATTGGTCGGCAATAATGCACTGATGACGGACGTGGATTTTTCCAGTGTAGGGAAACATCAGATTTTAGCCGCAAAGGAACAACAGATGCCATAAACATATTTCCGTCCGATATTGTAGCGTCATCGGAAGATATCCTTTGCTTATAAACGCTTTGTCCGGATGATCCATTTGCTGATCAATGTCAGTTTCTCAGGAAGAATTTTCACCTCATTTTCAGGAAGACTCTCCAACAACCGTTTTGCTGTATGGCCCATGAGATCCTGCAGATTGGCTTTCACAGAGACTTCCGTAAACTCCGTATGCAGTGGTCGTGAATTTATTTTGGCTTGCGTAATATGCTTGTATCCTGGTAAAACGTCAGCCCCGTGTCGCATCAAGGATGCCCGTAGTATCTCATATTTTTCTTTGGAAAGTTCTAAGTCCATAAACAAGGCTAAGGCTTGTTCGGAACCATACCTTTTAATGTGTCCGTTTGTGGGCGTGGGAATGCTTTCCTTAATCCTTTTTAGTCGCAGTGGGCTTGCATCAGCAACAGATTTTGTAATCTGCGACCTCACTCTTTCACTATCCTTTGTATATTTAATAGACAGCGCGTCCGATAAATGCTTCGTGGTCAAGTCATTGGTGGCCTCTGCAAGTTTCCTCTTTCTTGTGAAAATTGAACACTCCTCAATACTTTTTTTTGGCCTTCCTTTTGCTCCTCTGGTTGATGTGGTGGGTTTATCTACTGGCAATATATCCAGGATGGTGTCTTCATTAAGCCAGTCCTCGTATTTGGAGTTGAATTTCTGAATGGTTCGATTAGTTTTCACCCATTTTGCCTTAATATTTGCATATATCAGATAAAAATTATTTTTTATAATTTCGCTTCTCTCAATATTTCCGTATAAGCTATCAAGTTCTTCTAAAGCAGCTTCCGTGAAAAACTTTGGTGTGGTTGACTTTCTGAACAGTTCAAATAATTTTAAATTGTTCAACGCCATGTTTTCAATAACTCGCGGTTAGATGGTTGGTCAATAATAGCACAATCAGGTTTGTTGAAACCACGCTAAGTGTTTACACTTATATAGTAGCTGTGCATGACGCAAGTTTTTACCACCATGTTTTGGTCATTGATAAATTAGGTAGAATTTTCCAGTGTGCGCTTGGGTTCTTGTGGGCGGAGTCTTAACGGGGTTGGACTGTGCGTGGTGTGGTGGAGTGCTGGCCTACCTGCCTACCTACAGGGCGGGTGACCAATCACATCGTGTACAGGTTCTAAAAATACGAATGCGTGTGGACTGGATGACAATTGTTGCGTCCATTTTATCGCGTAATTTTGTTTTTCCAAGAATTGTTAGTTCTTTCCACGAATTCAGACAAAAAAGGGTTTTCATGTTGGAAATGATGGCATCCCATGCTGTCCGTACAGCTAATTTTCCCAATAATTCTATCATGAGAGCCAGTTACAGAAGTTTACGCGAGTTGTTTTTATTGTTTTACAAAATGAATACACAGTTGGTCTGGCCTGACCCATGTGTTACGAATGTGACTATAGAAACATGTGTATGACGGAGGGTTAATGATTTGATTTTTCCCACTCAAGAACCATGTCTTTTTTAAGTCTTTGACCTCTAGAAGCCAAAGGGGCACTTAGAGGCAGATAAAACCTTTGGAATTATGTAAAGGAATACTCAAAGAACATATTTTGAAAATATGGCAAATATAGAAAAATATAGATTTTTTTTATTTTCCGTCAAAGTTGAAAAATAGTGAAAAAACGGATAGTTTTTAAATAGTGTTTTACCAGGAGAAACACAAAGCAAACAGTTAATTTTTTTTATCATTATACATTTAATAAATACAAACAAAAAATAAGGCGATTCGTTACCTATTTTTCGTGATATTACACCTGAAATCGCAACAAATTGACTAAACATTGTGTGTTTTTTTGAAAACCGAAAGTCGGTCAACTTTGAACGGTTATATCTTCTAAACTAAAAATGTGATATTATTAAGAGTAGCATATTTGAAATCGTTGAAAAGTTTCCTATAACATGGGTTTATTCAAAACTTCGTCGGCGCACATGAAAATTTTGATTTTTGCAACCTCGTTTGCTCTACGGGCGCCACTGTGCGCCGGCACAATAGAAAATTAAGTTGGCGGCTATTGGTTTTTCTAGTTTTGTACAAATTTGGGATGTTTTTAAAATATCTGAACCAAGATGGATTCATAGGTGGTGTCCATCTGAACCTGATTTGCTTTTTCACATTGCAAACCACTTTCGAACTGTCAATTTCACATGTGTTTTGTTTTTGTATGTGTTTCTTTACATTTATTGTTGGTATACGTATGTGTTGGATTTGACCCAACGTAAGTGAGAAGCAAAAACAAAATGAATGTGGTTGTTGCCATCAACTACAACAACACCTGCGTCTACCATGAGTATTTTTTATCATGATCTGAACCTTTAAAATTGGATCAACTGCGTGAGCTTGAAAAAAGTTTTGTTGGCGGCGACGCGTCATAAAATGTTTGATCGGCTTCCGACTGTCAAACAGTTGATTTTTTGTGTACGTTTTTATTATGGTTGCATTTTTTTAGTAACTACATATCAGTGTTGCATCAAAAGTTTATATGAGGTAAAAAATTAAACTTCGCTTTCTAGAGATTATAATTGTGTGAGTAATCTTCTGGGTTAGCGCGGGTTAACGGAGTTAACACGGGGGTTACACGGTCAATTTTTGACTTTCAAGTTTCAATACATTCATACTTTTTTACTAATACACTCACACTTTTAAAAATTGAAAGGAACTTGCTTTCAATTTCTCTTTCAAGTCGAGTGTTTCAATCATAGAGTAAATATGGGTAGAGAAAATCTTTCACTCACCAAATTTCTGACATTTGTCCTCGTGTGATGTATACGTTTGATGTTGAAAAGAATTGCTTTACTAATACCAGATAGATGCAATGGTTCAAAACAACGAACAAAATAACAACAACGGCATTTCGTTTTGTGTGTTAAAATGAATGTGTTAAATACAACACAAATGTATGCTAACAATAACAGTCAATAAAAAAGTTTAAAACACATTTAAATTTCACAGTTTTTCACCAAAATGGCATGAAAAATTAAAGCAAGAAGTTATTGTAATTCCACCTGGTGTATATCACTTTTCGTCAAACATCTCTCTATCACACCGACCGCATCACGAAGAGTGTGAAATGAAACGTCAGATGAGAGAATAAGTTTATCTAGGTATGTATTAGTCTATGGTTTCAATTTTCTTTCAAGAAAACAGCTGATTACATATGTTATGAACAGTTTCTCGTTTTCTTCCTTACAAATATTCTGCCGTCATCATTTTTTGATTTCTACTTTTACAAATATTAAAATATTATAAATAATTAAAACTGTAGAGGTAATAAATATAATGATGTGTTGCGATTCATAGAGCTATACAGAAGACATGAAGGTTTATGAAAAATGAATATTGCTTTCAAGTTGCGTGCAGCCTACGTCACAGCTATCAATTTACATGAATTTTGACAAGCAGTATGTGTACAAAACTTGAAACAAAAACTTGAAAGTGTGGCTGCAGCGTAACCTACGAAATGCGTTAATCTTGGTAGGTGTAAATGCCGTATAAAGCCAGTCTTAGATTATTAGAGAAATCGTATACGTATAGTTCATTTGATGAGAACGAGTTGCAGAAAACATTTTTAACAAATCTTAGATTTCTCTAATTTTTAAATTTTTCTCAAAAAATTATGCGACGGGGTTACATTTCGAATGAAACGAACATAAATAAAGGAAACATTTATTTCGTAGTTATTTTTTTCTCAATGTTCCCAATTTTTTTTTCATTCCACTTTTATGTTATGGTTGTTGTATTTTATTTATTACTCGGCAGGCGGGTAAAACAGGCAAAACAATAGATTAATTTGTATATAGATTTGTTATCCGTCTCATCTGACGTTCCTCTTTGCGCTTCTTCAATTAGGAAACGAACTTCTGTCAGCAACATCGAACAAAATCCTCCATTTTTAGTTTTGTGCATTCACGACATTCATATATTTACGTATTTTGAACATTCACAGTAACAATAGCAGCTGTGTTTATCAAGCCTCAGCGACAGAATTCTTCTCGTGACGTTCAAACTTGCATATTCCCTTCACTCATTAAACCGATTAGCGAGTTGACAAATTTACATATGTATAAATTAATCTATGGGTAAAACCATACGAAATCTCAAAAGTTGGCCGCAGCATCTCTGATTTTTTGAAATTGTGCGATCTGGCTCGGGAGCCGCGTGCCAATTTGCGAACCCTGATTAAGATGATGAAATTGTATGGAGGTCTCGGATACAGAATACAATTTATGTCCTGGGCAATGGCTTTAAAAGAAACTCCGATTGCTAGCTAGAGTGAGAAGGCGAAACGAATGAGTAGTCTGATTGGTTATGCGATCATTGAAACGTCTCAGGGTTATTAGGTGGCAAAGAATATACGAAAACTAATGAGAAAACAAACAAACCCTATTTGTTGAGGACCCCGGCAAACGTTATAAGGACGATTTATGGATATGCACATGGAATGTAAGAACTCTATATCGATCCGGGGCAAGTATCCAATTGTCAGATGTCCTCGAATGTTATAAGGCTGACATTACCGCTATCCAGAAATGCGATGGATGGACATGGAAAAAACTGCGACTAAAAATTGAAGACTATCCGTCATATTGGTATAGGAAAGGATATAGAGAATGCAAACTGTCACATGGATGCCAACGATTTAAATAGTACATTTACCAATATGCCCACAACACTAGGTAATATAAATTACTACAATTTTAGAAACAATATGTATGATAACCTCAAAGGCTTCGAATTTAGTTGTGTGGAATAAATTGATGTTTTGTAACGTATTTTTGCAGTAAAATCTAATGTAATTGGTTCCGACAACATTGATCCGAGATTTATCAAATTGGTTATACCTTATATATTACCACACGTAACACACTTATTTAATGTCATAATCACGACAAGTACCAGCTCCGAGTACAGACCTATTGCCTATTTGGAATAATTACTTCACAAACAAATGAGTGCTAATTTATAATCCAATTCGCTAATGCATGAAAACCGTTCTCGGTTTTGCCCCAATCATAGAAGTCTCAAAAAATTTACGGCAAAACTTGGAGGATCGTTACATCTCTTTCTTGGTTCGTCTGGAACATTCCAAGGCCTTTGTAATGTTAGACCACATAACATTGTGTGCAAAGTTGAATGAGTTTTTTAATTTTTCATCTAAATAAATAAATGGTTTCCCATTACATCCCAAGAAGGGATTAGGGAGAGCTATTTGGGACCTACAATTTTACCCCGGTTCCGAACGATATTTTGAGAAGCTTTTTCATGGCTATGCACTCGATAGTGCCGCCGTCACTAAGCGAGCTGACCGCCCTCGAAAGAAATTAAAGGTGGTCAGAGCATGGATCGAACCCACGTTCTCATGCACAAGAGCCGGGCACACTACCATTGTCGTGGGTCTGACAGTAACTAAGGGTAAGACAAAGTTAATGGTTTCAACGAGCAGGGCCTCCACACGATTAGACAAAGCGTGAACGTTGATAACCGTTATAATTTCGAGATGGTGGACGAATTTATATACCTCGGATCTCCCGCAAATAAAAACAACAACGTAAGCCTTGAGATCAAGCGGAGAATTTGGCTTGCGAATATACTATGTTATTTTGAGCTAAGCAAGTACTTTAGAGGCAAAACCCTCTCTCGAGTAACGAAAGTCCAGCTATACCAGACTCTCACGCAACCTGTCTTGCTTTATGGCGCAGAATCCTGGGCCTTGTCGCAAGCAGACGAAACATCTCTGGGAGTCTTGTATGGCCCTATGGTGTACAGTGGCGAGTATCGGCGACACAAGAACCATGAGCTATCTCCCGACGTTGACATACATAGTTAAGTGGATCCAAATAACGTGATTGCACTGGCTAGACTATGTTAGTACTTATAGAATGGATGAAGACGAGCTTCCACGAAGGGTTTTCGAAACCGAACTCGAAGAAAGACGAAAAATAACCAAGATTTCACTGGAGGGATAAGGTTGACGAATCCCTGCGTACACTTGGTATTACCAACTGGAGAGATAAGGCAAACGATCGAACTGGTTGGCCAAATATGTTGTTTTGTAAGGTCCCTGAACTCCCAGTGTTGTTCGAGACCGGATAAGTAAGTAGTATTGGTCCGAGGTGGCCGTCGGTGGTGCAATGGTAGGGTGCGCGCCTCTTGTACATGAGATCCTGGGTTCGATCCCTGCTCAGACCACCTTAAAATTTCTTTCGGCGGCGGTCACCTCGCACAGTGACGGTGACACTTTCGAATATTTAGCCATGAAAAAGCTTCTCAAAATACCGTTCGGAATCGGTGTAAAACTGTAGGTCCCAATCAGTGAGTGAAAACTGGAAAGAGCACAACTCAGTGATTGTGAGAAGCTCTCCCCTGTCCCTTCATGGGATGTAATGGGAAACCATTTTATTTATTTATTGGTCCGAGGGTCATAAAGACGGACAATTGCCGACAAAACTATAAGCCTATATCTATTGAATGAATGTCAAGTGTCGGTACCATAGAGTAAATATACCTACAGGTGGAATCTCTCTCATCTGACGTATCATTTCACACTCTCCGTGGTGAAGTCAGTGTGATAGAGATATGTTTGACGTAAATTGACTTACTGTTGACTTAAATTTGTCATCTCGTTTTGTTGGAGAACTCTAAAATTTAAATATATTTTGGACTTTTTTGTTATAGTTTATTGTTAGTATACATTTGTGTTGTATTTAACACAACAATTTTTAAACCAAAACGAAACACCTTTGTTGGATGCTTTGAACCATAGATAAAGGAAATAAGTAGATATCGCAGAGGCGTTGTCAAGTACTACCACTAGGTGCTGTGTTGTATTTTTGTAACTCTCATTGAAGTTTCTCGTAACTTTCACTGACGTTTATTCAACACTGTGGGAAATTTGATACATACAAAAAAAGTATAATTTTCCAGATTGTGGTATTCGAACAACTAACTTATTTTTTTTTATGTCGTTGTGTTCCCCACTTTCAAGTCCAAATTTTGTTATTTTGATCATGTGTCTTTTTGTTTACTGTTATTGTTGGTGTTCGTTTGTGCTGAATTTGAGATCAGCGGACCACAAAACAAAAACAAAATCCCTGTTGATGTTGCCTACTACACTTTTTGTTAGCACCTGTTCTAAATACATCTTGCAAGGTATATTTTTTTGGGATCAAACGTAGTAATTATTGCATTCAGCTCCATCTAGAAAATATCACATTGAACAAGAAATGCGATATCGAGTTAATTCCTTTATCTATGCTTTGAACTAATGCTTCTATCTGCTATTATTAAGTTGATACTAATGTCGTAAATTTACTGTGAGAAGTGGTTAAAAAAATTACAGCAGACAGTTGTCCGAGGCCTTTGGCCACGGACTGTCCCTGCAGGCTGTGTCAGAGACACGGCCATTAAGTTTAACGTAGAATACGCCATCCGATAAGACAGAAAACATATATAACAATAAATGATAAATAATATAAGCAAATGAATTTATTGTTATATATGTTTTCTGTCTTATCGGATGGCGTATTCTACGTTAAACTTAATGGCCGTGTCTCTGACACAGCCTGCAGGGACAGTCCGTGGCCGATGGCCTCGGACAACTGTCTGCTGTAATTTTTATATTTACCAACGGCATTTGATTCAAGTCCGTTTAAAAAAAAAATATTATGTTCAATTTTTTTAAACTTAATTTAATTTATGTATTTTAATTAATATTTTTATTGAAATAAGTTCTGCGAATGTTGAGAGGGCCGCCCTAATATTAAAAAAGGTTTACCTTATCGAGTCTTCGCATTAGCATTCGAGCGTTGTGTGTAAGCTTTACGCTTTACAATTCAAAATTAATGTTACAACAGCTTTATTGAAGCTTTCGCAAAAAAGCTTTATTACGTTAGCTTACTGTTTGTTTCACTTTTTACTAGATACATGTTGCCAAGCAACATTAGCTTGCTGTTCGTTTCACTTTTTACTAGATACATGTTCCTAAGCAATGTTGAGCAACCAAAAACACTCAACCAAACACCACACATATGTTTGAGTGTATGTGTTTAAACAATTTTCATTTGAGAAATTAAAATACTAGAAATATATCAACCAATATGAAATGTATATCAAACGAAAGATAACATCTTCATTTACCTACAAAAAAAATTTTAAAAAAATTCATCTAGCCGTTTCCTCAAATTCAATGAAATAAAGATTACAACAATAAAAACCTGACATGACTCCTCATACCGTAAGGTAAGACGTATTCTACGTCAAAAAAACCGTTTCCCATTACATCCCATGAAGGGATTGGGGAGAGCTTCTCACGACCAGTGGGCTGTGCGCTTTCTAATTTTTCACTCACTGATCGGGACCTACAGTCTTTACACCGATTCCGAACGGTATTTTGAGAAGCTTTTTCATGGCTAAATACTCTATAGTTTCGCCGTCAGTATGTGAGGGACCGCCGTCGAAACAAATTTTTTTGGTGATCAGAGCAGGGATCGAACGCAGGATCTCATGTACAAGAGGCGCGCACACTACCTATTGCAGCACCGATGGCCGAAGTGGTTACTCTAGATATATTTACGCTATGCTCTGTTCTTCTTGATTCCTCAATCTTTACAAAATCTTCATTGATGAGTTCCTCCCTGGCCATATGATTAAGATCAAAGCCAGCCATGCTAAGAACCTTTAAAACTTGGGTGTGCTTGTTTTTATCTTTGTCGATCGTACGCCCAACTTATAGTACGTCGTCTACATTTATTACTCTGCCGAAATAATGCTTATTTATCAGACCCATCGTAAAGATGTGCAAACAGCATTAGAGTCTTCGACAGCCAAGCCAAACCACACCACTAAATATATCCATTGGTAAACAATAACCGTAAAGTAAAATACTTGAGAGAGAGACACCGTACGTATCCGATTAAACATGTAAATTTTAGTTGTTTTGCTGATCTCCATTTTTGTGATTTAGTATCGCATTTTTATTTTGTGATTATAGTATTAGTATTTTAAACACTAATTTTCTACCGTATTAAAGCTCTAACTTTAACTGTTTTTTTTTTAAATTTTATCAGATTTTACAATAAATACAAAAAAAAAAAATTAAAATATATCCTTAAATCAAGATTTAAGGATTTATTTTTATTCTGTAACTTTTTAATTTATTTCCCAAATTTCATGATGCTTACATGGGATATGTACTAGAGAGTAACATCAAGCTACTCACTTTCAAGATATCTTACTGTTCTATCGCCAAGAACACAGCAAACGAAGTATAAGAAACAAGAAAGAAATAGTAGTGTATTTGATCGTAAGCGAGACAAATTTTTCCGAAGCTAAACAAATCGATTACAAATGATGGAATGGGTTTTGCTTTCTACTTGTATTTATATTTGCTGTGTGTGGTTCTAAACAAAGACTACAAAGTTGTCTGAGGGCAATCATGGTACAAATACATGGTAGGAGCAGGAGACGTTGCTGTAATTGTAGGCAACAACAATATACATTTTATTTTGGTTGTGCACTTGCCTTCTGTCAAATTCACCACAAATGTATACCAACAACAAAAGTCACCAACGAAGTACAACAAAATACTTACTTATCCGGTCTCGGACAACCCCGGGGGGTCAGGGACCATACAAAACGAAGATAACATATTTCGCCAACCAGTTCGATCTTTTGCCTTATCTCTCCAGTTGGCAATACCAAGTGTACGCAGGGATTCGTCAACCTGATCCCTCCAGCGGAGTCTTGGTCTTCCTATTTTTCGTCTTCCTTCGAGTTCGGTTTCGAAAACCCTTCGTGCTGGTTCGTCTTCATCCATTCTACTGACATGGCCTAGCCAGCGCAATCGCGTTATCTTGATCCGCTTAACTATGTCAATGTCAGGATAAAGCTCATACAGCTCATGATTCATGCGTCGCCGATACTCGCCGTTGTGCACTATAGGGCCATAAATTTTTCGGAGTATTTTTCTCTCGAAAAGAGTCTGGTACAGCTGGACTTTTGTTACTCGAGAGAGGGCTTTATCTCTATTAAAGTGCTTGCTTAGCCCAAAATAACATCTATTCGCAAGCACAATTCTCCGCTTGATCTCAAGGTTGACGATGTTTTTGTTCACGGCAGATCCGCTACCTCGAAGTTATAACGGTTATCAACGTTCACGCTTTGGTCTAATCGCGTGGAGGCCCTGTTCCTTGCAACCATTAATTTTGTCTTGTCCTCATTTACCGCCAGTCCCACTTTTGCTGACTCCTCAATTCTTGAAAAAACCGCAGTAACTTCTCTAATTGTGCGCCCAATGGTATCTATATCAGCAGCATACGCGAGCAGCATGTGACTTTTGCTGCTGATGGTTTTATTCATGTTGACTGCAGCTTTTCTCATAATGATCTCCATTAAGATGTTAAAGAGATCGCACAATAGGGTGTCGCCTTGCCTGCGGCCTCGCTTGGTTTCGAAAGGTTCGGTAAGATCCTTACCAACATTCACTGCGGTTTTGGTGTTCGTCAAGGTCATCCTGCAAAGGCGTATGAGTTTTGCAGGAATACCAAGCTCAGACATTGCTTCATAGAGTTTCTCCCGTATCGGACTATCGAAGGCCGCTTTATAATCGATAAATAGATGATAGGTGTCGATTTGTTTTTCGTGTGTCTTCTGCAGGATTTGGCGTAGCGTGAAAATCTGGTCAGATGTCGATTTTCCAGGCCTAAAGCCACACTGGTATGGTCCAATCAGGTCAGCGATAATTGGTTTTAGTCTTTCGCACATTATACTTGATAGAACCTTATATGCTATGGATAAAAGGCTTATTCCACGGTAGTTGGCACAGATACTCAGGTCACCTTTTTTAAATATGGGACATACTACACTGAGACTCCAATCACTGGGCATGCATTCATCTAACCAAATTTTGCTAATGAGCTGATGAATGCACCTTATCAGCTCATCGCCGCCAGCCGATGGGTTTCCACTGCCCTTCAGGATCGTCATCGGGAGGGGGTGGGTTCTGTGCCAAAAGTTGCGAGAGCTTCCTTGAGTAGGCTGTGGCTACCTCTGATAATTGCAGCTTTCCGATTTCCAGCTTCCTCTGCGTCTGGTTTCGTACGATTTTCGCTCTACTCAATCTTGTGCGAACCTTTGCTGCTACCAGGTAGTGATCAGAATCGATGTTAGCTCCTCTGATCACTCGTACGTCCATTACACTGGATGAGTGCCTTCCATCAATTACCACGTGATCAATTTGGTTCTTAGTTCTTTGATCAGGGGATACCCAAGTAGTGACCATGTTTTTTGCCGCGGCAAAGTCAATCAGTCTCATACTGTCAGCATGTAGACTGAAATTGCCAATAGTTGGATTAAACACATTCTCCCTTCCTACTTTGGCATTAAAATCTCCTAGTACAATCTTAATGTCATGGCCAGGGCAGCGGTCATACGTTTCCTCTAGGAGCTCATAGAATATGTCATTGGCATCATCATCTTTCTGTTCTGTCGGGGCATGCACACAAATTAGGGAAATATAAAAATATTTCGCTTTTATGCGGATTGTGGCTATACGTTCACTCACAGAAGTGAACCTAGAGACTAGATGTCACAGTCTTTTGCCAACTACAAATCCGCAACCAAATTCATGTTTTTTTTCATGGTAACTGTAGTATATATCGTAGTTTCTTTTTCTTGTGCAGCCATGTCCTGTCCATCGCATTTCCTGGATATCGGTAATGTCAGCCTTATAACTTTCGAGGACATCTGCTAGTTGGATACTTGCACCGGATCTATATAAGGTCTGTTTGAGAACTTTTCCAGTAAAAAATATCAAGTAACTTTTACTGGGAGAGTAAGGCTGATTTTACTCTCTAAGTAAAAAATATCGCAAAAAGTAAACGAACGACATCCAGTAAAAAGTATCAAGTAATCAACATTTGTTTGTAAACAGCTGATTCATGTTTTCTTTTTTGCTTTTCGTTTCATTGTTTTCCCTATGTTCAGAGTAATTTGTTGACTTGTTAACACTGCACTTTGTTGGGAATCTAGTTTATTAACAAATTCTATTAAAATGTTCCAACAAATGTATTTTCTTACTTACCTCTGCCATTGTTAAATTTCTTCTTTGTTTTCAAAGTTTTGTTTATTTAAATAAAACAGCTGTTTAAAAACATATGTTCGTACTTGATAATTCTTACTGGCAAAAATTTCTCCAGTAAAAACTTGCAAGTTCTCTATCATTCAACTGTCAAAAATATTCACTCTCTGGCTCTCTCGTTGTTGATTTTATCGAGTAAACGAACACTATCAAGTAAGAAATGTGATAAATTGTACAAATTATCACGTTCTCAAACAGACCTATAGAGTTCTTACATTCCAAGTGCATATCCGTAAATCGTGGTCCTTATAACGTTTGCGGGGGTCGTCAACAAATAGGGGTTGTTTATGTTTTCTTGTTCGTTTACGTATTTTCACTGCCATTATGAACGGTGGCGGGAGGCAAACCCAGCCCACCGTGTTTTTGCATTTGACCTACTGCCAGGAACCTGGATTTTCTTCTTTTAGTTTCTATCCGCCGTTGGCCCGTATGTTTGGCTCATCCGGACAAAAGAATATGCCCCATTGTTTCAGTGACATCAGTCACCTACTAAACCTGATTTGATGCTCATTTGTTTCGCATTGCCCAGGACATACTGCGTGGAAGTAGTGAGCTGCTTGGACTGCCCAATGAAGGAATCATTTCTGGCCACTCCCAAGTGAATGGCAATCAGAAACTCTCCACTTCCACGGACAGTTCCATGTCCCATGTCCATGTACAACAAAATACATAAGTAAAAACAAAATCAAATCAGCTGTTCTAACGAAAACCTTGCCTACATGGTACAATATAATATGTAATAATATGTTCATGGTGAAGTCGTAAGAACAGCTGTTTTCATTTTTTTCATGAGGTTCTTCGCTTCGGCTGTTACACTCAAATGTATTTTGTTTTTGTACTCTTTTGCATTCTTGTGTTGTTAGTATGTATTTGTGTAGAGTTTGACAGCTGAACCGAATAGAACAAAAACAAAATGCCAGTTGTTGCTGCCTACAACACCAACAACACGCGCTGCTATTACCATGAAGATATTAGGTTTGTTTCTTTACTTTACCGCGGGAACCCAAATTTACCCAAAAGCTTCTTTATTCACAAATTGGGCAAATGAGAGCGATTTTTTGTTTCTCTTAACGTCAAAATGCGTTTCTCTTTTTACCGAACTTACCGACTTTTTCTTCGGGTAAGTTTGGGCAAATCATTGTGGAAATATTATTTGTGGAAAAATTAACACAAATGAAAAAAAATTATTGAATTTACAATTTTATTAACTTGAAAGGTGATTGCTTTGAGCATAGAATAATACATACCATAGAAGCTTTTATTCGCTCAATAAATTAAATGTCATAGGTACGATGGAAAGTAAACATTGGATGGTGGAAAATATGGGTTCAATAATACCAGATGGTGGCAATGTATACAGCGATCAACAAAGGAACAAAACCGATTTTCGTGTTTTTGTGGCAAACTAGTTGTGTTAAATACAATACAATTGTATACCAACGATAAAAGTCAACAAAAAAGTGCAAAATACATTACAAGTTTACAGTTCTACACCAAAACGACATGAAAAAGGTAAGTGAACACATTTTGTAACTCCACCTGGTGTAAGGTAATTTTAAATTTAATTGCTCTCATTTCCACAAACCTACGATGAAGAGTGTGAAATGAAACGTCAGATGAGAGAATAAGTTTATCTACGTATGTATTATTCTATGGCTTTGAGAGTGCTTATTTAAAGAAGATGGGAAGTGTGCAAATGAACAGTGAAAATTAACATGATATGGAAGATTTGTAGTCAAGCATATGTTTTGTGTTGTGAAAAGTGTTTTTTTGCGTTTCTTTACTTTTGGGTAATATTGAGTATTTGAGAGAGAATTTAGCTTTTACTCTCTTTTACCCAAAAAGTAAAGAAACAAAGCTATTATTGTACCATTCTTGCCTAGTTCAACCAAAAACGATGTACTAAAGAAGACTCAAAATTTCTCGACTCAAATGCCAGCAACGACTCTCTTACTGTCTTCATTGAATATTTCAATACACGAGCAGTATTTTGATGCCATTGTACCTAACTGTAGAAATTCCATCCATGTTTAAGTAAAATTACATAAAGTATGAAATAATCAAGATACATACATATGGCTCTAGAGAGAAATGCGTTTGAGTGAATCGTGTTGACTTTTTGGTTCTTTTTCTACGGCGCACAACTTGACGTCTACTTTTCACATTTATCATCTGACGTTTCATTTCCCAATCTTCATGGTACGGTCGGTGCGATAGAGAGTTATTTGACGTAAATTGACTTACACCAGGTGGAATTACAAAAATTGTTGATTTAAATTTGTCATGTCTTTTTGGTTAAAACTGGTAAAGTTAAACGTATTTTGGATTTTTTTTGTTATCTTTTCTTGTTAGTATATGTAAATAAAGGGTTTTTCAACAGAGACGCTACAAAAGTAAATCGATAGGGCCGTACTTCTTCCGTGATGATCAAGACCGGTACATTACTGTGAATGCGAATCGCTACCGTTCAATGATAACCGAATATTTTTGGCCCCAATCGAGTTCCATACATAATGGCATCGAACGTACTTTCACAGGAATAAAGAATTTCATTGGTATCTGAAACCTGTTTTGTTTTATTTAAAAAAACTTTTGTAGCGCTCTTATTGAAAAACCCGTTATATTTGTGGTGTATTTACACAAAAATGTTAACGCACAAAACGAAATGCCGTTGCTGTTTCCTTGTTGCTTGGTTTGAACCATTGTGTATTATTAAAGCACTACTTCCCAACATACAACGTTCATTTGCAACCACACCAAACTACGTAAATTTACTGAGAGAAATTGTTACTCTAGGTATATGCATAGCTCTATGGGTGTAGAATACCAACTTTTAAAAGCAAGCGTCGTGACCTTACTTCGTTGAAAGCTGATGAGCGACTAAATCAAGATGTATCTATTACAGATGGAAGCGTTAGAACAGCTGATTTACATTCTTTATTGTCATTGTGGTTCGACCTTGTCAAATGTAGTTTATAACCATTTCCAAGATATATCTAATGCAGTTGAAAACGTTAGAACAGTTGATTTAATTTGTTCTTTTCATTGTGATTGTTGCAGACTATTACAAAAATAGGTCTGTTCAGCTGATGCAGATGTTTGTTTTTGCATATTTTGTTTGCAATTACCAAGTCATGTTTTAGATTATGCGTCTTCCGCCTGCGTTAATCGTTAAATTCTCTTTTGAACACCCTTCGTAAATCATGAGCATTTACATTATGCGTTCTACCCATGGGTTCTTTGTCGTCTAATCGGCTATTCTGCTTCTTACTTACATTCGTAATAATTAAATTTTCAAACAAAGATGTCTGATTTTCATGTTGCTGATATTTAGTAATCCAAATTTCCACGAATTATTGTATTTACGTATTTAATTTAATATTTTTCGAATTATTTCTATTCATATTATACAAATACTAAGAAAATAATCTACGCAAATGATGTTCTCCCTACAAAAGCAGAAAGAGTGTGAAACAACATGGCAGAAATACGAAAGAGATTGAAGAGAAATATCAAAAATCCTCTCGAATTCTCGTCTCGTGGGTGTTTGACTACCCCATAGTCTAATTATAAAGTCAGAGCATGCGGTCAGCTGTTCAGACTTTTTTTTTGGTTTGTTTATGTTTTAATCGGTGTTTGTTTTGATGGCACTTAAGTAGTGGCAAACTGTTTCATCCATAGAGTAAATATGGGTAGAGAAAATCTTTCACTCACCAAATTTCTGACATTTGTCCTCGTGTGATGTATACGTTTGATGTTGAAAAGAATTGCTTTACTAATACCAGATAGAGGCAATGGTTCAAAACAACGAACAAAATAACAACAACGGCATTTCGTTTTGTGTGTTAAAATTAATGTGTTAAATACAACACAAATGTATGCTAACAATAACAGTCAATAAAAAAGTTTAAAACACATTTAAATTTCACAGTTTTTCACCAAAATGGCATGAAAAATTAAAGCAAGAAGTTATTGTAATTCCACCTGGTGTATATCACTTTTCGTCAAACATCTCTCTATCACACCGACCGCATCACGAAGAGTGTGAAATGAAACGTCAGATGAGAGAATAAGTTTATCTAGGTATGTATTAGTCTATGGTTTCATCTATTGTTTTGATTTGTATCATTCTTTATTAAACGTTAATGGTGTTGGTTGACAACTGGAAAGTGCCGTCATAACAATCAAAACAACAAATTTCTGTCAAAATCGTCTGGTTTTACAACAACACGCCATGCTTCGACTTTATTATTAGACTATGGTCTACCCCTATTGCTTCTTCCCACCTCTCACCAACCGAATACGAAAGTCTTGGATGAAAGCCGCGGGTGAAATGCATAATCTAAAGGGTGTCCAACTCAAAACACCCGCCAAGTTGTCAGGTGCTGCATTTACGAACGTGCTGTGCATCAGATGCAGAGCCCAACGCCTCCTGCTATAACCTGCAATAAATTAATCTTGGCAATTTCGATCAGCTGAGTTTGACAAGGTCTGCTTCTATTTTACTTATTTTGCTGTGGACTAAATGAAATTTGTCGATATTTGATATTGTCGTCATCACAAATGGGAAATGTTGCGAAATTATGAAAAAATTTCAAATCACATTTTTCTAATTCCATCAACAAAACATTGATAAATTATACTTAAGCCCAATTTCCGCCGCCCAATTTTGAATGTCGAAAAAATCTTTTTAAAGCTCAAATTTTCTGTATAATCGGAGGTATCCGAGGATCACGCGTTTTGTTCTAACGCCTATTACCCTGATTTAATGTAACGCACATTTTGACAATGTATGTAAGTAGTATAGATATATTGGGTGTGGTACTTAATGGTAAACTTAATTTTGATAGGCACATTGATTCGATTGTATCGCGAACAAACTTTGTTCTTCGGAAGTTGTACAACTCGAATCTAATCCTGCCACTCCATGTACAGCATAAATTAGTGCATTCTTGGATTATACCTAATATATAAGTATTAGAAGGCACACAAGGATGCGAGTAGGCACGTACTATTAAACGGAACACGAAACATGTTAATTTAGCTTTCAATGCAGCTATGCAGTATCTATTTTATCTCAATCTTCGTGCCCACGCCACTCGTTCACTGTTTCTGTTTATAAATCATATTGGAACCGGTTGCAGGCAAATTATTATACCGAAACTGTATCGACATGTGGATAAATCGTTTCAGTTTCGAGTGGATCGCATGTTCAAGGCACTATCTAGAAATTTGAAAACATTTGACATGTCTAATAGCACATTTCATGGAAAAGTGATTCAATATCTACAGTCCTCTACAGCTTTTGGTTGTTTCTCTTCTCATTTTTTTTCTTCCGAATTTTTCTCTTTTTTTCTTTAATAATGAGTGAGTCTACAAATTAGAATTAGAAAGCTGAAGCTCACTAATTTGGAAATAGATTATATACTAATTTTTGATCAATAAAAGTATAATAAATAATCCATGTACATACATATTTATGTAATAAGTTTTTTTTATAAAGTATATCAGGTGTTTTTTTAGCTGCATGAGAACTGAGAACTTAAAATGATAATAATTGTTTTTATTATAATCTGGTACATAATTTCATGCCATTAATTTTTTAAATATGATTTCCGACATATGCCCTCCGCGGCTACGAGTTACATGGTCAATTCGATCAGTCCAATTTGTGACTACTTACTACAATAAATCTGACCGTATGACATCAATGGTGGCTTCAATATTGGCTTCCAGTGCTTCAAGATTTGCTGGATGGTCGGCATAAACCAATGCCCCATAAAGAGTAACCCACAGGCATTAAATCGCACGAACGTGGTGTCCAGTTGCGCCGTCTTATTGGAACCAAATGTCGTTGATGTTTAGCATTCAGTAAGCATGGCTCGATAGCGCTCGCCATTCACCGTAACGGCAGGTCCTTGCTCATTTCGAATGAAATGAGGACCAATGATGCCGCCATTGTGTAAACCGCACCAAACAGTGAATTTTAATGGATGTTATGGTGATTCGTTAACGGCTTGCGGATTGTCTTCGCTCCAAAAACGTAAATTTTGCTTATTAACGTAGCAATTTAACCAGAAATGAGCTTCATCACTAAACACAATTCTTTGATAAAAATGCTCTATGAACTTCACGAACATGTTTTTGTTTTTTAAAGTAAATTTTCACAATTTTCACAATTGCAGCGTTAAACGATTCACGATGACTTCCCAAACCTTACTGAACAGAAATGTGAACACAGTAGGTCTGTTTCTTTACTTGCACAATTTTACATAAAGTTACACAAATTTACACCAACTTACACAAAAGCGTTTCTTTACTCCAAAATTGTGTAAATGAGAGAGATTTTTTTTCTCTTAACGTCAAAATGCGTTTCTATTTTACCCAAATTTACACAGACTTTTTCTTCGGGTAAGTTTGTGTAAAGTAGTGAACAATCAGCTGTTCGAAACGTCAACATGAAAACATATGTATTATTTGTGGGAAAATTAACACAAATAAAAAAAAATTATTGAATTTACAATTTTATTAACTTGAAAAGTGATTGCTTTGAGAGTGCTTATTTAAAGAATATGGGAAGTGTGCAAATGAACAGTGAAATTGACCATGATATGCAAGATTTGTTGTCAAGTATATGTTTTATGTTTTGACATTTGTTTTCGGGCTAAAAAAGTGGTTTTTTGCGATTCTTTACTTTTACTCTCTTTTACCCGAACTTTACCCAAAAAGTAAAGAAACAAAGCTAGTTTGACATGCTCAGCTGTGAAGCCATTGTTATCGATATCGATAGTTCTCATGCCGTTATATAAAATATAAGTGTCATGCTTATTACGGTTGTTGTCGTCGACACAAAACGACGTCGTCTTGTGGCGACAGTTGAAAATCGCTACTTGTGTAGTCGTTATCGATCACTAACGACGATTATTGACATATATTTGGTATTTTGTAACTTGGTATTTTTTGATATCAACATTGAATTGCAACGACTTTATTTCTGTCGACACAGTTTTTGATAATCACTTGAAGAAAATTCACAATTTTGTCTTAATTAAAAAAATCAGGGACCGTAAATAATGATTATGGCCATTTTTTAAATTAAAAAAATTGATGACATAACATATGTATGTACTACATACGAGTAAAAGAAAATTAATTTCATCATAATGAACTTTTTTGGACAATCTTTGCATTTCCGTCATGGTTTTTAAATTTTAGATTTTTACAGTTTTCTTCAATGGTAATGATTAATTTTGAGTAATATTACAACAATCAGCCCATAATCATTATTTTTATGCAACGATATTGGCAAAAAAGTCGAAAATTTAAAGTAAATTTTATTTTGACCGAGTTATATTATACAAATCAGGCCAAAATAATTATTTATGATTTTTATTTTTTTTTCGCTCAAAATACAACTCACTTTCAATTTACGACTTTTTGTGGGGTTTTTTACCAATTAAAAAATTATTATTTATGAAATAATTTTTAATAATTTTTTTTAATTTTCGCTTTGGTTGTTTCCTCTGGATTTGTTTTATGAGGATATGCAACGATATTGGCAAAAACCCCAAAAAAGTCGAAAATTGAAAGTGAGTTATATTATAAAAATCAGCCCATAATCATTATTTTTGAGCAAAAAAAAAAGAAAACTCAAAAATAATTATTATTTATGATTTGTATTTTTTCGCTCAAAACTAATGATTATGGGCTGATTTTTGTAATATTACTCAAAATTTATCATTACTTTTGAAGAAAATCCTTAAAATTCATAATACAGGGTCCCCCAAATAACTTTTTTTTTTGGAAAATGCTATAAAAAAAAACTATGAATATTTTCTCAAATTTCTTTTTTTATTTGAAAGTAATAATGGAAAATAATTTCATTCAAATGGCTGCCTCGGCTGGCCATGCAGTAGCCTACACGATCGGTCCAATTTTTAAACACATTATCGATTGTGTGCAGCTGTATTTCACCAATGGCTTCACGAACATTGTCCTTTAAAGCGTCAATTGTCTCTGGCTTGTCGGCGTAACACTTATATTTGAGGGCACCCCACAAATAATAGTCCAACGGTGTCAAATCGCAGCTCCGAGGTGGCCAAACGACATCAGCTCTGCGGCTGATAATGCGATCTTCAAAAACAAGGCGCAAAACATCGATTGTAGCTTCGGCTGAGGCACGTAGCGCCGTCCTGTTGAAACCAAATGTTGCCAATATCCTGCTCTTCAATTTTTGTGAACAAAAATTCGTTCAACATGGCCCGATTGCGAACGCAATTGACTGTAACGGCCACTCCTTGCTCATTTTCGAAGAAAAATGACCCAATTATGCCTCGGGACCAAAATCCGCACCAAACAGTGACTCGTTTTGGGTGCATCGGCTTTTCAATGTATGCGTGTGGGTTTTCTGTGCCCCAAATGCGACAATTTTGCTTGTTTACATACCCGCCAAGATCAAAATGAGCTTCATCTGAAAAGATGATTTTTTGGCAAAATCGGCATCTTCTGTAAGTCGATCGCAGGCCCATTTTTCCCATATTTCCCAGCGTTGTTCAAGCGTATACAAAACCATATTCGTTCAGCGGAAGGATAAAACTAATTATCTGTCAAATCAGACATAAGCTAAGTGTTACCATTCACGAAATAAGCACTAGTTGAAAAAAAAACGTTAGATGGCGGACCCGTTATAATCATTAATATGTAATTTTTATAATAAAACTCATAATGATTACAGTACAATTTTTAGTTCGCAAATTTTAATGGCGGTCGGAAACCCACCAAGGAGCGTTTGTAGGGGTGTTCCAGAGCAGGATCCGCTTTGTGCGTATTTTGAGTATGTAAGTGCAATTGTTTGTCTGACGGTAATGGCAAAGAACAAAGGGTTCGTTTTAATTGTAATTTTTAATAATTTGAACTTAACAAATAGTTACTGAAAAATATTATTGAGTATTTCATTGACATGCTATAAGCGACGTCCCTATTGTTGTAGTTGTTTTCTGAGCTGTTAAAACGACCACTGCCCTGAATTAAATTTAGCTGCTGGAACTAGCTAGGGGTCACTTAGAACTACAGGCTTCGGTGTCAAGTGTCGTAGCATTGCCTTGTAGTAGTAGCATTGCCTTGGCAGTGGTGGTTTCCTTGTTCCTCGTCACCCCAAAAGGTTTCGCGCCCTCTAGGCTCACCGTTTGGAGTTTACTGGCTTTCGTTGCTAGGAGATTCGCCATTTGATTCACTCCGGATTCTCAATGATAAATCCTACACCCGTTCATTCTCCTAGCTTTGAGCATCCGTATACTAGCGAGTGCCATCCCATCCTGCCAGGCGTCTCTAGTTGGCGTTAATAAGCTTTTATCGTTGCATAGCTTGCCTTTCCAGGATAGGGTATAAATACTACCCTAGCATCCTGCCAATTCTTCGGTGTGTAGTCGAATTTTAAGCATGCGGTAAAAATTCTCGCCAAATGGGTTATTGGGTCAACCTCATTTTGTAGGATAGCCGGTAGGATGTAGGTCCCGCCGCTTTATATAGGGAGAAGCTCTTTATAGATTTTTTGACCATTTTGTCCGTAACCGAGACTGCTTTATAGTCCTCCCAGTATACTGGTAGTTTCTTACGCGTGGCCCTGTTGTAAAGTCTACGGACATTCTCCCCCAAATTTCGCATTTCCCCTGTAAGCCAGGGGTTTTCTTGGGCCGACTTCCTTTCCCGAAGTGGGCAACTGTCTTCCAAAGACTCTACCAGTGCTTGCGTGGTCCTTGTCAGTTTATCGTCCAATTCAGCCCTACTAAAGTGGCTTTGTTTCCAATATTCAGTGTAAAAATGTCGTTAGTATTCAAAAATTCTACTAGGGTATGACCCCACGGTTACTGTTAGTACTACCCCACGACGGTGGTAAGAGTTAGAATCACTACCTATTAATACTTCTGTTTGGCCCTCTCTACTAGTCGTTGTAGTTCCGACGAAGGTGGTGGTGTCGTCGAATCATATGGTCAGTATACTGACGCCAGGTACATATTTCCATCTCCCTGTTGCAGCATAGTTGCATCCGATGTTGACATCTACGGAGAGAAGAGAAAACAAAGGTTTTTATGGCATAAGATACATGATCTCGGACGGGAGCCCGTCTTCGTATAGAATAGTTAGTAGTTAATATGATTTAATCCACTAACTTTGTCCCAAGTGGTCCAAGGTTCTTGTATTAAAGCGATGTGTATTTTACCTTTATTAATTTTATTGCGGGTTTGCCGTCTCGCTCCGGTGGAGGTTTATCTGGATGACTTCTAGCATTGGTCCTCCAGTAACAGGTCTTCCTGGGAGTTGGTGATGTCTTCGGTCACTTCCTCCTTCTTATTAAGCGGTGTCTGTTCTACTCGCTACATCCTTCTTCGCATTATCCGGTTGTGTTGCCCCGGTCGTAATGTCAATTGGCACTTTGTCAACTTTTATGTAGACAGCTTTGGGCACAAAGAACACCATACCTTTTGTTTTGGCAAGACCAGCCATGGATGCCGGATCTCCCTGTGGAAAACAACCGATTTATCCACGCTTAGTCCGGCGTTTTGCTTGCCAATGACCTTCAGTATGGCTTCCGATGCGAACGTGCTGCCTTATCCTTTGATGTATACAGTCGCCTTTGTCAGCCTGGGTATGTCTTTTCTCATTACCGCCTTCCCTGGGGGCAGAGATGTCAGTCACGAGCTTTTTTAGTGTTTACGCGCACTGTTGTGAGGCTAGCTGCAGTGTAAGTACTGTTGGGATCGAGTTTACGCGCCCTTTCCTTCCCGGCTGATTTAGCTGATGTGCTCGCCTTTCTAGTAACCGCATCGGTTTTACCCCTATTGTCCCTGGAATTCCTTGGATCACTCTGGGTAATATGGGGTTTGGGCGTCTCCGAGTTACCGTATGACGGGGAACACTTCTACCTCTTCACCGCTGATTTGACAGTGTTCTGATAGGGTGATCGGATTCTTTTCTCAGCCTCTGTTGAGGTCGAGGGAAGCACCGACAGATCCTTGGGAACGTCCTGTGTTTCGACTTGTTTGGCTGAGCCGTTTCTCTTCGATATCTTCCTGCGTTGAGCCCCCGAAAGCCGTTTAATTTGCGTTGATAGTTTTGCTATACTCTCTCTTACTTCAACAACCATTTTATTGACTTCGTCATTCTTCGGAGTGGCTAAATAGTAATGTTACTTTCGTTCGTTTCCACCGGTTTTTAAAGGCTGGGGACTTATGCAATCCCCCTTGGTTATGTCCGCATCGTCATCAATATTTTGGTTGCCAATGGGTTTTTGTGTGCATTCCACGTTCTCTACTACAGTGGTCAAGGCCCCACCCCCTGTAGAACCATGAGTATGATAATCCCAACTCTGCGGTTTCATCACCATCATCGACATGATCTCATGGTGCTGTAGCACAATTCTATCGTGGATTAGCGTGTGATCATTTTCAAATGCCAGTTTCGTATCGGTTTCGTTTTGTATTCCAGTTTCGTTTGCATTGTTTTCATTGTGTAGTTTTCCTGTATTTGTTTAGATTTTTTTGTGTTCTGTGTTCATGTTAGTCCCACGAGTATGCCAGTAAATATAGTACAGTCCACCGCATTGACGGCGTGAGTTGGACCGGGCGACACGTTACTACCGACCCGTGCCTTGGCCTTGGAGAGTTTATGTAAACACTAACTGGCCATCTCATCTCATTCGTAGGTTTGTCTTTCTGTTTCGCAAAATCACCTTCAAATAAATGTATGTTATATAGTTGATGGAATATTTATGTAAAATACAGCAAAATGGGGAAGACAAAATGTATGATAGAGATTTCAAAATGACGTCGTGAAAAAATGGTCTGTCAAAATTTTGAAAATATTTTTTCACTGAAATGTCAACCGTGAACGAAAAATAACATGTTAACAAAAAAATGTTTTAGTCTCATATTAGTCGTGTTTTGGGTACAAGCAAGCGATTATCGCTTGCTAAGTTGGAAAGAAATCGTCTGTTTAGCGATATGTGATTTTATTCAAAAATATGAAAAAGGGTTGAAAACAGTAAAAGATGTAAAAAAAAATTGTTTAAACTTCGCGAAAATGATTCGCATCGCTAAGTTTTCGCTAAGTGCTCCATACAAAACAAGCGATTATTTAAGCAAGTGGTGTAACCAAAACACGCTTATTATATTAAAGAAATATTAAAAAATATTACAGCCTAACTCTGCTGCCACGACGAAAAAACTGACTACAAATCTGAAATTGCTCCTTCTCTCTCTTGCCAACTTTTTATTGCATGTTTTCTTTGCTTGTACTTTTTATATACATATATTGTTTACATCTTTCTTCCCATGGAATGTATTTTACAACAACAAATAACTAAACTAAAAAGCCAACAAGAAAAACAATGATCGATTAGCGGGGTTTTTTAATTTTCTTTTATTGATATTCTGATGTCACGTGGGCGTCTGTAACATAGAATAATACATACCATAGAAGCTTTTATTCGCTCAATAAATTAAATGTCATTGGATGGTGGAACATACGGGTTCAATAATACCAGATGGTGGCAATAGTATACAGCGATCAGCAAAGGAACAACAACCGAATTTCGTGTTTTTGTGGCAAACTAGTTGTGTTAAATACAATACAAATGTATACCAAAGATAAAAGTCAACAAAAAAATGCAAAATATATTTAAATTTTTCAGTTCTACACCAAAACGACATGAAAAAGTTAAGTGCACATTTTGTAACTCCACCTGGTGTAAGGTAATTTTAAATTTAATTGCTCTCATTTCTACAAACCTACGATGAAGAGTGTGAAATGAAACGTCAGATTAGAGAATAAGTTTATCTACGTATGTATTATTCTATGGTCTGTAAAGTATAATTTTTTTGCATAACTTTTAAGTTGTCAGTTGTCAAAAATTTGGATTTAAAGAGCGTTTTATATATAGAATTTAAAATAAAATTGCTCAGAAGTAAAAAAAAGTAAGACGAAATAGGTGTTTAACTTCAAAACTTGTCACGTAACGTCACTAAATTCAATTGTAAGTGCAGTTTCCTACAAACTTAAGTATAATTATTCTAAGTTATGTATGTTTTAACATACAGGGTGATTCAGGAAGTTCCGGACAAATTTCTCCAGCGTATTCCTTGGCTCATTTCATGAAGAAAGTACACTAGGACCATGTCCGAAAATGCAAGGGTGCGAAATGGCAGCGGGTTCAAAACTTTCGGATTGGCGATCGGAGGGTAGTATGGTAAAGTTGCTAACTTCTGAGCCAGTGGTCGAGCTTTATGGAAAGGTCTTTAAGAGGCCTTTCAGAATCAATAAAAACAAGTAGAAAAAAGTCAGATCGCCGAGATACAGAGCTTTCGGAAAAAAAATGGAAAAAGAAATTCACATAACCTCAATTTGCTCAGCCAGATGGCAGGTAACTTATGAAAGATAGCCATACCTCTTACCTTTCCAAAATGACATAAACGTAGCCCAGAGGTCTTACCGTTCCAAAGTTCTGACAATTTCACTGAAATGCAAACATGTTTGTTTTTGTTTTTGGAAGCGAAATAACAGCACACATTTATTAGTTTTTGTAAATTAACACGTTTAAGATTTTATTTTATTGAAATTTTTGGCTGAAGAATCAAACACATAAGGAAAAAAAACATTTGATGTTAAAGGAAGTTTTCAATGTGGTTCCCATTTTCTACTAAACACAATTGCAGCCGTTTGCGAACCACATCCGCCACGTTTAGTTCACTCATCTTTTCACGAACTTTCACCGGAGCTTCCTCAATGCGTGCAAGTAACTGCTAACGATTGTGGATCTACACAGAATACACACAATCTTTCATGTAGCCCCACAAAAAAAAGTGTGAGATCTGGAGATCGTGGCGGCCAGGCGATTGGTCCAGCTCGTCCAATCTAACGTGGAGGGAAATTGGTGTAAAGCCAATTCCGCACAATAAGCCCGTAATGCGCTGGAGCACCATCTTGTTGGTAGAAAACATGATTTCGTACCGCAACAGGTAATTCCTCTAGGATTTCTGGCATGACTTCTTACAAAAAAGCCAAATAATTTTGCGAATTTAACCTGGGCGGAAGTACTTTTGGCCCAATCAAGGTGTTGTCGATGATGCCTGACCAAACGTTGACGGCAAATCGGTGTTGAAATGCTGTTTCTTTATTGTTGTGGGGATTGTCATGGGCCCATTCGTGCAAATTATGGAAATTAGTTATGCTGTCTCTCGCGAATTGCGCTTCGTCGGTCCACACAATCGAACGTAAAAACATAAATGCGTGTACATCACGTTTAGAGTTCTGTCGTTCATGAACTATATAGTTCATTTAGGGTGACCAGACAGCACCCTTACGAACATAATGCACATGTTCGAAATGGCAAGTACGTTCGTGATTGTTATGTCTGGGCACCTTAAATGAACGAGTTCGAGAACTAGTGAACGAGTTCGACACAAGTCTAATCACGTTGCAACATCTAACGGCAAAAGTTGACGCGTAGTGGCAAATCGGCCGCCAAGAGTTCTTGAACTGGTGTGAAATGGAATGGATGTATTTTTCTTTGTGAAGGACGCGTCATACTTTTGATTGTGTCACACCAACTTGGACCGCGATTCGTCTTGTGCGTCGTGTTGTTCATTTCCGGGACGCTCCATTTGTGTAAATAACGTACCTTCACGAAATCGGCGGTGCGTCTCACTGACTGTTGTTCGGTTTGGTGGTCGTCGATTAGGAAAATGTAATGCATATTCACGCGTAGCAGCTCTTGCATTACCATCGCAGAATCCACACATGTAATGAATGTCTGCTAATTCTTCGTTTGAATAAGTTGCCATTTTTACTAATTCAAAACACAGCAGCAGAGATTAGCGTAAACTTTTACCTTTTGTCGTTATTCACTTTTAAAAAACCGGACAGAAATCACTCGCACTTTTCGCGTTCGTAGACACTTGTTGAATGACAAAATTCTATCAATGAATACCTATAAATACTACTTACTTTTTTAGGCACTGATGAATGGACTGGAAAATAAAATCTTAAACGTGTTAATTTACAAAAACAAATAAATGTGTGCTGTTATTTCGCTATTATTTTAGATCATTTTGGAAAGGTAAGAGAAAACATAAGTTACCTGCCATCTGGCTGAGCAAATTGAGGTTATGTGAATTTTTTTCCGAAAGCTCTGTATCTCGGCGATTTGACTTTTTTTCTACTTTTATTGATTTATTGATTCTGAAAGGCCTCTTAAAGACCGTTCCAACAAGCCCAAAAACAAAAAAAATCCGACCACTGGCTCAGAAGTTAGCAACTTTACCCTACTACCCTCCGACGCACCTCCATTTCGCACCCTTGCATTTGCGGACATGGTCCTAGTGGACTTTTCTTCATGAAATGAGCCAAGGAATACGCTGGAAAAATTTGTCCGGAACTTTCTGAGTCACCCTGTATATGCGAATCACGTACATAGCACAGCTGTATAGCGGAGCGATTGAAAGAAGACCCACCAAGGCTAGAAGCTTATTGTCAAAGAAAAACGGGAAACTTATAAAGGAAAAAAGAAAGATCGCCTAAGGCAGAAAAAAATGCGAACGTGGATGGATCAATAAGTCCGTGACTTTTCGAACTTCCCTCGTAGTTATATGAAATGCAACACTGCTCCCATCAAGTACCACCTGTTAATAGACTACTGTCCAATTTTGAGCAAGTTCCGTCATTTACTTTTACAACTGTTAAAAACATACAACATCGTGCATTTTTTTTAAAAATGGAAAAAAGTGAATTTCGAGTGCTCATTAAGCATTATTTTAAATGGTCGTTGTGGTCGCATAAGTACAAATGACGCTAACCGTTCTGGACGGCCAATTGAGGTCAATACACCCGAAACTGTCGAAAATATCCACAATATGGTGTTGGCCGATCGAAGAGTACAAGCGCGTGATATTGTTGATTGCATAGGCCTTTCATATGGCAGTGTGGTTTTGATTTTAAACGATTTTATTCATGTAAGCAAACGTTGGGAAAAGCATTGAAAAGGGCAGAAAAAGATTTGCCAGAGGACTTACAAAAAAAAAATACAAATTATGAATGCGTAATATAAGAAATATGCGGCGTCAGTAAATGTTGAAAATAGATTTGATCACCCATTGCAATACCAGCAACAATTACAAGCAGTGAAGGACTTCTACATGCGTGAAGATGTTCGCGTCCAAGCTGCAGGGCAGAAGGAGACTCTAATTATTGATAAAGTAGTAGTTCCAAAACGGTTTATGTTGCTGACCGTATCTTAAGCCTACGAATTATATAAAAATTAATTTACTGACAAAAGTGTAAGCAAGTCGACGTTTTCAAGACAAATTCAACTTACCAACAAAATGCCGCATAACATGTGTGTATTCCAATATCATGCAAATTTTGGTATTTTGCTTGAGGGCTGCGTTAAAGTTGTAACAACATTTTTTCCTGATTTCGAAACCTTCCTTCAATCTACTTGCTGTAACATACATGATGAAAACTGCATGACAAACGCTTGTAAAGATTGTGTTCAAGACATAAAAAATTAATTTTGGATAAAATTCGAGAAGATGTGAAATGGCAACATTGGAGGAAAGTTGATTCTCGAGTAACTTTGACACACACTATCGCTTATTTATCTGATTACATAAATGACTTGGAGGTGCAGTTACCCTCTTAAACTGAAATTTTTGTTAAACGTGCGCAACAAAATTATTTTGACACTAGAAAGACAAATATAAAGCCAGGGAACTAATATTCCAAGTCGATTTCGATGAAATTATCGACTTGTTTGTCAGAATGAAGTCCAAAGTGCACACTTTAGCTATGGTAACAATTTTTACATGGGTAGCCTGGTTATGTGGTGAAACTAAATCCTTTGCTATAATTAGTGGCAAGTTAAGCCAATGCAAATATGATGTACACTGCTTCATAACGAAGCTTATACAAAAGATACAAGAGAAGAATGGGTATGTATTTTGAAAATATCTTTATATTCTCAGGCGGGAGCAGCTGCCAGTTTAAAAATAACTTTATTGAATGGAACTACTTTGCAACTTCTCATGGTAAGGCGGCAGTCGATGGTGTTGGAGCTGTGGTCAAAAGCAAAGTTTGGTAGTTAACAAAAACAAAGGATATTATTTTGCATGATGCATTATCGTTTTTTGAATGCGCTCGGGACCACATAAACCGAGTTCAGTTGGTATATATTTCTTCACAGCAGATTGAAGAATAGTATATTCCGTTAATAGACAAATGGAAAGCGTTGTCAAATATTCCTGGCATTCACAAACTACATTCCATATTATGCGAGGAAAATTCAAATATGAAAGTTGCACGTACTTCACATCATCGACTTCGAAACATTTATTATGTATTTATTTATTAAGAACATATTTTACAAATTCATTTATAAAATACTTAAAATAAAGCGCTGGGTGACTAAGACCATGTGCGCTCAGCAAATGTTAAATTGTTTTTGATGTAACAACAATGATTTTGATAATTACGGATAATAAATTTATCGGAAGTAAGATTTCGGTTTCTCGGTTTAAATATCACATATGTTATGTATTCGAAGTGAATGACGTATTTTAGGCAATTTATCTTTCAATGTACAAGAGAGTACCTCAGCTATCGTTTCATCAATCTTTGACACTTGGCAGTCAGTAATAATATGCCCTACAGAGATTACCTCGTCGCAAAAACTGCATTTGGCGGAATCTGTTTTCTCATAGTAGTGCTTTGTGTTAAATAAAGCCTTGCCAACTCTCAGGCGAGCAAGCAAAATACAATCGGATCTACTTAAACTGTTATTATAACAGGTGGCGCAAAAGTAATCCTCCTATCAGAAAATGCTATAAATTTTGCGATTGGCCCCTAATGTCAGTTCTGTTTTGACATTTGTGTAGTAAACACATGCGAAATACACGTTAATAAACAATGTTACGCTACACTGCTCCAGAACGCGGAATATTGCTGACTATTTATTTGACCAATAATCGGTCGGTGACTTTGGCACAACGTGAATTTCGTTGCAGATTTCCTGGCCGTCCAACGCCTACTGGTGAAACACTGCGACGTTTAGCCGCTCGCCTCGAAGAGACTGGCACAACACGAGATGCTGCCAGGCGTGGCAGACCCTGGAGTAGCCGTTCTGCAGAGAATATTGCTGCTGTAGCCGAGGATGTCATGGAAGCGCCGTCGATGTCATGGAAGCGCCGTGAGCGCTACAGAGCAATGATCAACGAGTTCTTTTTGCCGCAACTTGATGAATTGGAATTGGAAATCATGTGGTTCCAACAGGACGGTGCAACGGCACACACTGCACGTGCCGCAACCGATATGCTGAAGGATGCATTTCCCGGGCGCCCAATCTCCCGTTTTGGCGATTTGCACTGGCCAGCAAGATCGCCTGATTTGACCGCTCCAGACTTCTTCTTGTGGGGCTTTTTGAAGTAGCGGGTTTATATCAACAAGCCTCAGACTCTTGCAGCTCTTAAAGACAATATCCGTCAAGAATGTGAGGACGTATCGCCGGAAGTTTTGGCCAAAGTGATGGAAAATGCCATAAAAAGGGCTCAAATGACAATCAACTGTGGCGGCGGCCATTTACATGACATCATATTCTCGACTTGATGTAAAAAAAATTAAAAGACCAAATAAAAAAAATCCACAAGAAGAATCAAAGTTTTTAATTTTTTTTTTAAATTACAGCCAAAAAACATCGGAAGTTTACTTTTGCGCCACCTTGTATTTTGGTATTTTATGGAGTGAATTAATTTATCTAAGAAAAACGTTAGCCTGGTCCCATGTTTGTTGGCGCCTAACTATTTGCAATGTTCTGAAGGGATTGTAGAGCGCCTTTGGGTGGCATGGCATCTCCGATATGTGGGATAAACCTAATGCGTCTTTAGCTTCTATGTACGCTCGTTCGTTGCCTGGGATACCTGTATGGGCTGGAATCCATATAATTCTAATCTTATCGTAAAGAGTTGGAGGTAAAGACAAATATTCATAGTCTCCTTTACGATTTTTCTGAATTGCCTTGGTGACACTGAGGCTATCAGAACATATAATAGTTCTCCCCTGTTGATTTATGGCAAAATCAACAGCTGTCTGTATTGGCGTCAGCTCGGCGGTAAAAATTCCTGTATTATCAGGAAGCCTTGATTTCAACACCGTCTCAAACCGGGATTCTGAAATTTGTCTTATTATCGAGTAGGAATTAGATCCATTATCGAAAGAACCATCTGTGTAGAGAATGTCCTTTTTGTGCGCACTCAAGCTAACGTCTATATGGACTGGTACTCGTTTACCGACATGGGCATAGGGTTTGTTCGGAAAGAATATTCCAAACTTGCTAAAGAGCTTTATTATTTGACTTAGGTGACCTCGAGTGTATATCTATGTGACTTCAAAAAACGTTGTGGAGACCATCTGATGGATGCCATTTTTATTTGATGCCATTTTTATTGAACTATTTTGAAGTAGAGTATCAAAATCTTGAAAACTAGCCTCGACTCTCAATGACTCAATGGGCGTTGAACGTAAAACACCTGAAGCAGTTCTAAAGCATTTATTAATAGCGGTGTTTACTTTGTCAATATATGACTTCGAGGTCCACCCGTAAATTGTAATACCATGCATAAGAATACCCATTGTTAATGATCTACATACATATGTCTAGAGCAGTGTCGATATGTGGTCCCTTGGTCATAGAGCATATGAGTTTCATCAGATTATTAATTTTCCCCAGTTTCGTAGTTAAGTGCTTAACATGTTGAAACATTTATATTGAACTAAAATTTACGTTTTGTTACATTATCTTCCCAGCGGCGGAATTTGCGAGGCCTTCCACGAATAAGGCATGCGGAATCATCCTTTGGTAATGCCTACTTTAATAATGCCTGCGAAATGCATGATCTTATAAGGCTTCCACAGGCCTGTTAAAAGAATGCCAAAAGACGCTGTTGTTCATGAAACCCTGTCTTTCCACATGTTCGCAATTCGTCGTTGCAAAATCATATCGTCCGATAGCCCAGTAGATAAAGCGTCCGATTGTAAGTTCTAAGGTCGTGTGTTCGATTCCTGTGGCTGCAGAATTTAAAAAAAATCATTTATAAGAATTACAATTAGTTAAATTATAAATCTGAAATATGAAGCTAATTTCCATATATATTTTTTTATTTTTACGTAAGTCCTTCTAAATCTACTCTTCTTGCAGGCCTTCTAGTAGAGAGGGATGAAAGGCCTTGCCTCCCAATCTCACGCAATGTTAAAAAGAAAGGAGGAGGTAAGGTGTAGGGAAGGCCTGTCGTATTTTAAAGAAGGCCTGTTCGGTCATGATTTCAGGCCTTCCAGGTCATGACTTCCGCCGCTGGGTTTGTTTAATAAAGGCTAAAAATCAAAAATATGTGAACAGTTTCTGGATTACAAATTAATGTTTATATTTGTCACGTAACGTTATGTCAAGTGACGGTTTATGTTTGGGCATATAAAAAAAACTACATACAATTTGTCCACTTCGCGGCCGCGAATATTCAAAAGTCAAAAGTTCACTTTATATTAAAATTACTTCCATCAAAATATTGAATCGCTTTTCGCAGATTTTTGCATTTTTATAGATGCAGACGGAACCCACTTCTATTTGTGTCACGTGACGAACGGCGTTGTATTAGTTTATATCTTACGACTAAGATTTCAATGGTTTACAACTTTTACACTGAATAAGTGCTACCAAAACACTATTCGAAAATTAAAAGAAAAAAAATTACTTTTGCTTCATTTTTTTGCAATTAAAGGCGTACGACTGTCACGTGCGTGTCCCTGGAAATGTCCATATGTTCAGCATGACACGTCGTTTGAGCTCCACATTGCCCAAAAAACAATTTTTTTTCGAAAACGTACTAGGAATCGAAACTTCAGCGGACGGTAGGGGACTATAAGTACCCTCGTATAGAAAAGTTTTACGTTCCCGTAATCACCTCTTTAATACGCGTCGTTTGAGACTCCCACATTTGAAATTCCATAAAAGCGTTTTTCAATACACCCTAATGCACAATAACGGAATGAAATATGTTTAAGCAATTACATTGACCATATTATATTATATGTATGTATTTTTTTTTCTTATAAAGTTTCAGACTGAAGGATACTTTGCAAATATGGATTCTTCAGTTAAAATTAAGGACAGCACATGCAATTCCTCTACGACAGCCTCAGTTATTGCTAGCATCTGCAGCAGTGACAGCTTCAGTATTTTCCCATCTCATCATCTCGATTTGGCTAGTACCAACAGCATCGAACTAAATGCTGCCGCATCGCTGAGCGACGATTCAGGGGTACCCCTAACAACAAACAGTTCAATATCGAGTGGTGACTCATACCGTCTGGGTCTATGCAAATTTGATATAGAGGTAGGCAGTGTAAACTCGGTAAACCTGTTGTTTTTGACTGTAAAATATTTTTGCTTCTCTGTAGATTGTAGAAAGCGATGGGGAGGTATCGCAGTTTGATTCACTGGATAATTGCTCAGAGGGAGGTATGAGCGCCGAGAATTTCAACACCTTAAAGAAAGGGCCTTTGGCCCCGATTGATCCTCCACCGGAATTTCAAGACTCTCCACAGACAACACTTGTGCGATCAATGTCAAAAAATCGCGTAGGAAGCTTAAGGCGTTGGACGTCATCTCAGTCTTCTTTCGAGCACTTAAAGGACCACGGCTCAGTTGAGACAACCGCTCTAAGTACGGCCACAATTGGCAATGGATGTGTCGACAATGTTGTGAATACATCCAAATACATGCTAGACAATGATAGGACAGATAGAGATATATATACAATTAATAAGCATTTGTACTCAAGTGATTCTATACTCAACACACATATGGATAACATATATGATGAACCAAATAACGTGCTGAGCTCTTCGTTGGGCAATAGCATCGACGTTTTGGAGTCTGATTCACCATCTCAGACTCTGCCAACACCCCCACCCCCGGTGTCAATTGTCAAAATCAAGCAGACCCTGTGTCCTTATTTTCAAGATCACACGCGGTACTTTAAGGCCATACCATCGGAGCAGGACAATATCACAGCTGCTGTACAGAGGTTCAATGTTTCCGGCCTGTCCGAGATCCATGATTACGATCTCTATTATGGAATTAAACGAAATGCATATCAACAATATGATAACAGTTTACAACGAAAAATCATGTACAGTCCTCTAAGTAATTCCCATCACTGCCACAATCATATTTATCATTCTGGTAAGATGTTATTTACCTTATAAAATCATGAGCGAATCATGTGTTATCACTACCTTTCTACTTTACAGGAGTATGCAGCAATAGACCAAACTCAAGGAACTCACTAAACAGTCGCCTTTCCAGCTCCCACAATTCATTGAGCGTGTCGTCTGCCAACAAGCCAGATGATTCGATCTTCATTACTCAGGCCATGTCCCATGATGCACTTTTAACCCGAGAAATATCCGACTTTTACAACGTACCGATCGACTCCGATATATACGCTTTGCCTGTGGACATGATAAAGTCGGAAAAAGAACGGTCACAACATATCCATAGGCATAGTGCACACTCAGAGACAACAACTTTTGAAACCAAAGAAACAATCGCATCGAGCAGTTGCAGTAAGCACACAGTAGCCAAGTGCCATCATCAGACGAAAGCAAATCGAAAAAATAAAAATAAACGTAAAAAGCGATCCGGTGTAAATTGTCCTGAGAATGGGGAAAGTAACGATCGTCCACCCAGCCACATATCTACCAGTACAACTTCAAGATATACATCAACTTTTGTCTCCACCTCCAGTATACAAGAAGATAACAATATTAGTAACGCAGAACCACTACACATGAGTTTGGACGAAGTAAAGCAGTTCTATCACACACTTTACTCTGAGACAAAAACGAATAGTTCCGATGGTGGCGGCACATCACAGCTACATTCTAAGGCTGCGAATATCAACTTATCGTCAAAGGCATCCAACGAGCCCATATGGAACGGGTCAACTGTGCGGTCTCGGAGTAGTAATTCAACTTTGGTCCAAGGCCGACAGGAAAAGTCTGTTGGCTCTCATACCAAGAGCAATAATGTGTCTCAGAAGAACATTGCTTCTGATTCGGAAACCCAGTCTAATAATAACAACAATAACATGATCGCTGTCAATAATCACAACAATCAGAACCAAAGCGCGTCGCAGCAAGCAAATGTCCACCATCTGAATGACAAAGAGCCAGCTACGCAAACCACCCAATCTATACTCAAGGCAAACATTATACCTCCAAATGAAAAGAAATCGCAGTTTACGTTGAATTTAAAACAACGATTTTGTAGTATCTTCCGCTTTCGGAGAAGTCACAATCGCTGTAGCAGTAGAAGCGATTCTAATGACAATGACGAAAATGTTTCCAGCAATGAAAAAATTCCAAGCATATCGAAGTCAAACGAAGATAAACGCAAGAAATTTCAATCAAGGGCTCTTCCTCCTCTGCCAAAAAAAGGTAAATTCAATATGTAATACGCCGCGTGTGGCATGGAAACCTTTTCTATTGTTGGCATTTATTTCCTAATAAGTACATATGTAGTGAAAGATAAACTTATTTCACCTAGATGGCGTTTAAAATTCTGTCCGACGAAAGAAGTTTCCATTTCACATGGTGCGAATTGTTTTAAATTTTGTAATTGTAATGCTAATGAAAATATATTTTCAATTTAATGTCTGCAGAAACGGTAGAGCAAGATGTTAGTAAATTTGACGATAAAACGAATGATAAGGATGACAAGAAAAGCGAACACCGTTCATTTCATTTTACTTCCAGCATAGAGAAAGTTAAAGACGTAAGTAAAATCACATAGATATGGTTTTTTTTTTTATTAAGATTTTATATGCCAAAAGAGTTAAAAAGTAAGGTAAATGTATCAAATCGTTTCGCTGCCTTGGTCAATTTTAAAAACTTGGTGTATTGAAATTGATGTGCGTGCAAATGACAGTTAAGGAGGATGATAATATAGTGAATCTTTTGCAAACATCTTTACAAATGTGAATTTAAAATAACTAGCCAGAAAGCTGTACGCGCAAGATGATCAATTTTTTAAATTTTCAAGGATTTATCAAATATACAAAGATTTCTGGAGGAGTAATGAAACGTAAACCTGACACACCAGCCTACACTGAGATTTTAATAAAGTCAAATTTATGTAGCAAAATGGCTTTAGACTCTTTAATCTATTTGTAAATATCAATTTTTCGTACTCACTCCATTCGACATTAAACACCATTCGACCTTAAAAGTTTGATTTTAAAACCGGATAATACTTATGTATAACCGCGCAAAACCGGATAATACTTATGTATATGATTTTTCTGAAGATTCTTTTGTAATAAAATACCATTGTGTAACATTTTAAAATTGGTCGGGTTTTTCTCCTTAGCCCAATTCGTTTCGAATTAGGGGTGTTGTTGTTGTAATAGATTTCCACTCATTCTTCCTTGGAAGATATACAAAAAACTTAGCAGTGACTGCCCTAAGTGCCACTGGAGATGGCGGTGGGGAGCTGGAGAAAGTGTGCAACCTCGGTAGAAGTCTCCCATTATCCGAAATCGCGGGTGGGTGTTCATTAAGGACGCTGTTTCTAGAATAATCATCCGACACCGCCGCACAGTGCTTTGTCCTGTGTTGTAATTCGCAGATTCATGAAATTTTGTGTGAAGTTATATTTGGTGAAAATTAAGAAAAATACAAAATTAGAAGCCAGTCGGACCAAGCCTTATGGTACCTCCCATACAAATTAAATTTAATTTAATTAATTTATTGAGCCTTTTTAAGAACATTGCATGATTTTGAATCGTGTTAGAAGACAATATTTAAGAATCGTGTATTATCTTAAAAACATAAATTTGGAAAAACATAAATTACTTTGCAGGTTTTGTGTCAAGAAATGTTTTAGAACAATATGATGTATGAGAACGCCCTTGCTTGCGGGACTACAATAACTTGAGAGTTTGTATTATCTCGAATATAAATAAATGTATATAAAAATAAATGCAGATATAAAAATATATAAAATGTACAAATTAAACTTAACATATATATAGGGACGTATAAAAACAAATGGAAAAATATTATATTACCATCTATGGGTTCCCGCTATTGATTTTGAATAGAAATTGTAACAAATATTCACATTTGTATCAAAATTTGGTGGACTTTCGTTGAGGAATCCAATTGGTGATAAGTAGTTCGTATTCGTCCAACTATAAAGTTGTTGCCTATTGAAAATATCAACTATTATCTGATTTGGGTGGTCACGAAGTCTAGAAATGAATCTATTTAAAATATCGCAGACATATAGACCTATTGGCGTTATTCGCGACTCTCTATAAATTACATTATTTGAGTATCGTTTATTCTCAGATTCAAAGTATTTGCCTACACAGTGACCCCAAACTTTACGTTCTAAAATACCCAATTCTTTCATAATTATTGGGGAAATGCTAAACCAAATTGGAAACCCGTAGAGGAATATTGGTCTAATACTTGTTTTATGTAAAAGTAATTTGGTATTTTTGGGTAAATTTTTATTTAGAAGAATTCTTGAAAATATATTTAATATTCTGTACGCTTTGTTCATCACACATCGTGCATGTTTATTAAATTTCATTAATTTGTCAAATTCAATGCCCAAGTATTTAAAGCTATTTTTGAATGGAATTTCCGTACCGTCAATGTTCAATTTCAATCTTTTACTTTCCGGAACAACAAATGACCTGCACTTTCCGGAGGCATTTCTAATACAAATGGCCTCAGAATTGGAAATATTAATTTTGATACCACAAGTTTCATAAAAGTGTTTTACTTTCGTTAAATGTTGTTTAACGTTATCTAAAGCTATAAGGGGAGACTCGTCATGAGAATAAAGAAGAGAGTCATCTGCATAAAGCAATCCGCAAGAATTATCATCATTGTGAGGAAAGTCATTCATGAATATGTTATATAAATGTGGTGCCAAAATAGACCCTTGAGGAACACCGGAGTAGACATTTCCAAGATTTGAAAAAAGCTCATCAAACTGTACACAAAATAAACGGTTTGAAAAGAAACTATGAAACAATTTAACTATACTTGGTCTAAACCCCAATTGAATCATCTTGAAGAGAATGCCCCTATGTGAAGCATGGTCAAAAGCTTTTTCAATGTCCAAAGAAACTGCAACCGTACATTGTTTAATGCGTAAATTGCATACTATATCGTTGTGAAATTTCAAAAGAGCATCTGTTGTCGAATGTTCCCTTTTAAACCCAAATTGGTAATTCGATGTGTATGGACAATTCATATTCAGATCCATTTTAATTCTAATGATGTTCTCAAAGAGTTTACCCAAATTTGATAGTAAAGAAATAGGCCTCAAATTAGTTATGTCGTTACTGCTTGCCTTCTTTTTAATTGGAACTAGTTTCGAAATTTTCCAAGCCTTTGGGAAGTATGAATTGCTTATACACTTATTAAATATTATCATCAAATACTCAAGTGCCTTCGTAGGAAGTTTCCTAATAATGTAATTTGAGATGTTATCCAGTCCATATGATTTTTTATTGTTTATATTACCAACAATATTTTCCAAATCAGATAATGTAACTAGATTTGAATCGTTACATAAGTTAAGCGCGGTATTTTGTGAGTTAAATAAAATAATATTATTCGGAACACAAGAAATATATTCAGAAATAGACTGATCAATTCTTTCAGTATCACCAATAGCAAAGTCCCTATATATGTTAGAAAAGTATTCTCGAAGCTTTTCCAAACATATAGATTTGTCCGAGATTACGGAGCCATCGACTGATAATTTTCTCAAATTACTTTGTCTTTTGTAATTTAAAATGTTATAAATGGATTTGTGAGCCCTAGGACCTGGTCTAACATTCCGTAACCTTCTATTGAAAGTATTTTGTTGCTCAATTTGAACTTGTTCTTTAATAATAATGTTCAGTAATTGAATTTGTTTGGATAACAGTAAATATTGCGCATCGAGACGATTTAATGTTCTATTGAATATATTTTTCATTTCCCTTTGCCATCTGTACTTAACTTTATATAATTTTCTAATATTCTGAGAAACATTGAAACATTTTTTACCTATTTCAATTGGTTCAGAATGAGATAAGTTTGCCTGAATAATCTTTTCCGTAAATTTGTCTATGTACAAGTCAATATCATTATTGGGTAGGTTAGTCTCGGCATTTGGATAATTTTCCAATAATGATAAAATAATATCCTCTTTGTAATTACTCCAATTTACGCGTTTAAATGATCTAAACATTCGAGGAGATCGTATAATGAGGTCGAAATGAGGTAGTTTTATATGCAATTTTAAGGGAAAATGATCTGAAAATGTTGGCAAACTAGTTACATCAACATTTAAAGAGTCAAGATTAATCAAGTTGGAACTTACAATAAAATGGTCAAGAAATGATAACCCATTTGGGAAAGGTGTTCGATCTGAAATCCTTACAAATTCTAAAGGGAACATTTGAAGCCAGTTAAAAAGAGCTGATCCATTCAAATTATCGTTTCTTATAAAAAAGTAATTATGCAAATTAACCCGGTGAATATCCCGTAAGTGTGTCTCTTGAATAAATGCAATGTCAATAATGTCATTACTTCTCAAGATGTTGAGTAGTTCAACTCGTCTGCTCATTTCTCTTAGAGACCTTACATTAAAAGTTAATAGTGTAAAATAATTACGGTTCATAATTTTTTTTAACTTCATCCAATAACTTCAAACATTGGCATACAGCTTCTTCTTTCGACAATGTCTTATAGCATTTCACAAAATTTTCTATTCTTTCCACAGATACAGATAATATTTGCAATTTTTAAAAATTCCGCTATAATTGGAGGTTTTTCCGATTTATTTTTGGGTTCCGTTGAGTTTTGAAATAAGCTCGCAAATGATTGTCCCGGAATTGTGTAACCGCAACTTTTAACTGTATCTGCAACTCTGGATGAAGCTTGGCGTTTCCTAAGTAAGGCCTGTTCTTTCAGTTTCTCATTTTTCTTTAAAAACGCAGTATAAACCTTGCAACCTCTATAGCTTGAAGGATGCTCCCTCTCTTCGCAGTTTGCGCAATTGGGAAGGTTGTCTTCGCTCGAAACAAATGTACATTTTCCCGGGAGATGTTTCCCGTCACATTTCACACAAACAAAAGGTTTGTTACAATTTTTCGACATACATATGGCCCCATTATTGGCAACGCCAACATTGAGGCAAAAGTTTTGTTTTAACTTATTCGTGTTCTTATGATTCTCAAGTATAGGAACATCCTGACCTTCTTCTATAATTAAATCTCCTAATATTTGGAATCTATTTTGTGATGTAGTGTCTGATGTGTCGTCCCTAATGTGTTGTGTACTCACAGAAGATAAATCCACAATGTCTATATTTCTTATTTTCCGTTTGCAATTTACTGTTTGAAATTCTGGATTGTTGATTGTTGCTTCTTCTGCATCCATGTCAGTTGAATTCTTGTAATTTGTTGCTGCCACATAATTCTTGCTTAAGATTTCCTCAAATTCCTTCACCTTTGCTCCTGAAATTTGTACCGTGTCCGTCCGTTTGTTCATTGCATCTGTTGAATATTCTCCATCCTTAATCCGAACATTTGATGTTATTTTGAAATTAGTGCGTTCATCCTTTGATTTGTCCATTTTGTGAATATCTTCCATATATGGGACCTTTGTTGAGAATGCGTTGCTATCCAGGATCTTGACTTTTAGTTTTTTTCTTCATTGAAGGTGGAATGTGTGAATTTATGAATATGTATGTAAATATTTTTTCCGATATTTTCAAAATTTGATATTACTTTTTTTATACGTCTTATTCGTTTGAAAATTTCAAACGAAGTTCCTCCCATACAAAGGGTTCAACTGATCTCGAAAACTCTACACGCTATAACACCCTATCATTCCGTGCGAATTCTACCAATCTCCTCACTGGTTACTTGTTTGACCTCCAAGATGTCTCTACCAAATTTGGGGAAAATCGGATCGCGGATTCTGGTACCTCCCATACAAAAGGTGAAATGGGTCTCGAATATTTATCATGCTCTAACACCCTACCCGAATTCTACCAAACTTTGAATAATACATATTTTTCGTTGTCAAAAACTCTGTGCAAAATTTGACAGAAATCGAACCATGGGTTCTGGTACCTCCCATACAAAGGATGCAAAGGACCTTGAATATTTACCATCCCGGACCTCCCGGATTCTATAAAATTTTGCATAACATATTTTTCTCATTATTAATGATTATTTTTAACCAAATTTTGTAAAACGTAATTTTCTATTTTACTTACTTAGCTCGCCATTACAGCCGACGTGTTAGGCCAGGAGCGTTACAAAAAGAGGATAGCATATTCCTCCAACCGACTTGATCTTTAGCTTTTTCTCTCCAGTTTTCTAACTACTATCCTTATTCTACATTTGCACGTAGTTTTTTTTATGCTTCTCTTTGATGATAATACGGGATCTGAATGCAATAACATATAGGTCATCAAATCTCTGTTTGTATCTTCTCGTGAAGTTTTTCTGGTGTGAGATAAGCGCACTCTTCTAACGTTTTTATGGTTCGCTTCTAGTGCTTCTTCCGACATACATCCTGGGTAAAAAGATGAATAAAAATAAATTTATAATAAAGAAATTTTTGATTTATATGCATATCTATTGGTAAATTTAAGAACTCAATAACATCACATCCATGAACTAGAATTTTATGGACAGTGGTTGGCATATAATACCACCCATAATGTATTAAATATGTATTTCGAGTGACTCTTAACAGGTCCTGTAAGCTGTTTACATTTACTGGCGATCCACAAGATAACACCCTTAGTATAATTCCAAAGTTATCAATAAGTCCCTTATCAATGCCTGTAATTTCGGCCGCAACGTCACTGTTGGAAAAAATCTTCGAGCAGTGTTTCCGTCATTAGTGTTTCCGAATCCATGTTTTACTTGGTCAATTATTAGACCTGTTCTTCTTTTGAATTCATTTTGATTTTTTTTTATTTTCCATAAACTCATCTCTATTTTCTTTAGCGACTCGCCAAAGCTTAAAAGATAGCCGGTAAGCAATATGTATCAAGCACTCAACAAAATTTATCCAGCAGTGAAGGGTTGAAAGTCCAAATTTGTAGTTATCGGCATTTGGAATTTTTGATAAATTTAAATTATTCATTTCAGTAGGGCTTGCATTGCAAATAAAACACCTACTTGCCGCATTTGTGTCAGTTAAAACACTTGCCACTGCCACCGTCAATCATTGTACAATGCATGTCGTATGTTACTTCCACAATTGCACCTTTCCTTTCTAAAACATCACACTCTAAATTCTCAATACTTTCCCCAATCTCACGGTAAATCTTCCGAACAAGGACTGGATTCTCCTTTTGTAAAATAAATTTAATAGCCCTACAGAATAACGTAGAACCTGGAGTCTTATTAACCCATAAATCTTCCTTTGAGGTTAAGTTTACCAGTCTGTAACGGAAAAATTAATGTTACAAATTATACAAATTTACTAAACAAATACAATAAAAAACAAGAATTCATCTGTGTGACTTTCATTTTCAAATGCTTGCTTATAACGGCTATGGCCAGAGCTACCATCCATACCCCACTTGCAAATCAAGGAAAGCTTACATGCTTTATTTTGCACATCACAAAGTACACATATACTTTCTGCTGTTCTACGCATTAAAGTTTTTAAATTTCAGTTACTCTTATAGGTGATAGCAATGTTTTCCTTTCGATTTGCAACGCATACAATGATGGCAAACAATTAGGATGCAATTCGTTGATTACTTGACCCAGAATTATGTATTTTCTTTCCGATAGATCTAAATCTATATAAAGCGCCAACGCTTTTGCTATTGGCAAGCACTTTTGATTACAGTTCTTGCAGGCCCGTATGCGCAGCATCCCCTATCCAATTTTGCGCATCCCCGAAAATTATATGACAGAAGTAAATTTTTTTCGCTAAAAATTTCTGTTAAAACCTAGGAATATTAACACAAATATTTTTCAAAATAATCCACAATACGGTTTCAATTGTAGTTTTGGATTTATTCATTTCAAAAACTGTTTTCAATAACAAATCGCTGTTCTTTTAACTCTATATTCCATAATTTTTCTTTGGTGGTTTCAATTTAATTGTGAAAATTATTAAAATAGTTGAACTTTTCGATCCTTTTTATCATTGAAGGCTTTTAAAACGTCATCAATTGAAATATTTTTTAAACGTTTGGCTTCAAAAGCGATGAAAGCCAAATTGCGCATACGTTCATTTGTCATTGATAGGCGAGATGGAATGTTAATCTGCGCTAATGCCGAAAATGAAGCTTCGCAGACTGCAGTGCTACATGCAAATGTTTCAACGATGGCAAACAATTTGTAGACTTCTGGAAATGCATCTTTTGCTTCATACATCAACGATAGAATATTGAACTGAGACCTATTTTCTTCAGTAGCTTCTTGCCATTCCTTTCTTTTATTATTTATATATGTTTTGGCTGTTTTCATTTCATGCTCCGGTGGAAATGTTATTCCGAGTTTCTCAAGCGGTTTTAATTGATCCATTTCCATATTCGGTGCATTTGACAAAGCCAAGAGAATGTCATTATTTTCGGTAAACCTGTCTTTAAACTCTTCTAACGATACATCAATAACTTCATAAAAGCATGACCTGATATCTCTACTTTCATCAGGTCGTTCACCAATGCTTTCTTCGATAACGAAGTCACCCAAAAGTGTTGATCTTCTGTGATTTCTGGTTGGACGCGCACGCGCTGCAGCCGAAATCATTTTTCCAGAAAATCATTCAACACATCAGGATTACGATAATTAGCAATCCTTTCTTTCACGGCTTCTATTATTGGCATAGCTTTAGAGTAACTCATTTCACGACTATGAAATGAAGCATCAGCTGGAGCTAAGAGCGTCAATATCTCATCCATGTATATCAAGTTGAACACAAACTTCTTCTGTGTAATAACGCTTAGTATTCCAATGCATGTGGCTATATCATCACCATCTAATTTCAGCCGATTAAATCTATCATCTTTGACTTTTTGCAATGTGGCCACAATTTGTGGATAATTGGCACGTACTGCTTTTGTTGCTTGATGGTGTCCTGTCCAACGCTTATCGATTAACCGTTTAATGGCAGTACCTTCATACATTTTCTTAATTTTTGGTTTTTTGAAAGCCGTGTAAATCATTTAAATTTGATCGAAAAACTCCTTGACAGAAGCCACTTTTTTACGGTTTCAATTATCACCAATTGTAGCCGATGATTAAAGCAGTGAATGTATGGAATACATTTTTCCAATACAAATTACACCACTTTTATAGCCATTCATGACGGCTGCACCGTCATAGCACTGTGAAAGTATCTTTTTTGCATCTAGTCCATATGACTCTAAAGATGATAGCAATAATTTGGTGAACGCGAGTGCGTCCACATCTTCCGTCGATTCGAAAAACAATAGCACTTCAAGCGGTATCCCTTTCGATATGAACCTTGCAGCAATCGATACGCACTCCATCCCATTTTTATCTTTTGTTCCGTCAAAAAGAATAGTGAAAACATCAGCGTCGGCTTTTTTAACTTCATCGACAATGCTCTGCCGCAATAGGTGAGCCACAATACTGATTAATTCATTTTGAATTCGTGGTGATTTGTACGTTATATTAGGTGACATATACTTTTGGCTCGCAATCAGTTCTGGACCTCTTTTCATTGTAAATTCAAATAAACTATTGAACAGACCGCCCTCTTCTTTCTCTTCGATATCCCAATCTCCACGCAAGGCTAAACGATTTGAAGCTAGAAATAAAATCACTTCAACTATTGTCTTGCAATAATAACGGCGATCGAAAAATATCACTTAGTTTATATTTCATAAAGAAATATTTAAATTTTTTACCAATTTTTGTTTGTTTATAAAGTTAAAAACATTTAAGAGAGATGTGCCTGCTAATTTCTTATTTTCCACATAACAAAAAGTGTTGGTTCTAACGAACTACCTAAAACTTTATTATATTTAGCGCCCTCTTTCTTAGGTTTTGTGCACTATTTGACTTTTATTTAATAACTCCTCACTATTTCTTTAATCTAATTTAAGATTGTTATGTTATTTCATATAGTAGGTCGTTTTTTTACCTTAACATTGCCACTCTATAATTAATAAAATTTTAAGTAAAAAAGTGAATTTAGAACTTTTTTAAAACTCATTTTTTTAAGTTGTGGCAAAAATAGGCTCTAATTTTTTTTTGGACCTTTTAACAACACTATAAACTGAATAAAAACAAAATAACAAAATGTTGGATTTTTTCGGATTTTTTTTTAAATACCATCAAACTTTTGTAATTTTTGAAATTTTTAGAAAAAATTTTTTTTTTGCGAGGGATTAAAAATAATTCTAGTTAACAAAAACAACACAAGTTTTTTGCGAGTTCAGAACATATTGAATAACACAAAAATCAAATTTTCATGCTCTTTCTTAAAAATATTAATTTTTGGGAATTATTTTCTTCGTGCAATGGTGGTGCAATGGTTAGTGTGCGCGACTCTTGTACATGAGATCCTGGGTTCGAACCCGGCTCTGACCACCTTCAAATTTTCTTTCGGCGGCGGTCACCTCGCATAGTGACGGCGACACTATCGAGTATCTAGCCATGATAAAGCTTCTCAAATTACCGTTCGGAATCGGTGTAAAACTGTAGGTCCCAATCAGTGAGTGAAAACTGGAAAGCGCACAGCTCAGTGATTGTGAGAAGTTCTCCCAAGTCCCTTCATGGGATGTAATGGGAAACCATTTATTTATTTTTTTTTATTTATTTTCTTGAAGCAATAAAATTCAGTTTTTAATTCATTAATTTTTGCTTAAACTTCACTGACTTTAGCGCCCTCTAGTGCAGTCTAGGAGAGTCAAATGAAACCAGTTCCTTAAAATTTATTTGAGTTGTATTGTTATCTATCGATCACTATAACCTTCATCACATTTTGAGACATTTTTTTTTCTTTTGATTTATGTCTATGGGTCAAAGCACTGTGCGCCGTGTTGTGCAACATTTTCTGGACTACTGCGATCGACAGTCTGTTGACGTCAGATGCAGTGACAGTGATGCAGTGACTTTCAGCATGTTTTCCAAAATCCCATTTTGGTATGTAGTGATAATCCAAATTATTATTAGTGATAATCCAGTGTTATCTAATGATTTTGCCGGGACTTGGTTTAATTGGTTTGATGTTATTTGGCGTATAATGCAGCAGGATGAAGCCTTTGTGTCAGTCAAAGTCTGACTTACTTTTTCATCTATCATTGTTTGCACTAATTAGTAGCTCACTCTTATTATCTGCCCATCGATCTGCACTTATAATGGCTGTAGTGTTGCAATTTGGGCAATTTTAAGCGTTGGGCTGTGTGATCAAGTAGTGTTTGTAATTATACCTCTGCCGAAATCGGTGTGATTTTTATAGTGTCCTTTGATGGCAAACAGTCCTTTTTAGCAGCAGTTATGTGATGATATTATGGATAAAGATTTGAGTATTTTTCAATCGCACGCAATATGAGCTGCTATGTTGTTAACTTTAAATCCAGAAATAATGCTAATGCCTCCTCATTTGGGAACCGCTTTTCCTCGCTAGGAATCCTTTATGAATCCATGGACTAAATAAATAAATGGTTTCCCATTACATCCCATCGGGGAGAGCTTCTCACAAACAGTGAGCTGTGCGCTTTCTACTTTTATACTAACTGATTGGGACCTACAGTTTTACACCGGTTCCGAATGGTATTTTTGAGAAGCATTTTCATGGCTAAATACTCGATAGTGTCGCCGTCACTATGCGAGGTGACCGCCGTCGAAAGAATTTTTTTTTTAAGGTGGTCAGAGCAGGGATCGAACCCAGGATCTTAAGTGCAAGAGGCGCGCACACTACCCATTGCACCATCACTGGACTAGCAACAGAATTTTTGAATGATACCCACTTTTGTGAATTGGCTCTTTGATCGCAATTGATATAGGAAAGTGTCTTGAATATTTTCAGTGGCAATAATGGAAATATCAGAAATATTGGTCTGATTGTTTCAGAATTATTATTTATTTGTAGGGGAGAAGTCAGGCTTTCAGAATATGGTACTTAGTGGCATCCAGTTTTAACCGTCGTGTTGCTACAGGGCACAGTGTCACATTCGGCCAATCTACCGGGACGAAAATCAAAAAATTAAAGTCGTTCAAATGATGTGAAATTTTTATATTTAATAAAATACATTCCCATTAATACAGAAAGTTGCATTATACTGATAATTTACAGTTATCTTTTCACAATGTAGGAGCTCAAACTTGGGCATTTTAATCTCAATAAAATTCGTGGTGATAGTTTGTTAAATTTGGAGCAACTTTCAACGCTCGTAACTTGTTTATACCTTCACCTTTTCTTACAGTTTTTATTTTATTTTTAGGACAATTTCTTGTATTTACACTGCACATAGTTCTATTCCATATAAACTAAAATATGTATATTTTTTATATTTGATAATGCACCAAAAATATATGCAATTTCGCTTGATTGGGCTGTTTCTATGGGCCATAACTTACGACTTCGCCGATCCCCACCAATTTTACAATTTAACAATTACATGCCTGCTAACAAAAGTCAAATTTTGTTGCGCAAAGTTGCTCCAACTTACGGAAAGTCCACTTTAAAAGATGCTGATTTTATAAAAATATCCATTGAATTGTGTACATTATCTAAAGGTAATAATAAAAAGAAAACAAGATTTTTCTATTTTCTTCCGAAATACTTATTTAATCGTCTGCCTAAGCTATTGATTATTATGTAACATTTTACTAAATATTTTGCATTCTACATACATACATACATTTTGCATCACATAGACAAATTGCAAATTTGTTTGCGAATATACTATACGTAGCCTAAAACGTATATGTGACTTGCTCCACGAAAAGGGACCTCTGCGCCGAAAGAAGTTATTGAGAAAAACGCGTTTAAAAAAAGCTCTTCGTTCATTTTTTCATATACATATTTCATAAATTATGTTCATCTTTACAGGTGATTTTTAAAAAAACTAAAAGACATAGCAACTTGCGGTTTGCGACATTTGAAAGAGCGTTTCCTATAAGAATCACTCAAAAAGTAAAAAAAAAATTTTTCGGCGCAGAGGTCCCTTTTCGTGGAGCAGGTTACATATACCAAAAATTTGAGCTAAATCGGGCAATGGGAACAAGTGGCGCTTCGAGCGTAAAGTTTTTGGTTTTCGGAATTTTAGTAAATTTTTTCTGTTTAGCCGAAAATGTTAAATATTTAGCCTATGCGAATAAAATTTTTAAATACCATTGTGTTAAGCTACTATTACACGGCCATTATTTCCTGCCATTATAATGGCAGTGTGAGGTCATAATGATGTCACAAGTCTGCCATTGAAATGGTGCCCCATTTGATGCCACTTTTGTGACACAATTTGCAGTGCCATTTGACATGGCACAGCAAATGGTAAACGATTTCGTACCATTTAAATGGCAGAGTATAATGACCGTGTAATAACTCCGTTAATGGCAGCTATGAAAAATGGCAACATTTTCGATTGCCATGCCATTTAAATGGTATGTTATTGTATGAATTCGTGACATGTTATTTTTTTTGTAAATGGCAAGTAATTGTTGATTTGTTTAAATCTTTATATTTTATAGTTGTAGAAAACACTTCCGGTATTAGGGGGTGCGGCAATAACGATGTGCTTGCCGTCTACTGCGCCGATGCAATTAGGAAATTGCCACATTTCGTTGAATTGCTTCGTAATTTCCTCCCATTCGGTTTCGTTTTTCGGAATCTTTGGAGCGATATAAAAAAATATGAACCCATGGGTTATATTCAATAACTACTTCACTCTCAGTAATCACCTTAATGAAGTCAGCGACAAGAACCTTGTAAATAGCGTCGAGAACTTGGGGAGTTATTAAAGAAATTGATGGCTGCGAAATACGGAAAAGGTGTCGCAACGAATTAAAGTTTTCGCCAGTGGCCAGATAGCTCAGCGTTAGTGCCAGTCTGGTTTCTGCTGTGCTGTTAGTGCCAGTCTGGTTTCTGCTGGAATGCATGCCCGCATATTTGTACCTTTTTTTTGGATATACGGCTTGACCAAAGCCAGCAGATGATCGAATTGGGCGGTTGTCATACGAACGACATTCGGATATAATTCTGGTTCTTCTTCATGCAACTCCAGCAGCAATTGAGAGCAAGCCCGTACTTATCGCGGCGGTCTAACCTTTTTTTTTTTGCCAAACACTTGCACGAAAGTATGAATATTGAAAGGTTGTGATTGCCATTGTATTAAGATATGACATTGCCGTGTGAATACCATTTTTCACGTGCCATTGTAATGGTACCACGGTAAAAAAAATTAAAATGACACACTGAGTCTGCCATTTAATTTTGTGACAAAAATAACATAATGCCATTGCTTTCTGATTGCCATTTTTTGTAAGTGCTTAATGGCAGACCATCAAGTCAAGGGACCTTATTTATATGTCATTTGTGCTGACGTCAGACTGTCATTTAAATGACAGAAAATAATGGCCGTATAATAGTAGCTTTACACTCAGTTTGACATGTAGAATCATTCTTATACAATGAAAGAAATACTTGGTTTTAAAAAAATCAAAACCAATATATTGTTACGAATTTCCTTATTCGTCCTTTTTGCGTTGTTTTATTCCCAATAATAAAACAAGGTTCGTTTTAAATTACGATAATTACAACGGTATCACTTCCTTTTATTTTACTTATACAGTACAACAGTTTACTTTATTTATGACACTTTAACAAGTCTTGTATTTTACTATCAATTCGCGTTGCTTACTTTACGGGGTTTAATCACAAACTGAACTCTCCATTCCAAAGACCTCCGCTATTTATACCAACTCACCATACACAAATGAAGGTACATATATCTAGCGAATTCAAGAACCTTCTAGAAACTAGATGTTGTTGTTGTTGTTTATCTTTGTAGAACATTCTCCTACACAGGAGAATTATCTTTACTGAGGTGAATTCATGCTACTGGTTTAGCGAGCTGGTACGTTGTTACAATGCATACTTTCAGGCGCAGCACTAACCGCCTGCTGTTTACATACTGTTAGTAGAGTCATTAACAGTAAGCAAAAGCTTTTACTTATTCGTAACACTGCCCCCCACTTAAGCCTGTTCGTCCCGAGCAGGCTCAACCCTCCGTTTTCCATACAGAGCTAGTCTTTCCAAATGCACGACTTTCATTTTAGCTCTTGGACTTTGGCTTTTCTGGATTCGATAAACCACGTCATTTATTCGTTTGACAACCTTGTAAGGGCCTTCCCAGTGAGTCTGAAGTTTTGGAGATAAACCCTTCTTGCGCTGTGGGTTGAACAGTAAAACTAGCTGGCCTTCATGAAATCCTTCTGAATTTGCCGCTCGGTCGTATCTGGCTTTCATTTTGTTACTGACCATTTTTAATTTGTTGCGCACAAATTCATGGAGATCATTAAGGTCCCCCGTATCATGGTAATTGACATCACTGTTCGCAGGGTCAGACGCTGGTATGGTACCGAACTCCAAATCTCCAGGCAGCTTCAGCTCATTTCCGAAAATTACTTTAGCGGGTGTTCGCGAAGTGGAGTCATGGGTGGCCGTCCTATATGCCAAAAGGAACTTCGGTATGTGCTCATCCCAATCTCTTTGATCTGCGCTGACTACTTTTCTTAGGTATTCTTCAAGAGTTCGGTTGAATCTTTCAACCATTCCGTCAGACTGAGGATGCAATGGTGTTGTTCTTGTTTTCCGAATACCGTATGACTCACACATTTCTTTGAAGATGGTCGATTCAAAATTCCTACCCTGGTCCGAATGGAGCTGCGAGGGGACACCAAAACGGCATATCCAGTTATCCACAAACACTTTAATTATAGTCTTCGCTTCCTGATTTGGAACAGGGTATACTTCGGGCCATTTACTGAAGTAATCCATAACCACTAAGACGTACTGGTTTCCAGAGCTACTGACGGGAAATGGACCAGCCACATCCATAGCTATACGCTCAAAGGGTGCACCTGAGTTGTATTGCTGCATGTGGCCATGACTTCTTCGCGTTGGTCCCTTAGCTGTCATGCATTGGGTGCAATTTGCTATCCAATCGGCTACCGCTTGTTGACAGCCAATCCAGTAGAACCGTTGCTTTAGCTTTTCAATGGTCTTGGTTATTCCTAGATGTCCTCCGCTCGGGCCATTATGGAATTCTGTCATTATCTCTTTTTCCTTGGAGGAAGGTACCACTATTAACTTTTTGACTATTTTACCATCCTCACTTTCCCATAACCGGTATAGGCAACCATCCAATAATTTTAGGCTGTTCCACTGGGCCCAGTATGCTTTCATCAGGGGGCTCTCTGAGGCGATGTCATTGCGTGTTGGTCTTTCAGCATTTTCTTTTGCAGAAATGATTTTTGCCAGTATAGGGTCGCTTCTTTGTGCTGTTGACCAGTCTTCGTTGGATTCTAGTCGAAGCAGACGTACGTCAATGATGTTTTCTTTCACCTCTGCTTTTGAGCAGTGTTTGCATTCCAGCTTGCATGGACGACGTGACAGGGCATCAGCATTACCGTGTTTTCCTCCTTTTCTATGCTCAATGGTGAAGTCATAGCTCTGCAGTCTTTCAATCCAACGAGCAAGTTGGCCTTCGGGGTTCTTAAATTGCAGTAGCCACCTTAGCGCCGCATGATCAGTTCTTAACTGGAAAGGCTGGCCGTACAGATACTTGTGGTAGTGTTTGACACACTCTATGACGGCCAGTAGCTCTCGTCTCGTAACACAGTAATTTTTCTCTGGCTTTGAGAGTATTCTGCTGTAGTACCCAATAACTTTTTCTTGGCCATTGATTTCCTGCGAGAGCACGCCACCTATTCCGTAACCACTCGCGTCAGTATCCAACACGAATTTCTCTCCAGCAACAGGATATGCAAGCAAAGGAGCCGTGCTTAAATATTGCTTCAGTTGGTGGAATGACTCTTCTTGTTTTTCGCTCCAACAGTACGGCCGACTTTTCATTGTCAGCTCGTGAAGACTTGCAGCCACTGTGGCGAAACCCGGCACAAACCGTCTGTAGTACGTACAGAGTCCTAGAAAACTGCGTAATTCATGGAGATTCTGCGGTCGTGGCCAATCCTTCACTGTCAGGATTTTGTCTTCATCGGTAGAAATGCCATCTGCTGTCACTCGATGTCCCAAATATTTTACTTCTTTCTGGAACAGAGAACACTTCTTCGGGCTGAGTTTCAACCCAGCCGCGGTTATACGTTGAAGGACTTCTTTAAGATTCTTCAGGTGTTCATCGAATGTTTTCCCCATGACAATGATGTCGTCTAGGTATACCAAGCATGTTCGCCAATGAAGTCCTTTCAACACGCACTCCATTAATCGCTCGAAGGTGGCTGGAACGTTACATAGTCCAAATGGCATTACTTTAAACTGCCACAGACCATCCCCTACGCTGAATGCAGTTTTCTCCTTATCTTTCTCGCTGATTTCTACTTGCCAATAACCACTTTGCAAGTCCAGCGTGGAGAACCATTTTGTTCCTGACAACGTATCCAATGTGTCATCAATTCTTGGTAGTGGATAACTGTCCTTTTTGGTGACGTCGTTGAGCTTTCTATAATCCACACAAAATCGGGTACTTCCATCTTTCTTCTTAACTAGTACCACCGGCGAGCTCCATGGACTTGAAGAAGGTTCGATTACACCATCCTTCTGCATTTCAGCTACCAGTTTCTTTACCTCATCTCTTTTTGCAAGTGGAAGACTTCTGGGCGCCTGTTTTATTGGTCTCGCTTCCCCTGTATTGATGTCATGCTTTACCATTGATGTTCTACCTTGGCATTCTTTTTTCAGGGCGAAGGCAGACGCATGCTTCCACAGTATTTTCTTTGCTTTGTTCCTATCAGAAGGCTTTAGTTCTCGCACCCACTCACTGAGATGCGACTCCAGCACTTTCTGCTCCTTTTCTGATAGTTTGCTGCAGTCAGAATTAACTTCACAGTTGATGACCGCCTCGACTGGTGTACATTCTGCAATTTCTGTGCGGTCGCCGATCACCTCCTCGTTGTTGGACAAATTTAGAACTCGTACAGGCAAGTATCCTTCATTATTAGTTCTTACTAGAGCTTTGGCAGTGATGATGTTATAGTTGTTTATACTTGCCGGTTCCACTACCCACAAACCGCCGGTCTCACAATCTCCCTCCATTCGGGCCCATACTATGGTTTCTGATTTTGGTGGCAATTTTACATCTTTGTAAGCGATCAGCCTTTTAATCTGTGTTGTATTGTCGTATCCCACATTGAGAGGAATTTCCACATTAGCCCACGTCAAAATTTGCTGCCCCATATCTAACTTGAGGCCTTGGGCAATCATAAAATCTGCGCCAATTATCACTTCATCTACAATGTCGGCGACAATAAACACGTGTTCGATGCTCATGTTGGCAATGGCTAACTTCAATTTAACTTTACCATGTACAGTTGCTGGTTCACCCGTTGCTGTGCGGAGTCTTACACCATGTAACGATTCTATTGGTCCATTTATCAAATCAGATCTGATGATAGATTGTGACGCGCCTGTGTCCATAGTCAATATGCGCTTCCGACCACCGATAGCTCCGTAGACAGTGAGGTTGTTGTTTTTCTGTTGTATTATTGAGATGGAGATCGTGGGGCCCTCGGTTGTGGGAGCTAGTCCATGCCCCTCTGGGCTAGCTCGTTTTAGTTTAACGGAGATTCATTTTGTGTAGTAAAATTTACCCGTTTATTGCCACGTTGGGGTGAGCTCGATCTTGATCGTTTTCGTGGCTCTCTGCAGTTTCGTGAAATATGACCAGGTTTGTCGCAATTGTAGCACTTTGGTCTGGGCTTACTTCCGCCTGGTAACGCCTTGCTGAGGGTTTGGGTGATTTCTTTAAGATCGTTTATGGCACCCTTCAAATCTCCTGCCTCCGACTCCATTTCAATTTTTCTAACTCTTTGTATTTGAGGCTTGGACACAAATTTTGCTGTTTCCTGTGCCAATGCGAACGAAACAGTTTCGGCGAATGTAGCTTTTTGTGTGGCACAAGTCACGTATTTTATGTCAGGATCACGGATGCCGTTGACGAATGCTTCAATCTTAAATTGATCCAAGAATGGGTGGGACTCACCAGGATAAGTCATCAACACCAAACGTTCCACTTCGGTTGCGAAGTCCTGAAGCGTTTCATTATGCTTTTGCACTCGGCCTCTCAATTCCATGCGATATAAATCCTTCTTGTGATCGCCACCATACTTGCGTTGTAACGCAGCCAGTATATCCTCGTAGTTGTTTCTGGCACTGACGGGAATGCTCTGAAGGACTTCTGCTGCGTTGCCTTTTAGTGCTAAAATAAGCTCAACGGCTTTGTCGTTGCTGTTCCACAAGTTCTTAATTGCGACCATTTCGAATTGGAATTTAAAAACATCGAAAGGTGTAGAGCCATCGAAACTGGGAGCTTTCAATCTACTAGAGCCTTCAGAAATTACTCGCACCGGACCCTCTTGCAACTGAAGTTCATTCATTTTCCTTTGCAATTCGCTTACATCGTTTTTTAGTTCCCGTTCGACTTCCTCGAACTTATGTTCGACTTCTTCAATCTTCTGCCCCATTTCCTCGATTTTTTCTTCAACCTTTTCGAATTTATCGTTCACTTGAATCTCCATATTGCTCACAACTTCGGAGATTTCTTGCAGTTTCTCATTTGTGGCATTTGATGTTTCTTGAATAATTCTAGAATTCTCGCTTAATTTATCGTCCATAATTCTAGAATTCTCGTCCAATTTCTCGTTCATAATTCTAGAATTTTCACCAAATTTCTCATTCAGTTTGTCGTTAATTATTCGAGAATTTTCGCTCAATTTCTCGTCCACAATTCTAGAATTCTCGTTCATAATTCTAGAATTTTCGTCCAATTTGGCCATCATGGCAGCAAACATTGTAGAAACATCTACATTGCCAGTTGCTTCTTTTGCACAAACCTCCATTTCGTCTTTGCACTCGAACTGATATGTGTCAATGTTGATGTTTCGGCGTTTAAATTCTTCTATTAATCGCCTCTGCAGCTTTACTTTATTACCAGCTGTCGGTTGATCCAATTTGCTCAACTCCTTTTTTAGCTGTTCAACTTTGAGTTCTTCAAACTTCATCGTTGTCCTTAATTCGTAATTTCACTTCTGACACCAATGTTACGAATTTCCTTATTCGTCCTTTTTGCGTTGTTTTATTCCCAATAATAAAACAAGGTTCGTTTTAAATTACGATAATTACAACGGTATCACTTCCTTTTATTTTACTTATACAGTACAACAGTTTACTTTATTTATGACACTTTAACAAGTCTTGTATTTTACTATCAATTCGCGTTGCTTACTTTACGGGGTTTAATCACAAACTGAACTCTCCATTCCAAAGACCTCCGCTATTTATACCAACTCACCATACACAAATGAAGGTACATATATCTAGCGAATTCAAGAACCTTCTAGAAACTAGATGTTGTTGTTGTTGTTTATCTTTGTAGAACATTCTCCTACACAGGAGAATTATCTTTACTGAGGTGAATTCATGCTACTGGTTTAGCGAGCTGGTACGTTGTTACAATGCATACTTTCAGGCGCAGCACTAACCGCCTGCTGTTTACATACTGTTAGTAGAGTCATTAACAGTAAGCAAAAGCTTTTACTTATTCGTAACAATATGTATAAGTTTAAGGGTACGTAGAATCAGATTCCGCCCGGCACTCCTTAAGTTTTAAACGAAAATTTTTTCCATACAAAATACTGCCACTGTAATGCTTCATTCATGTTCGAGCTGAATGTTTTCGTTTTGTATGCACAACTTTAATGAATATATAGCTAACGATCGTTGTGTTGCTTGTACCCAATATTTCGGTGTATCCGTGTTATAATATGCCTGTTAGTGTTCATAAAATATTGTTCCATTGTAAGGACATAATAGACTTTTGCATCCTACCAATTGGACGGCTCTCAAAAGAAACCCCCCATTTTGTGTGCCAACATTACATTTTATGCTACCTTCATACCAAGTGCCATCGGAATAACGTCAAAATTCGAGTATTGTCTCTCTATTTTGTATTTTTACCAAAAACTGGATGTGGCAGGTTTTTAGACTTTTCCACTTTTTGTAAACATATTTTCTACATCACTAACTACCTAAATGCAAAATTTGAACTCAATATCTTTACAATTCGATTTTTGTCCCTCTAAATTGGCGAAATGTGACACTGTACAGGGTGTCAAAGTAGACCACCTTAGTGTTGTTCAAATTTTCATGGCCTGCAACTTTTAAACTTACAAGCCAATTTCACAAATTTTCTATTTCTGAGAATCTACTAAGAACACTAACAAGAAACATGCTGAGTTGTGTGTGGTATCTCTAAGCGTTACAAAGATATTTGGAGTCAAACATTTAAAATTTAAATTGTTTGGTAAGAACTTGGTCATTTTGAGCCAAAATGTAGTTTCAAATCACATCTATGTATGTACATTGGCAAGATTCAACAAAATGTAATTTTAAAATTATTTTAAACTCTTGGGTAACGACAACGTCCCAAAAATATTTTTTTTCAACCGGAAAAAGAGCGTATACTTCTGTATGTACGCACAGAAAACTATTTTACTCTTCTCGATTCAAGTCCTATTGCCCAGTGTAGTGTTTTATTAGTCACTGAATTTCTCGCTATGCTAACGTGGTTGTTCGGTGTGTCCCACCTATGTCTTCGTACCAGTTTCCTATAAAGTGTGTGTTAAACAGGAAGTGTAACGATTCATCACTCAATGTCGTCCACCGCCCGATTTGTCGTGAGTACCTTGAAGATCTTAAAAGTATTTCTTACATTCTTTTGGTTTTAATTTGTACATTCCACTGTCGTTCTGTCCTTGAGGGCTTAGTCCTATTAAAAAGCTTTCTGCAAGACTTTCTCAGGGTTTACAGACTTTTTTGTCTTCTTACCTCGTTACTAACCGGTGGGGCATGCGAAATCAAGCGATCTCTGGTGAGAGCATCGGTAAAATCGCTAACCTCAGCGGTATTACGTGGTTCGGAGAGAGGGATAGTTTTCAAAAACCGTTCAAACTTGGTCCAGTTTGTTTTGTGTACTTTTCTTGGAACCGACAAGGTGGCAAAGTTCTGGGAGAGTGACAATTTTGTGTACCGATGGTTGGAAACGATGCTCACTCAAAACCTTCCATCCTTTGATCAACCTTAAGGCTCATTCCCCTTGTTACCAACATAAAGGTTAGTGGGCAGAACATACTTTAAAAGTGTTCCTACTCTATATTTTATATTGGCACTTCCCCACATTGTGCGATGCGCATTGACATCCGCAATAAAAAACGATACCCATTATATCCTTCTTAACTAACTTCATCAGCAGAAGCGACGGCCGAGGTCCAGTATCTTCATTCGGCATACACGCTGACGCTAAGCCGATTTGGACATTGTCCCTCTCCAGATTGGTAGTGGTGACATCTCTCAATAGTTAGATAAAAGATATATCGTGTAATTTTTTGAAAAAAATTTTGTTGCACATTTGAAAACCATTTGTATTTATACCTATACATACGCTCACGCAGCTCTTTCCTGATATTTGCATCGGCTTCGAAGTTTATGGTACTGGCAAAGTTTTTTTGCTTTCCTGAAAAATTTATAAAAAGAACACGTAGTTGTTTTCGTTCTCGCAGTGACGATATGAATGTTTAAACTATGGCTTTTAAAACGTGGTGGCAATAAACGTAAACTATTGGTGTTATTGGCAAACTTGAACGCTGGTGACTCAACATCTCACCACTCAGCAAAACAAATACTGGCATCTCGCATATTTAAAATTCCCCGTTTTGTCGGTATTTTTCTTCTCCGAAAATTTAAGAAACCAGAATCCAGTTTCGACTCAGTGAATTCTGGTCAGCGTCTGAATCATAATGGGCGGCTGAAACATAATCATCGCGGTAAGGTGGGCTGGGTTTGCCTGCGAAATACACAAAAAATATAATAATCGAAGAAACCCCCTAACTTTTTACAACCCTCGCAAACGTTATAAGGACGACGATTTAAGGATATGTACCTGGAATGTACGAAAAATATAAAGCTGACAGCACAGCTATCCAGGAAATACGATGGACAGGATATGTTTGTACCAGAAAGAAAAACTGCGACATTTACTACAGCTGCCATGAGCGAAAGCACGAATTCGGGTGCGAATTTATAGTTGGCAAGAGACTGCGACACCTAGTTTCAAGGTTCAACCCAGTGAGTGACCGCATAGCCACAATTCGCATCAAAGCGAAATATTTCAACATCTCGTTAATTTGTGTGCACGCACCGACAGAGGATAAAGAAGATGAGGTTAAAGAATCATTTTATGAGCGTCTGGAGGAAGTATACGAACGCTGCCCTGGCTACGACATTAAGATTATTTGTTATGTATGCAAAAGTACTCGGTAGTATTTTAACCACACAGTCAGTATAATACTGGTAGATCTAGTTACCTTTAATTGTTTTTAGTCAAGTCATTACGCCGTAGCTATTAGAAGCACTTGTTGTAAATCCGCATTTTATAAATGAATAAAGTATTTTGAATTGTAATCCACGATTTAACAACTGGTGTCAGAAGTGGGATCTGGAGATGGCGCAGACAACAGTGAACGAACTCGCGGTGGTGCTTAGGAGTGCGCTTCAAACGGCAATATCAGGGGTAGTTGCAACAGCAGCTACCACAGCACCAAAGCCGGTGCCATTTGCAGTAAAAGAATACAAGCAAGACTCCATGTCAGTGTAGGATTATTTCCGGAATTTCGACATGGCCCTTAGACTCAGCAAAATTCCAGAAGAAAACAACAATAGCTATGCTTTCCTATAACGGGTTTTTCAATAAGAGCGCTACAAAAGTTTTTTTAAATAAAACAAAATCGGTTTTTGATACCAATGAAATTCTTTATTCCTGTGAAAGTACGTTCGATGCCATTATGTATGGAACTCGATTTCTTTTGCATGGCCACCACGGGCACGCTTGCAGAAGTCCAGACGCTGAACCCAATTTTCGACGGTTTTCAAGCATAAATCGGCCGATACTGCTGCAATTTCACGTTCGATATTCGTACGAAGTTCATCAATCGTCGCTGGCTTGTTGGCATAGACCATAGACTTGACGTAGCCCCACAGGAAATAATATAACGGCGTCAAATCGCACGACCGAGGCGGCCAATCGACTGGTCCATTTCGTGAGATAACACGTTCACCAAACTTGGTTTCCAATAAATTGATTGTGGCATTCGCTGTGTGGCTTGTGGCGCAGTCCTGTTGGAACCACATGTCCTCCAAGTCCATATTATCCAATTGGGGCCAAAAATATTCGGTTATAATTGAACGGTAGCGATTCGAATTCACAGTAATGTGCCGGTCTTGATCATCACTTGATCAACCGCCCCAAACCGTAATTTTTTCGGGATGCAATGATGACTCATGGATTACGTGACTGACTGACCAATAACGCATATTTTGCTTATTGACGAAGCCATTCAACCAGAAATGAGCCTCATCCCTGAAGATGATTTTCCGATGAATCCGAATCATTTTCAAGTTGTTGCTCAGCCCAATTCACGAACATACGACGGTTATGGTGGTCAAGCGGCTTCAGTTCTTGCGTCAATTTGATCTTGTAAGGATGTAGGCCAAGATCTTTTCGCAAAATTCGCCACAACGACGTCACAGAGATGCCCAACGCTTGAGAACGGCGTGTGAGAGACACATTTGGGCTTTCTTGAACTGAAGCATCAGCGGCAGCAATATTCTCGACACTACGGACACTTCTTTGTCTCACTGGCACGGGAAACTTTTTGTACTGTGCCTGTGGATTTAAATTTTTCCACTAGACGCTCAATTGTTGATCTGGTAGGACGATTATGACGACCATAAATTGGACGTAGCGCTCTTAAAGTTGAGGCCACTGACTCCAAATTTCGGTAGTAAATTTTAATAATTTCGACTCGTTGTTGGCTCGTATATCTTTCCATGATGAAATGGCAAACCTTACTGAAGAGAAATGTCAAAAGAGCGGGAAAAAATATGGCGTCGTTTGCTGTCCCTATCGACTTACTTTTGTAGCGTCTCTGTTGAAAACCCCTTTACTTCTAAAATACATTTAACAGTAATAATTGGGTAACCTAAATTTTTCTTTATTTTGGATATTGATGTATATGGAAAAGTATTGTTTTTGATGTTTTCGCACAAATATGTATTGAGACAGTTCTCCCCTTTGAGATTTGTTTATCCCTAAAATGTGTTATGACATACCTAATTACTTGTGGAGAAGGGACCTGATGATGCGTTGGTCGGCATTGAAATAGATATACATATTCCCAACTATCCACCTCAATTGCTTTATAAATATTTAAATTTAAATGAAAATGTAAATGTAAATCCAAAGTATTGACAACCACTTTTGTTCGATCGGAACGTTTTACATTGTATAATTTTAAAACCGGATCGGAAACAACTTTCGAATTGGTTTAATTTCTCAAGTTACATAGTACTTTCATCCATGCGAACGAAAATATCAAAACCAGTCTCTTGTCTTTTGGTTGTCGCATAGATGTAAATCAAATAAAAGCTTGAAACAAAATCAATTTAAATATAATTCAATGGAAGAAACACAACGGACAGAAAATAATGTCATTATAATACTTATACACTTTTTATTAAAATATATTTCCATTTCAGCATAAAAACGTCGATTGTGCACCACCTGCAGATACTGGTTGCTCGAACTCTTCTCTCTCGCTTCGCAATTAAATGGCGAACGTCAACTTCATGTTGTTGCTTTGAATAACAACCACATAAAAAAACCATGCGAACGACAAATCGAAAGATAGTGGGTCGGTTTTTGAAATGAAAGTGAGTGACTGGCTTCTTTCCCTTAAATTTTGTAGGAGAGGGCGTAAGTGGCGTCCGATTTTGTACTGAATTGTCTATGTTTTCGTTCGCTTGTTAGTGGGCCCAAAATCAGCTGCTTGTCGCATAGAAAGAAAGCGCACGTTAGCGTTCGACATAGATTAGGCTGTTAGCTTTACCTTTGGAAACTATGTACATTTGCATTATATCTTTCATTCAGTACATATTAATTGCTAGTAAATACCGTTGTAACATGTACTTTGTTCTTCATATAAATTGATCAACTCTTTGCATCAAACTTTTATTGGTCAATTTTTAAGACGCATTCGGGACACGGATCCCACTGTCCTGGAAGACCAAACGGCACTCACTAGTTCCACTTGATTTTAATCATTTCTCATCTGTCAAATATACATAATCCCGTTGCTGTTCCAATATCGTGAATAACCTTTTCTCACAGCACTTGTGACATGTCGCTGCCGAATCGGTATGGAATGGGAAATCCTGGACTCCATATATTTAAAAAAAAAAAAAAAAATAAATGGTTTCCCATTACATCCCATGAAGGGACCGGGGAGAACTTCTCACAATCACTGAGCTGTGCGCTTTCCAGTTTTCACTCACTGATTGGGACCTACAGTTTTACACCGATTCCGAACGGTATTTTGAGAAGCTTTTTCATGGCTAGATACTCGATAGTGTCGCCGTCACTATGCGAGGTGACCGCCGCCGAATGAAATTTTCAGGTGGTCAGACCCGGGTTCGAACCCAGGATCTCATGTACAAGAGCCGCGCACACTAACCATTGCACCACCGACGGTCATATATTTACGATTGTTAAAATTATGACGAAACCGATGTTACATAACCGGTGGAACCGGGTTACCCCGCAAAGTAAAATTTTTTAGTTTTTAGTAAAAGTTTGCAATTTACAAACGTTTGTTATCATTTACACTTGTTTTAAATTTCTTGACATGCATTTTGGAGCTTTTTTCCTCTGTGTGACGATGTCTACAATGGGATCCTACCAATAGAGTAGTTATCTCAGATAGGCGTAGACAGACGCTTAATCTCGTTAACCCATGTTATCACAATGGGCTAATAAATCTCAAGTGAGTCGTTCATCGACTGCCACCAACACCTAACCTGATTTTGTTTTAAGTGATGATGTTGAAGTGATAACCTTTAAATCTGTTAAATCTGTGGAAAATGTGTGTTCCAAATGTGAGCAAATCAAGGCATGAAAACCGGCATTTGCAGAAATCTGACAGAACGTTTTGACATAAAACCGAATAATGGAGTTCGGTTTTGAATTTCCCAATCCTCATTTGTTCTCATTGTTGATGCTCATAAACTTACATTATGTTTCTAGTCATTCTTTGCAATATTAGTAGAACTACAATGACTGTATTAGTAAAGGGTGATACATTTAGATTTAATTTTAAATCAAACGCTTAAAATAGAATATTGCTATCGGTATCTTGCAAATTACGCGAGTAATGTTTGCTTCAAAGTCTTCAATCGTAGTTGGCTTATCGACGAGGACTTTCAAATTCACATAACCCCAAAGATAAAAATCTAGAGGTGTGATATCACACGGTCTAGGTGGCCAGTTGACAGTACCGGATCGCGAAATTAGCTTATCACCAAAATGATTTCTGAATAAAGCCATTGTATTGCTACCGTATTGATGAAACCAAATGTACCGTATTGATGAAACCAAATGTCGCCGGCATCACGGGCTTCAATTTTAGACAACAAAAAGTCCGTTATTATGGTGCGGTAGCGCTCGCCATTGACGGTTATGTTCCGTCCGGTATCATTTTCAAAGACATTAAGACCGATGATTCCACCAGCCCATAAACCGCAACAGAAGTGGCAATAATATCATAACTTTTTGTTGTTGTAACAGATTGCCTGTTTCCACTCGTTCGTCCCTGGAAGGTATAAAAACAAAATTATGGGTAATTCCCCTATGTGTGGCGGTGGGGAGCTGGAGAAATTGTGGGTTTGTGATATAGGTCCACTGAACGCAAGTCAGTAGGCCTATCAGGACAGTTGAAAATGTGAATAGTGTCATGAGGCCTCTGAAGGCAGTATGGGCACTGATCTAAGGTGCCCGGGTTTATTCTCGATCTGTATGAGTTCAGAATAGAACTCCAACCAGATCTAAGCTGGGACAGAATAGTTCTGGTGTGCCTGGGCAGAAGCCTCTCATTATCCGAAATCGCGGGCGAGTGTTCATTAAGGAGCCTGTTGAAGGAATAGCCATTTATGTCCTCTGACACCGCAGTGTTATGCAACATTTTCTGGGCTACTGCTATCGACAGTCTGTTGACGTCGGATGGAATGACGTCTTGGATGTCCGAGCAGTAGCGCCTGATGTCCTTCCGGGTGTAACGAGGAGGTGGATTCTGCATCAAATATGATGGTTGGGGTGACTGGGGAGATGACAAGCCAAAATAAACTATCTCGTCAACAGCACATTATGTTGTTGGACTGACAGCATTTTGGTCTCCTCATGTAAATGATCCACGTTCGTCATTTGTGTGCATCCGGTTGCGATTAAAAGCGCACTATTTTGGATGCTCTGCAGACCTTTCCATTGGGTATTGCTTAGGAAAGAGGACCACACCGGGGCGGTATAGTTGAAGACCTTCTCCGTACCCCAAGATGTCCCTCCAAGCGCTTTTAGGACCTTGGTGCGGGTGTGGACTTTTCTGCTAATGTGATCCGCATGCTTAGAGAATGTAAGGAGATTATCGAAAATAAGTCTGAGAATTTTGGGGTTACGGACTGTGGGTATAGACCATTGACAGAGATGTCGAGTTCTCTCCTTACTTCTTTGATCCAAGAAGTAAATAGGGTCACAGAAGACTTCGACACCGATAACTGTAAATTCCGTTTCTGCAGAAAGCTATTAATTATAGAGCTTATCTCGTCTACTTTTACCCCCGAGGCGATGATAGTGCAATCATCGGCGTACGACACAATACTAACTCCTTGAGGAGGTGCAGGAAGATTCGCAAGACGAATGTTGCAGAGTATAGGGACAGTACTCCTCCTTGTGGCACACCCATTTTTATCTTGCGATAGCGGGAATTCTACCATTGATGATGTGGGTAGTTATCTCATTTGCGCTACTGCTATGCGCTTGCCTGAAGACATGTTGGTGAGTGGCGAGCTGGAAATGCTCTTTCAGGGCCGGCAAGAATAGGGACTCCAAACCCTTTGCTACAGGTGATAGGAGGAAGATCGGGTGGTAAGACTCTCCAGGTTTAACAGGTTTTATGAGTGTAATAACTCGAGCAATTTTCCACACGTCCGGTATGACCAGCTGGCATACCGAAAGGGTGCGCGTATGCGCGAGATACCGAATCCCTATTGGTCCGAGTTTCTTCAGCATTATCGTCGATATGCTATCAGGACTGAGAGTTTTTGAGGGTTTAGATTTGGAAATTATGGCTTCGACTTCTATGGGTGTGAAGGAGATTCTTAGATTTGAGAGAGATTCTTTGTTCTCCGAACTACAGCTCTCTTAGTCCACAACCTTTTCGAACCAATATTGCAGTTTTCCAGATGTTTTCTGTCACGACGGTGCTGGTTGGTGAGTAAATTAATCTCATCCGTCAGGGGCAATATTCGTTCATCGGCCGGGTTACTGGAGCGTATGAAATCACGCTGATCCGCTAGACGCGATGGGTAGTTGGGTCTACAGTTAGTAATTCTACCAGCTGGGATAAAACGCTTTGCAGCCTTGATAAAGGTATCCCTAAGGATATTCTCACCCCGTCTGGCGCAAGAGGGTAGCTGCAAATGACGAAGGGATTAATCAATAACCTTCGTAAAGCCAGGCCAGTTGGCTGTGTTGTCTTGTCTCACAAAGTCTCTAGGCTTCTCTACAGTGATCAGGATGGGAATATGATCAGAGTTCAAGGCTATGTGGGTCTCCCGGGGGTATTGGCTAGCGACGCACTGACAACGGAGATGTCAGGGGAGCTTGAGCAATTAGCCGTTATTCTTGTAGAGACGTCCTCATTTATCGCTGCGAATTCCGAGACGTATATCCGAGACCAGCTGGGAGAACCACATCTCATCATGAGCATTGAAATCGCCAAGTGTGCTTATAATTGTAGGAGTAGGTGTTCAATAGAGCGATGATAGCTCGCACCGATGCTATGAACGGGCGGAATATACACATTCACGATTTCAATAACGATATCTCCAGTCTCTATCGCTATGCTCATCGCTTCAAGGATCTGATCGGGCTGGGTAGGGGAGGGTGGGTCTGTGAATCTGAAGTAAGACAAAACGCGACAAAGTTCCCGTTCCAGTTCCTGTGCGAACGAAGACTAGTGCAACGCCTCATATAACACCATTTCCTACAGCGATTACACTGTACAAACTTACACTTGTACAAACCATTGGGAAGCCATAACTGCATTGTGATCTGAGGGTGTAGATCGACCACGGTTTGGGGGGGTTAACACAGGAGCAGTGTTGCCCGATTGCTGTAATTGGACACAAAAACTCGCCACGAAAATTTTCGTCCAGTCTCTGTGACTGGCGAGGCCAGAGCACCTTCTAAGATGACACCAGTTATGGCATCCATTGTATTGGACATGGGTAAGTTTCCGATAGATCCCTGTGTGACACACTGAACGGATCAAGACCAGCTGTTTCACCAACCTGATTTTTACCCAGGTGAGCGAATCATGTCAGCAGGTTTTTATTAATAAATTCAGAACTTTTGTGGCCGTTGGTGGTGCGGCTCTCGCGTAGTGATGACGACACTACCGAGTACTTAGCCATTAAAAAGCTTCTCAAAATACCGTTCGGATTCGGTGTGAAACTGTAGGTTCCAATCACTGAGTGAAAAATTGGAAAGCACACAGCCATCTGGTTGTGAGAAGCTCTTCATGGGATGTAATGGGAAATTTTTTTAATATTAGAACTTTCAACTATTTTTCGGAACGTTTAAGGTGTACTAAAGATGTGTAGGAAAGGAGTCAGGCTTTTAGGATATTTCATTTGGAGACACCCTTCTACAACTTTGAACCGATTTTTAAGATTCTTCTTCTAAGAGAAACAAACAATAAATATGCTGAAGTGTGAGATTTATCTCTTACCATTTAAAAGATATTGGGAATTAAATATAAAAATTTTAATTTTTGCTGACTTTTTCAGTATTTTGTTAATACTGCCATACTGAGAACACATTTGAAAAAATTACTAAAAATAATATTTGAATTATCTTAACCCGTTTGGAAGTGACAAGTTCTCAAAGTTATCGATTTTGTTTAACCTCAAAAAATTGCAAAATGTTGTTGAAAATATACAATTAATCTATTACTGTTATTTTTGAATATTATTAAGAAATAAGTATAGTTTTTTTTAAATTTTCTTCAAGATCAGTCATTAAGAATGCTGTAACTTTGTTCACCTTGAAATGTTAAAAAATCGACAATTTGGGAGAAAAATAATTGTGCAAGGTTTTTTTTACTTTTTTTGTTCTATCAAGTTTCTCGATTGGATTGTTTTCAAACATTTGCCATAAAAAGGTACGCTTAAATGTGGCCACACGAGAAAAATATGTAAAAAGTCAAATTTTCTTAAGACATTTTTTTCTTAGTAACAATCTCAAACTCATCAAGATTGCGCTCGTGCGAACTGGTATACTTCCAATATAATTTGCATAATATACGTATTTGTTCAATATTTTAAATTTTACAATTTTCAGCACATTTTTTTACAAAAGAACTTGGAAAATCACATTTCAGCAGAAAGAGAAAAAATCTTTCCCAAAATGTATAGTATGCTTATCTTTGAAAATACACCTACTCTGTTTAACGCACGTAAAACCAACACTTCGGCCTGAATTTGCGGCATATGTACCCTACCTGGTGTACTGACCAGTATGATTTCCGTACGACCTCACCAATCACGTTTAATTTTTCCCCGGAATCATTAAGTGTGTTTTTGTTACCCCGCTAAAGTTAATTATAGCTTAATGTGGACGGGGCAGCTAAGCGATAATACGCGTCATTTTAATTTCCCAGTTAAATTCCGACTTGAGCAATGACAATGTTGCCACATGTTCAATTTCAAGAAATGGCAACAAAAAGTTATCTTAAATAAATTTTGTTGTCATTTCTTGTGAATGAAAATGTTATCAATAAGGAGAGACTCAAAAACAGAAATTTGCAAAATGGCTTACACATGGTTCATTCAAATTATTTTATTTAATGAAAGACTACGTATATTTTTATATCTCTAAATTTGAAGGATAGATTTTTATTTAAGTTTGAAAACAAATTGGAATTAAACAACGCGCGATAAATGTTATACATATTGATCATGGTAGAATTATCTTCAGGTATAGTCGTTTAAACAGATGGTGGATTTATTCCATGTCATTTTTCGTTTCACTTCTCAAACTCATATGTATTTTGTTATACACAGAAAAAAACCTAGTGTAATATTACCCATATTCATGGTCTGATATCAGCCAATGCACTGGGCAACATAGGGTCAGCTATGTAATTGGGTAATATTACTAATAAACTTAGACAATTTTACGTTCACCAATAGTATGATAATTTGCCTTGCATATTTGTAGATTTACCCAATGCAAAAGGGTAATATACAGAATTTATTGTAGGTGAATTAGATTAATTTTAATGTGAAACCTTACTAAATGTTTAGACCATTTTTTCAAATTTATAAACACAAATTTTGTTTTGTTTTTAATCAAAGAAGTATTTATTCCATTGTTGCTTACAATAATTACATTTAAATAAATGATAACATTATAATCATGAATTACCAGGCTCCTCCAATGTAGTATCACCTCTCATTTGTCACTGCCGAAGACTTCAGTCACGTTCCCTGTGAGAAATATATTAATGATTAGATAAAAAATGTATTAAACACTTGGGTATGAAATTTGTTCGTTTCCACAAAGGACACATTTCTATTCTTAAAGTGGCTAAGAGATGTACATTTGTCTGTCGCTTATTAAAACACTTTCGACACTTTTCCATTGATCAATATACATACATATAAGACACAAGCAACACAACGCACTTTTCTATTTACAAAAGTTCTACATTATAGACTCTCGGCCAATAGAACTGTATTCTTTGTTAAAAACACTTGCAGCATACATTTTTACTTGAATTTCTTTCACACATCTTTTTAAGAAATTGAATATAAATTAAAAAAACTCGTTTTTTTTTTCTTTTCACAAATTAATGGTTACATATTAGGGTAACCATTCAATTAATCATTATTCGGTTAACCGATTAATCTTGTTATAAAATTAACCGATCATTTTAATAATTATTTTTCGATTAACGAACAAATTAGTGCGAATCATCGATTAATAAAATATAAGTACGAGTTTATGGCAAGCAGTCCGTCTTGAATGCATGGTTAGTGTGCGCGGCTCTTGTGCATGAGGACGTGGGTTCGATCCCTACTCTGACCACCTTCAAATTTTCTTTCGGCGGCGGTCACCTCGCATAGTGACGGCGACACTATCGAGTATCTAGCCATGAAAAAGCTTCTCAAATTACCGTTCGGAATCGGTGTAAAACTGTAGGTCCCAATCAGTGAGTGAAAACTGGAAAGCGCACAGCTCAGTGATTGTGAGAAGTTCTCCCCAGTCCCTTCATGGGATGTAATGGGAAACCACTTACTTACTTAGTCCGTCTTGAAACACTTCTACAATATGGCAACTCATATGACAACGATTTGCGAACAGATTTCATAACTTTACACATATTTTGAACAGATTTGATAGTTTGCGAGAGAAAGCGTATCACAGTTTTCTAGTTTTCTAGCTAATAGACATAAATCAAAAAAGAATTTTCTCAAAATTGATTCATTAAATTTTAAGACCCCAACAGTCTGGTCCGATTCTGCTCAAACTATGTACAATAAGGACCAGTACATATGTTTCAGTCGGGTGAACCGACTTAATCATACCCTCACTCTAAGTCATCCATTACGTGGGAGTTCTGTTAAAAAAGCCCATACTCAAATGTGACCATATTAAATAACAGATTGATATTCCACTAAATATTATTGAATACACAAATTAGTTAGTTTCCCTCCCAATATTTATATGCGAGGTACAAAAATGGGCATGGCAAGTTGTTGCCAAAATTTTGATCAGTACCAAATTGTATTAAGAACGGTTATGATATATTGGAGATATCGAGTCGGCAAACCCAAAAAAGGCCCAACTTTTGTATGGGAGGTACGAAACTGAGCGTGGCACAATAGGCACTTATTACTTACACCGTAGCTTTTAGAAAAATATTGCCTAGGACCGAATTTTATTAAGATCCGTTGTAGTTTACGAGAGTTATCTAGTCGATCAACCGGTCATCCGCCCAACTTTTATATGGGAGGTACCAGAATGGGTGTGGCAAAACAGCTCATTTTCTATAGGAGAGTTTTATTTGACTCTATATTGACTAGTGTAAAATTTTAATAAAGATTGGTTCGGTTTTGCGGGACTTCTCGTGCCAAACACTCAGACGGCCAAACAACTTTTGTATGGGAGGTAGTACAATGGGAGTGGCAAAATCGCCCTTGTTTTAATCGGTGATTGGCGTTTGATAACGTGAAGCCTTATACCTAATTTCATTAAGGCCGGATGTGTTTCATGCGTTTTATCGAATTGACAACCTGGACGACCACCCTGTTTTGTATGGGAGGTACCAGAATGGGCGTGACAATCTCGCCCATTTCCTCCAGTTAAGTAGGCATTTACAGATTATTAACCGGTGTGTGAGTTGAAGCTAATCATATTTACCAGAAGAAAGATTAGAAAGAAATATGATTTTGTGCTAAATGTGTCGATTTGTATGGGGGGTACCAGAAGGGGCGTGGTCAAAACGCCCATTTTCAATCCCAAACTCAATATTGGCAAATAATAGTCACTGACAAAATTTCATTGTGATCTGTAAAGTTACGGCAGTTACCGTGTTGACCAGCCAGCCAGCCAGACAGACAGACGGACATAGCTCAAACGTCTTAAAAAGTCCTAAAACGAATTTTGTCTAAAGATACTAAGGGTCTAACATGGCTCCTTCTATGTGTTAAATTTGTTTACGTATTAAATGATATATACCCCCATCCCTATGGGTGAGGGTATAATAATAGTCAGAAAATTACGTTTTGCAAAAGCTGGTCAAAATTAAACCAATAGGGTGTTAAAGTGTGATATAGTTTCAGAGCCCACCCTACCCTTTGTATGGGAGGGGTACTTTTGGGTCATAATTTTGGCTTGGTACCAAGACACTAATTTTCATGTTGGTGCAACTACGATTTGTAAAGTGTATCTACATATATTTTATATAATGAAGTTGCTTTTACGTTTTGTTTTAATAAATGCGCCTTGTACGATGTTTGAACACTGTTATATTTTGTTGTTGTTTTATTTTATTCGAATATCCATTAATCGAATAATTTGATTGTGTTTAGTTCGATTAATTGTCAGATTGAAATTTACGATTAACTATTAATCGAAAATCCCGATTAAATGGGTGACCTATTACATATACACATAGCGACACAGTAGTAATACAACTTCTTAGAGGTTTATATTTGTCTCGCTCTAACACACGGTGTGTCTTCAGAATGCTGCTGTCTCGTCACAGTTCTTGACATTCAAATAAGAAGCAGGGAATTTGCCAACATTCATGTGCAAATTCAGCATTATTATTGGTAGTGTGTTTTGCACTTTGTATTAGGCAATCATGCCACCTTTTCTTGTCTTCATACAAAAAAATCACCAAACCCAAACTAGGCAATATTACCGATGGTTATTTTTTCTGTGTACATTTGTGTAGAGTTTGACAACTGAAACGAATGAACAAAAATACAAAAAACTACATAACTAAAATAACTACAACAACATCGCCTGCTACCATGTATTTGTTGGCACTAGCTACAAACGTTTTGCCATATCGCATTTTTTTCCCCCATTACAGCAAATGTTTCCACATTTTGTAATAATAAGTGTGGATCGTTTTTTTAAGATACAGGGTCCGCCATCTAACGTTTTTTTTCAACTGATTTGACAGATAATTAGTTTTATCCTTCCGCTGAACGAATATGGTTGTGTATAAGCTTGAACAACGCTGGAAAATATGGGAAAAATGGGCCTGCGATCGACTTACAGAAGATGCCGATTTTGTCAAAAAAATCATCTTTTCAGATGAAGCTCATTTTGATCTTGGCGGGTATGTAAACAAGCAAAATTGTCGCATTTGGGGCACAGAAAACCCGCACGCATGCATTGAAAAGCCGATGCACCCAAAACGAGTCACTGGTGCGGATTTTGGTCCAGAGGCATAATTGGGCCATTTTTCTTCGAAAATGAGCAAGGAGTAGCCGTTACAGTCAATGGCGATCGTTATCGGGCCATGTTGAACGAATTTTTGTTCACAAAAATTTAAGAGGAGGATATTGGCAACATTTAGTTTCAACAGGACGGCGCTACGTGCCACACAGCCGAAGCTACACTCGATGTTTTGCGCCCTGTTTTTGAAGATCGCATTATCGGCCGCAGAGCTGATGTCGTTTGACCACCTCGGAGCTGCGATTTGACACCGTTGGACTATTATTTGTGGGGTGCCCTAAAAGATAAGTGTTACGCCGACAAGCCAGAGACAATTGACGCTTTAAAGGACAATATTCGTGAAGCCATTGGTGAAATACAGCTGCACACAATCGATAATGTGCTTAAAAATTGGACCGATCGTGTAGGCTACTGCATGGCCAGCCGAGGCAGCCATTTGAATGAAATTATTTTCCATTATTAACCGGAAGGATTGTACTTTCAAATAAAAAAAGAAATTTGAGAAACTAGTCAGTAGTTTTTTTGTTATAGCATTTTCAGAAAAAAAAGTTATTTGGCGGACCCGTTATAAGTGGCAATAGCTTAATGGAATAAAAAAAAACAGCCCTATTGTTTCATAAAACTATGATTTAGTATCATAATAGGCTATGCTGCACCTGTATTTGGTTTACCCCCAAACAAAATTAATAATGTTTCCTATTTTTGTACCTACCATGTGTTGTGGTCAATATGATAATTTGCCCATGACTACTTGTACGGTCTCAAATCTAATACATATGTACTATTTATGCCTTTATGAGACAATTTACATACATAAGTGGAACAAAACTTAAGACGTTGTCGGCAATTGCCCTTAAAAAAATTAAGAAAGCAGAATTATTTTCTATATAAATGTATCTATTTTTTTGTTTATATAAATTATCTTAATAATATAAATTATTTAAATTTATCAATTATTAAAATATACAAATTATATGTTCAGAATCATGTGTTTTCAACAAAATAATCGGAGACATCAAAGCTTAAAAGATTTTAAATAACGTTCGCTTCCGTGTCGGCCTTTTCTATATCATGACATGTTTTTGGTAGCCACTTCTTTCTGGCAGAGCGTACCGGAACGGATTATAACAATAAGTGTTGCTTAAGGTCATGAATTATGATGCAACTGTGAACATTTGCTTGTAAATTGCTTAACATCTCTGTTTCTAGATTTTTGTGCTTCTTTCGCGAGTTCACCCAGGGGGATTCTATGGCACAGCTGATCGAAAAGGTACTAGGCCGATAATGGAGAATGAGAGAGCAAAGAAGACAGGAACTAATTTTAAATAGTGTTTATTGATGCTAATGGCAGCTAAATTATGTTTTATGTTGTTTGCATTAAACGAAAATACGCATTCCCTTTGATTTCTGTCCGTTTTATGTCCAACGAAAGTGTAAATTTGGTAAAATACAGCAGCATGAAGAGGCATCGAAGAGAGTAATGGAAACTCTTAAGTATTACTCTATGGTTCACCTAATGGAAGTTTGCTGTTTTCCATGGAAAATATCTTTATGCACGGTAGGCGTTACTGGTCTCCATGTCTCCATCAAAATCAGTCAATCAAGAAAGTATTCTTCAAAAATTTTCCCGATTCAGTATTTTAATGCTATTAATAACAACTAATATTACTTTGAAACGTTTTATTAAATTGTGATCAAGACCAGTGATTTTCGAGGCTGTTTCAGGATCCTCAAAGAAACTTCTTGCAGTGCTGCCGTCATTTGAGCTTCCATACCCATAAAGGGGCTTATCTATTATCAATCCTTGTAGTTTAAATGCTTCCTGTATTCCATTCTCTTCTTCATGTCTCATATTATGTAGAACTGAATTATTTTTTATTTGAACATTTCGAGTTCCCGAAGATATCAAGCACGAAATTCTGACTCCTCCTCAACTCATCTCTAGTACATCCTTAAACGATCCGACAAATAATTTAGAAGTTCTGATTTTTGCAATCGGCCCACTGTGCATCGTGACCATATTTTTTGAAATTTGTCTTTCTCATACGCTCTTTGTTATGATGGAAATTTCAAAATTATATTTACCACAATATACCTTTAATTCTGCTGTCTATTCTGACTGTATTAAAGCGAAATTCAAGCATAACTCAAAACTGAAAATTTGAAATATATCTAATAAAAAAATATTCCAACAAAAACGCTTTTTTGGTCTTCGCGATTATCTTTGGTCTAATCACGGCTGTCGTGATTGACAGATTTTGATCAAAATCTTGACATTTTGTACTAAGGAAGCAACATTTGAGTTTTAATTTAAAATTTTTAGGTTTCATAAGCATTCATAAAATAATCTTCTTGGAAATTTCCGACAATATCAGAGGAAATTTTTGTAGAGGCAGGAGGCATTATATGTTAAGCTCCTCTTCAGATTCGGATAACAATCCATACAATTCACATTTTAATAATGATCTTGAGTTATACTAATTCATTTGGTTTCACTTATTTCTATTTTACTCAAATTGTTTGTATAATTTCTCTTAGCCTTGAGAAATTATACAATCAAATCATCCCAACTTCTTAGCGCAGCAAATAAGCTTTCCTGGGGAATTGGACCTAAATGCTAGCTAACCCCTCTCATTAATACAGTCCACTAAGCTACCTGACGTCACATACGTTGGAACGTAAAATCAAGAGATTACTTCCAAAATTAATCTCTCCCACTAAGTCAATACATGGTTTAAACAACAGTAATTTTGGAAAAAAAAAACCCCGAAACCCGGTTATTTGACGTCGCCTAACCGGGACTTTGGAATTTTAATGAAATTTTGGAATTAAGAAACAAGATTTCTATTTTCAAATATGATTTTATGCTTCAATATGTTCTAAATAACATTTGCAACCTATTTTTTGTTCTAATTTTAAAATGATATTATGACGATTGTATTTCAATTTAAACGTGATTGGCAAATTTAAATAGAGTTGTAAAATTTTGAGGTCTAAAGACGAATAAGAATATGAAATAGTCGCCAACAAATGTATTGTAATTGTCCAATGTGTTATTGAATTTAAAACGAAAAACCGGTTCCAACGATTTTTGCCATAATGCCAAAAACCGATTTCTTAAAACCGAAAACCGGGTTTAAACAATGTCGGGTTTTTGAGCACTCTACCTCCAAGGCAGCAATGCCTCCAATGTTTGCCCCTATAGATGATAGACTTCATGTGCCCCCACAAAAAACAGTATAGTAGTCTCAAATCGCACGAACGAGGCGGCCAATTTGGCTACAACATTAGATTAATTGCTCACGAAACTCTCCGCTCAATTGGTTCATGGATCGCGTGCAGTGTGGCACCATCCTGTTGAAACAGGGCATCCAAGTCTAAATCTTTAATTTTGGGCAAAAAAAAGTCAGTGATCATCGAACGGTACCTAGCTATAAATTGACCGTAACTTCTTGAAGAAGTACGGTCGAATGATGCCGCCGGTCTATAAATCGCACCAAACAGTGAATTTTTCAAGGTCCATTGGTAGCTCTTGAACAGCCTCTGGCTGCTCTTCGAACCAAATTCGGCAATCCTTTATTGACGGTGGCAATTGTGAATGGACGTAACCTGCGAAGCACATTTTTCACAAAACACAAATTTTGATAATAAAACTCAATGATTTGCGTTGCGTTGTTCGTTTGTAAGTCTATTCATGATGAAATGTCAAGGCAAACTGAACATTATTGACTTGGACACATGTCACGAATCACGCGTGAACGGGCAAAATCCTAACACTGAAAACCCAAATAGCAAAAAAATCACCCGCTAAATAGGGGTTTTTGCAAACGCAGTTGCTACTCTTGTTTCAATTGCACAAGTTTGATTGTTTGGAGCAAAGAATTTTAATAATAATTTGCTACGACGCTGAAAATAATAGGTTAATAATTAAAAGGTGACTTAATAGAAGAATTAATTATTGTCAGTGCGATTTGTCAGTTTTTGTTTTTTCATCATTTCCCTTGCGGGAGTTTTTAATAGGTATGTTTTTTAAATATCAAGTTTTTAAATTTATTCAAGCTTAAGACCTTTTTAATATTATCTAAGCTTAATATTATTTTCAAAAAAGTCGAGCACTAAAAGTGTTCCAATGATACCAAGGCTGTCTGTATAGCTATTTCGGATATTGCCAAGATCTTCATCAGCAGACGGTTTTGGTATGTTTTCGGTGAATTCATCAAAACTGTATGTATAGAAACCTTCATCATATTAATGAGAATTCCTTTATACATACGTTCGAAGAATACCAAGCACTAACATTGGAAACACTTTCGTGCACAACTCTTTTTTATAATGTCGAGAAACCATCGGTTTTATACAGGCATGATTTGTTTTTGTTTTGTCATTACAAAACAACAAAACAGAAGTAGCCATCAACAATATTGTTGTTTCAAGCTCGCGGTGTTCTACGTCAACTTTCATCATTTCCCTTGCGGGAGTGTTTAGTAGGTCTGTTTGTTAAATATCAAGTTTTAAAATTTATTCAAGCTCAAGACCTTTTGAGCTGTACAAGAACTTGAGGAGTTGCATCGTGTAAATTGTGTTTTAATGCAAAAACAAAGCTCTGACATTTTGCAATTGCTCCTTCACAATGTTATTCGTAAAAGACGCTGAAACCTCTTAAATTTGATTGATTAATAGTTTCCCTAAATTCATAATCAATCATTTGTATTTACTTATGTTCTTGTATTTTATTTCTGCCTAATAATTGAAACAGAGCTGTTTTTTTTAAATATTCTTAATATAATCCTTAAAACGTATGCTCCCACGAAGGGTTGTGGACAAATGCACTCAGTTTCGGGCACATTGTGAGTTACGCCAGTTAGTCATTAAATATGTGGACTTCCACACTCTCGCATTAGGAAGTGTTCATTATTACTGTTTAATGACGGTCTAAGTTCAAAATTATATTACGAAATTCAAGTTGATCGAAACATTCTTTAATTCCGTTTGCATCCTTTTCTTTCAGTATGGATGGTATTGGGGGCCCCTGTCTAGTGAAGCAGCCGAGAAAGTTTTATCTAACGAACCGGATGGGAGCTTTATAGTACGCGACAGTTCTGATGACCATTATATTTTTTCGCTTAGTTTTAAACTAAATAATTGTGTCCGCCATGTCCGCATTGAACAAGATCAAGGTGGGTTTCTAAAGTACCATGCACGTGTTGCAGGAGGTGCTCAGACCAAATGTGTTTTTGCTGAATGTTTAAATATGGAAACCATTGTGTTCACCCAAAATATTTTCAAGTCAAAATTAGTTTGGTCTGTTCACTCTATAACAACAATTTTTTAACTTTTTTAATTTTTTTCAGGAACGTTTTCGTTTGGTTCATATGCAAAATTTAAGTCACAAACAATTACTGAATTTATTGAAAAAGCTGTGGAACACTCACGAAGTGGAAGGTAATTAACATTTCAAAATATTTTTCTATAGTTTTTTTATTCATCTGCATTTATTGTAATCATTAACCGCAGCATGAAAAACACAATTCTAATAAATGCATTCCAGCCCCACGAGGCCCAATCGACATGATAACACATGTACAGTACTCGAGGCCTCAGTAACCCACTTGCCATTGAAGTCAGGAAACATGTACGAAAGTGAATAAAAAGCGGGCATTTTGCGGGAGAACTGCCTTTTTAAGATCCGAAAGTGATATCGAAAAAGACACTTCGTCGCTTAGTTTGTTGCAGCAAATTGTCCGTTTCTGTACCGTCAGTCTTATCATTTTTGGATCCACTTTCGGATGTTTGACGGAGATTTTTCGTCTTTCATAATTCAAATCGTCACCTAAAATGCAAAAGGCCGTAACTACACTTTTTAGTTTTTTTTACAGGAGAAGGAATAAACGTTATATATATTTCTTAAAAACTACTTTTTTCCATTAATTTGTTTTTCAGAAACAAATCCGTTTTGTTTTCTAAGCTTGAATCTAAAATTTGGATATTAAGTTTTAAGTAGTATTTAATTTATAACGTTTATTCCATACAATAATACATACATAGATAAACTTATTCTCTCATCTGACGTTTCATTTCACACTCTTCATCGTAGGTTTGTGGAAATGAGAGCAATTAAATTTAAAATTACCTTACACCAGGTGGAGTTACAAAATATGTTCACTTAACTTTTTCCTGATGTTTTGGTGTAGAACTGAAAAATTTAAATATATTTTGCACTTTTTTGTTGACTTTTATCGTTGGTATACATTTGTATTGTATTTAACACAACTAGTTTGCCACCAAAAAACAAAATTCGGTTGTTGTTCCTTTGTTTATCGCTGTATACTATTGCCACATCTGGTATTATTGAACCCATATTTTCCACCACCAATGTTTACTTTCCATCGTACCTATGCCGTTTAATTTATTGAGCGAATAAAAGCTTCTATGGTATGTATTATTCCATGGTTTATTCCTTCTGTCAAAAACTAAAAAGCGTAGTTACGGCCTTTTGCATTTTAGGTCATGAAATGTTCCAATGAGAAATGCAATTTTTATTTCTATTAACTTCGAATTTAGTATTTGAATGTATGTGCTTTGCTTCACTTAAATAGTGTCTGTTTCTTTTTCCCATTTTATTCATATTACTTCTGCTGTTGTTTCCTTTTTTACTTCTGCACACGCGTAAACTTCACAGGAATAATTTTTCTGCTAAACCGAAAAATTCGAGAGCATGCAAACGAGTATACACAAAAACAAAGAAAGACAGTGAGACATCTGTTTTTCCGGTTTTTGGCGGAGTTACAATCCGTTTTTTATTTGGTCAGTGCGGCCAGAGCTTTTAATACATTTCGGGAATTCACATGGTCTTCTAAAGTCATAAGTCGTAAAGTCATATTTAACAAATTAGTACATATGACTTATGCATGTGAGCAGCATGTTGTATGTGCCAAATCATAAGTCATAAAAACGTCAAATAAACGTCATGCAACAAAAGAAAATTATTAAAAAAAATTAAAAAATGCCAACAAGAAGCGAAAAAGATATTATTTACCGAAGTAGTTTCTTCTCCTTCCATTTGTCCAATTTCCTTTTTTTTATTATTTTACCAATTCAAATTAATTCTTGAGTTAATGTTGTAGAAAAATGCAAAATTTCTTAAAACACAACAATAAGCTTGTTTTTTTATTCCCTGCTAAACTTATTTTTCGACGACTTTGTATGGAGTGCCGCTTAAAATCGCATAATATCGCTTAGTTCCCCATACAAAGTCGTCGAAAAATTAGTTTAGCAGGGAATACAAAAACAGGCTTAATATATCTGATTAAATAGTAAACAAAAAAACAGCTGACACTGAACATACAACATAGTACACTGGAAAAACAGACATGCTCAGGTTGTATAGTCGTAAAATATATTTACATGAAGAATACCAATAACATATTTACAACTGTTGTATTATTTTAGCATATACGATAAATACAACACAATAGTACACCATGTGAACTCCCTAATTGTAATTGACCTTTTTTACAACACTGTCCTGGACTTGTGTGTTATTACTAAAAATTTTCAAATTAAAATTTTTTGTTAAAAACAATAAGCAAGGACCATTTGTATCCGTTGTAACAATCCATCGTTATGTTATCTTCCTTTCGTCAACAAAATTTCGTGTAAATATGTATATTATTGAGAATTTTCATACATTTTATTAACTTAGCAAACGCCGGAAATATTGAAGTATTTCTGGTAACTGGCATATCTGTTCTTCGTGGCCTTCATATCTACTGTAATCCGGGTCTTCGGTGTCGTCACCTTCGTATTCGCTTATTTTATTTGATCACCAACACACTTCTGCAAACAATGCACCCAATTTTCTATAATGTGGAGTTAACATTTTGCTGGGTGAGTTTTCTGCACTTCAAAAATTTTGTCAACATTTCTGAATCCCGTTGTGATAATAGCAACTTATTCGGCATTTATACGATGACTTACGACCATGGGATATTTTGTTCATTCTCTTTTGGCAACGCTTCGTAAATTTGTGTGCATTCAGACGACAACTCTCTGTGTACAACTATGCGTGACTCTGTGTGACGTATTGTCGGTTAATCTTCTTTTTTTCCATTCGTAATAATCTCAAATTCAACATTTTAAAAAATTAATGAAAAATGGCTGATAAAATTGCAATTGTATTGTTTTAATTTATTAAGAAATTGACCGCCAGGTCAAAACACGAAAGAGGTGAAAGAGAAATATCAATATGCCCCCTGAATTTCCAATTCGTGACTCTTATGCTACCCTCCCTTCACCAAGAAGCATCATAAGTCGTGACTCGTGTCCCAGGGTCGTAAGTCATCGTATAAAAGACGAATTAGCCACAATGTAATCCATTTCGTTTTGTGTTAGCGGTTGTGGTGTATCATTTTCAACTTCAGGTATGCAATCAAAATCATCCATATCGGTCAGATTGGTGACAGCAGTTGATGCTACTTCGGAATCAATATCCGAATTCGGAGGTTTAGGTAGAGCGGTACCATCAATGCGTTCTACTGAAAAGCGGCTTCATACGATTTTTTTCTCAACTTTTTTTGTTCACCTGGTTGCATCATGTCCGTTTGGGCCTTCCACCCAAATTACTGGCTTCGAAAAAGTAAACTGTTCATTTTTATTATATATCCAAGCTAAAAGAGTATTATAGCAACTGTATTCGGCGTAAAGTTTGAAGTCGCTGAAAAAAACGGCCTCTGTAACATATTCTCCCAAACATATTCTGCAGGGACCATGTATAAGTTTGGAACACACTTCAAACATTTATATGTTTGCAAGTCCCAAACTCAGGTGTATTTAAATGCAAACTTTAGCATGTTTACTGACAAATATGTATGCTTTCACGTGGAAATATATGAGTGCTTCATCCCAAACATACATACACTTACGTTTAAGCATTCGCGTGTTTCCCCCAAACCTCCATACACAGAAAAAAAAACTTTGTGTAAAATTTCCCAAATTCATGGTGTGATATCAGCCACTGGGCAACATAACACGGCGTCTACACGAGAGATAAAACGTAAAATAATATGAGAGATAACGTCGGCAGAATAATGAAAAAATATTGCTTCTGTTAATGGTAATGGTAGATAAGGGGAACACGTATTTACGTTTATTTTATGAAATTTCACAATTGTCTGACTCTCATAGAGAACAAATGTGTTCTTTGCTCGAAGAGTTAATTGCTTGTGTATTTTTGTATTTTCTTGTTTGTTATTTTTTTTTGTTGTAAGAGGGTTAAGTGTGTGTGTTTTTGTATTTTGTTGATTGTGCGTTTTAGTTTGCAAAAATGGACATCCATTCCGCTTTCCTAAAGTATAAGGAATTTTATAATCAACAAATTCTTTTTTTACCATGCCGGATATTAAATACTTTTGTGACATTGTATTTTAATTTTTAATTTTTTTGATGAATGTGTATCTTACCAGGCTCTTTTGTTATTTCCATTCCCAAATAATATAGTGATTCAAAACACGTCAGAAACTTCTTTTGATTCTGCAGCAATAATACCGTTTCATGTACATATGAGTCCGTATAGGCTTTTGTTCAATTTACAGACCTTATTGGTTTTGTCGCTGTACCCAAGAGGCTGTTGCATTAAAATTTCCTCGTCTAGTTGACCATACAAAAACGCGGTTTTAATGTCAAATTGTGCAATATGATAGTCCTAAAAGGCACTCAAGGCCAAAATCATTGTAATAGAGGTAAATTTTGCTACCGGACTAAAAGTTTCTTTGTAGTCCACCTCGTATTTCTGAGTAAACCTTCGAACAACTAGTAGCGCCTTATATTTTGCAACATCATCTGGTAAGAAGGTTAAAACATTACGATCGGACAATCGCAGGGTGGAAATATGTCGCAATGTCATAATTAAGGAAACCCCCCAAGTACGGTCACAGTAAGAACTCACAGAATAGTACCTGATACTGATGAAAACGCACCAACACAAGACGAATCTAGCGATGAAAAGCGGGTTACTCCAAAACAGGCGAATAACAAATATCTGTTGCGACCAAGAACATAATGATGATGCAACTAATAGAGGTTGTGTTATAAGAACAACTTAAATGATTTGCTTTTCCTTCTGTTCATTATATGAAGAATCAAATTCAAATGTATTTGGTTTTATAATTTCTGGCTTGCTTTTATTCTTGACAAACATTTGTGTTAACTTTGACATGAAAACATAATATATTGTATTGTTGCCTTGATATATTGGCCGTAATACTGGTATCACCTGTTACAACAAACATCTCGATTCGAAGTAAACTGTTGCTTGCATTGCGAACGCCTTTTGAAAATGTTGCTGGCATTGTGATTCCGGCTTAAAGCGCGAACCGCCAAACGATGTTTCTTGCATAGGGCCACATAAGGCTGTGTGCACAAGACTTCCAGGTTTGTCGGCCCTGTTGACACTTTCCACAAATGGCATTCTATGTTGCTTACCCATTATACGTACAGACCTCGTAGCAAAAATCGTTGCCTGTATACATAGTATTCTTACGCTTCAATACATCTTTGAATTGGTCTTTGCTTTGATGACACATGCGTTCGTGCCATGTTCGAAGAGAATTGTTTCTTGCAGCTAAATTGGCTTCCCCTGACGAGATTGCCACCACTTTTAACATCAACTTGAATAATCTTGAGTTTTCTCTAATGCCGTTCAAACATGTTTGTCCATTTCGTTTAAAAACGCATGTATCCGCTCCAGCTTGCATTACAAACCCCATGTCCAAACATGCACTTGTAGATAAAAGATTTAGCTTGATATCTGGAACATACAAAAAGTTAGACAAGAATTTTGAATTCCAAACTTTACCATCAAACGCTTGCACATTTATTTCACCAGAACCACATGCTGGGATGATTGCTCCATTTCCAACTCTTATGCTTTTGGGTTTATCGAAAGGAACATAGTTGCGAAACCATTCTTTCTTATTACACATGTGGTCATTCGCACCGGAATCTACGTACCAGCTGTTTGCTTCCGAAGTAACAGATTCTACAAAAACAATTTCTCCAATAAAAGCATCTCCATCTTTTCTATGTCTTCTGTCAATTTTATTTTGGCAATCGCGCTTCCAATGACCAAATTCTCCGCATTTAAAACATTTTCTCTTAGGCTTTTGTTTACCTTTGCCATACGTTTTGTTTTGGCGCTTTGCCACGAAAGCTTCGGAACTGGATGGTTTAATTCCTAGTCCAGAATCCTCCATACATATTCGTGATGTTAAATTCTTGAGGGTTCGCTCTTCTTTACCTGTAGCTTCCCACGACGAAAAGAAATGTTTAAAATCCTCAGGTAAAGTCATTAATATCTTGGTGATCAGCATGTTATCCTTGATTTTTTTCACCCGGGTCTACCATCTGCTTATCCATCTTCTGCAATTTTGAATATTGAAAAAATGCGTATTGAAAAAATTGCTGCTGAAGAAGATGTATAGACGTTTAAGACTTTTGTTCGTACACACTTTCTAAAAGAGACCACATTGCCGCAGAAGAATCACAGTTCATATTGTGTAGCATTGGCTCTTCGCCCATCGAAACCACTAAAATCTTTTGCGCCTTTGCATCTGATAAGTTCCATTCATCTAGTTCCTTTCCAGCACATTGAGGCTTCCCTTTAGTTCCATCAACTATTTTCCAAAGGTCACTTGCACGTAGTACAACCTTTACCTGGAACTTCCAAAGAGTCCATCCTTCTGCTCCTTCCAGCTTAGATATCTTGAAATCTTCCATTCCTACCAATAGAAAAGCGCAAAATTGTCCAACATACCAATCCGTTTGAGCTATGGCTCTGGGCCCATAACCTGTTCGAAAAGAAAACACGTGCGACAACTTTGAAAATACAAAGACGAATGAAAAATTTATTTCTGTATTAATAATTAATAACGTACACAAAGCAAAGAACACTAGATTACAATAATTTTGTAAACAACAAGTGGCGTACTGCAAAGTGAATAATTCTGAATAAACTTCATTTTAACAAGTTCCACTCTTGGTTTAGGTTCAACTTCACCAAATTATCAAAAAAAGTTGATTTTTCATTCAACTGACGACCAACTACCTTCAACTAGCCCTCAAACGTACCAACAGTTGATTCAACTTATGACAGGTTGAATCAACTGTTGGTACGTCTGAGGGCAGCATTATGAAATTGAAAATTTGCACTATTTCTTTGGGAAATTTAATAAAATGGACGCAGAGAAACTTTGGCAAAATTCCTTTTTTGTTTTTCCTTTCAAATGGTGTACATACACAGCGACATAGTAGTAATACAAACTCTTATAGCTTTATATTCTGCCTCGCCGCAATTCTTGATATACAAATAAGAAGCAGGGTATTTGCCAACATTAGAATGTAAATTCAGCATTGCTGTTGGTAGTGTGTTTTACACTTTTGATTTAGGCAATAATGCCATATTTTCTTGTCTTCATATAAAAAAATCACCAAACACAAACTGGGTAATATTACCGATCTTTTTTTCTGTGTATACTTACGTGGAAACATATCGATGGTGTTGCGTAAAACGGGCCAATCTGCTATTTCCAATTGTCTCTAAGATATTCATAGATTATACCGTAGCAAAAAAACAATGGCTATAGAAAGTTATGGTTGGGCTCTTCAAGAAATATAAATGTCCACTTATTTCATTGCAGATAGACCCAAACAGTTTCGTCCTTTTGATTTGTCGTGACAAGCTAAACATAACCAGACTGACTCCCGTAAAAAAATGCAGATTGGCCCTTTTTACGCAACACCATCGATATGCATATTTTCTCCCAAACATAATAATATTTAGAAACGAATTATTCTTTTATTCTTTATTTATTATAATTAATACACAAAATTAAAATATTTAAAATGACCCTTTTTACATTTACTTGGTGAATGCATTATATTTTTTATGAAATTAGAATCTGCTGCTCTTTTGCTTCTCCTTTCATTGTTGTCTCTCACGTTTTTGTTTTCAGAAGGTTTCAACTATGCGTTGGTTATCACTATGCGTTGGTACACAAGCAATATACTTATATACAACTCTAGTACATGCAAGACAAGCGTGTATTAATTACTTGTGTTTTTTTTTATTATATTTCACAAATGGTCCGCTATTCCGATTTTTTCAGTAGAGGCTCGGGCAGAAAAAGGGATTCACGTTGTTGCGCTTTCCAGCTTCTTTCCTCAAAATCGTTTCTCACTTTGGTAGCACAAATAAATATATGCAAAACACATACACAAAAATCAAAGCAACATCACAACCCATTTAACCGTCCGAGCGTTTGTTTATTCTGTTTTCACTGATCAAGCGCTTTTGATATCCTCTGTCCGATGATCCCATTGACGACTGAATACATGAAATTAAAACGCAGTACATCAGCCAAAATAAGAAATACTAACTTCATCTGCAATTTGCACGCACATTCAGGAATATTTATGAATCACTCACTGAGAGAATAATGCAAAAATACAGAAGACTCTTACAATATATACACACTCGTTGACCCTCTTTTATTCTCTCGCTCTCGAGAGAGCATAAATAGTGCAACAAACACGACTGTATTTATGTCACAAACATAAATATATTTGGGTCGCAAACACATATGTATGTTATAACATATTAATCATTGTGTCTCAAATATGTAATATTGAATAGCAAACACAATGCGTTTCGGCACAAGTATATTATATTTGCGACAAGCTCCAAACACATGTTATATTTGCATCCAAACAACAAAAAACTACAGATTTTTCAGCGTGTACAATTTTGCTTAACCTGGCGTTTACACTGGACAGTTTTGCTCCGACAGTAGAAATACCTTCACACATTTTTACTACCACACTTACACTTCTCTCACTTGCCTCGCCACTGTCTCTGATTTTTCCAAGGGGTACCGATGAGACAGCTGTTCAAGTTAGTACTTGGAGAACAAATAGAGAATGTGCTATCAAAGAAGACTCGTTGATAGGGACTGGGTTGCGTGGTGTGATTTTCAAACTTCTGCTGCCAAGTGTCAAGTCAAAAGTACAAAACACATCAACTGGGAGACAATTTTGCCAACTAAATCGATTAAAAAAGGGATTTCAGTGAAAAAAATCAAAATGTAATGAAGTGTTAGAGTCAAGTTATTTGTGTAGATCCCAATTAACACGAAAATTGTTAAAATTAAAGATTGCTCTCATTCTCTATATGTTTTCCTCGTAGGTCTCGGAACTCGTTAGTACAAAAAGTAACTAGTGCACACTCTTATAGTATTACTCGGTGGATTTTTCAATGACAGTAACTTCGGCAAGAGATTTGACATAAGCGGCCAGATCATGGCTGAACTAGTAAAGGTTGGCGCAATAGAACACCTGATTTTGCTTTCTTATGACTCCATCTGTTAAATTCAGTGTATTTTGTTGTTGTACTTTTTTGTTTACGGTGTTTGTTCATGTGGATCTTGGTTGAATTTGACGGTTAGAGTATGAATCAAAAACTAAATGCCTGTTGTTGGTTCACACAATTACAACAAATCCTACTGGGTCAACCTCTACTAGTTCAACCATCGGCCATATCAGTGACGTTTCGTAGTAATTTGAGAAAAAAGCAAAACATCGCAAACGACCTTTCAAATTGAGAAATATGTTAGTCTTTGAAAATTTGGGAAATTTTTTTGTTGAAATATTGTTTGACAATACATGTCTAATTTTGCAGAGTACATCAGTTGCATTGTAATTTGGAGAAGTAAGAAAAACACAATGGCAAAAGAGCGAAGAAACAAAAACTCAGAGCACGAAATTTAACGAAACGACATGAAACGATTTTGTGACAACTAATACATATTCTCAACTATCTTGTCTCAAACTGTCCCGTGTAAACGCACCGTAAGACACTATAACAATAGCCTTTTTTTTCGTCCAGTATACGCGTTTCAGCATATAAATGAAAAGTGTATACGTTACAGTCGATAATTTCCCCTATAATTCGAGCAGTGGATGGTAGAGTTGTCGGGTTTCAAAAAAAGTAAAATAAATGAATGTCAACATAGTTTAGTTTCAACATTTTCAGCTCTTCCTGAAACAGACTCAAATTTTACTGTACTCAACATTTTTGAAATTCGAAGGTGGCATGATGGATAGCACATGCAACTAACAACCGTGAGACCTAGGTTCGAATCCTGGTTAAGTCACATTTCTTTTTAATTTTATGTTTAGTTTTTAACTATATTTTTAATAATGTTATTTTGTTAATACTGCTGGTAAATGAGATGTTAAAAGGAGTAATTAGTACGAGAAATAATAAAAATATTTATTTTAATTTGTAGGCAAAAATGTATGCTCTAGGCCAGAAGCTCTGACACAGCTAAAGTGACAAATAAAGAAGCAAATGCATTCGGGTAAATTTTTAGTTTTTCTATTTTCCATCTGCTACAGTTGAAAAGGGCCGTCAAATTAATTTTGCTTAAAGGCGATGTGTTCTTTTCGACCAGTGTACACTTCTAGTATATATTGGACAAATAAATCCCCCTGAGACAAGTGCCATTAGTTTCTTGCTTAATACTTTTTATTTTATACCCACAAAAAGCAAAGAGAATGCAAATCAACACAGTTATGTTCGTAAATACGCTACACAAGTTCACACAATTTTCGTTGCTCTCTTTCTAGCTCATTTTTATATACGTATAACCAGGGGGATTCTATGGCACAGCTGATCGAAAAGGTACTAGGCCGATGATGTAGAATGAGAGAGCAAAGAAAACACTAATTTTAAATAGTGTTTATTGATACTTACTTTACTTTTATTGAATATTTTACAAATTCATGAGGTCAAGACGTCTTACACATATTAATTAAACAAACAAATTAAACAAATTTCAACATATTCTTCCAACTGGCTCTATCCTTCGCCTTTTCTCGCCAGTTGGTAACACCAACGATACGGAGGGATTCTTCTGCCTGGTCTTTCCAGCGGAGTCTTGGTTGTCCTCTTTTCCTGCTTCCATCGGGTACGTTATCGAAAACCTTTCGCGCTGGCTCATCTTCATTCATTCTGATAACATGAACGCAATTGGCCTAATTTGATTCGCCTAGCTATATCCACGTCAGAATATAGGCAATATTGCTCTGCGTTCCAGCGACGTCGGTACTCGCCGTTTTCTCTAACAGGACCATATATTTTACGGAGAATTTTTCTCTCGAAATCTCCCAGGTGTTTTTCATCCGCTTGCGATATGACCCAAGTTTCGGAGCCATATGCCAAGATAGGTAAAATGAGAGTCTGATATAGCTGGACTTTTATCCGTCGAGAGAGGGCTTTGTTCCTAAACTGCTTGCTGTGCCCAAAATAGCATCTCTTTGCAAGCACAATCCTCCTATCTATCTCCAGGTTGACGTTGTTGTCCTTGTTCACGGCGGATCCAAGGTAGACAAATTCATCTACCGCTTCAAAATTAAATCGGTTGTCAACGCTCAAGTCCGGACCAAGTCGAGAGGTTTCTATAGTCGTTGACACCATCAATTTTGTCTTGCCCTCATTAACAGCAAGGCCCACTTTCTCGATTCCTTTTCGATTCTTGAAAATACTGCAGTAACCTCTCGTAAATTTCGCCCCATGATGTCTATGTCGTCAGCATACGCCAGCAACATATGGCTTTTCGTGTTAATGGTCTTGTTCGTATTTACTGCAGCCTTTCTCATTATTATCTCCATTAAGATGTTGAAGACAGTGCAGGAAAGTGTGTCGCCTTGTCTAAGTACTCGCTTGGTACAGAATGGTTCAGTGAGGTCTTTCCCTACTTTTACTGCTGGTTTGGTGTTGGTCAGCGTCATTCCACAGAGGCGGATCAGTTTTCCGGAATACCAAGTTCAGACATAGCTTCGTACAGTTTCCCCGTATGGGGCTATCGAAAGCAGCTTTGTAATCGACAAAAAGGTGGTATGTATCGATTTTCTTTTCGTGGGTCTTCTCCAGGATTTGGCGTAGCGTGAATATTTGGTCAGTTGTGGACTTGCCTGATCTAAAACCACACTGATAAGTTCCAATCAGGTTTTCAATAATTGGCTTTTGTCTTTCACATAATACGCTCGACAAGACCTTATACGAGATGTATAAAAGACTGACAGCGATAGTTGGAACAGACACACGGATCACCCTTTTTGATTACAGGACATAATACACTGAGACTCCAATCGTCGGGCATAGATTCCCCCAGCCAGGGGCTAGCAGTTCTTCACCACCTGCCTTAGGCCGGGGCCACACTGGCGTTTTCTTGTCGCGCGTTTTTAAAAGCTTTCGTAGAAGTATACACAATCAACGTATACAACTCAATGTTGAGCTTTTTTTGCGTTAGAGCTTTTGAAAACGCGCGACAAGAAAACGCCAGTGTGGCCCCGGCCTTAAAAAGTCCAGCGGGTAGGCCATCCGCACCAGCAGCTTTATTATTCTTACGGCGGTAGATCGCCGTTCTAACCTCGTACAATCTACACTATCATTACCTCCTGATCTTCAGTGGAAGAATCCGAGAGGAGTAGTGCTAAAAAGTGGTCTCTCCACATTTTGAGCACACACTGCTTCTCAGTCACCAGATTCCCATTCTCGTCCTTGCAGGAGGGCATCCCATTATTAGGCCCGTTATTCAATCTTCTTACCCTCTGGAAAAACTTTCGGGATTCACCATTCATCCTGCACATTTCGATGTTTTCACTCTCTCTCTGCTCCCACTGGCATTTTTTCCGCCTAAATAGTTGGTTTCCTCCCTCCTCAGCTTATTGTACCGCTCACTCGCAGCACGCGTTGTAACTGACTGTTTCGTTGCCAGACGTGCAGCGTCTTTTTCATCAGTTGCAATGCGACATTCTTCGTCATACCATGAGGATTTTGATAGCCAAGTTCAGTCCTTGCAGCGGTTTCCAAAGAGTGGGAGATGTGCTTCCACTGAGCCTCTGGGTCTTCGGGAGGGGGTATTCTGCTCTAGCAGGAGAGAGAGAGCTTCTGTCGATAGGACATTGATATCTCTGGTATTTGTAGTGGCCGTCGGTGGTGCAATGGTTAGTGTGCGCGGCTCTTGTACATGAGATCCTGGGTTCGAACCCGGCTCTGACCACCTTAAAATTTCTTTCGGCGGCGGTCACCTCGCATAGTGACGGCGACACTATCGAGTATCTAGCCATGAAAAAGCTTCTCAAATTACCGTTCGGAATCGGTGTAAAACTGTAGGTCCCAATCAGTGAGTGAAAACTGGAAAGCGCACAGCTCAGTGATTGTGAGAAGTTCTCCCTAGTCCCTTCATGGGATGTAATGGGAAACCATTTATTTATTTTATTTGTAGCTTCGTACGTACGTTTTTCGCCTGCTCAGTCTTGTGGGAACTTTCGCAGCCACCAGGTAATGATCCAAGTTGATATTGGCACCTCGAATCACACGTACATCCATTACACTAGAAGAGTGCCTGCCATCTATTACAAAGTGATAAATCTGGTTCTTCGTCCGCTGATCAGGAGATATCCAGGTCGCCTTATGAATGTCCTTATGCTGGAATTGTGTGCTACTAACTACCATGTTCTTTGCAGCGGCGAAGTCTATCAGTCTAATTCCATTATCGGAGGTGGTATCATGTAGACTGTGATTACCGATGGTTGGTCGGAAGACACTTTCCTTTCCTAATTTGACATTAAAATCGCCTAGAATAATCTTAATGTCGTGGTCAGGACAGCGTTCATATACTTCCTCCAGACGCCCATAAAATGTTTCTTTGACCTCATCATCTTTATCCTCTTTAACGAGATGTTGAAATATTTCGCTTTGATACGAATTGTGACTATGCGGTCACTCACTGGGTTGAACCTTGAAACTAGGTCTCGCAGTCTCTTGCCTACTATAAATCCGCACCCAAATTTGTGCTTTCGCTCATTGCAGCTGTAGTAAATATCGAAGTTTTTCTCTCTGGTGCAACCATATCCCGTCCATCGCATTTCCCGGATCGCTGTGATGTCAGCTTTCTGGTGGCACCAGTCCTATATAGCGTTCGCATATATCCCTAAATCATGGTCCTTATAACGTTTACGAGGGTCGTCAACAGTTGGGGGGTTTCTTTGTTCATTATTTTCTACGTGTATTTTCATTGCCAATATAACGGTGGCGGGAGGCAAACCCAGCCCAGCGTGGTTTGCATTATACCTACTGCCAGGATGGTTATGTTTCAGCTGCCCATTATATACCAGACGCTGACCATAATGCAGTGTGTCGAAACTAGATTTTGGTTTCTTCAATTTTGATCGTCGTTGGCCAGGGGTGTTGGCTCATCCGCCTTCAAAGGACAGACGAATATGTCCATTACTTCGAAGAGCTTCGGTGACAGGGTCACCGAATAATCCTGAGACGTATCAGTGATGGCATTTCCACTCAGGTTGCTCATTCGTTTCGCCTTCTCACTTTGGCTAGATAACGGAGGTTTCCGATAAGCCATTGCCCAGGACATACTGCGTGGAAGTAGTGAGCTGCTTGCACTGCCCAATGAAGGAATAATTTCTGGCCACTCCCAAGTGAATGGCTATCAGAAACTTTCCACCTCCAACGACAGTCCCATGTCCCAGTTTTATTGATACTTACTTACTTATCCGGTCACGAACAACCCCGAGGGGTCAGGGACCTTACAAAACGAAGATAACATATTTCGCCAACCAGTTCGATCTTTTGCCTTATCTCTCCAGTTGGCAATACCAATTGTATGCAGGGATTAGTCTACCTGATCCTTCCAGCGGAGTCTTGGTCTTCCTATTTTTCGTCTTCCTTCGAATTCGGTTTCGAAAACCCTTCGTGCTGGTTCGTCTTCATCCATTCTACTGACATAGCCTAGCCAGCGCAATCGCGTTATTTTGATCCGCTTAACTATGTCAATGTCGGGACAAAGTTCATGCGTCGCCGATACTCGCCGTTGTGCACTATAGGGTCATAAATTTTTCGGAGTATTTTTCTCTCGAAGACTCCTACAGATGTTTCATCTGCTTGCGATAAGACCCAGGATTCTGCGCCATAAAGCAAGACAGGTTGTGTGAGAGTCTGGTATAGTTGGACTTTTGTTACTCGAGAGAGGGCTTTATTTCTAAAGCGCTTGCTTAGCCCAAAATAACATCTATTCGCAAGCACAATTCTCCGCTTGATTTCAAGGCTGACGTTGTCGTTTTCGTTTACGGCAGATCCGAGGTATATAAATTCGTCTATCACCTCGAAATTATGACGGTTATCAACGTTCACGCTTTGGTCTAATCGCGTGGAGGCCCTGCTCGTTGAAACCATTAATTTTGTCTTGTCCTCATTTACCATCAGGCCCACTTTTGCTGACTCCTTCTCAATTCTCGAAAAAACCGCAGTAACTTCTCTAATTGTGCGCCCAATGATATCTATATCATCAGCATACGCGAGCAGCATGTGACTTTTGCTGTTGATGGTTTTATTCATGTTGACTGCAGCTTTTCTCATAATGATCTCCATTAAGATGTTAAAGAGCTTAGTTTCGAAAGGTTCGGTAAGATCCTTCCAACTTTCCCTGCGGATTTGGTGTTCGTCAAGGTTATCTTGCAAAGGCGCATGAGTTTTGCAGGAATTCCAAGCTCAGACATTGCTTCATAGAGTTTCTCCCGTATCGGACTATCGAAGGCCGCCTTATAATCGATAAATAGATGATAGGTGTCGATTTGGTTTTCGTGTGTCTTCTCCAGGATTTGGCGTAGCGTGAAAATCTGGTCAGTTGTCGATTTTCCATTCCTAAAGCCTCCTGATAAGGCCCAATCAGGTCAGGGAAAATTGGTTTTAGTCTTTCGCACATTAAACCTGATAGAACCTTATATGCTATGGATAAAAGGCTTATTCCACGGTAGTTGGCACAGCTACTCGGGACACCTCTTTTAAATATGGGACATAGTACAGTGAGTCTCCAATCGCCGGGCATGCATTCATCTATCCAAATTTTGCTAAACAGCTCCACCGGTAATCCATCGGCTCCTGCGGCTTTGGTGTTCTTAAGCCGTGCAATAGCTGTTTTGACCTCGTCTTGGTTAGGAGGGTGGCAATCGACGTCGTCGTCCATATTGTGATCGATTGTCCCATCGTCATTGGATATCTCTCCATATTCCCAACATGCTCTGCACATCTGCGATGAGATTTCCGTCCTTGTCTTTACAGAAGGGGGCCCTGAACCATGCCCATTAGTTCCGTTTTTGACTTTTTGGTAGAATTTTCGGGCTTCGTTCTTCCTTCTGTATGTCTCAATTTTCTCACTCTCGCGCTTTCTCCACTGCCGTTTCTTACGCCTAAAGAGACGGTTTACCTCCTTTCTCTTCTCCCTATACCTCTCAGTTGCAGCTCGCGTTGCAATTGACTGAAGCATTACCATACGTGCAGCGTTCTTTTCGTCATTTGCAATGTGACACTCTTCATCGTACCACGGTTTATTGCGAAGGGGTTTTTCGAAACCAAGTACGGTTGTTGCGGCAGTTTTTATAGAGTCGGAGATAGGTTTCCACTGCGCATCAGGATCGTCATCGGGGGGGGGTGGGTTCTGTGCCAAAAGTTGCGAGAACTTCCTTGACTAGGCTGTGGCTACCTCTGGTAATTGCAGCTTTCCGATGTCCTGCTTCCTCTGCGTCTGGTTTCGTACGATTTTCGCTCTACTTAATCTTGTGCGAAGCTTTGCTCCTACCAGGTAGTGATCAGAATCGATGTTAGCTCCTCTGATCACTCATACGTCTATTACACTGGATGAGTGCCTTCCATCAATTACCACGTGGTCAATTTGGTTCTTCGTTCTTTGATCAGGGGATACCCATGTAGCCTTGTGGATGTCTTTATGCTGGAATCTTGTACCACTAACGACCATGTTTTTTTGCCGCGGCAAAGTCAATCAGTCTCATACCGTTGTCGGAATTGTCAGCATGTAGACTGAAATTGTCAATAGTTGGATTAAACACATTCTCCCTTCCTACTTTGGCTTTAAAATCTCCTAGTACAATCTTAATGTCATGGCCAGGGCAGCGGTCATACGTTTCCTCTAGGAGCTCATAGAATATGTCTTTGGCATCATCATCTTTCTCTTCTGTCGGGGCATGCACACAAATTAGGGAAATATAAAAATATTTCGCTTTTATGCGGATTGTGGCTATACGTTCACTCACAGGATTGAACCTAGAGACTAGATGTCGCAGTCTTTTGCCAACTACAAATCCGCAACCAAATTCATGTTTTTTTTCATGGCAACTGTAGTATATATCGCAGTTTCTTTTTCTTGTGCAGCCATGTCCTGTCAATCGCATTTCCTGGATAGCGGTAATGTCAGCCTTATAACTTTCGAGGACATCTGCCAGTTGGATACTTGCACCGGATCTATATAGAGTTCTCACATTCCAAGTGCATATCCGTAAATCGTGATCCTTTTCTTGTTCGTTTACGTATTTTCACTGCCATTATGAACGGTGGCGGGAGGCAAACCCGGCCCACCGTGTTTTTGCATTTTACCTACTGCCAGGATATTTGATTGCAACCGCCCATTATGGATCAGACACTGACCAGGATGCGATATGTTGAACCTGGATTTTCTTCTTTTAGTTTCTATCCGCCGATAGCCCGTATGTTTGGCTCATCCGCCTTCTAAGGACAAAAGAATATGCCCGATTGTTTGATGAGCATCAGTGACATCAGTCACCTACTAAACCTGATTTGCTGCTCATTTATTTAGCCTTCTCACTCTAGCTAGCTAACGGAGGTTTCCGAAAAGCCATTGCCCAGGACATACTGCGTGGAAGTAGTGAGCTGCTTGGGCTACGACTCTCAGAAACTTTCCACCTCCACGGACAGTTACAAAACACACACAAACTTATTTAGGTTTAATATTTCATCTTTGGTGTTGGTACCCTTTCTAACACATTCCATTTTTTACAGTGTTTTATTTAACTTGCTTTGTTGTCTGTCTGTATTGTTCATATCAGTCTGTATTGTTCAAATCTAGTAATTAATTTTTAACACAGTTGCAGTTGACCAATCAAACAAATTTTGCACACTTGTCAGATTTGGATGACAATACATGAATATGAAAAAAAAATTAAAACATTAAAAATTTATTTACTAAAAAATTAAAAATAAAAAAATAATTAAAAAAAATTAAGTTACAGTGTTTTATTTATAAATTCACTAAAAACTAGTAAATAATTTTTCTCTTAGCCTCAATAAGTATATTCTTCTTCATGATGGGGTTGTACATGGTCCGCCTACTTAGCACTTCAACAACAATGGTCTAGATACTTTCAATAAAGAGCGTAATTAAAATGAATTAGTTAATTAATTTTCTAGGGATCCCTCAAATAAAACGCTTCCATTTAAAATAAAAATGGTGACAAAATTAAATGTCAAATTAAGTGTCAAAATTAAATGTCAAATTAAGTGTCAAAATTAAGTGTCAAAATTAAATGTCAAATTAAGTGTCAAAATTAAATGTCAAATAAAGTGTCAAAATTAGATGTCAAAGTTAAAGACAAAATTAAATGTCAAATTAAGTGCCAAAATTAAATGTCAAAATTAAATGTCAAAGTTTAATGTCAATATTAAATGTCAAAGTTAAATGTCAAAATTAAATGTCAAATTAAGTGTCAAAATTAAATGTCATCATTTTTAATTTAAATGCAAGCGTTTTATTTGAGAGATCCCTAGAAAATTAATTAACTAATTCATTTTAATTACGCTCTTTATTGAAAGACTAGACCATTGTTGTTGAAGTGCTAAGTAGGCGGACCATTGTACAACCCCATCATGAAGAAGAATATACTTATTGAGGCTAAGAGTAAAATTATTTTCTAGTTTTTAGTGCATTTATAAATAAAACACGGTAATTTAATTTTTTTAAATTATTTTTTTCAGGTTTAAAAAAATTTAAACGTTGAGATATTGTCGTTACCGGCCGATTTCAAAGAATTTAATAATTTGTTCAACCTACTACTGGTTGAAGTTTTGACTCAAAATTACCAAGTTATTACCAAAAAACTAAAAAATGTCACTGCAAAAATTTACATGTTAAACTTTTGATTTCAACTATCTTAGTAACGGTCAGACTCCGCGTGCTTTTTTGTTTGTGCTGCGTAGTAGAATCTTAAAAGCAAAAATTTCGGTTACAAGTTTCACACTCTGTAGCAAAACGTGCGTAGAACACGGTGCATTTAGATACAATATTCTGAAAGCCTGACTTCTCCCCTATAAGTACCTAGTACATTCTAAAATAATCTGACCAATCATTTAGACTTTCTGATATTATTACTTATTACTTTTTTTTTGCAATTGGTCCCATTGTCCGTCTGGAAGAGTACTGATGGAAGTAAGAAGCAAACTTCTTTAAGATAAAATGCCCCCGTATAGTTTATTTGCTAAATTTATTAAAAACGACACTTAATTTAACTAAGGCATTTACATTTAAGTGTAGTAGTGTCTAATTCCTGAATATTTATTTCGGGGGTCCAGTACAACAAGATATGCATCTTATAGTTATAGTACAGTATTTTATACGTTCAATTGAATTTAATGAGACATGTGTTAATGAAAAGTAAAAACTTATAATACTAGTAATAATAGTAATAGAATAACATAGTAATAAGAAAACAACCAAATTAGCATAACAGTTTGAAAATGCAATTTTAAATGAAAAAACAAAAATATGAAAGTACAATCAAAAAGTATTAAAATCACAATAAGGCAGAAGGATAGATTGTCAAGTTCAAAGTTCATAGAGACAAGATTTAATAAATTAAGTACAAAAAGAAAGAAAATTAAAAATAAATAGATAATAATAAAAGTTTGTTAGGTTCTAAATGTAGTGTCGACTAGGGATTGCAATTTACCGTCAAATTGCAATAACCGGTAAACGGTAAATAATTTCTCCCATTACCGGTATACCGGTTATTTACCGGTAAATGAAAAAAAAACCGATTATCCATTATATGCACATAAATATTAGTTAATTTAAATTACGAGTGATTAATATTATGTTTACCTATCTATGAGTATTTACGCCTAACTTATTCGTTTATCCATTAACTTATTATGTATGTGCATGTGGCCGTCGGTGGTGCAATGGTTAGTGTGCGCGGCTCTTGTACCTGAGATCCTGGGTACGAACCCGGCTCTGACCACCTTCAAATTTTCTTTCGGCGGCGGTCACCTCGCATAGTGACGGCGACACTATCGAGTATCTAGCCATGAAAAAGCTTCTCAAATTACCGTTCGGAATCGGTGTAAAACTGTAGGTCCCAATCAGTGAGTGAAAACTGGAAAGCGCACAGCTCAGTGATTGTGAGAAGTTCTCCCCAGTCCCTTCATGGGATGTAATGGGAAACCATTTATTTTTTATTTTTATGTGTAATTCACACTTTGTACACTTTGTATACACCTACATAATATAAATTCGTAATTAAAATAAAATAATAAATAAATAATATAACAATTCATTGGTTTTATAGTTTATTAAAAAATGAAAATAAAATAATATAACAATTCATTGGTTTTATAGTTTAATAAAAAATTAAAATAAAATAATATAACAATTCACTGGTTTTATAGCTTAATAAAAAATTTTTATTGTATTTGGTATGTTGATTTTTGAGCATTAAAATAAGCTCGCATAAAACAAATCATATCGATGCTCTCGTCTTTTAAACCAGACCTGAACTTTGTGCATATTTTTCCAGCAGATGAAAATGCTCGTTCTGATTCAACACTAGTTGGTCGGCAAGTCATCAGATGTTGAAATGCAATGTTTAAATATTTACCACGACTTTTTTCGAGTTCGAAATATGACATTTCTTTCTGAATAACACTGTTTATATCATGTTTCGGTTTATCCGCTTTATTTTCATCGTTTATTTTTATAGTTTTGGCTTCCATTGCTAATTTAAGCTTTTCTTCAAGGGTTAATATTTTGACTATTTCTATCTCATCTTCTTCTCTATCTTTTTGTTCAGAAATTGTGTAATTCTCATCCCTTGAAAATACAGGCTTAGTTATATCTATGATTTTCGCCATTATTGTAGTTTTATTTGTTATATTGAATATTCCATATTCATCAAAATCATTAATTGCATCAGGATCGTCCAGATAATTAATCACATCGAAATATATCGTCCTTCTTTCCTTTATTCGAATTATTAGTTCTTCTTTAAGTTCCCTGGCTAAAAAAGAACTGTGTTTAGACAGTTCATCAAGCAAAAATTTCAATGTTATGTCGGCTGTATATAGATTTATGTCTTCACGACATAGAGCTTCTACAGCTACTTTTACTGGCTGTAATGCCAATATTATGTCAGAGATGTTATCAAATTCAATATTATCGATATTTATTCCCGATTTTATGTCAATCAAACTTTTTAAGATCGGATTTTTAATTTCATAAAATCGTTCCAGCATTTTGAGTAAGGAATTCCACCGAGTTTTGCAATCTCGATGCAAAGTCAGCTCTTTTCCAAATTTATGTGTTTATATGTTTTTGAAGATTATCATTTTTTAAAGAAGATCTTTTATACAAATTTACTATTGATCTTACTTTACATATTAACAAACTCAATTTGTTATTGCGTATGTCACTGGGGGTTGTTGACTCTGGGATCACTTCCAAACCAGGACTGTTATCTTCATCTTCCTGGTGCTTATTGTTTTTTTATATAAAACTTTATTCACAGCCAATTGTAGCCCATGCGCTAAACATAATTGATGCATTAGACCGCTTAGTTTTCCCGCTTTCTTCATAACAGAAGCCCCGTCAGTAGTCATCGAGATGATATCATCCATTTTAATGGTAAATCGTGCTAACTTTTCTTCTAGATACTCGATTGCTTTTTCAGCCGACATCGATCCATTTATTCGAATAAGTCCAAGATTCCAAAATTTATTTTCGGCATGCAAATTCACATTCATATACCGACGATTTCTGATCGATGTCCATTCGTCCATTGTAACACTAAAGACCCGTTCTTTCATTGCTGAAAATTCGTCTATTACTAAATTACGTATTTTAGTTCCGTAATCTAAAACAATTTTTCTAATTGTATTGGGAGACTTTGGAATGTCTTTATATCCCATCCCGACAAGTAGCTTTCTTACATCATAAGATGTGCAAAACGTGTTAAAACATATTCCATCTTTTGCTACCATCCGGGATATAACAGCGGGTAATGTTTCATCTACTGATTTTATGTAGTCCGTAATTTTAGATTTTGGTTTTGTACTGGTCGGTGTTTCATCTGTATGTTCCCTTTTCTGTGAATTAATCTTGTGTTGGCTTTTAAGATGTGCATGTAGCCCGCTCGTACTTCCTCCTACACTCTTTATTTTTCTGCCACATTTTTTACATTCTCCTGCTTGGCCACCGTTCGCTCGATTGAAATACTGCCATACTGATGTTTTATCCATGGGTCGAACAAAAATGTTTTTCTATAAGAATGTAATTTAAAAAATCAATAATTCACTAATTTGTTTTATTTAATAGAAACAAGAATGGAACAAACAGAGCAGAAATATGTATCTGGATACGAATGATCTACAAATATTCTCTGCCCTTTGTCCCAAAACAACTAGGATCACCTGAAGCCTGCAATGGAGCACTTGTTTACCACGTTTACCAGTAACAAATTGATTATAAATGCTGCCAGAGTCGAAAAACAAAACATTCATCATGATACAATGACCTCTATTACACGATGGCATTTCTCGCAGCGAGTTGTTGCCAGAGTCGAAAAACAAAACATTCACCATGATACAATGATCTCGATTACACGATGGCATTTCTCGCAGCGAGTTTTTCCCATATCTCTTTAAAAGTTTCGATAAAATCAGTTCCGGTAATTACCGGTAAATTTGCCAATTTACCGGTAATAACCGATGGTGCATTTTTGGTGATTTACCGGTAAACCGGTTAATCGGTAACCGGTAATGCAAGCTCTAGTGTCGACACAACAAAAAAAGAAAAATTTAATTTAAAAAGTAATTATATATTAAACGTTTGAAACAAGTAGCGTTGCTGGTAGTTTGCAAATAATGGGGTAAGGTGTTCCAGAGCGTATTGCATGTATATAGAACTGCCACTCAGAGACCAATGTTCTATGTCTTAGAGGGACTAATATTTTCCCTCTGTTTGATCGTGTGAAATTCAAACGAACGAAAAGATATTGTGGGGATTTTTCATAAATTATCTTATGCAAGAGTATCAAAACACGAATCTTGAATAGATTTTCAAGTGATACACCATATAACTTGAGATTATAGTTGGATATGTGGTCATATCTTCCTATGCCATAAACATATCGGCATATGTTATTAAATATTACATTCAGCCTTCTGTTGCTTAATGAGTCGCAATTCGAAAACACTTCACAACCATCAACCAAGGAAGGCATTATGCAGGTTTTCGCAAGCAATAACCTTATTCGATGTGGCGTAAATGATTGTGTAGACCAAAAGGCCCTTAGTTTGCTGTACGTAGCTCCTACAATGGTACTCACATGATTAGACCAGGTTAAAGGTCCATTAAATATTATACCTAGATTTTTCACACTATCAACAATTTCAATTTTCTGACCATTAAGAGTTATGTTCACATTAAACTGATGGTTTCTAGTCCTACCATGAATAATTAGGCATTTTGACTTTTGGGGGTTCAAACAAAGGCCATTTGCCTCAGCCCAATCGTGAACATTATGATCCCAATTAACGTATTTAAGAACTTACTTTTAACGAATATTGTTTTGTATAGTTTTTAATATAGGTTTAAATATAAAGCAAGTGGTTCATGTAAAAACCCTGGTGTATTTTTGTGAGTAATTTTTGCGTGATTGTCGTGAATCACGCGTGATTCACCCGTGAATGTGAATAGGATCAATTTCAGCTCACGTGAGTGTGCGTAAATGTGAGTACCGAAAAAATCTTCGTGCGTGATAGTCAAAACTTACTCACGTGCCCATCTCTACTGCGTACGTGCCTGCAAATGTACATATATTAACAATAAAATGTAACAAAAAAGTGCAAAATACGTTTAAATTTCACAGTTCTCAACCAAAACGACATGACACATTTAAGTCAACAGTTCTTGTAACTCCACCCGGTGTAAGTCAACATCTCTCTATCGCACCGACCTCACCACTAAAGGTGAGGTAACTATCAGATTTAGTCTTTGGATCTGTCAAAAATCGTAAGTGTTCTGAAAAAATAGGATAGTCTGGATTGTATGCGAATAAGTATGAAAGAGAAACGGAAATAATTTTGACAGGTCTGTTAGATTTGGTCATGTTTTGAAAAGTTGCAAAAAATTAATATTTTCTCTGCGATCAGGGTTGTGTTTTGGGAGACAGCGGATAAGAATAACAACAACGCCAGCTGATACAAAAATAGACGCGCTATATTTCAGTTTTCGTGAGGTAGTTGTGCAAAAGAATAAATAATAGTTGTGCAAAAGAATAAATAAATGAATATATACAATACTGCAATTTGTTCCTGCTTTGAGAGGTACTTCATTTTTCTTCCACTGTTTCAGAAAATAAAAGAAGATTATGCGTCTGTTAAAATTCGTGAAAACATATGGTTTTGCATCATTTTTGTGTGATGGTCTGGCATCCACAACACACTTGGATCGGATTTTTTCAAGTGTGATGCGATTTTCTTCAAGTGTGATAAGATTCTGTCAGATTATTTTTTGAATAAATCGCACCACTATCTAGGATGAGACAGTTGGCACCTCTAGGTGTATTTATGTTCATCACGGGTGACAGGTAGACATCTGCAAGCGCATGAAAACACAAACACCAAGCAGAACCATTTTATTTCAATTCAAGTAGTGTCGAGATTCGAAAATCATATGCCAGTAAAATACAAGTTAAACGAGCCAAGAGCTTACCATTCCAAGCATGAAACGAATCAAGTTGCTTCGATACTTTCCCGATTAGTCTCTGCAGCAGTGTGGCCAGTTTAGCACTTAGTGCAATTATATCTCTTTTTTTGGCGTCTGCAGGTATTTTTAAACAAGCTAATTGCTTTTTATCACTTGTTTGGACAATTTTTGCAATCTTTTGACTTTTTTCGCCTAATTTTTATAATTTTTTGTCGATAAATTGCATTTTTCTTTATGCATGTCTGTTTTTCGGAACTGAACTCTGAAATAAAGCTAATTTTCAAACAAGAATTATAATACATCTAGGATTATCACGGGTGTGGATGCTAACTATGTACATGAGATGACATTTAAAAAATTACAGCAGACAGTTGTCCGAGGCCTTCGGCCACGGACTGTCCCTGCAGGCTGTGTCAGAGACACGGCCATTAAGTTTAACGTAGAATACGCCATCCGATAAGACAGAAAACATATATAACAATAAATTCATTTGCTTATATTATTTATCATTTATTGTTATATATGTTTTCTGTCTTATCGGATGGCGTATTCTACGTTAAACTTAATGGCCGTGTCTCTGACACAGCCTGCAGGGACAGTCCGTGGCCGAAGGCCTCGGACAACTGTCTGCTGTAATTTTTATATTTACCAACGGCATTTGATTCAAGTCCGTTTAAAAAAAAAATATATTATGTTCAATTTTTTTAAACTTAATTTAATTTAATTATTTTAATTAATATTTTTATTGAAATAAGTTCTGCGAATGTTGAGAGGGCCGCCCTAATATTAAAAAAGGTTTACCTTATCCAGTCTTCGCATTAGCATTCGAGCGTTGTGTGAAAGCTTTACGCTTTACAATTCAAAATTAATGTTACAACAGCTTTATTGAAGCTTTCGCAAAAAAGCTTTATTACGTTAGCTTACTGTTTGTTTCACTTTTTACTAGATACATGTTGCCAAGCAACATTAGCTTGCTGTTCGTTTCACTTTTTACTAGATACATGTTCCTAAGCAATGTTGAGCAACCAAAAACACTCAACCAAACACCACACATATGTTTGAGTGTATGTGTTTAAACAATTTTCATTTGAGAAATTAAAATACTAGAAATATATCAACCAATATGAAATGTATATCAAACGAAAGATAACATCTTCATTTACCTACAAAAAAAATTTTAAAAAAAATTCATCTAGCCGTTTCCTCAAATTCAATGAAATAAAGATTAAAACAATAAAAACCTGACATGACTCCTCATACCGTAAGGTAAGACGTATTCTACGTCAAAAATACGTTACTGCAAATGTTGGTCCAGACTTTTATTAGCAATTTCATTAATTTTGATGTACAGAGAATATGATTTGTCGATTTGTGAATTTGCCTCTAATGGCGATTTCGTTTCTGAGAAAATAATTCAAAATTTTTTCTGATCTTTGCCCTAAATTGCCTTTTTGTGTTCGTTTGTGAAAAAAGTGCAACCCCATTTGAAGGTTTTGTGTTCGAGAATGTTGCACTCAAAAAGTGCAAGAATGTTGTATTTTCCGCCCTCTCAGCGAGTCGTGGGGGAGAATGTTGTTGTTATTTTGTTTGGGTTATTTGTCCTCGCTAAGCTAATTTTTCTACCTTTTGTAGGGGCGTCAGTTAAATTCGCTTACCCTCTCAAATAATGTGGTCAAATTTATAGGTAAGCGGGAATAACCAAAAATATCATTTGTATTGTTATATATTCGACCAGTCTGTACGAAGAGTCGCTTAAAATTGCTTATTATCGCTAAAGTTTCCACATACACTGGTCGAATAATATAGTTCAGCGTGGTAATAAATAAAGAGATGCTAAAAAAGCATGCAATTGTGAGAAAATGCAACATTTCTATGTTCGTTTCTCACCCTAAAAAAGGCACAACTTTGAAGGGGCGATGGGAACATTTTTTAAATGTCGCCTCATACAAACATATTGTTTAGAAACGAAATCACCATAAGTTTGGTACTTGCAAAGATGATAGAAAAAACTAAGGTGGTGATATATGTATATATGGTGGGTTTGAAAGTCAGGTGAAATTTTCTAGAAGCAAAATCTATTGAAAAATCTATGTAACCAAGGTTTTTTTTACCGTTTGGATTGTCAACAAATATCAAAAGCGATATTGTCGCTACGCCGACCAAACCAGTCATGTGTAATTTTTCGATTTTTGTTATTCATCATATCCCTTACGGGAATTTTTATTCGGTCTGTTTTCTAATATTTACAAATTTATTCAAGCTCAAGACCTTTTTAAATAATATAAAGCTTGTTATCTTTATATTACTTTCAAAAAAGTCGAGCATAAAAATGTTCCAATGATACCAAGGCTGTCTGTATAGCTATTTCGGACCTTGCCAAGATCTTCATCAGCAGACGTTTTTGGTATGTTTTTGGTGAATTCTTCAAAAATATATATACAGAAACACTCATCATATTAATGAGAATTCCTTTATACTCTCGTTTGAAGAATACCAAGCACTACCATTGGAACACCTTCATGCACAACTCTTTTTATCATGCCGTAAAACCATTGGTTTTAATCAGACATGATTTGTTTTTGTTATGTCATTACAAAAACAACAAAACAGAGGGTTGCCATCAACAATATTATTGTTTCAAGCTCGCGGTGCTCTTCGTCAACTTTCATCATATCCCTTACGGGAATTTTTATTCGGTCTGTTTTCTAATATTTACAAATTTATTCAAGCTCAAGACCTTTTTAAATAATATAAAGCTTGTTATCTTTATATTACTTTCAAAAAATTCGAGCATAAAAATGTTCCAATGATACCAAGGCTGTCTGTATAGCTATTTCGGATCTTGTTAAATGATGCAACCCCAATGTGCACAAAAACGGATGTGGATCCGTTTCGAACTCGTAACGAGTCTCGAATTCGTTTCGAACCCGTTACAAGTTCGTAAAAACATAAAAAAGCCAATCACTGCAATTGCGATTTGGCGGATCGGTCTCGAAACCGTTACGAGTTCGTAAAAACATGAAATTGCGATTTGACGGATCCGCCTCGAACCCGTTACGAGTCCAGTCCGTAAATACATAAAAAACGAATCAGTGAAATTGTAATTTGACGTATCCGTTTCGAATTCGTTACGAGTCCGCAAATACATAAAAAGCGAATCACTGCAATTGCGATTTGGCGGATCCGTTACGAGTCCGTAAAAACATAAAAGTCGAATCAGTGGAATTTCTATTTGGCGCATCCATTTCGAGACCGTTAACACATAATAAAGCGAAATGGAAGTGGACAGCAAATTTGAAATTGAAAACATATCGTGAGGAAACCAAACTTGTAGTTCGATCAAGAGGTACCCGACCTAAAGATCCACCCTCCTATTCCCATCACGTGCTGGCGTCAGACATTTGTGCCAGAAATATTTAATATCTCAGATTCATGTCTGAGTTGCTAAAATACATAAACTTAAAAACATAATACCAAAACGAGTTAAATATGGGTAATAACAAATTTTGTTATTTCAAAGAATTAATATATAACGTAAGTGAAAACTTCAGTAGATTAGAGGTAGCAAATATAGTTGCATTACCTATTTTAATTTTAAATAACTTACATGCATTACTAGCCATATGCTGCTGCAGCTAACCTTCAAACCGTGAACAAAATTAGTAAAATTAGAGTCATTAGTGAAAAAGTTACGTGCTACTATGGGATGACCCCATACAACATAGTCTGCCGACATTTTTCTAATTGTGCCAATTATATACACTTTACCATTATAAATTGGGGAGTTTCAATAAAAAATAATAGTTTTTAGTTTGGCGGAATAAATACGAACCATTCTTTAATTCACCAACTTTGAGCTCATGTACGTGATATTTTGAATTCATATTAATTGTATTTAAACTTGCTTCATTAATTATATAATTAGTATATTAATTATTATATTAATTATATTTAAACTTCTTATCAATTTGATTACAAAAAAATTTTTTTTGTTTAAATTTCATTTATTTCCAAAAAATTAATCCGAAACGGATTCGATTATGAAGTTCGTTACGAGTTCGAGACGGATCGGAAAAGTACAAAAAACGATTCGAGTTTTTGAGAGGAATGCGGATTCGTTTCGAAACCGCAAAAATTGATAAAAGCAAATCCGTCTCGAATTCATTTTATGTCTAAAAAACGAATCCGAAACGAATAAGAATATGAAGTTCGCTATAAGTTCGAGACGGATGTAAAAAAGTACAAAAAACGATTCGCTGTTTCGAGAGGAATTTCATACAAAAACGAATTCGTTATGAGTTCGTAACGGCGGATGTCCGTTTCAGGCAAAATGTCCTCAGAAACCGATCCGTCTCGAATTCGTAACGGATTCATGTGGCACATGGGGATATGATTTATTTGTGTCACATAATCCCCAAATCGATTTTGGGGGTTACATCCGCCCATCATCCCGGACATAATCCCCAAATTCCATTGGGTGTTATGTCCGCGGTGTTGAACGGACATAATCCCCAAAGGAGGAAACGGTCATAAGCCCCAAACATAGTTTTTTAATGATTCTCCAATTAACAGAATTTTACAATATTTTACAAAATATTATTTTCATCAATAATTATAGTCAACGTAATTGAATACATAAATATTTTATACTTATAGTTGTCAACTTAGATGAAGAAATGGGATTTTTTTCTTTTGCGTCATAAGAGTTTAAACTTAGAACACGAAATTTGTTCAATTCGTTATATTTATATTAACTTAAAACACTTCCGGCGTTTGAAGAAAAAATTAAAAATATACCAAAATTTTTTCAGCGACTTTTCGTGAACATTTCAACTCTATTTAAATAACAAATAACTTATATAGCCAACTATAAAAAATTTAATTTTTTCAAAATAAAATCGCGCATCCTACGTGAACCTTTTATTTAGACTTTGTATTGTAATATTGTTATGTTTTATTTAAATACATATGCAAATAACAATTTTTTTAAATCCTGCATTTAAAATCAATTAAAAAAATTAAAATTATTTACAAAAAAAAATTGCGCCAAATTCAAAGAAAATCGTTGAATTCAGCACTTGGAACATTTGTACTGTTTTACCCATAGACTAATACATACCTAGATAAACTTATTCTCTCATCTGACGTTTCATTTCACACTCTTCGTGATGCGGTCGGTATGATAGAGAGATGTTTGACGAAAAGTGATATACACCAGGTGGAATTACAATAACTTCTTGCTTTAATTTTTCATGCCATTTTGGTGAAAAACTGTGAAATTTAAATGTGTTTTAAACTTTTTTATTGACTGTTATTGTTAGCATACATTTGTGTTGTATTTAACACATTAATTTTAACACACAAAACGAAATGCCGTTGTTGTTATTTTGTTCGTTGTTTTGAACCATTGCATCTATCTGGTATTAGTAAAGCAATTCTTTTCAACATCAATCGTATACATCACACGAGGACAAATGTCAGAAATTTAGTGAGTGAAAGATTTTCTCTACCCATATTTACTCTATGGTTTTAATTAATGTATTTTTAATGTATTAAAAATGCAGGCGTACTCGAATCCAAAAAATATATATTATATTATTATTTTATATTTTGTTGGATAACTTGTAAATTGTTTGTAGATAAATTGTTGTTTGACATATGCGAATATGTAAAAATTTTCAATTGCAGAAAGCGAATGGAATTGCGTAGCTTGCAGAAAGCATTTTGACAGATTTGTTAAATTTCTCTCATCTTTTGATTTTTCCCAAAAAAATATGCGGTCAGGGGCATTTACCAGTTGGAAATTTCCTCAAGACTCTGACATGTCAGAGTCCCGTGTTTTTAAACCGGTTTCTAAAACCGGTTATTGTAACCAATTGTCATATCTGATTTTATAGCATCGGTTTAAGTATATAAGTTATGTTTTTAGTTCATCTTTTGCAATTTTTATGATTTGGCAGCCATATTCTCCTCGAGGCCAGTCTCCTCGAGGTGGCCTACTTTGACACACCATATGTATCATCCTGAAACCGTCCAGTGGCTATACGAGTATATATCGTGTTATACATTATTGTAAGCGTATAAAGTTCTACTAGAAGGCATTGGTAACCGAGTTGAATATTTTTTTCATTTAGATACAACTTTTGGGAAAAAGCCGAAACCCCCAAATTTTGGCGTAGAATACGTCTTACCTTACGGTATAGGGAGTCATGTCAGATTGTTATTGTTGTAATCTTTATTTCATTGATTATGAGGAAACGGCGAGATAACTTTTTTTAAAAATTTTTTTGTAGGTAAATGAAGATGTTATCTTTCGTTTGATATACATTTCATATTGGTTGATATCTTCCTAATATTTAAATTTCTCAAATGAAAATTGTTTAAACACATACACTCAAACATATGTGTGGTGTTTGGTTGAGTGTTAAAGTTTGTAGCGTGAACACAAACTATGCTGCTGTTTCAGTGCGGACACAAACCTTCGGCTGTTGTTTTGATTGATGAAATATTGAAATTTCGTATATTTACTTATGTATTTAAGTGAAACAAAATGTTAAATGTGAATTTGAATTTAATATGGATATATAATTATAAAAAATATATGAAAAAATTAATTCATACATTTTGGCGTAGAATACGTCTTACCTTACGGTATAGGGAGTCATGTCAGATTGTTATTGTTGTAATCTTTATTTCATTGATTATGAGGAAACGGCGAGATAACTTTTTTTTATCCTATTTTTCCTATCATAAGCCCATATTATCAAAAGTAACTTTCAAATAATCAAATTGATTATTTATCATTTATCCTTACTCTTTTAATTTAAAAACATATTTATCCTATTTTTCCTACCATAAGCTTATGTATATTATCAAAAGTAACTATCAAATAAATAAATTCATTTGCTTATGTTATTTATCATTTATTGTTATATATGTTTTCTGTCTTATCGGATGGCGTATTATACGTTAAACTTAATGGCCGTGTCTCTGACACAGCCTGCAGGGAGAGTCCGTGGCCGAATGCCTCGGACAACTGTCTGCTGTATTTTTTTTTCTAAAAATTTACAATTATTTCAAATTAAGAGTTTGAACCCCAAATTTTTACTCTTTTATATTATTATTTACTCTTTCTATATTCAAACTAAATCAATGTGCAATTTTTTATTCACATGAACTGCGAAATGAAAATTTTCTCGTGTATACATATTTGCAGCCAAAATGCCAAAACCCTAGAACTTTGGGCACAAGTCGGACCGGCTTAGAGTTATCCGGTTGGCCTCAATTTGTCACCACGTTAGTTTTAGACCAAATGCTTGGTATTTGTTAAAATTCGAGAAAAATAATTGCCTCCACACATTTCACCGAACACCGAAAATTGGCATATTCTTTTTCTTATTTTCAAATAGTTTGGAAATAAATTCTATAAATTTATGACATACATTCGATAACTACAATTAGGGAATTCACATTGTCCCCTTAAGTCATAAGTCGTAAAGTCATATTTAACAAATTAGTACATATGACTTATGAATGTGAGCAGCATGTTGTATGTGCTAAATCATAAGTCATAAAAACTTCAAATAAACGTCAAGTAAACGTCAAGCAACAAAAGAAAATTATTAAAAAAAATTAAAAACTGCCAACAAGAAGCGAAAAAGATAAAATTTTTACGGTTTTGTGTGAAAAGTTTGTGCACAAAAACTTACCGAAGTAGTTTTTTCTCCTTCCATTTGTCCAATTTCCTTTTTTTTATTATTTTACCAATTAAAATTAACTCTTGAGTTCTTGATTAAATAGTAAACAAAAAAACAGCTGACACTGAACATACAACATCGTACACTGGAAAAACAGACATGCTCAGGTTGTATAGTCGTAAAATATATTTACATGAAGAATACCAACAACATATTTACAACTGTTGTATTATTTTAGCATATACGATAAATACAACACAATAGTACACCATGTGAACTCCCTAATTAAATATAAATTTTTCGTATTGAAATTGTAAACTTCAAATCCACACAAATGATAAAAACTTCCTCTATAGACATACAGCATTGGCTTGAGTTACAGTCAGCCATGACAAAATCCTGACAAATCAGTAGGACGGTCTGACATACATATATAGTTAGTCCGTCCATTCGCAATTTAAGCCACCTACATAAGTCAAAACTAGGGACATGTCATGATGATGTCTTATGTAAATTGTCGTTACTTACTGACATCGTTCTAAGCAAATACTACTGCAAATGTCTTCAAGACAAAATTTCCAACTGGGTGGAAAAAATCGAAAAAAAACAAAGAAAACAGGAACAACAACTTATATTTTATCGCTTTATTCAAATGCTTAATCTTGGTTCACAATTTCCTTTATTTATTTATTTTATATTTATAACTGTTGTATTCATAGACGAATATATTATTCTCTCATCTGACGTTACATTTCACTCTCTTCGTCGTAGGTTTGTGGAAATGAGAGAAATTCGACAAAAAATTAACTTACACCAGGTGGAGTTACAAAATATGTTCACTTAACTTTTCATGTCGTTTTGGTGTAGAACTGAAAAATTTGAATGTATTTTGCACTTTTTTGTTGACTTTTATCGTTGGTATACATTTGTATTGTATTCAACTCAACTAGTTTGCCACAAAAACACGAAATTCAGTTGTTGTTCCTTTGTTGAATGTTGTTCACTATTGCCTCTATCTGGTATTATTGAACCCATGTTTTCCACCATCCAATGTTTACTTTCGTCGGTGGTGCAATGGGTAGTGTGCGCGCCTCTTGTGCATGAGATCCTGGGTTCGATCCCTACTCTGACCACCTTAAAAATTTCTTTCGGCGGCGGTCACCTCGCATAGTGACGACGACACTATCGAGTATTTAGCCATGAAAAAGCTTCTCAAAATACCGTTCGGAATCGGTGTAAAAACTGTAGGTCCCAAGCAGTGAGTGAAAAGTTAGAAAGCGCACAGCTCACTGGTCGTGAGAAGCTCTCCCCAATCCCTTCATGGGATGTAATGGGAAACGGTTTAAATGTTTACTTTCCACCGTACCTATGACGTTTAATTTATTGAGAGAATAAAAGTACATATATATGTATGTATTAGTCTATGCCTTATACATTATTGAGGATAATTAGCCTAAAAGAAAAGGCTGTATCAACAAATTGTTATTTTTATCCACAACCAAAGAAAACTATTATTATGAAGTAGAATTTTAACCGACTATAGATTAATATCAGGAAATGTTTATATTCCAATTATTGCTAAAAAAATCTTTTTTAATATAATTCCAGGTATTTGTTCTTTTTGCATCGAAGGCCTGAGCATGGACCCATGCGAGTGCAGCTGACGAATCCAGTATCTAGATTTAAGCACGTTCAAAGCTTACAACACATGTGCAGGTAATTTTATTTTATACATGTATATGTATGTATGCATAAGTAGGACTGTCATTGTTAGCATACATTTGTGTTGTATTTAACACAATAATTTTAACACACAAAACGAAATGACGTTTGTTGTTATTTTGTTCGTTGTTTTGAACCATTGCATCTATCTGGTATTAGTAAAGCAATTCTTTTCAACATCGAACGTAAATATCACACCAGACCAAATGTCATAAATTTGGTGAGAGAACTATTAGATCTACTATAAGTATTAGTCTATGGTATGTATGTATATCGAAATATACAAGTTTAATCTTGACTCTTGAAGGTAACAAACCATTCAAGATGTGCGACGATGTAATATTTTTTACTGTGGCTCTAGGAAAGCACCACTACTAACCCGCACAATCAATAATTATGTAAATTTTAATTTTTAGGAAACCTATATATTCGAGTAACCGACTTATGATGAGTGAGGGTATGTTGGGTAAAATGGTATAATCGGCCCTGTTCTGTAAACAGAATCCAGACAAACATAAAACGTTTCAGAATATTTGGGTTTCTGTAAAACAATTCAGAACAAAATTATCGTTTTGAATTAGAATGCAAATGCCTTGTGATTTTAAAAACAAGCAATTCAGAATAAAAATATCTCATGTTTTAAGAACATCAAAATTTCAGACTTTTTATTCTGAAAGAAAATGCTGATTAAAAATGATTCTGTATGCAGAACAGGGCCGATTATGCCATGTCAGGAAGACACATGTTTAACCGGACCAACTGGTTGTGACCGAAAAGCGGGACACAATGGGTAAAAGAGCGGAATTATTTGGTTTTAAATAAAAAATAAGTACATGTATTTAGTTCAAATAAATCTAAATATACTTTTAAATGAAGTATTTTATTTAGTATATAATCATATCGATCAAGTCTGGGTGAGACACCAAAACGGATGGACATTCCCTAAAAAGCGGGGTAATCCCTACAAAAGCGTGACACACACAAAATAACAAGACCAAAAACTATATATCGATGGCTTAATATAAAAAGGGCCTAACACGATTTTTTGTTACTTGACAGGAGAAGGAAAAAACTTAATAAAATCCGCAAAATTTTCGATACTACAAAAAGTTTTAATACAATTTCCAAAAATGTGTTGCTTTTTTTTTATATTAAAAATTGCATTAAAACTTTTTTTTTGTATCTAAAATTTTACGTAGGTATTTTATTAAGTTTTTTCCTTCGCCTGTCAAGTAACAAAAAATCGAGTTAGGCCTTTTTATATTAAGCCATCGATATGTAAATTAGACCTACTCACAATGTATGGTTGGGGAAAAAGTGTTTTTTGTCCACCCCTCAAAATGTACCTTGGTTTGTTTTTTTCGATGATTCCCCAAATATTTCGAGTCTAACATTATAATCCCGTGAGCTCGACCGTTTTTGAAAAAGGTATTTTTTTAGTTTTTCAAAGAAATTTATACTTCAGCTAAAGACAATATAAATAACAATTAGGGCCTCAACGAAACCAAAAAATGTGGAAAGCCCATTGACGAAATATCAGAAACCCCCTCTCGGTTTTGGCCCAGATCATCACAATTTTTTTTGTAGGTCAACGAAGATTTCAGCTGTTAATCAAAGCTGTACTTGTGATTATACTTCAATATATTCTAAACCATTACATATTTTTCATTACAATCTTCTACAAAATTGTAGCTCATTCATTGTTGCACAATGTTGACTAATACACATTTTGTAAACAATGCACCGTCACTTCGTCAAATGACGTAACGTCAATCCAAATTTGATCTTTTTTGGATTTCTTGTAATTTTCCAGCACACGGTAAATAATTTGGGGTAACTGTATTAGAAGGAATTATAGCCCACAAAATTGTTGATAACTCTGCAAAACACACTAATCAACAAAAGTTCCATTTATTACTCCAAAATTGGTGTAGAAATGTAATATTTTATAAGTTTTTCGTTTTTTCGCTTATAACTTGCCAAATATAATCAAATAGAGTTGGTCATATTCTGAAAAGTTGTATTGCTTAAGATCCTTTACAATACGGTGAAAATACTAACCAACAAAAGTGTAATTTAAAGTACTAAAATTATTATATTGGTTAAACATTTTTAATTTTTAACAGTTATATTTATAGTTATTACTAATATTTCTTAAGCTATAGAATTACAATGGGCTTTCAAATGGCGCGTTCAATGGTTATAAAACATGTCAAAACTTGTCCTGACTCATCCTTTTTTCTGGGGTATCTTGCAAAAAAAACGAATTTTTAAGTTTTTAGTACGGAGGTTTTTCTGATTTTCTAAATTCTAATTCTAAATATTCAAAATTTGGTCCAAATCACATCGGCAAATGTATTACAATATAAAAAAAACTATATCTATACAAGAATGATGTCTTTGTCAAAAGAAAGGATTTGACCGTATTGAATTTCTGGTAAAACGCGAACTAGTTCGAATTTCGAAAAAATTTGAAACACGTATCGGATTTGTCAATTAGAGCGCTACAAACGTTTTTTTTTTTAAATAAAACAAAAGCGGTGTTAGATACCAATGAAATTCTTTATTCCTGTGAAAGTACGTTCGATGCCATTATGTATGGAACTCGATTTCTTTTGCATGGCCACCACGGGCACGCTTGCAGAAGTCCAGACGCTGAACCCAATTTTCGATGGTTTTCAAGCATAAATCGGCCGATACTGCTGGAATTTCACGTTCGATATTCGTACGAAGTTCATCAATCGTCGCTGGCTTGTTGGCATATACCATAGACTTGACGTAGCCCCACAGGAAATAATCTAAAGGCGGCCAATCGACTGGGCCATTTCGTGAGATAACACGTTCACCAAACTTTGTTTTGATTGTGGCATTCGCTGTGTGGCTTGTGGCGCCGTCCTGTTGGAACCACATGTCCTCCAAGTCCATATTATCCAATTGGGGCCAAAAATATTCGGTTATCATTGAACGGTAGCGATTCGCATTCACAGTAATGTGCCGGTCTTGATCATCACGGAAGAAGTACGGCCCAATGACGCCGCCGGCCCATAAACCGCACCAAACCGTAATTTTTTCGGGATGCAATGATGACTCATGGATGACGTGTGGATTGCTGTCTGGCCAATAACGCATATTTTGTTTATTGACGAAGCCATTCAGCCAGAAATGAGCCTCATCGCTGATTGTTGAGGCCTCTTAAAGTTGAGGCCAATGACTCTAAATTTCGGTAGTAAATTTTAATAATTTCGACTCGTTGTTGGCTCGTATGTCTTTCCATGATGAAATGGCAAACCTTACTGAAAAGAAATGTCAAAAGAGCGGGAAAAAATATGGCTTCGTTTGTTGTCCCTATCGATTTACTTTTGTAGCGTCTCTGTTGAAAAACCTTTTATTTACTTAAATACTAAAGATTTAAAATATGTCAATCTGACATTTAAATCGGAAAAATCACCGTACCAAAAACTTAAAAATTCAATTTTTTTTTGCAGAATATCCTGACATGCTTTGGCATGTGTTATATACGCGCCTTAAAAAAGCCTTTCATATGATACCAATGTTGTATAAGTATACCTTGTCTATACTTTAAGTACAAATTTCTTTGAAAAATGGAATCTTAATAAAGCTACTATTACACGACCATTATTTCCTGCCCTTATAATGGCAGTGTGAGGTCATAATGATGTCACACGGCTGCTATTAAAATGGTGCCCCATCTGATTGCCACTTTTGTGACACCATTTGAAGTGCCATTTGACATGGCACAGCAAATGGTAATCGATTTCGTACCATTTAAATGGCAGAGTATAATGACCGTCTTATAACTCCGTTAATGGCAGCTATGAAAAATGGCACCACGGTAACAAAATTAAAATGAAACACTGAGTCTGCCATTAAATTAAGCGACAACAATAACATAATGCCAATGACGTCTGATTGCCATTTTTTGTAAGTGCTCAATGGCAGACCATCAAGTGAAGGGACCTCATTTTGCTGACGTCAGACTGTCATTTAAATGGCAGAAAATAATGGCCGTCTAATAGTAGCTTTCTTGTCGCACCCCCTAATGCCGTGAGTGTTTTCTACAACTATAAAATATAAAGATTTAAACAAATCAAAAATTACTTGCCATTTACAAAAAAAATAACATGTCTCGAATTCATACAATAACATTTTTGGGACGATATCATTTAAATGGCATGGCAATCGAAAATGCTGCCATTTTTCATAGCTGCCATTAACGGAGTTATTAGACGGTCATTATACTCTGCCAATTAAATGGTACGAAATCGATTACCAAATGGTGTCACAAAAGTGGCAATCAGATGGTGTACCATTTCAATGGCAGCCTTGTGACATCACTATGACATCACACAGAATTTAAAAAAAAGAAAGTTAAACATAAAAATTAATTAAAAATAATAAAGAAAATGTGGGCCAGTCCAACAATAGAGCTCATGTTGGTGCAGTGTGGGTAGCATGAAAACCTGTACAATGTTCGGCACCCAGAACAACACATACACACAACACATACAAGAATACTCACTAAAGAGAAATGTCAGAAAAAATTGCAAGCATTAATAGCATGGGATGGCAACGTGTAAAGGCACGAAGATTTACGCTGCAATTTCAAAAAAGAATTGATACAAAATGGCAGCTAAAAATCGCATCGTGTAAAGATGGTGTATGAAATAGGAAATTGATACCAAACAGAGTAGGTAGGTGAGAGCGATAAGCAACCAGAACCAAACCATGCAGCAAACTAAGTTTAAATAATGTTGATACTAATGACAGGTAAATTATGTTTCTCGTCATCGAGAAGACGTAAAGAGAGGGATGGCGACTCGTATCTATTGCTCTATGGTTATATTCAACTATTAAAAAACACTCGTTTACTTTAAGTTTTCTATTTAAATAAAAATATTTTTAACTTTCTACAATTGTAGCAACAGTTTTGAATTTTGTTATTTTTTTTATGGAAATACCACTTAGTTGTAACATAACACATCCTTGTTTCTTCTACTTTCAAGATTCGTAATATTGAAAGCTGTAATACGGAAGGACTTAATACAAACATTGCCATTGCCAAGAAGACTTTTAGACTATCTTAATTACAAACATTGTTATTCAGAACAAGTTGAAAGCGACAGTTCCAATTCTCAGGTAAGTTATCTTTTTTACATAAGTTAGAGTATTTAACGTAATGTGTACGAAGTGGAAAGGTTGCGTTGTTATTTAGTTCCTGTAAACCAAGTGCTGTATCAGATAGAATGCAGTTTCCCGTCCGGCCTTCGTCAATTGTTGTCATTCAATTTTAATATGTCTATTTGTTTTTATTTTGGTTTACAAAACCAGAATTACAAAATGTGAAGCAAACAATTAAATAAATTTTGATTTAAAAAGTAAATGAATTCTTTATCATTTTCTTGTCACAGGGCTAATGTCCATAATCGAAAACTACCGGATGTTAAACGTGTGCCGGGTTTGTAATGTAATTTTTACGGCGAATTTTACTTAACTTTTGTATAAAAAGCTGTTTTAACTCTACTAAATTAATTTCATAATTTTCCTTCACTTATAGGCAGACATGGATAATATAGGTTGTCTCAGTAAGAATGCACTCTTTGATTTTAAAATAAAAACACGTATTGTTTGAGATAGTTGCATTTTTTTTTATTGGATTGTAAAGGAGGCATGTTCCGATTAGGTATGGAATATAATATCCGTCAAAGGGCCCCCATGGCTCTGATGACAGGTCATTACTCTTTTCATGAAATTTTCCATTGACTTTTTCACAGAAATGTGGCTGTATATCTCACCGATGACGCGTTGGATCTCGGATTTGAGTTGAGGAATTGTTTCTGGTTTATTCGAATAAACCCGAGATTTCAGAAAACTCCAAAGAAAGATATCGCACGGCGTTAAATCTTGGTGGCTAGTTGGCATCAAAATTTCTTGAGATAATTTGTTTTGGAAATCGTTTCTGTAATAAGTCGATTGTTCCATGTGCGGTGTGGCAAGTGGCGCCGTCTTGCTGCAACCACATGTCGTCCAAATCCATGCAGTCCAGTTAATGCCACAAGAACTCCGTTATCATGTTCCTGTAACAAATGCCATTCACAGTAACTGCAATTTCGGCCTCCTCTTTCAAAAACGTAAGGCCCAACCACGCTACCTGACCAAAATCCACACCAGGCTGTTTCTCGTTTTGCCCCAAATTCGACAATTTTGTGTATTCACGAAGCCATTCAGATGGAAATGCGATTCATCGGAGAAGATGACTTTTTTTGAAAAATTGGCATTGAGGGAAGTCAATTATCCATTGAAGGAATTGCTGGCGCTTTCCATGGTCTGATTAGGACCTACAGTTTTACCCCGATTCCGAATGGTATTTTGAAGAGCTTTTTCATGGCTGAATACTCGATATTGTCGCCGTCACTAAGCGAGATGACCGCCGTCGAAAGAAATTTAAAGTGGTCAGACCAGGGATCGAATCCACGTTCTCATGCACAAGACCCGCACAAACTACCATTGCACCTCCGACGGCCACTATGCATGTTTTCGAAAAATATCGCAACCAAAACACACAAGAAAACATATTTCCATCTCTACAGAACTATTGGTTCCCATTAGACATGATTTTTGTTGTTGTAGTAAATATGTGGGGAAAAGTTAATTTTATTTGATTACCCACACTTGTCTGTTCTAGTAGTCCCTAAATGGGCTCGGTTTTTCGGCTGCATAGTTCCGTTACATTTTTCTCTAATTTCGCTTTTTGTTTTTATACAATTTTGAGACTCGCCGAAGTCCGGCACTCTGGCCAAGATTCCTGTCCACCTCTGCCATTAACAAGCCAAATTGCTTTTAAAATAACTACCCAATAGTTAGGGGAATTTCACCTACGACGTAGTTGAAATTTTGGTTATTATCAACGAAGTAATATTTTGGATGTAGAGGAGGCAAATGTATGATCGACCTCCAATAGTTTTGCAACCCCAACAGTTTTGTAGAACACATCTACCCTCTATCTTCAATCCTTATGGTGGTCCCCATACAATTTATTTATTTGTTATAATTTTGTTATGAAATCAGCTCCCATGGTGCCTCCTAGAGAGGTGAAATCTAAAATCGACTTACTTTTCTTTCTCTCTCCCAACATTTTTTCCGAACATCTTACCCTCTATCTCTAACCCATAAGGAGGGTCCAATATAAAATGCACTTAAAAACGACCGAACCAGAAAATAATTCCCCACAAAATAATATGTTCGTTAAAGTTGTTCGCTTTATTTTTATTGACGATAATAAATATCAACAATCGGAATGAAGTCACATCGACAAGCCCGTACGCAATATCGATAGCAGGTTGCTGCTTTTTTGGAAGAAACCCCACAGTTGGCTTAAGCGAAATTTTTCAATGTTCACTGGGATGGGAAAATGATGGCGGACTTGCAAGACGGCGGAAAATATTTGATCGACTTCCCGTTATCGTCACAATGATGCGAACGAGCAGCTCTTGGGCGTGCCAAGATACCGTCGGGTAAAGGAAAAGGCATACGTATTTCGGACACCGTTTACGGCCTTTGGCTTGAATGGAAAATCGCTGACCGCGTTCAAGCTATTTCTTTCTACACCACGGCAACATACACTGGTAAATTTCAAGGTTCGTCACTATTGCTTTACAGGGTGGACTCCGGGGCGGTTGTGGGGCTTGACAGGGGGACTCTGCGGAGGTTGTGGGTTTTGTTGTGGGCTTTTTCCCTTCACCTCCACCTTTGACCCCGATGCTCCGCCATTTGCCACCACCGACGGCCCTCAATTTTTAGCTCATGGATTTTTTTTCAACCTCACAAAATTAGGGGTTGACCCGTATCCAAATCCTGTTACTTAGAATCTCCATACAACACTGTCCCACCCCTACGGTGCAACAGCTGTTTTACTTGCCCCACTTATAGTGAATGAGAGAAATATTTTTTCATCGATTTAATTGGCAACCTTTTCAATAACAATACTCTCAGTTGGACCTGTACTTTCGATTTTATACGCGGCTGCAAATGTTTGAAAATCGTTTCTATAAGACAACGTCTTAGTTGTTCAGCTGTGGCATCGTTATCCCTTGAACTCATCGCAGATAGTCACAGAACAGTTGTAACGGTTTATAAATTACCAAAGTGACGCATTCACGACTTATAATAAAACACCCTAAGTGAATATAGGATTCACAAATCGATGCAAAGATTCGGCTTTACTGCGGTGAAATATCGCCAAAGACTCTACTGAAACATTTTCACGACGCTGTTTTTTTTCTCTATTGAAAGCAAACGCGGCACCGATATACGATATATAACACTTTAAAATGCCTACAATTCCACGTACCTTCAGCCGACGATCATACAACACCAGTTTCTGGATTTTCTTAACCGTGTCGGGCGTGGACACCTCAACTGGTCGATTTCTACGGTGTTCGTCTTGGCAGCTCGTACGGCCTCGTTTAAGCTCTGCTACCCAATATTTTACAGTCACAAACGAAGAGCAGAAGGAGAGTAGAGTAGAATCTAGCTCGGCTTTACTATTACTTGGACTGAGACCTTTCAAATGGAAATATTGAATTACATATCGGAGACCAATTTTTTCCATGTTTACAAATTCACTGAGATGGTTTACTTTTGATGGCTCAAATAAAAATACTAAACAACATTTCGCCTTGAAACTTAAAACATATGTTTCATAAGGTTGCCATTTTTCACCAAAATATAGTTTTTTTTCAAACTAAGAGTAATGACGTAAAGAGCTGCCGTTGTTCTCATCTGACATTTTCTTTCACACTATTCGTGGTGCGGTTACGGTTATTTGACGTAAATTGGCTTATATCAGGTGGAATTACAAAAATTGTTGACTTAAATTTTTCATGTCTTTTTGATGAACAGCTGTGAAATTTAAACTATTTTAGACTTTTTTGGATATATTTTATTGTCAGTATATATTTTTGGTGCATTTGCACAAAAAATTTAACGCACAAATCGAAATGATTTATTGTTGAAAGGTTTGAACCATTGCCTCTATCTGGTATTATTAAAGCAATACTTTCCAACATCCAACCGCCCATCTGCAACACACCAAATGTCATAAATATACTGAGAGAGTTGGCGTCTCTATAAGTCATTACTGTATGACTGCCACCATGGTACAATAATATATATTTACATGGTAAAGTCATTTGAACAGCTGATTTAAGTTTTTTATGTGATATTTCGCTTCAGCTGTCAAACTCACATTTATTTTGTTTTTATACTCTTTTTCATTCTTGTGTTTTTGGAATGCATTCGTGTACAGTTTGACAACTGAAGCGAATAGAACAAAAACAAAATGCCTGTAGTTGCTGCCTACAACTACAACAACGCATGGTGCTATTACCATGTAGATGTTATTGTACCATGACTGGCACCATCTATACGTCAGCACGGCTAGTTTTGGGACCCACCTCGTACTACAAAAGGTAAATTTAATCGAACACATGTATGAAATCGAAATTACTGTCATTAGAAAAAAAAATTAATTAAAATTAATTAATACCCTCCCACAAGGGTATTTTTTTAATGTCGAGAGTTAAAAGATTTAAGTCATCACGATGGAAATCGATCGATTTAAATTGAATACGATTTGACATAATAATGATGTTATTTGTGCAAATAATGGAATCAATTATTTATTCCGATCAGATGATTAGAACCACTTAAATTTGTGGTTTTAGTTGGCCATATCTTTTTAAAGTTTTTGTCGACAGCTAAAACCGTACAACCATCGGAAAGGGCATTTTCTTAAGATTATAAAAATAACAACAACAACAATAAAGTTGAATACGACTGTATTATAAAGGTCCTTTTCCACAAAAAGGAAATGATTTGATTGGAACTATTTTGCATTTTTAATTTTTTAGCACGAAGTCGCATTTCATTTATACATGAAAAACATTTAGTAAAAGAAAAATATTACTTTATAATAAACATTAGTGAAAAATGGGCAAGGAAAGAATTTTGGATAAAGCGGAAAGAGCCAAAATCGATGTTTATCGTTCGCAAGGATATTTTTATCGGGTCATTGCGCGTGCTATGCTGGGATACTTTAAAGATGTTGAAACCTATGGAAAGCATTACATAGGAAGGATTCTAACCGCGTTAACTTCAATCGAAAGGGAATAATCTTGAGAATTGCGTCAAACACTTTTCTTTCAGCACCAAAAATCAGGTCTCAAGCTGGTATCCAGCAAGTATCTTGACAGCCATTGCAAGCTGTAACACCCGGTTCAGACAGGGTAAGTTTCCTTTCTCATTTCTCTAGTTTATAGGAGAGAGAGGTGAAAGGCAGAAAACGGGGTACAGACTTGCCCGTACTCTTATTTCGTTTTGTTTTCTCATCCGCAATTTTGACGCGAAGTTAGCTGCAGATGACAATTTGACATTGCTTTTAATTTTTTGTTTCGTTCATAATATTTTGGATAATAAAAAAGTACATATCGATGGCTTAATATAAAAAGGGCATAACTCGATTTTTTGTTACTTGACAGGAGAAGGAAAAAACTTAATAAAATACGTAAAATTTTAGATACAAAAAAAGTTGTAATGCAATTTTTAATAAAAAGAAGCAACACATTTTTTTTATATTAAGCCATCGATATGTAAGTGTTTTCTTTGATGTTGATAGTACGTAAATGTTATCCTATGCAATTATTATTCCTTTTACTTCAATTTTTTTCCACAAATATAAAAATTTCCCTTCAGAATAAAATTTTTTCATAATTGAAATAAAATGGAATGTCATAAAAGAAAGAACGTGGAAGCAAAATAAAGCACAAATTGCTCAAGTAAACTTTCCCTGTGTGAACATGAAAGCAAATTCAAAAGAGAATTGACAATAACTAGAGCAAGTAAACTTGCCCTGTCTGAACCAGGTGTAAGTACCTGAAATTGAAAAAACTGAAGAAAAAAATTTAGGTGACCCAGATGGCTACGATATGAGAAGAGAGGAGCTATTTTTAAATCATCATCACAACTGAGAGGGTGGAGTTATGGTCTGGAGTGGAATAGCGTATTACGGCACACTCGATTTCGAATTTTAAAGTGCAAAAATTACTGGAGGAACTTACAACACTCTGGTACAATCTGGTTTTCCTAAAGTAAATGTTATTTTTGGACCAATTCCATGGATTCTGCAACAAGGTTATGCTCCTATTCATAATGCCAGGGTTGTAAAAGAACTAATTTCAAACCAAAATGTTCGTCTTCTTAATTATGAAGGAGGAAAACTGAAACATATACAAAAAGTTTAATTCTTTCCTCGCACCGAGCATATGTCAAAATATATATATGCACTCGATTTCGAATTTTAAAGTGCAAAAATTACTGGAGGAACTTACAACACTCTGGTACAATCTGGTTTTCCTAAAGTAAATGTTATTTTTGGACCAATTCCATGGATTCTGCAACAAGGTTATGCTCCTATTCATAATGCCAGGGTTGTAAAAGAACTAATTTCAAACCAAAATGTTCGTCTTCTTAATTATGAAGGAGGAAAACTGAAACATATACAAAAAGTTTAATTCTTTCCTCGCACCGAGCATATGTCAAAATATTTTTATAACATACGCTCTTTTGAGAGAGAACACATGCTCATGCGAGGCGGACATTTTACAGAAATTAAAAAAATTTAAGCTTCATCGGCTTTGACAGCAAAAGGGTGTGGTTATAGAGTGACAATGACTCTCACCAAAAATGCAAACAAAGAGAAAATTTGTGGAAAGTGAGATGCAAAATTTTGAAATATTGAAACTTTATTTGTTTGAAAATTTTGAATACGCGCGATACATAAAACTTTAAATAAGTATTTAATAGTATTAAAAATTTTGTTTTTAAGATATGTAGACGATGGTGTATTGTGATGAGAGCCTCTGATACTCTATGATCATTCTCTTTATGAAATATGCCGCTTATGTGGCTTAGAAGTTTGAAACGAAAAAGCGGTGGGAGAAAGGAAAGCGATGACAGAATGAAACTTTTTGTATCTGTTTCAGCCTGAAGAGAATACGACGAATCACTTTATGAATCAATACACAGCCGTATATTTGAAGTTATTTTAAACAAGGAAGATAGCACCCACTATTAAAAAGTCTACAATTGTATGAATAAACTAAATATTAATGGTTATTATTGTTAAATTATAAAATAATATATTTTTAATTAAAATTAGTTAAATGGTTCTAATCATATGAACGGGAAATTTTTGATTACACTATGCGACAGCCAAAATCGGCGGGGATTCTTTCTGACTACCGGGAAAAGTTATATCGGTAAAAAAAAAGTAATACGCGTCCCGACGTTTCACTGGGTCACGCCTAGGAATCGAGATATATCGATTTGAAGTTAGTAAGTATCATATAGGGGAATTTGTCACGTTTGGGGCTCTTTTGTTTGACATAACTCGAAAACGACTAGCCCGATTTTGCTGCAAAAACCTTAGAAAAATTAAGAATTACAATTCCTTTAATCTGTTGATATACTGTTTCATAATCAACAGTTTTGCAGTTATAAATAAATTAATGAAGAAAAAAATAATTTTGTTGCCTAAACAATGCTATGCCAAATCCAAGAGAAACGCAGTTAACTTTCTTTTGTTGTACCAATAATTTTGACTGATCCAGGAGAGCATAATTCCGACAACTGTTATGCTTGTGCAAACAAAATATGTGGAGTAAATCGTAAATGCCTCAAACAAAGAGTTTACATCTCTGTTAAAAGTGCACAAACAACTCTTCCGCATTCGGATTAAATACCAATTCCACCGCTTCCAAGTCCTGACAGAGAAACTTATTTTTCTATTGCAACAATGGATCAATCGGATTTCACATTCGAAGCAATACCAGAAGCCGGCCCATCGAACAAAATAATTCCAATATCACAAGTAAGAATGGACAAGATTGTTGGAGAATTAAACTTGTCTCAACGTGAAGCAGAAACACTTTTGAAAGAAGGCTACAATTTGGAGCCTAATGTCAAAGTCACCGGATATCGAAGACGACAATTGCTATTCAAACGTTACTTCACACTCAACGAAGGGAACACATTTGTTCATTGCCACGATATAAAGGGACTGATGGAGGAGGCGATGGGCATTAATTACGTCGCAGGTGATTGGTGAATGTTCATCAATCGTCGAAATCAAGCTTAAAAGTCGTTCCCATTACCTACAGCACATAAACATACGATTCCACGAAAATAATTTTGGATAAAGTTTTCTACACTGATCACATGCGGCGGATAAGTTGTGATTTGAAAGTCGTGGCGATGCTAGCGGTGCGTTTACACGGGACAGTTTGAGACAAGATAGTTGAGAATATGTATTAGAAATTGTTTGTGTGACGTACGCGTTCAGCCAGTTACAAAGACAGTACAGTTTTAAGCAACCGCCGACAGTGTCGTTTCGGAAAATGTGCTCTGATTTGTTGTTTCTTCGCTCTTTTGCCATTGTGTTTTGTCTTACTTCTCCAAATTACAATGGAACTGATGTACTCTGCAAAATTAGACGTGTATTCATGTTTATATGTTTGTATTGTCAAACAATATTTCAATACAAATTAGCAAAATTTTCAAATACAAATATATTTCCCAATTTGTAAAGTCGTTTGCGATGTTTTGCTTTTTTCTCAAATTACTACGAAACGTCACCGATATGGCCGATGGCTGAACTCTTAGAGGTTGACGCAGTAGAATCTGTTGTAATTGTGTGTACCAACAACAGGCATTTAGTTTTTGTTTCATGACTCTAACCGTTAAATTCAACACAGATCCATATGAACAAACACAGTAAACAAAAAAGTACAACAACAAAATACACTGAATTTAACTGATGGAATCATAAGAAAGCAAAATCAGTTGTTCTATTGCGCCAACCTTTACTAGTTCAGTCATGATCTGGCACCGCTTATGTCAAATCTCTTCCGAAGTTACTGTCATTGAAAAATCAGAAACAGTGGCGAGGCAAGTGAGAGAAGTGTAAGTGAGGTAGTAAAAATGTGTGAATGGATTTCTACTGTCGGAGCAAAACTGTCCCGTGTAAATGCCAGGTTACTGTCATTGAAAAATCAGAGACAGTGGCGAGGCAAGTGTAAAACTGAGCAAAACTGTCCCGTGTAAACGCCAGGTAAGAGGTCTCCAAAGAGGCTATACGAAACACATGTGTTTCTTGTGTCTGTGGGATACCCGATTTAAAGGAAGCCAATACCAAACGCGTGACTGGCTTGCTCGAGATTCAACGGATAAAGGACACAAATGCATAAATGATCCACTCGTGCCAATGGAGAACGTCCTCATACCTTCTGTCGATGTCAAACTGGTAGTCGAAGAAGAAAATATACAATGGAAGTTTCCTTTGAGTGTAGGTCACAAAATAGAAGTTAACTGACTGATTAAAAACTATTGATTTTTTTTCAGATGAAGACAGATCCTCATCCGATACAGACTCCAAACGAGAAGGCGATCCACCACGCAAGAAAGTACATGTAGCAACAAACGAAAATAAATTATACGTTCATCGGTTTTCATGATCTATGTCTCATAGGTTACGTGACTTGACGTGAAAGTAATAAAACTTTCCCGTTTCGGACTTTTCATGACTTTTAAAAATAAAAAATTTAAATTTTTTAGGCAAAAAAATATTTTTTTTCTTCATAAATTTATTTATAACGGCAAAATTTATTTACAACGGCAAAGCTGTTGATTATGTAGAGAAACAGTATATTAATAGATTAAAGGAATTGTAATTCTTAAATGTTCTAAGTTTGTTCCAGCAAATCGGACTAGTCGTTCTCGAGTTATGTCAAACAAAATACCCCGAAACGTGACAAATTCCTCTATATGATACTTACTAACTTCAAATCGGTATATCTCGATTCCTAGACGTGACCCAGTGAAACGTCGGGAGAAGTATAACTTGTTTTTGACCGATATAACTTTTCCCGGCAGTCAGAACCCCCGCCGATCACTGACCCCTACCATTTGTCGCAGAGCGTTATTTTTTATTTTTTGAAAAGTGCTGATCGAAAGTGTAGGTAGTATAACTATAAAATACTTGGTCCCTAATATTAGGTTTTATGCAATAAAATTCGTTTAAATAGTCGAATCGTATTCGATTTTGACTCGATAGATTTTCATCACATGGAGGTATGTAACTCATTGGAGCGGGTCGAAAACGAATGGCACTCAGTTCGGTAGTTTTACATTCGTTGTTAAAAGGGGCTAAAGGGTTTTTAGGGGATTTAAAATTGGTCTGGAAGGTGAAAGACTGGCATGTAAACTCATTTTTGGTTAAATGTATTTCTGTTTGAAGTATCAAAATAAACCGAGAGAAAAAGATATAAATAAATTTGAAAATGCAAAGCAATAACTACTCGTGTTTCCAATGATAGCAGCGATCAATTAGTAGTATTACAACAACGTCAAAGTAAGGGTAAATGCGACAATCGCATTGGTGTGGGAGCGCTTAAAGTGAGCGTATCCAAATTTGGTTTTAAGTCTTGAGTCAGTAAACAAAAAAATGATTATTATTTTAAATTGTTTAGTAATTCATTATTGAAATTACGATATTAACTCGCGCATTATTTGTTTAAATCACGTTATAATTAATATTTCTTTATTTTTTCTATACTTTCAGATTTCTGGTGAAGGATCTTTGTAGATTTGTTCGGCTTTGTTGTTCATTTATATTTTAAATTAAGGTAGTTACCATATTATACTAGTTAGCATTACCGTGCATTAACTATCATAAGTATTACATTATCGTCTTAGTATAAAAATTAAATTATTATTATTATTATTGCTGCTCACAAAGTATTGTACTCGGTGCTATAATATAAGATATGTAAAATTCAAATTAATTATTAAAAATAAGTAGTATTTGCAGGATTTTGACTGACTTGAAACCGAAAAAAAAGAAATATAAAAAAGTTCTATATTTGAATACCATGTTTAACGTAAGGAATCGAAAATCTTTTAGATGAATGCAAACAAACACCTTTATATAAATGTATACATACCCACACATATACATAAACAATACAGACATACGAAAAACCCAAACTCACCACAATACGTTCACTCATTGAACAGGCAGCCATATGGACATGTCCTGTACGAAGCAATATTTTTTCTTCCCTAAAAACGCCCACGTATCTAAATGTGGTGATGGTTAATTTTGTCCTCAATTAAAAACGAGATTGACATCTTCGGATATGTTAATAATTGGATTTATAAAATTATATTTAAGCAAAATATTAACCGTCAGTGAAGCTGAGCAACTCTTGTACATGCGAATGCGGTTTCCAGCCCTGCTCTGACCATCTTTAATTTACTTTGGTGGCGTAACTGGTTGGAATCGGTGTAAATCTGTAAGTCCTGATCAGTGTGTCTTTCTTAACTGGAAGAAGCACGTAATAGAAACGAAGTAAGTTTAGGTGGCCAGCAAGTCGCGGCCAGAGTTGGGAATTTTATAAAGCAATATTATTTTAAAAATTATTGTCTCGTTTTTAATTTCTACCGTTAACTATGTTATTTGTCCCATTATCAACGAAATAATTAAATATTTGTGAATTGACGTTAAGCGCAGATCTGCCAAATAATATTGTATGATCGTATTTATAATAAACGAGGAGAACTTTGATTTACAAAAAATAAAACTACAATTATTTTATTTAATCTGTCCTTCCTTATAACGTTACAGGTCAGTTTTGGTTAATGACAAAGGTTAAGTAACCGCATCGTTTCGAACTTTGAGAAACTTTATCTTCTGCAGTGTCCAGGTCGTTGGCCCACACTTCTTCGCAGCGCGTGGTTTTAAAAAAGTGGCAGTCAATTAAAATCCGATCTAATTACAGTTGTCGGGAATACAGTTGAACTTCCATATAGCGAATCTCAAGGGGATCAAGAAAATCTTCGCTATACGGAAAATTCGCAATATAGAATTGTTTGAAAAAATTGTGTTTTTATGTAGACTTTTGTTTCAAATACTAATTTTTGTTTGCTTTTGATATTCGCCACGTATTGTTTTTTCAACAATACCGCACCTAGTTTTGAATTTATCCAACCAACCTACACGTGTTTCTAACACTAAAGCAGTGTTAACCAGCCCATCCCTGCAGTTTCAAAAGTAGCCAGTGACTCTATGCAGTCAGTTATTTCGTTACCGAAAGCCTGACTAGCTACTTGAGTGGCTACAGGTAATGCTAGAGTTCGCCTTTTGATTATTATAAAGGGGTCCTTAGACCTGTGGATAAGTTGCTGCGACTTCAAGTTGACATCAACTTATCCATGGTGTAAGGTGAAGTTGGTGGTTTGTACAAACTAGTTGATGTAAAATCAAAGCGATTTTGATTTTTTGAAGTTGATATCAACTTATCCATCAGTGTAAGGGGATGTTGCATCAACTTTCATACGCATTTTGATGAGAAACGTTCATGAGGCAACATTATCGGCAAAATGTAAATAAATGAACCAAAAAATAAATAAATTAAACATTATCGGAAAAATATAAACTAAATAAATATGATTTGTAGTGTTATTTATAAATAATATTTAAAGAAAATAAAAATAGGGGTTTTCGTAAAATTTGCGATATGTTCGCAGTGCCCTCACCACCTTTCATTTCGACATCTGACAAGAAAATGAAGTTGCCACAACTTGTTTGAGGGTGTAAGGGCAAAATCGAAGTTGATGTCTAGTTATCGAAGTTGATGTCAACTTGAAGTCGAGCAACTTATCCACACGTCAACTCAAGATTTATTAATTCAGGTTATAGCAGTAGCATAGCGGATTTCATTGTTTTCATTTTGTTCGTGCCTAATATGTCAAAGTTTGTTTACATTTCTGTTATTGTTAAGATTATTAGTTTGTTCACAAAGTTTCAAAGAATTTGTAATAAAGTAGATGGATTTGTTTGCGAAAATAATTTGTTACATATTAAAGGGCTTTACAAAAATCGACTTGAATCTTTATTATAAACAGTAAATTTAAGACATTTGCAATTAAATTGCAATTTTCACATTGTATTTACATCAGCTGGTTTTGACATATTAGGCACTTTAATTTCATCAACAGCTGCTGCTATAACCTGAATTAATAAATCTTGCGTCAACTTATCCACAGTATGAAAATAAGGGAAAAAACAATGCACTGAACCGTTATCCCGTTATGATTTGTTGGTTGCTTGGTTATTTTTTTGTGTGTTGGCGTCAGTTGCTATTAAACGTTCGTGGAAGTACATCGTGACAGCGTACGTGTGTTAGAAGTATAAAAAGTGAATTTTAATATTTAGAACGGTATAATGACAAGCAAAATACTAATGAATCGGTTAATAAAGAAAGAAAAGGAACAAATTGTGCAAAAGTTAAAATGTAGAAAAGAATGTGGTGAAGATAATGAAAAAGATTTATTCATAGCATTAATTCATTATGGTCCGACGAATTCATCAAGCGGATTGTACTAGTCAAGTAGTTAGTACAATATTGTTAGATATTTCCTCAATTCCATGTAGCTAGCGATCTGCATGGTACATGGTAGTGCAGACGGTAGCCACTGACTACCGTCAATGACATCTCCATGTTAAATTCCTCAGTGTAAGGCATTGCTGGTAGTCTGGCGGGTAGGTAATGGTAATTACTGGTAGTTAGGGAAATAACTAAAAATTCGTTAGCTACGTCGACTGCACTAAAGGCTCGTTTCCGCATACACCGTAATCGTCGACGAAAAGTAAAACTGAAACTGAAATGCGTTGTTGTGCGGCACCGTTTCGTTGCTAATCGTTTTCGTTTCCTGCACTGTCACGGAATTTTGGATGACGAACATTGAACAAAATTTCATTATTTTTGCTATAATCAATTGTTTCCTCGTCGCACAAAGAAAATTTATTATTTTTCTTTATTTTGCAATTGTAATTTTCTTGATACGATGTTTGATTAACTAATATGCTTTAACAACAACTCTGAACACAATGAAATCATTTGTCAAAATACCAAATGGCTAGTTTTTCGTTGCTGATCGGGGCCGTTACGTTTCTAATTTGCGTCACCAATTTCTGGAACTACATTTTTTCGTTGAAAATGTATGAAATTTCGTTTTCGACGACGATTACAGGATATGCGGAAACGAGCCTTAAGTTTCCCAATGCTTTAGCGAATTCGTTGGTCTTATCTTTGATAAGCGGCCGGGATAGAGATCAATGGTTTACCGTCCGCCTATTTTAAAAAATTGGCTTTGTTGTTTGATAGATTGATGGATTTCCAAATTCCGCGCCAATTCCATTTTTCTTCTTTTCGTCCTATCCTGTTCAACTTCACTTATTATCAAAAGCATTTGCTCCAGTGAAATGCAATTACGCTTCGAAATTTTGCTTGCTATCAGCCGTCAACTGCAAACTCAGAACTAATGCAAACATTACTAGTGATGACAGTTTGTTTATCGATTGTTATCGTCACATTTATAATTCTGGACTACCTCTAATTAAATTTTTACATCTATTTTGATATGAAACAACTATCTAAATAATTTAAAAAAAAATCATAGGCAGATCGAAAACGCATGAGCGTTTGAGTCTCGGGCCTAGAAAAAAATCGTAGTAAAGAAATATTCGCTATAAAGAATTTCGTTATAAGGAGAACATACTGAAAATTAAACAAAATTTGCGTTGTTCTGGAAATTAATTCTTTATGTAGAAAACTTCGTTGTACGGAAGTTCGACTGTACCAACATTCAAGCGTTGACACAAGACGACGTTGCTTTGTTTACTTGGTGACTGTTCACACCAAGGGGTATCGATGGCGCAGCTGATCGGATATGAACTTGGAAATTCATTTCGATTCCATAAGAAGTGCATGTATAAAAATACAACGATAATTTCAACTTTCATTTGATTTGTACTCAGTTCTGTGAAAATTTCGTAAGCAATATCGAGAACATGGTTGTTATTCCAGTTACTTCGTATGAAAATCAAGAGGTTTGTTTAGTAGTTGACACCATCAATTTTGTCTTGCTGATTAGATTAGATGCTTGAAAATACGGCAGTAATCTCTCGCACATTTCGCCTGATTATGTCTATGTGAATCAAGAGGTTTGTTTAGTAGTTGACACCATCAATTTTGTCTTGCTGATTAGATTAGATGCTTGAAAATACGGCAGTAATCTCTCGCACATTTCGCCTGATTATGTCTATGTCGTCAGCATACGCCAGCAGCATATGGATTTTCGTGTTGATGGTCTTGTTCATAAATATTTACTGCAGCTTTTGCCATTATTATCTCCATTTAAATGTTGAAGAGATTGCACGGAAGTGTGTCGCCTTGTCTTAGTCCTCGCTTGGTACAGAATGGTTCGATGAGGTCTTTCCCCACCTTCACTGCTGAGTTGCTGTTGGTCAACTTTGTAAATGGGCTTTATCTTCCAAACGGATAATCCAATCCTAGCCAAACTTGGGGCTATTGCGTAAAACAGTTTTGGATAGGATATCAGAAAATTTCAAGTCGATGCGGTTATCCAGTTCAGAGCTACAGCGTTTTGAAAACGCAAAACATTCCCAGGTATGTTGCCGTTGACATAAAGGTTAATACTAATTCTATCATTGCAGATAATCAAAGGACATATTTGCAGCTCCATCAGATGCAGAGTTTCATAACTCGTAAAATTAGATATTTTAAATTAATTTTTATTTACAAATTATCCATTCGCTCTTCCTAATTTATAGCGTTATATATGAATCATAACAAGTTATATTCCATTTAAATATATGTATTTCTAATTATGGACAATTCCAAGCAACTGTGCTCTTTGAAAATAAAATACACGGCTTGAATTAGAGTATATTAACACTGATCTAAAGCTGCAATTAAAATGTAATTCCTTCCTTGAATTCCAGTGCACTGCTTTACCTATTTTGACTTGAATTCAACTGTAATTTGAGCCTTCAATTGAACTGTAATTCGAGCCTTGAATTCAACTGTAATTACACTTTAATATTCGAATTGAATTCAATGGTTAATTTCACTGGAGGTTGCTATTGTTTTTCAGTGTTATTGAAGTATAATTCAACACTTGAAATTGGAAAATATGGCTGGAATTCAAGTTGAATTCAACTTGATTTCCAACACAAATGTTTATTGGGAAGTTTCGGAATAGCAATTTGAAAAGTTTTAATACTAGGTTTCTATGCATTGGGATCTTCCGCAGATACACAAATGTTTATTGGGAAGTTTCGGAATAGCAATTTGAACAGTTTTAATACTTGGTTTCTATGCATTGGGACCTTCCGCAATTGCAATTTTATATTTTTATGGCCCAAATGTCGCACAAAACACTTTCCCCCCGCTTGAACCATATTTTCCTTTTTATAATATCATTGTTTTTCATCGTTTTCCATCAATAATAATAAAACGAGACATTGACCGCCAAACAATTGTTTATTTTTTACATTGAAATTACAGTTTTTCGACGTTAAAGAAGGGAAAGCGCCGATAATTTTAGAAGGATTTGGGAAAAGCAATACAAAGCACTCATTCTGGGTTGTTTTCGCATGATCTCAGGAGACCTTTTCAAAAATTAGAGGCGAAAAATGAGTCCGTGCGGAATCTATGCGAGTTATCTGAATGAGAGTTCTGGGACTCCAAAAACACTCTTTTATAGGAGTCCGCACGGATCCCTTGCGGGTTATCCGAATGGGCGCGTAGGGCCCCAAAAAATTGTCATATAAAGAGTCCCTAGGGTGAACTTTTTTCATATATTTTGAGCGTGCTGTTTTCTCCGGCGGATATTTCTCCTTTGGGACTCCTTTTGGACCCTCCCTAATTTTCGATAAAAATCATACTTTCTTTATCGTTTGTTTTTAATAGTTATCGTTTCTGTCCGTTAAGAAACGTTTTAAAAAAATACTTTTTTGGATTTGCTTATTACACACAAAGAAAAATCTTGGTAAACTGCCTATAAATATTGTATAATATCACATATTGGCATCGGCTACATTACATTTTCTGTTTTATGGGCATTCATACCAAAAACTATAGGCTATTTCTATGTTCGGAATATTACGTCTATGTTCGGTATACTAGCTGTTATGTATTGGTACTTAGCCTATTTTTGAGGCGTACACTTTTGTGTAATTTTTAAGTAAGTTTATTACCATTGATTATTTACTAAATTTGCCAATTTCTACAGCTGAAGATTTATATTCATCTAAAGAAAATATCTTTCCTTTTTTACAAAACGAAACACTTATGTATTTGTTATTAAACATGAAAATACATATTGAGAAAATAAGGTAATTTATATTCAATGGTATCGCGAAATGGACATTAAGATGCATTAGAAACTCATTTCATATTCCACCTCTAAAGCCAGCACAAACTTTAAATCTGGGCAATATTTAACATGATTCAGATGTTGTATTCGGGTTATTGAGATGAGTATCAGGAATTCTGCCACCGGAATCATGGCCACACTAAAAGTTCTCCATGTATGTAAAGGGTTTTTCAATAAGAGCGCTACAAAAGTTGTTTTAAATAACCCAAAAGGGTAATTCCATTTTAAATCAACAAAAAAAAACGCAATTTATGACCTTACTACGCTCTTAGAATTGTACAAAAATTATCATGAATGTTCTACAGTACTAAACTAATGTAAATTGAAATAGTTTAGGTTTCTAGCTTTTGTGGTTCCGGAAATGTGGTGCTTCGAAAACTAGAGAATTCATTAAAAACACGCGTAAGTGGTCTGGCAATGTTGGTGATATGTTCAAAACTTTTTAACGCACATGATCGAAATTGGTCTCATTTAATAGGTATTGCAAATAGCTTTAAAACTACATTTATAAATTGCGAAAGGTCAAAGGTCAGTGTCACACGATATATAGTTTAGGAAGCTATATCTCAAAAAGTGAAATTTTTAAAATTCTGAAAAAGATATATGTTGATCCTAATAGTCTCTTACGCATTTTGTGCCAAAAAATTTGAGTGTGCTCTTATTAGTTCCTGAGATATAGACAATAATGTGAAATTGTTTGAACAATTTTAATACAATTTTTTTGTATTATTCATTCTTCACTTTATTTCTCCGTTCAACAACAGCAACAGACACATGTACATACATACATTGTTATGTTAGTAAATACGCTATACAAGTTGACACAATTTCAAGCCGACGATTTTCTGGATTCACTTTGCGAAAAATTATTGACACTTTTGCCTCACTCGTTCATCGCAAAGGAACAAGCTGCTTTTTTGAATGCAAAAAAAGCATTGCTTGGAGAACATGAGTACATTGCAATATGTGATTTTTCGGAAAATGCATCGTTTTTTGTTCAGGACTGTTCACAAGGTTTTCATTGGAACAACAGCCAAGCTACTTTATATCCGATTTCTATATATTACAAATGTAATGGCCAGTTAGAGCACACCAATTACATAGTTATATCTAATTGTCTTATCCACAACACAGTTGTAGTACACTTGTTTCATCGCCATATGATAATGTTTCTACAAAAATAAGAAATTTTTCGTGGTGTAATTTTTTTGCCACAAGCCATGGAAAAGGTCCTAGCGATGGTCTTGGTGGAACCGTAAAGAGAGAAGCTCGCCGAGCCAGTTTGCAACGTCCAATACAGGACCAAATTACTACCCCGCTTCAATTGTATGAGTGGTGCCGTGAACATCTTTTAAATTGTAATTTTGTATTTTTAACAGAGGAAGATTATAAAGCAGAAGAAGAGTTTCTTAAAAACAGGTATATTGGCTTGAGAACTATACCAGGAACACAAGAATTCCACTATTTTGTTCCAGAAGGGAATTCAAAACTTATAGTAAAATTGTTCTCCGAAGACCGGGAATTTTTAATTGAAAATATTTACAATTAATTAATCGTCTGCATTTGTAATATAAATATGTAAAATAAATATTTCTTACTTTGAACTATTTTTGTCTAAATTAATATTTGTATTTAATACCAACCAAATAAATTCAAAAACAAAAATGTTTAAAAAAAAGTATAACATTTTTTCAAACAATTTTGGCACAAAATGCGTAAGAGACTATTAGGATCAACATATTTTTTTTCAGAATTTTAAAAATTTCACTTTTTGAGATATATCTTCCCAAACTTTAAATCATGCGACAGTGACCTTTGACCTCCCACAAAAAAAAATTAAACTAAAAGCAATTTTAAAACTATTCTCAATACCTTTAAAATGTGTGTTAAAACTTTTGAAGATATAAATGATAATGGCAGACCACTTATAAGTGTTTTTAATGGTTTTTTCATTTTTGACGCGTCATATCTCAGGAACAACAGAAGATGGAACTCCAAAATTTTGCATTTGTCTTACTTAAGTAAGGTGCAAAAAGTCAACTAACTTTCAAAAGATTCAAAGGTGGTCGGGTAAATCCGTTCGTCGGTTATAAAAATTTTAACCCAAAACCGGTTTTAAATACCAATGAAATTCTTTATTCCTGTGAAAGTACATTCGATGCCATTATGTACGGAACTCGATTTCTTTTGCACGGCCACCACGGGCACGCTTGCAGAAGTTAAGACGCTGAACCCAATTTTCGACGGTTTTCAAGCATAAATCGGCCGATACTGCTGCAATTTCACGTTCGATATTCGTACGCAGTTCATCAATCGTCGCTGGCTTGTTGGCATAGACCATAGACTTGACGTAGCCCCACAGGAAATAATATAACGGCGTCAAATCGCACGACCGAGGCGGCCAATTGACTGGACCATTTCGTGAGATAACACGTTCACCAAACTTGGTTTGCAATAAATTGATTGTGGCATTCGCTGTGTGGCTTGTGGCGCCGTCCTGTTGGAACCACATGTCCTCCAAGTCCATATTATCCAATTGGGGCCAAAAATATTCGGTTATCATTGAACGGTAGCGATTCGCATTCACAGTAATGTGCCGGTATTGATCATCACGGAAGAAGTACGGCCCAATGACGCCGCCGGCCCATAAACCGCACCAAACCGTAATTTTTTCGGGATGCAATGATGACTCATGGATTACGTGTGGATTGCTGTCTGACCAATAACGCATATTTTGCTTATTGACGAAGCCATTCAGCCAGAAATGAGCCTCATCGCTGATTGCTGAGGCCTCTTAAAGTTGGCCTCTTAAAGTTGAAGCCACTGACTCCAAATTTCGGTAGTACATTTTAATAATTTCGACTCGTATATCTTTACATGATGAAATGGCAAACCTTACTGAAGAGAAATGTTAAAAGAGCGGGAAAAAATATGGCGTCGTTTGCTGTCCCTATCGATTTACTTTTGTAGCGTCTCTGTTGAAAACCTCGTTATGTTGCAAAGAACGTGTTTCCGTTATGACCAACCGGTTAAGGACCTGTGATTTATCGTAGATACATGACACAATTTGCAGACATTCTCCGAATCCTCATACTTTAAATAACTACCATTGATGTCTAGATACTTAATTGCACCACAGTTGCAGGAAGGAGGCACAACCATTACAGACTTTGCCACCTATGGTAAATTTAAGGTCTATAAAATAGTTGTGACCTTTGAGTCCTTTGCCGGTCTTGATATACACTATTTGTCAGTTGTATTTAAACAGGAACTTCTGTAGTGCCCCCAACAGATGGAGGATATCCGTCATAAAGATGTGTTCCTGCAGGTGCTAAAATCTGTGGAAGGCCAACATGTCTACTCGATTTTGACCAATAATACACTTAGGGTCAAATTTATAAAACTACATGCTATGTATCAATCGTGTTTTTTTGTTGATTCAGTCATGTTTTCTATTCATCGAAGTATAGTTTATTCCCCTTAATATTTTATGAAATTGGTTACAAAAATGTTTAGATCAACACGCTTTGCAATTACAAATTTCACATACATATTTGACAATCAAACCCTAGATAATTCTAGTTATGATATATGTATGTAGTTATTATTTGTGTTATGTACATTCTAGAAAAATTCAATTTATCGATAAAAAAATCCCAAAAATAAAGGGAAAATTATCAAAAGTTTGCAAATTTTTATTAAAAAAGTGCTAAAAAGCATTCAGCATAATTTTTCGAAAAAAAAGTACAGAAGCCCAAAAAAGTGCCAGAATTGCACTAAAAATGCCAAACTGACAACATTCATACTGACGACATCATAACGAGGATTTTGTTTAATCCATTTTTCCAATATTTTCAAAATGTTTAATTTAATTTTAATTAATTTATTGAGCCTTTTTAAGAACATTGAATGATTTTGAATCGTGTTAGAAGACAATATTTAAGAATCGTGTATTATCTTAAAAACATAAATTTGAAACAGTTACATACTTTGCTGGTTTTGTGTCAAGTAATGTTTTAGAACAATATGATGTATGAGAACGTCCTTGCTCCCGGGACCACAATAACGTGAGAGTTTGTATTATCTCGAAATTAAATAAATGTATATAAAAATAAATGCAGATATAAAAATATATAAAATGTACAAATTAAACTTAAGAAATATATAGGGACGTATAAAAACAAATGGAAAAATATTATATTAACCTCTATGGGTTCCCGCTATTGATTATGAAAAAAAATTGTAACAACAATATTTACATTTGTGTCATAATTTGGTGGACTTTCGCTGAGATAAGTAGTTCGTATTGATAAGTAGTTCGTATTCGTCCAACTATAAAGTTGTTGCCTATTGAAAATATCAACTATTATCTGATTTGGGTGGTCGCGAAGTCTAGAAATTAATGTATTTAAAATATCGCAGACATATAGACCTATTGGAGTTATTCGCGACTCTCTATAAATTACATCATTTGAGTATCGATTATTCTCAAGCATGAAACACATAGACGACGACAGGCTACCGACCACAACCTGCCAAAAATAAAATACATGCGTTTATATGCAAGTGAATATTTTAACGACGGCAAGGCGACACGACTGCAGGTTGTTGTCTATGCTACTTATGTAGCTGTAGTTGAATTAAACTTATTTCTATTTGTGTGGGCGACAATCAACAGGTTAGAGCTGTCAATGCCTGAAGTGGCACCACTGACAGAATAATCAACTGGGGGTTACTGCGTAATTCGATTCGAAAACTAAAAGCATTCGAATAGAATTTTCGAAAGGAAAATAAAATTGTACCGTCTAACACTTTCGGATAGCTTACAGCGTTGTACAAGTGTTTTTGGGGGTAAAATCAACCTTGACAGTAATCTAACTTGGCAGCACTTGTCTTTAAATGTCAAATATGAAAAAAAATAGAACAATAAAAAAAAACAGTAGAAAACGTTTGTTTGTTAAAGAAATATTTTAAAATAATCATAAAATGGATTGTGTTTCGCTGTGGATTGATGAAAATAATGAAAACACTGTTTCGGAAAGAGTCCAACGAAAATTAATACGAGATAATTCCAATATAATGTGTCTGAATGATAAAAGGTAAGAAATAAAAAACCAAAAATATCCTATATTTATTACTACATACTATGTAAACATTGTTCTTTTAGTTTCATCAAAAATTTTAGGCTTAGCAAAGATGCTTTTATGCATGTGTTCAGCTCCATTAAAGACCATTTAAATCCTTCTCAAAGATCTACTGTCATTCCTCCTTTGTTGAAATTTGCCGCCACTTTAAAATTGTTGGCACAAGGAGGTTATCAACACCAAATAGGGCAAGATCGTCACTTGGGAATTTCCCAACAATCTGTTTCCAGTAGTTTTGGAGAAGTATGCAAAGTGATCGAGAAAATTGTATGTCCGAAATTGATAGTTTTCCAAATGACACAAGAAGAAAAAAGAGAAGCCAAAATACATTTTTATAACAAGTGTGGAATTCCCGGCGTGATTGGTGCAGTAGATGGTACTCACATTCAACTCATGAGACCAACAATCAACGAACATTTATACTTAGGTAGGAAACTGAAGCACAGTATTAATGCTATGGCGGTAAGTTGTGAGAAGCATTTTGTTTTTAAATAAATAGATACTAAAAAAATATTTTAGATATGTGATCATAAAATGCGCATAAGAGCTGTTAACGGACGTTTTGGAGGAGCTAACCATGATTCCCTGTATGGAATTTATCAAGCGAAAGGGAATACTTGAAACAAGCATTTAAAAATGGAGATGCCGAAACTAGAATTCTTGGTATGTTTCATGCTCCTCTTTTGTTTGAAATCATATTAACGGAAATATATTTTTTTGTTTTAGATGACTCTGGGTACCCCCTGGAGCCGTGGATTTTAACGCCTTATAGAAATGTTGACGAAAATTCATCCGAGGCATTTTTTAATGACTAACACTCAAAAGCAAGATCAATTATTGAAAGAACTTTTGGAATTTTGAAGGCAAGATTTCGTTGCTTGTTGGCAGCGAGGGAACTGCATTACACTCCAAGGAAAGCTACACAGATTCTCAATGTATGTTGCGCATTACACAATATGTGCATTGATTTTAAAGTTACGAATCCTAATGTTGAAAATGAGTACAATGAACCCTCCCCCACATTTAACAGCAATGTTACCGAAGAAAATATAAATTTCACTAATATTGCGAAAAATATAAGAAATGAAATAAAAAATCATTTGCATCAAAACCAATAAAAGAATATATTTTATAAAAACTAAAAAAAATTCATTTAAAAACCAAATAAAAACTAATTAAAATCCATTAAAAAAGCAAACAAGAAAGTTAAGTAAAAAATATTTAACAGATACAACATACATATTATAGTAGTAGTAAGCATAAGGTTAGTTCATAATTGCATGTTTCGCCGACTCTAATTCAAATATTTGTTTTTTTAACTCCAGATGCGCCATTTTCCTTTTACTTTTCTCTAGTTCCATTTTTTTCTTGAACTCGAACTTTTCTTTTGCAAGTTTTAACTTGCGTTCCTTTAAATCGCAGTTTCGCTTTTGATATTTCTTAACGTCTGCGATGTTATTATTAATTTCCTTCAGAATAGTATTAAAATTTTTTTGATTCTGATCAATTGCAGTCAGTATTTTTAACGAATTTTCTTCGAAAGCTATTTGGTTCTCAACTTGCTTATGGAGGAGGACGTCGTTCTTTGTACCATCTTGTTTGCGTCGGGATCTGTGCGGTGTATAAGTATTTAACTCTTGGTAGCTTGGTTCTGGTGGCTGCAAAAGTTCATCATTAAGAATTATAATGTTGCTTTGTTCTACATTTTCAACACCAGTGACAATAGCACTTGTAGGCGATTCACTACTTATATTTCGAGCTCCAAAGTCACTTGTTCCACTCATTCCACTGACAGCTACATTAATGGACAGTAGGTCGGACACTTTCTGTTCTTGAAAGGTAAGGGAGCAGACAATATTCGGACCTCCGCCGGTTCCATAAATACTATTCTTGTTGCGGCGGCATTTCACTTTCACATGGTTCTTGTAATCTGCCCACACTTTCTTCCATCCATTTACATCTCGTGAGGGAACGCATGCAGAATTAAGGTCTTCTGATAACCTTTCCCACAAATGCTTCGACTTGCTTTTTGCCTCTGGAGAATTTATATGTCCTTTTGCCAATTCTGCATGTTGCTCCATAAATTCTACCATTATCTCAAACTGTTTTGGCTTGGTATGGCTATTTTTCCTAGGAACGTTCCTTAATATAGAAGGGAAAATCCGTATTATAAAAATTTTATAATTTTAAATAAAAAAAAACTTACATTTTTACTTTTTCTTCTTTGTCACTTGCAAAATACCTTTCGAATAAAATTTTAACAGTTTGCCGTTTTTGACAACCATTTTCGTTTTACACAGTTGTATTTTTAAGGAGCATTTTTTAAATACGAAAAGGGTAAAAAAATTTCCGTACTTTCGGATTAATATTTTCGAAAATCGTATTCGAATCGAATTACGCAGTAAGCCCCCTGTTTTCACAATTTTTGTTATGTTTGTAATAATATTTATTAAATATTCTCCAGACATTTTATTTTCTTCTAACACAAATAACACAATAACACAAACGTCAACATTACAGATCAGCTGTTTACTTTGCAGTTGCCTTCTTGAAAATAATTCAGTAGTCAGCGGCATTTGTAGTCGTGTGTTCATGTAGCCTGTCGTCGTCTATGTGTTTCATGCTTCAGATTCAAAGAATTTGCCTACACAGTGACGCAAAACTTTACGTTCTAAAATAACCATTTCTTTCATAATTATTGGGGAAATGCTAAACCAAATTGGAAATGCTAAATAGACGTTTCACGATTTCATTGACAATTTACGATCTATTTAAGCGGTGTTGAAAAATATGGTTTTTGTCACTCAAGCTCATAAAACTTGCGCTGATTATCAACCATATTGGACGGTACAAGATTTTTGCACATTAAGACATCATCTTGAACTTGCTTCAAGCTGTTGGAGAGGTCTACACGAATTTCACTTATCACGGATTCAAAAGTAGATTTAAATATTACTTGGTCATTTTTGATATCCTGAGCTAGTGAACTTAAGGAATCTTTGAGGCTGGCAAATGCATTCCGCATTTCTCCTTTAAAGGCATCCTCAGAATTATCAGCAGGATTTTCCACACATCCGACACACGTATAAGAAAGATTTCGATTTTTATCCAACACATTGAATGTGGTCTTGGAAACATTTTCACAGTCAACATGAAACCAAATACCACAAGTTCGGCATAACAAACACTTAGTTCCACTTGTTTCTCGGTTGCAAACTCCACAAAGGTATGCCATAATTAGATGCTTTGGAGAGAATGCAAAAACTTCTTAAGAAAATTGTGATGTGAAGCAGTAGTTGTTGTTTGTTTATGGTGCAGGAATGTGCTCGGCGGTTTATCGCAGTCCGTTATGTTTAGAGCTTATGTAGTTGTTAATGACGAATTTGGGGAGAAATAGTCAAACACCAAGAAGACGCCAAATCCAAATGATAATACGATGAAAAAATTAAAAGAAAGTATTTTGATCAAAAAACCTTCATATTCCCAGGAGAGATGTGAGTCTTTGGATTACTTTTACACTAGTTATGACTTAAAAAATGCACCAAATAGTTTAACTATTTAATTATCCATCAAGATGTGTTGATTTACGCGACTACCACAACATAGTGTTGCCAGACTTTATCCGCTTCAATTAGGGCAATATTAATAATGTTTTTGTTTTTAATAAAACTTCTATACATGCAACAAAGTGTGTTTGAATTTGTAATACTTCCCATTTGATTTGCTTTTATGTCGTCAATTTCTAATACTATTTGGTTTTCGGCTTCAATCTCCTCAACTAATTTTTGAATTTCATTAAAAGTCCCTCGTCTTCGTACGCTTTTTGCTATGAATTTGAATGTTTCGTTTTGTAAGTTAATGTTTTAAATATCGCTTTAAGCTTTTTTGTTGTACTTCGAAACACGACAAAGTTCTTACTGTCTTATTCATAAAAAGTTGTCATGGGTTTGTTAAAGGTTTAAGAAGGTAAAGCCAAAAAATTGTATTCATAATCGAAAAATTCCTCTGTTAAGATGACTCTAACGTCGCCATTTCTGTTGAACGTTTAACCCTTCTTTAAGGCTATTTTATCCGCATTAATACACAAAAGAAATAAATTTTTACATTTCACGCGTGCCGTACTTAAATATTTATGCGATATAAATAATTGGAATTATTTTGTGCATATTTGCAGAGTTTATAGTGTCACATTATCCTGTTAAGCAACCAAATAGTTTCGTTCCAGTTTTTAAAATTTTTAACCAAAAGTAACGTTTATTTACACAGTGATGTATATAAACTCAAAACATTCAAACTACAACCTATTATCCGGTTTTAAATTCGACTACCCAAAACTGAAATCCAATTCAATATGATCTTTTTAAACTTCTTCCAAATTTGATTTTGATTTTTTTTTGAATAGTTCTTTCCATTAATGTTTAAAATTTTGCAAAAATGCATTGACACATTTAAATAAAATAATTCAACTCGGTCTATCGGTTATTTTGCATTTTGTTTTTACACCACAAGCACTGTGAGAATACATAAAACAGAGTTGTCAGTCAATTATCTGTCCCCTAGTTAAAATACTCATTATGAATACGGTTCTAATGAAACCTTAGCCAAAGCTTAAAGCTTTCAATAACTAATGATTGCTTTAGAGCTACATTAATGTTTTTTATGAATAAGGCAGTTATTGTCTAAAGGGGCCCTTAGACCTGTGGATAAGTTGCTCGACTTCAAGTTGACATCAACTTATAAATGGTGTAAGGTGAAGTTGGTAGTGAAACTACAAAAACGAAACAGAAAACATAAACAACACATTTATGCTGCTGCTAAAACCACATTTTATGCTGCTGCTAAAACCAGATTTTCTGCGACTGCGAAAGAGAATAATGACGTGTTAAACAAAAATTAGCGAGCAAGAGAGCAATGAAAGAGTGGGTTGGCCGTACAATGTATTTTATAATTTTGTAATGTTTTCCACATTTGGTCCGATCATAAAAATATTTTAAAGGCGAAGTTGCAAAAAAATAAGCTTAATTTTTTTCGGCACAGGTGGCGGTCCACCTAGATTATGCCGCTAGGCAATTGAGGTCCTAAATACACAAGAAGCAGTCGAAGGACTGCCAGTAAAAAAGTTCGGCGCAAAAAATGCCACGACTGATGGAACCCGACAGAGCCAAGAATCATGGAAGAGGAAGCAATAAACAAGCCGACAACCAAATCGATAATCAAAGGAAATCCACTAAAGTCCTTAATAAAATAAACGACAATTTAAAATCTTTAGTCAGGCAGAGTAGGAAGAAATTGGAGCTGAATGAAAAAAAGACAACGCAACAGAATCCCTTTGTTGAATTTATAAAATTATTACTCTTCACAAGAAACTTCTGCACAAGAAAATGTTTGCTTCAAAAATTACCAGAAACAATTAACGTTTGACAAATAGTGTTGCCACCTGAATTAAAATTTTTATTCGAAAGTAGTACCAACGTGTGGTCACACTTTTTGTTCGATCCGTAAATTTTACATGGTACCATTTCCAATACGAATCGAAAACAACTTGCGAACAGTTTTAGCTTTCGAAACGAGTTACATAGTAGGGGCCCTGCTTTGTTTACATTTGAAACATGATCATTACAGCGATACACAATTTCATTGTTTTGTTTTTTTCCCTCTCATTTTAAATTCAATTTCGCTTATGATATTTATGGTTTGAATTATATCGACTTATTATATATATTGGTTTTATATGCCTGAAATCATATATATACTAATGATACTACATATGGATAATTGCATGTAAATAAATATGTACGGAGTATATTAGGTCATAATGAAAATTCAAACTAAGTATAAAGGAATCGGCGAGTATGAACAGGTAAGTACCCTTTATGGTCTGTAATCTGGCGAATGATTCAAAACGTATTACTCTCTTTTTGTCATAATTGGTCGATTAATAATTTTGATGTGAAACGTTGATGCCTTTTAAAACATTTATGCTTTTTGTATTGTTTTCTGTTATAACATTGTCGAAATGGTGCATTTATACTGAAATCTTCTATAAAGCGAATAAGGCTCGTTTATGCTCTTTTACTTAGACGCTATACATGTGACTGGAAAAAGAGTGCAATAAGATGTCTATATTATTCAATACTTTTTTTCATCGCTCTGTTTGCGACAAAATAAAAACAATTATTTCAGTGAGCTAAATTTTGCTTTATTTATTTTAACAATATTACAACTAATGTTAAAGCAGATGTAAGAAAAAAGAAAGTGCAAAAGAGCCTTCAGCACAAAAAAAATTACCAATGTGTTCATAGAAATCGCACAGGTACCGTGTAACAAAAAGGTGTTAACACATCACCCGTGAGTTCAAACGCTCATTGATTTTTTTTTCTCAATATCTCTTCGTAATGCTAAATGTCCAGTTGAATTTCACTTTTTTTTGCCTGAATCAGATTCTGACGAACTTACAGGAGATATTCTAGAACGTTTAAAAAAATTCGTAATTTTTGATGCATCTGCCCATAGAGTAATATACTAACGGCCTTATTCATAACAAATCATTAAATTAGCTCTAAAGCATTCATCAGTTATTGAAAGCTTTAAGATTTGGCAAAGGTTTTATTAGAACCGTATTCATAATGAGTATTTTAACTAGGGAACAGATAATTGACTGACAACCCTGTTTTATGTATTCTCACAGTGCTTGTGATGTAAAAACAAGATGAACAATAACCGATAGACCGAATTAAATTTTTTTTATTTAATTGCGTCAATGCATTTCAGCAAAATTTTAAACATTAATGGAACAAACTATTCAACAAAATATATTCATAAATTTGGAAGAAGTGCCAACAAATCATATTGATTTGGATTTCAGTTTCGGGTACTCGAATATAAAACCGGATAATAGGTTGTAGTTTAAATGTTTTGATTTTATATATGTACATCACTATGTAAACAAAAGTTAATTTTGGTTAAAAATTATAAAAATTGGAACGAAACTATTTGGCTGCTTAACAGGATAATGTGACACTATAAACTCTGCAAATATGCACAAAATAATTCCAATTGTTTATATCGCACAAATATTTAAGTACGGCACGCTTGAAACGTAAAAATATTATTTCATTTGTGTATTAATGCGGATAAAATGGCCTTAAAGAAGGGTTAAAAAACGTTCAACAGAAATGGCGGCGTTAGAGTCGTCTTAACAGGGGAATTTTTCGATTATGAATACAATTTTTGGGCTTTACCTTCTTAAACCTTTAACAAACCTATGACAACTTTTTATGAATAAGGCCGTAAGAGTTTGCAACAGCTGTTTTCCTTGGATGGGAAAGCAATAAAAGTCACTGGAAAAGTTGGAGCACAAAGTTATACAAACTTGGCAACCCATGCAGAATGAGAAAAACCTTTATTTTAATAAATTTGTGTTTAATATGCAATCTCTATAACTAATTTTACTCTAACACTTCATTACATTTTGCTTCATTTCACTTTTAAGCCCTTTTTTCCTCGATTTAATTATCACAAAAAAATTCCCAGTTGATGAGTTTTGTACTTTTGGTTCAATTGCACAAAGGCAAATGTATGAAAAACACATTGACCAACCCAACACACTTCCAGTCATCTATCGATATTTCTCTTTCTTACTTTATCCTGCAGGTTTCGCCAACTCTAAGGTCGATCAGCTGTGGTATAGAACCCGTCTGCCTCTGCCATTGTTGTTCTTTACTAAACTTTCTTGTCTTTAAATTCATTTTCATTTTTCATTTGTATAACTGTAAATTATCAGTCATGGTAGAATGAGAAAGTTGCACAGTAGGCTTTGTTGTAATTACAGACAACAACAAAAGGCATATTGTTATTGTTTCTTATTTCTAACCTGTTCAAATCCGCTGTTATGACGAGATTACCTTTTTTATTGTACCATGCCATCTGTTGAACATTTCTGTGCCGCGCACTAGCTGCCGTAGCTAAAACCTTCCGACGTTGTTATAATTGTCATACACATGTAGCAAATTCCAATTAAATACCAGAAAATGCAATAAAAACTTAATTCTTGTCTTGTTTGTAGAAATTTCTAGTACAAAAATTTATGAATTATAAATAATCCAAAAAAAATTCAAAAATTTTCAAATTATACGGCGGCTTATTTCAAGCTGTCAAGAGCCGGACAAAATAAACGGCGACGGCGAACCCCTGAAGCCGGCTTGAAATCGACCGGCGCAATGCTCTGCACTTGACTCGACGTCAATATTGAAACGACAACGGCATAAAAACGATGTCGACCAATAAGATTGTTTTCGGATAAAAAAAAGGCAAGAAAATTACTTCGCAACCAAAATCTATTTGTAATATCATGTTCTTTTTCTACATTGTGCTGTCAAGTACTACATTTATACGACATCTTATATAGTGATATCATTTCGCGATATGTCAAACAAGCATAAGTTACTTGCACGTTCTTTATTGACATATTGCGATATGATATCACAATATAAGCTCAGCTTTCGTATAAACGTAGTAAAAGTTTAGTCTGTGCCAAATGGGATAAACGACTTACATACACATATGGTCAATGAAAATGATATTTATTTGGCGTTTTTGTATATTAATGTAATTCTGCGTACTCTTGATATTTGTCGAATGGCAATACTGTCTGCTTATGGAATTCAGAATAACCGTTATCTTAGTTTGTTTTGATAATTAAGCAGCGTGGTTATTTTATCGTAGTGGCAATGTTTAGTGGTCACTAAACTAGGTACTTCGTGAAAAATTCTGATATTTCTTAGATTTTTTCGAAACAAAAAAATTATCAAAAGGTAAGTTTTGGTATCGTAGATATGATATTAGCAAAAAATAATATAGAGAACACTAATTCAAACCCTTCGGAAGAAAACCCATTCCCATTCGTACGGTTTCATTGCTAAATCACTACAAAGGTTGAAAAATTTTGTCACAAAACGAGGTGGTGCAAAGAAAACCTTTAGTGTCACCGACGATTACATTCCAACGTTGGCCAAACGTGATCCTTTCATATGATCCAGAGCGATTGCAGCGGAAATTAACAATGAAATATCAGCAAGGACTTTACGTCGCCAATTATAAATAACTAAATAAATGGTTTACCGCTACATTATTAGGGATTAGGGAGAGCTTCTCACAAACCAGTGAGTACCAGTACATTTTTACACCACTTCCGAACGGTATTTTGAGAATCTTTTTCATGACTTAAATATTCGATAGTGTCGCCGTCACTGAACGAGGTGACTGCCGTCGAAAGAAATTTAAGGTGTAAATTATATAGCATGTAAATTATATAGTCTTACTTGAAAAAAATCCCCCTTGCACATAAATCGTGGTGTGGTTCAGATGGCACAAAAAAATGGCAATATACTTTGGAGCGATGAAACAAAAATCAACTCGTTTGGTAATATTCGTGTTTTGGTTACAAACAAGCGATTATCGCTTGCTAAGTTGCAAAGAAAACGGCTATTTAGTGATAAGTCATAAGTTAACAAATATGGAAAGGGGTTGAATAACGTAAAAGATGTTTAAAAAAATTATAAACTTAGTCTTCGCTAAGTGCTTCATATAATCGATGTAGCGGTGTAACAAAAACACGCTAAATGATTTTGAACGAAATGTTAGATTTCCTAAACTGCAAGAATTTAACCCAAGCATGCAAGTATTTAATGAAGCATGATGGTGATTAAACAATTTAGCACTATAGCCGTGGGTAATAGGTAAAGGCCGCTTACCCATTCCCCATGTATAATGGAAAATCGTGCAGGGTAATTTCCCATCGTCGTGGGTAGCTACCCATTAGTTTCCCCATAACCTGTGGGTAATAAGTAAACGTTCATTACCCATATATGTGTTACACATGGGGGGTAAATACGAACTCCGTTGCAACTATATATGGGTGATTCCTTGGAAATAACGTTTTTTCGGATGGTGAAATTATTAGTTTTTAACATATCTCGGATGTGATTTTTTTTTACAGTTTTTGTTTATATATACTACTATAGTGTAAACCAACATCTATTGTACTACATCTATTGTACTACATTTATCAATATATTTTATACTATAATTTTCAGAATTGCCACGATTCTGACATCCACGGTATTGACATTTCATATTTAAATTGACTTCATTCTATGCCAAATTGACGTGAGATAATTTCCTTTGAAAATCACATTTCGATGACTAAATATCGAACAAATTTCGTCACAAGGAGGGCGAGTATTATATTGCGCAATAAAAAAGCGGTACCATGGTATTGACTGCTAATTTTGTGACTTACCCTTCGTAAAGAAAACACTTCACTCCATTCGATTCAATGTGGATAAATCTGTCAGCCATTGATGTAAACATAACATTTGATATACAATGGTCGAGTTCTCACAGCGAGGGCGCCTTTATACCCATCCAACATGGCGCCACAGCGGTAAAACGTAAATGTACGATATTAGGCAAAAATGCGTGGACAAAGTTTAGATCTTGTTAGTCGGGCCTAAATAGGAGATTTACGCTCGGTAAATACATGAAAATATCCTCTATCTAGGCAATTTCAATGACCATAAAAAAATATCAATCCATCCTGCGAACCTTGATTTTTAAACCTTGATTTTTATGAAATGGACACGCCACGGTTCTGATATTTTCAATAGTTTCTGTATGTTTCTATCGAATAAGCGCGACGCAGGTGAGAATATTGTTGTGGAAAATCTTGTGTACCATAAAAGTATTGAAATTACGCGATTATTTATTTGCCGTCCCTTAATTACATGGAAATAAACGTGATGGACAAAGAAAACGTTATTTCCAAGGAATCACCCATATAAACAGTTATAATTTAAAATCACAGGTACTTATGTTTAAGTTAATTTGAGTCATCCACAATAACAGTTCCTCCAGGCAAGTGTCCACACTTCAACGATTGTGTTTAAAAGTCTCACTCCACCTCAATTTATGGCAATACTAGTTTAAAAAATACATGCGATTCAGAAACCAGAGTGGTGAGATATACTAACTGGACATATTCGTCTTGTCGATATCAATAAAATATATAGGGACTTTAACGCCCTTCTTTTGATTTTGTACAAAAGTATATGTCAACCCTTGCATTTGTCCAAAGCATATCAGCAGAGAGTAATATACTTAGAGTTTGCAACAGCTGTTTTCCTTGGACGGGAAACCAATAAAAGTCACTGGAAAAGTTGGAGCACAAAGTTATACAAACTTGGCAACCCATGCAGAATGAGAAAAATCTTTATTTTAATAAATTTGTGTTTAATATTCAATCTCTATAACTAATTCTACTCTAACACTTCATTACATTTTGCTTCATTTCACTTTTAAGCCCTTTTTTCCTCGATTTAATTATCACAAAAATATTCCCAGTTGAATGGGGTGGTGTTACAATTGCTAGGAACGTTAACAGGGGGAATGAACTGCTTCTTGAATTGGACAGAGCTGAATGCGAGGTCTTTGCCTATGCCGATGATATTGCTATCATCTGTACGGGTAGAAACCTCAATTTACTTAGCATTCATACAACCAGCCTACTTAGTCTGATTTCGAATTGGACCGCTAACAACGGACTATCACTTAACCCACTTAAAACCGAGCTTATCTTGTTCTCTTGGAAATATAAAATGCCCGCATTTGAACTGCAAGGTCTAGTATCTGGGAATAATTCTCTACAGAAAACTGTCTTGGAAACCGAATGTAGAGGAGAGGGTGAAAAAGGCGTCTGTTGCTCTTTACTGCTGTAAAGGGGCGATAGGAAAGCGCTGGGGACTGTCTTGCAAGATGACCATGAGGATTTATACATAAATAGTCAGACCAATACTTCTCTATGGCATCGTAGTTTGGTGGAGATCCCTCCAAAATATATTCTGAATTCCTTAATGGATTGTCAAAGATCAGCACTAATTAGCGTTAGTGGGGCAATGGGCACGACATCAGGTACTGCACTTAGTGCTATCCTGAACATCTGAACTACTGATATCATGGCCGAATCGGCTGCCGCTACATCCCTGGTGAGAATCGGAGATTGTGGTGTTAAGATATCGTGGCATTCCGGACACGCTGAATTATTACACCGGATCAACTCTATTCCCGTAAAAACGGAATACTGTATCCCCTACCTTCTCTACCAGCAACAAATCTAAGGACTTCTATTCCGAACAGGAATACCTGGGAAAAGTCACTCGAAGGGGACACCAGTAGTATCAGATTTTTCACGGATGGATCAAAGTTGGATGAGCAAGTAGGCTATGGGGTTCATTTTGATCACTGTAGTGTATTTCAGTCGGAAATTACCGCCATACTGGAGGTTGCTGAACTACTGAAAAGTTGTGTCACAACCCTCCGGAGAATATGTATCTACACAGACATCCATGCTGCCATAAAATCCCTGGAAGCCATGTTTGGTACGTCCCTGACGGTGAAAGAATGCCACTCATCACTTAGGGTGATGGCAGAGTATTTTGACATCAGGCTCATCTGGGTACAGGGACACAGCGACATTCCAGGCAATTGCGTAGCGGATGCGTTATCTAGACAAGGTACTACCGCACAGGTTCTTCCGGCAAAAGAAGGTGTTAGTATGTCAATCTCTACCTGCCATTTGCAGATCAGGCAGTGGGCCGATAATATGTTCAAGGACAAGTGGAGACTTACTACAACTTGCAAACGAGCCAGGGTCCTCTGGCCACAGGTGGACAGGAAGAGGACTAGGCAACTACTTAACTTGTCGAGAGGCAGGTTATCCACAATGATAGGAACACTTACGGGACATTGTCTTGTATGACAACACGCCCTAAGATTGGGACATAGAAACTCCACTCTCTGTAGATACTGCATGGAAGAGGACGAGGAAACGACGAAACACCTTCTCTTGGATTGCCATGCTCTGGCAGGACTGAGAAGTAAGATATTCGGAACACATTTAGTTAGCACCGTAGCCCTACAGGATATTCCTGTAGGTCTTATAGACAAATTCATTGTAAGGGCAAATTGGCTGGACGACTAGTCAATAGTTGCTATTATTCTATGCGAGCAAAAACAAAATGCACTGCGTGTTATACATTTTTTATTAATATTTAATTGGTATTTAGTATTATATTATACTTAAAACTAATATTTAGTGGCATAGTCCTTATTAGCTATTACTGCACTTAAACTTGAAGGAATAGAATCAACTAAAAACTCTTTTAAATTTGAGGGAGTTTTCTTCTTTACTTCCCGATCTACAGGCTCCCATAGATTTTCTATGGGGTTTAGATCAGGTGATTCGGGCGACCACTCCAAAACTCGCACATCATTGTTGCTTAAAAAGGTGCGAGTTAGGCGATTTGTGTGCTTTTGGTCATTATCGTGTTGAAACCATTTTTTCACGAAGATGGGGAAGCATTTGTTGTTCCTAGTATTTCACAATATTTAACGCCATTCACAATCCTTTAAATTTTTGATATGGGACCAACGGCATCACGGGAGAATGCATCTATTAAAAAAATAGAAATGAGCTGCGTTTAATTGCGCATTTATAATTTCTGACCTCACGCCAATATTGATCTTCCACCATGTTTGACAATAGGAAACTTATATCTAGGAGAATATCTTTGTTTATGTGGCCTGCGAACTCCATGGGAGCCAAATAAATTAAATTTGCTTTCGTCGCTCCATAACACTTTGGTCCACTGATCCTTTGACCAGTCTAGATGTCGCTTTGCAAACTCAAGGCGTTTTTTATTGACAACTTATTGATGGTTTCCTGGCGTGTCGTCTGGCAAACAAATTTGCTTCATTTAGCCTACGTCTAACAGTGTGAACACCAATATAGACCCTAGACATGGTCGGCCTCCATATAAAAAAAAAATCCCAAAGTGCGGGGCAAATATTAAAGATCACCTCAAGACAATTGCAGTATTGCATACTTTTTAGCGCAAATTATTAAATTATTAATTTTTACTCCAGTGGTCATTGAAATCTTGCTTTGGTTTTATTACAAATTAAGAGTAAAGATAATTATGGAAAATTTTTGCGCGACCCATGTTGGGTGTACCGTAGGCCGGGTCGATAAAAAAAAGTTGTGCCGTTCACCCCGTAGAATTAAAGATAATTTGAAGAAGATTTGAAAAAATATGCCACGCCCCTTGACCCCGCGCATTTGGTTTTTTTTTGTTTCCTGTGTCTCCATTTATATGCCGATCGTAATGTGTGATATATCATTGTTTTTGGAATGACAACGGCTACATTTTCAACTTTGATCACTTTTGACTCCGATGTCAAATTCTAGAAGTGACTTCTGGAAACTCGATTCCTACCACCCTAATTCACAAGTTTTTCTAAACGATAAAATTTTTTTTTAAATTCCATGAAATTTTGTCTTTTACAGTATATATTTTTATTCAGTAACAAAAAAGTTACGAAGGTTTAAAAAAATCAATTTGAGTTTTTATTCCAACAATCGTTAACAATAAGCTTTGGTCTTTTTGTGGTTACTGTTTTTGTGTTCATTTTTAAAGTGCTTTCTTTTTATCAAATATTGTTGAGAGAAACTCTATTCTTAAAAGTATAAAAAATGGTTTTTTTTTAAATATGGTATTCTCCTTAAATAAATTAATTTAAATTCTGGCGAGACTCCAACTGCCTATACTGCTCTCGACTTCTTATTTTAGCAAATATATACCCCATGCGCTTTTCGTCCGTTACCTTGTTTGCGGATTCACTAACAACTCGCACAAAGCGTTCGGTATTTTGCGAATGACATGGAAATTCTAATAAATAGATTATATATTTTAATTATGGATGCGTAAATTATATATACCTGGAATTTCAATGATTTCATGAGCCGAATATTGATATTGAACCAATTGCTCATCCGTATAGAAACTAAGGCATGGTGGCTCGGTTATTTGAAGTTTGTCCCAATTTATTATTTCCGTGTATACCTTGCAATCAAAATTTATTGCATGTTTTGTAACGTGGAACTCTCGAATCTTTGCGGGTGGGTCACCCCGAGCAGTTCTTATCTTTTCGTAAGCCTGTAATCTAACTGTTGGATCCGGATCTGTTATCATTGCTAGAAGTAGATTTTCTGGATGTAAGTAATAACTATTGTGTTCAATAGTTGGGCGAATAATATTTTGTATATGTAATGGTAATTCTCGAATCCAAAGTATGTACTTAAAGATGTGTCGGCTTCCGTGTATGGACTGTGGTTGACTCTTTACAGAAACCAAAAAGGTGCATAAACCTTTACTATGAACGTCACCAAATTTCGCAAATTGACTGTGGGATTACTTTTGGATACATAAAGCCGAAGTATCCTAGATGCTGTTGTTAACCAACATGCAGTACTTACAGGACCAGGAAGCTGACTAGCTAGTCAATTATCACATGTACCATTATTAATGGCTTGAACCATACGGAAAAGGTAGAGCTGGTCGTCACGGATGATCCAAATCAAATGGTTCAAATCTATTTATTACCTGAAAATAATTCTTCATTAATTTTTATGTTAATAAATACGAATGAATTGTAGGAAAAACTTACATTATATTGGTTACATGTCAACAATTCAGTTCCAAATTCTTGAGGCCAAATTCCAGGCCCAGTTTGTTTTCCAATTAAATGGTTCAACAATGTTTTGAGTGGTAGCTCGTTAAAATGAAACAGGCAGACATTCCACTGCAATACTCGTTGCAGGTATCTTTCCATACATGCGTTTACTCCTGTTTTGTAGCCTGTATTTACAGCCGCTCCATCGCAATTTATTGAAACTAAATAGTTCAGCGAATAGCCTTCTGAGGATAAAAAGTTTACAATGGCCTTTTGAATCTCTAAACCTGTGCCAGATGCTGGAGTTGTGTAACCGACTAATGTAGATCCAGGCTCTTTAACAACGGTTATATGTTCTTCATTAGTTCTGTAAAGATGTCCTGGATTCTGAGACTTTTTTTTAATGTCATATCTTTTTTTCCATCATAACAGATGCATTTTAATACATCATTGTTAGTAGATGAAGCTTTGGTTTCTGCTCTAAATTTAGATCGCTCTCTCCGAATTTTATTTTTGTCAATAATAAGGTCATCTAGGTATTTGAACATTTTCCGATTAATGGCTTCATTATCCTTACACGCTTTTGAAGCAATATACATTTTCAAATCCTTTAAACATGTTGTTGCAAGTAAAGATCCAAAACGATCTGACGTGCCAGTTCGATCCAATGCCAATGCATAATTCCTCAGTGATATGTCTGATACCTGCAGTTGCTCCTCATTTGGCAACATGTGATTATCTTCATATTCATTTTCTTCATCTGAGTTTGGTGCGTATGAAACAGTTATTGGAGATTGATCAAGTGTAGTAATAGACGTTGTTTGCTCTTCCATATCGTCTATATTATCTAGCTCAATATTGTTAAGAGTTAAACGCCTTGGTCCACACTGATCAATAAAAGCATTAATTATATTTTCAGGGATTTTTTGGATTTCGGGGCATATGCATTCGCAACCCAGTTCAATGCTGCACTTGCATTGTGAAATTCTACATATCTTATTCCAATAGCTCCAACCTATCTACACGGGTTTTTTGTGACTTTATAATATGAGTTTAGTACACGCACCAACATTTTTATTATTGCGGTATTACATACTATGGGGATGTTTATATTTTTCCACACCTCACATAGCACTTTAATAACCTGTTGCATATAACGCGATAAATTTACGTTTTTTTTATTATAATTTTTTTTATATGTATATAAAAAATATTGAATAACTTCACGGTTTGTTTGTAATTTTGTTTTATCAATACCACATGATTGGAAATGCATATTGTTATATATATTTATAGTTGGCGGGTAATAAAACACGTTTACTTTACTCGAAACAACAATTTAATTATACTTATTAAAGGAAAACAATATTTTAGTAATTTACACTAATTACATCAAAAAGCTACAGCTGTAGACGCGAACACTTGAAGAGGAATAATAATATTTTTAACAACAGTGTTGCCATGATGACGGTTAAAAAGAGTAGTATGTGGAGGAGAAAGATAATAGAGAATAGATAAACAAGTGAGATTACGAAAAAGAGAACATTATCATAGTGCAAAAACAAATGCACACTAGCGGCACAAAAATACCAAAGCCTATTGTTAACGATTGTTGGAATAAAAACTCAAATTGATTTTTTTAAACCTTCGTAACTTTTTTGTTACTGAATAAAAATATATACTGTAAAAGACAAAATTTCATGGAATTAAAAAATTTTTTTTATCGTTTAGAAAAACTCGTGAATTAGGGTGGTAGGAATCGAGGGTCCAGAAGTCACTTCTAAAATTTGACGTCGGAGTCAAAAGTGATCAAAGTAGAAAATGTAGCCGTTGTCATTCCAAAAACAATGATATACCACATGTTACGATCGGCCTATAAATGGAGACACAGGAAACAAATAACCAAATGCGCGGGGTCAAGGGGCGTGGCAAAAAAAAATTTTTTTTTTCAAATCTTCTTCAAATTATCTTTAATTCTAGGGGGTGAACGGCACAATTTTTTTTGTATGGGGTGCGACCCACACTAGTGTACCGTTCACGATTTTCTGGTTTGCAAAAATATGGCTCAGACGCTTTTCATCAGTGAATGCAAGCACTGATACACTTACAACTCGTACAAAACGTTCAGTCTTGCGAATGGCATAGAAAATCTACAAGTGCACAATTATGTATATATTTTTGTTTATTATTATTACTTCTATTGTTTACCTGGTATCTTTATAATTTCGTTGTTTGAATATTGGTAACGTTAAATATTTTCATCCATATGGAATTCTGTTACTGTGCTTTTGCCCCAGTCGATCATATGAATTACAGTCGACTTTAATAATTTCATGTCTAGGTACATGAAATTCACGAGGATTATCCTTCGCTGCTCGTATTTTAATATATGCTTCACCTCGTATCGTTTGTTCCAGATCCGTTATCATTGTATGTTTTCAGGGTGGAAATAGTAGGCATTATTTTCGATCGTACGGCGTATCACTTTGTGAACGTCTATCGGTAACTATCTTGAATACGTGACGACTACCGTGTATGACGTTTTTATATAAGATTACACTTTGCACTTTATACTTTAATTATTATTTGTCGTTTTGATGGTTTTATTATTGAACACTAATAATGTTACAGGGCTTGATTTCAGCTAACTTCTCACAAAATCCAATGATAATAGACCAACAAAAATAGAAAAAGATCATAGTTACAATTACAACACAGCGACATGGTGAAATAATTGATGTATGTATGTAAGTAACTACAACTACGCTTTGTTGTTGTTATTTTTAACTTCTATCGACTGCATAAACAAATGGCAACAACAACACTCAGGCTGACCAAATCGCTGATTGTTTTTGCTGTGATAGAATAAAATATTATAATAGGGGCGTTTTTTCGTAACTTATTCACGTTAACTCATACAAACTGAAAACCTGCACGTGCACATGTATAATTTTAGAAGTTGAGAATAACCCCGATAAGAATGTTGCCAAGTTTGGCTTTGTTGTATGAAAAATATAAAATGTATGTCATTCCATTTCTTATATGTATGTATTTCCACGACGTTTCGAAAATTATATAAGGGGTAACTACTTTTTTTAACAAAATATTTAAAAAGTTGTATAAAATATTATTGATTTTTTCTTCTTCCACAAGCAGAATTCCAAGACAATACTGGAGACAAACAACAACCACAGCAAAAAGGAAGTGAGGTGAAGAAGAAAGCCGAGGAATAGCTCGATTCACAAACAGATACTTTCACCGATATTCTCCCATGACTCGATTCGCAAGAAGGCCTTCGGTTCTGTCTGCTTGATGATCTTTGTCTTCTTTTTGGATACACTTTATGCACTTTTTGGTACCTCTTTGTTATTTTTGTTCACTTTATGTACTTTTTGGTACATATTTTAGAAGCGTTACGTATTTTTTTGGTGCAGTTTACGCAAGTTTTACTACACTTCAAGTATGTTTGGCAAAGTGCTCCTGGAGTTTTATTACACTTCAAGTACAGCTGCGGTCAAAATAATTGCACCACGCACAAATTTATAGTGACTCCGTTTACATCTGTTTAACAGTTGGGCCAATTTAACTCAAAACAAGATAATAAATTCTTTGATGTTAATGGTTTATTATCATAAGAAAATTATTTGGTTTTTTCAACAGTTTATAATTTGCTAATTAAATTAAACAAAAAACTTTAAAACTACCCAGTCAAAATAATAGCACTTCATTTCATTTTTAACAAAAAAATAGTGGGCTTTCTTAAAATGAATCAAAAATTGCACTCAGATATCTTGTTGATAAATTAATTGTATTGTTTCAATACTTTGTCGCGTGACCTTTGTTTGCTATCACCGCGGCACAACGCCTTCCCATGGAATCGACTAAATGCTGGCATCTTTCAACTTTTATGGAACTCCAAATTTTCTGCACAGCCTTCCAGAGCCCTTCAACGCTTGTTGGTTTTATTGTTGATACACTCTTCTTTATATACGTCCACAGATTTTCGATAGGGTTCAAATCTGGGGACTGTGCAGGCCACTCCATTACATTGATAGAGTTATCGTTGAACCATTTTTTTGCCATTTTGGGGTCATTGTCTTGCTGGAAAACCCACACCAGCGGCATTTCGTAGGAAGCATACGGCAGCATAATTTCATCAAGGATTTTTACATAAACCGATGCATCCATAACGGTTTTGATCCAATATATGGGACCCACACCTTGATATGAAAAGGAACCCCATACCATAATACTATGACCTCCATGTTTTATAGTTTTTGATGTGAATTTTGGCATGTATTCACTGTTAGGTGGCCTACGGACAAAAGATCTGGCACCCTTTCCACCAAAAAGGACAATTTTGGATTCGTCAGTCCAAAGCACATTTCTCCACTTTTCCTTTGGCCAATTTTGATGTGCTTTAGCAAACGATATCCATTTAGAAACATGCTTAGAGGTAAGGAGCGGCACTTTTCGAGGACTACAGGCATTGAGGCTGTTGTCTCGAAGTTTGCGGCGAATAGTTTCCACGCTTGCCGGCACATCCAATGTTTTTTTGAGCTCCGTGGCTGTCATAAAGGGATTTGCTCATAAAGGGAGTCGTCCGTACTAAACGCTTTACCATTAAGGGTGACAAAACTGGCTTCCTACCACAGCACAGCATTTATTTTTTTATTGGAATGACAATAGTTTTCGACGTTGGTGCTATTTTTTTGACCGGCACTGTATGTTTGGCAAAGTGCTCCTGGGGTGTACTTTTTGTAAATTGTTGACGAAATTTATATATTTTCTGGTGCAGGTTATGTACGTTATGGACCATGATATGTACTACTTTGTGGTACATTTTTTGCACTTAATAAATGTTGTATTTAGTTTCTGGTACATTATATGTAAGTTGTGGCAAATTGTATGTACTTTTCGTGAAAATTTTGGCGAATATATGAGGACAGCGATCAACGTTCATCACTTGGAGCCATTTGCCAGTACTTCTCTCCCCGTTTGAGATGAAAAAGTACCTACGAAAATGCATTAACAAATGCACGGGGCTTGCTTGAATATTATTTACGACTCGTGGCGATCGAGCGGTCTGTAGGTATACGTTTATGATTCCTGGTGTTGTTTTAAACTCGGTAATACCCCAATATGGCATTAAAGTCCTGAACCATTGCAATCGAAATCTCGTGTTTGGAGATTTCATTTACCCAAACATCTTTTTATCAGTACAATAATTCACTGCTACTAACCAAGCGAGATATACTGCTGCAATGTGAATGCAGTATAACCACCTCTTATATTACATTGTATTGTTTAGTCCCAATCCACACACGGAATCTTTTGTCGCCGGCGACACGAGTTCGTGGGAGAGAGAGGGACGACGTAAGTACCCCTCTTCTTATTTCTCGCCTCCCTCTCCCACGAACTCGTGTCGCCGGCGACAAAAGATTCCGTGTGTGGATTGGGACTTAGCATTTTGTCTTGTGTTTGACTTTTAAATTAACGAATTCACAAATAAATAAATGGTTTCCCATTACAGCCCATGAAGGGACAGGGGAGAGCTTCTCACAATCACTGACCTGTGCGCTTTCCAGTTTTCACTCACTGATTGGGACCTACAGTTTTACACCGATTCCGAACGGTATTTTGAGAAGCTTTTTTCATGGCTAAATACTCCATAGTGTCGCCGTCACTGTGCGAGGTGACCGCCCGCCGAAAGAAATTTTAAGGTGGTCTGAGCAGGGATCGAACCCAGGATCTCATGTACAAGAGGCGCGCACACTACCATTGCACCACAAATACAAAGGAAGAACTATTGGATGAAGCCAAGTTGATTATACTCAACGTCTATGCGTTTTCGGCAACAGTAATGTTTACTTACATATATAGGTTACGAAAAAAACGCCCCTAAGATAAGAAACAAAACGAAATGTTAGGGTGATCCTCGATTTTAGTGTTACAGAAAACAATAATTATTTGAATATTATTAATATAATCGTTACTACATAATTGTATATGGCGATCTCATCCGACAGGCATCTCTTACAATGGTAACTAGAAAAAAATTAATTATCCCAGGCAAATATTTAACAAATTTGCCGATAACGCCAAAAAGTATGCAATAATTTGCGCTAAAAAGTATGCAATAATTTTTAATGCAAAACTTTTCGATAGCGCCAAAAAGTATGCAATAATTTGGGGTCATAATGGAAACAACATGAAAAAATATTTATATTAATGCTGTAAATACATCTTGTCATACGTAACTTTTGTGTTTTTGAATAAAACTGTATACTTCCAAAGCAAAATGTTCTTGGTTTTTAAAGGGCTTTAATCCTAGTTACAAATTTGTTTAAATTGTTTGGGTAGAAGCTGCATTAAATGAGACCTTCATTACAAAATAGTGTGTACGCCAGCGACATCTATGGGACAAATGTAGTACTCGTCAAGACCTATACAACGATGTATTTATTGTTTGTTACGATCGAGCCACAAACAAAAAAACTACAATTAAAAAACGAATTTGGCTGCTTTCCATGGGCTCGGAAAGGAATTTTATTATTTTTTTAATTGTCTACAGGTGATCTTCAATTTTTGCCCTCGACTTTGGGGAATTTTTCTCGTGACTCGGTCTAATGGCCCCTATGTGTTCATTTGCATAACTAGCCGTCTTTCGTGGATCAATTTTTACCATTTGTCTGTCTTGGCGAGCAGTTGTTATTCGTGGGCGACCACTTCCTGACATTATTTCCACAAAATTCGACACATCGTGGATTTGCTTATGTTGAATAGGAGCCCAATTTCACTGATGGATATACCACCTTCTACAGCTTGAATAACACTGTAGAACAAAATGAAACTTTTTCGAAATTGAACAGGTTCTGACAACAGATTAGGGTAGAAGGGGTAAAAAAAAGGTTTACGTGTATCGGCGTTTTGAAAGTTTACACATAGGGCTAAATTAAAGGAGGGGTTAAAGTTTTCCCCCTCTTGTACATTCTTATGATGAATCTAATTGTTGTTTCTGTTTGAGAAAAGTACAAAAAAAAATATTGGAAACATCGCGCGATGTTTTTAAACTTATTTTTGTTTTCGTTTGAGAAAAGTAAAAAAAATTTGATAAGTTTTCAAAATTTCAACATCCGATAACTCAATAACTAAGCGACTTATCTAAAAGTGCTACTTTATTTTATGAGATTGTTTTGACTTGTTTTATAGAAAAAACTGATATCAATGGCTTTACACGGTACGTTAACGCCATAATCCTCTCACATATTCGAAATTTCGGGGCCCATAACTCCGAAACTATGCATTTGCCCCGATTTTGTTATTTTACATTTCTTTGCTTAAAATAACGTATTCTACCCTAATTTTTGTTAACATATGAAAACCTAGTTTTTCAAAAGCACTTAGCATGGGGTCGACGTACAGTGAGACAGTCAAAAGTATTCACTTGAGTTTTTTTTATATTAAAAACGCGATTGTTGACAGTTAACTAATGAATTCAAATTTATTCTTTCTTATATTTGAACGTTAACGTCTTAACTTAAAATTAATAAAATAAAATTAACAATATTTATGTAAATTCAAAATAAAAAAAATCATAATTGTTAAACAAAATCAAGTTCTACCTCACAGTGAAAAGTATCCACTTACAATACTTCCAAGTGTACTTAACATTTTATAGCGGTTAACAGTTAATCTTCTCATGAAATAAGAAGCAAAATATTGCATCAGTTATTTTCTTACACTTTACGCATAAGTTTGCCAATTTGGAGAGCAATGTTGAGGAATTAAAACCATGGGACGCCATACAACGATTGTCGAAAGGAAATTAGTTATTCAGTTATTCTAGCGTAAATTCTCAATATTACTCGACCTGCTGTGCAAAAAATTATATTGAGGCACAAAACCGAGAATCGTGTCTGAAAAAAGCGAGAACCAGCGAGAAAATTATATTCACTAAAAGATACGAAAAGTGGTTTCTTCGACAGGTGGCCGGTAATCCGAAGCATAGTGCACCTAAAACCATTCGGAGAATCTTGCGTATGCATGGTCTTAATGGTAGTTGCACTCAGAAGACAATTCATAAATCCAAAAACCGCCAAATGCGATTGAAGTTCGTTCAGGAACACGAAAAAAGGATTTTGAATTTTGGAAGTCTGTTATTTTTGCCGATGAAAGCAAGTTTAGCATGTTTGGGTCGGATGGACCAAGTAAGGTATGGCGTAGAGCGGATAAGGCCTTGGACCCTAAACGCATAATTCCAACCGTAAAGCACGGAGGAGGCTCTGTAATGGTATGGGGTTGTATGAGTGCTGCCGTCGTAGGTAATCTAGTTTTTTATCAGGGAACGAAAATATTGATTATGTCCGTATTTGTAATCAAAAAAATCATTCATATATAATAATCGTATGAAAATGTGGTACATACAAAAAAAACATTTAGGGTGTTCACAACGGTGTCTAACTGTTGTAAGTGTCGTAGGTGCTAAATATGTACAACAGTTGTAAAATTGTTGTTTATATTTTCCATACAAAAGAATTGTACGGCAGTACAACTTTTGAAGATATGTTTTCGCGGTGTATTAAATGATCAGCTGTTGTATGTTTACTGTGTAATTAGCTGTTGTAGATTATATTGATATTTTTTTGCGCTTGATATAAATATTGTTTGAAATTTCTTGTTTCTTGTTAAAATAAACCAAAATTAACTAAAAATGGAAACTGAATCTACTCTGGTAAGTTTTTGTGTAAAAAACAAATACAAATACACACATTGAGGTTTTTTGATATGTATATTCGTTTTCCAGGTCAAGCAAAAGCGCACACGCACCAATCCAGCGAGAAAGTGGACTGTGGCCGAAGAAAAGGCATTAATTGATTTCATCTTAGAACACCCGGAAATCAAGGTTAGTTTATTATTTTTAATTCATGTAAATGAAAGTATTGAACTGTTTATGTATATGTATACGTATGTACATAGAAACCTTCGGCCCAAGCATATTACAGACGATTTGCAGAAAAAAAGTGTACCTGTAGAATGGAAGTTGGCGCGTGCGAAGGTACGAAATATGCGCGTAAGCTACAACAAAGCTAAAGGTTGGGAAGGTTCCACAGGCGCTGGCAGTATGGAAGGGGAAACTGTAAAAAGTAGGTATTCGTTGGGGAAGCTTGAACTGCGTATCATATCATATTTTTTTAAGTTTACAACCATACTTTTTGTTTGCAGATACTCTACTTAAAATGTGCACCTTTTTTTACGAGTTGGACGATATTTTTGGAAACAGAATTATCGACGCAGCGGTCATTGAAGATAGCTTGGTGTCAGAGTGCGACAATTCTTTCAATTCAACTGAAATCATTTATGATGACATTACCATGGCGTCAGACAGTTCAACTATCGATATTGAAATTTTACCTTCCACCAGCCGTAAGGGCATATATTCCAGAACAGGTGTGTCCGATATAATGCAGATGCAATCAGAGATGATGATGTTAAAGAAGCAGAAAATGAACCAAGATTTGGGTATAAAGCAAAGAGAACTTGAAATTAAGGAGAAAGAAGTGGCAATGAAAGGAAAAGAAATTGAGTTGAAGGAAAAAGAGATATACAGTCAAGAAAAACTGAAAATTCTTGAGCTTGAAATGAAAGAACGAGTGGCAATCGAAGAACTAAAACTTAAATACAAATAACCATGTATTAAGTTTTATTTATTTTTTTAGTTAATTGTCTAGTGAATTTTAATCGACAGTTCCTTAATTTGTTATTTGTATTAGTTAACTAATAATCCGTTACTGCTCCTGTACATTTCTTATAGAGAGCCTCTTCTCACTGATCTAAAACTGTGAGGCTGTGGTTGACATTTACGTTTACCTTGTTTTTTTGAATAAAATATCGACTTTTATGTTTAAAAATTACGTCAAATTTTCTTTTATTGAACGAAGTTTTAATTTTGGATATAAAAATTACAGATTTCTTTGATTTTGAATGAAACTTAGTAAGCCATTTCTCCTATTTGTAGAGGGCAATAAGTTCAAATTGTTTTGCAATATCTGAGAGCTGTCCTCAGAGTCTTCAGTATTAAAATTTATAATAATGTTATGGAGAATGCAACACACCATTATCCAGTTATTACACTCCTTCTTGTTTTCTGCATTTAAAATTCTAAACTTAAGCTCTTTTAAGCTACCAAATTTCTCTTTTAGAGCACCAAAACAATTTTCGATACGTACACGATATTTTGAGAAGTATTTATTAAACTCTTCTCTTTCTTTTCTTGTGTGCTCTGAACTGTTTTGTCTGAATGGTGTTATTAAGAACGGTTTTAATGGATAAGCGCTATCACCGGCAACCCACTCTGAATTAGATAAAAAAACGTTCCGGATGTTTAGCGAGGGGACAATTTAAAAAAATTTTTGCGTCATGGACACTACCGGGGTATCCAATTGTGATTTGCCTTATTCGCAATTTATGGTCACACACCGCTTGCATTTTGATAGAATATTGTCGTTTACGGGAAAAATAAAGTTCATGGTTTTTGGCAGGTGCTTCGGCTAATCTTATTTCAGATCCGTCAATATAACCAACACATCCAGGCATCTCGTGGCATGTTTCTGAAACCAGTTGTAATCTTTCAGTTGCATTAGGCCAATATAAAAATCGGTGCTTTAAGCTTAAAATTGCCTTAAAAACACGTCTGGTAACATTTTTAATAGTGCCACCATCACCTACACCAAAAAGAGATGCAACTTTTCGTATTGTTAGCCCATCGCCTGAGGACCCCAATCGGAAAAGCACAATTTTCAACTGTAACTCAATAGGAAGTTGTGCTGCGGAGGTATTTGTTTTGAAAACGCCATCATCTTTAATTAAATTCAATATGTAAGAAAATTCAGCTGGACGTACGCGAACCATTTGGTTAAATCTGTTGATGTCGAAGTTTCCCAATACCTTCTGATGCCAAGCGGCTGATTTAGGCAGTCCTAGGTGAACGCTTCTTCGATTCTTTAACAGGCAAATCATGTTCATTCTGTAATTTTCATGAATTTCATCCTCGTCATCTTCATCGCCTGGAATTTTTTTTTTACAAAAGACCAAAAATCTATTCTACAGTTTACTTGACTCAACCATAAGTATGTCGAATGCATAATTTTCACATAAAGCTAATATTATTTTATATTTTTCACTTTCGAAAGGCATTTTCAGTTAATTTATTTTTTATTATTTTCTATTCCAATTTTTGACGTTTTTCGGATTTTAGTATATAAATATACGACAGGTTGTTCACATATGTATTATTGGAGGGTTTGTATTTCTTTACAACTTAGGACATTAGTACACCTTGTGAATTCCCTAAATCATTATGTTTCGAATAATTAATAAAAAAATCAGATCATAATGATTATCTTGTAAGCTAATTATAAAAATCAAACAATAATGATTAAAAATAAATTTTTATTATATAACTTATAATCATTACGGTCCCTGGTTTTTATCGAATGAATCGTGGATAAGATGTATTAATTAAACATTCTGAAACATTATTTCACATTATTTAATGACCCCATGCAGAAATCCCACATTGTTCGAGAATGGATGCTTTTTTCGGCTCACTGTTCCTACACAGGGCCTTCGGCTCACTGTTGCTACACAGGGGCTTCGGCTCACTGTTCCTACAGAGGAGTTTTGGCTCACCGTTCCTACACAGGGGTGTCGGCTCACTGTTCCTATGTAAACCAGCCGATAATAACCATTACAGAACCGTTCTAACCGGAGATGCAAAGCATATACCGAACCAGCATATCCGATACCGAACACCTTAGAATCTACCAGTCCGCAACCTGTGCCAGACGATTTCTCAAGCCAATGCTAATATTCCCGGAAGGGTGTTGTCAAGCCGAGACAAGTGCCCCCAGAAGAGTGTTAAGCCAAGATAAGTGCTCTTGGAAGACTGTTGTCAATCAAGACGAGTGATTTCAAGCTAAGAGGAGTGTTCCCACCGAGTGAAACAGTTGATGTTATTCCTGTAAATCAAATTACTTTGTAAATTAAATATCAATAAAGAATCTGAATTCGAACCACCCAGAAAGGGTAAACTATTCTGTTCTCATTTCGAAAGGTTTGGTGGATCCCAACGAAAGACTCTGGACATGGCTGAGCTTACCTCAGCCCTAGACAAAACCACGTTACCAATGGCGCCCGAGCAGTGACCAGGCTTGAAGTCGCAAAGCGGAAAAACTACTGTCGCCATCGATGGAGAGTCTGTCCCAGGAAATAGCATCAATAAGGATACAACCCCACATCTGTCATCTGATTCACTCGGCTGGATATACACATCAAAACGAGAACAGCTACTAGAACAGTGTTGGAAGCATGGAATTCTAACCGAAGGATATACTGTGGAACATTTAAGGCAACTATTAAGCGAATTTGTTAGACAGAAACGCGCACGAGCGTCTTCTGAGAATCTCCTCCGCGATATGGAAGACGATATCAGAGCCGAAGAGCGAAAAATTGTGGTGAAGGAAACGACACAAATTTCTGTACCCGAAATACATCTTAGAGAGGAGATATCTAACACCGAAATCATGAACACCATCACTCAATGGAAGCTAAGATATACCGGCGACGGAGACTTATTAGATTTCCTCGACCGCTTCGAGGAGTTAGCCGAATGCTACCTATTGCCAGTCGACCGAATATTACACACCTTACCTGGAGTATTGGAAGGGAATGCACTTAAGTGGTATCGGGTAACTAAATCTAAAATAAGCTCATGGCCCTCCTTCAGAAAGGAGGCAGAGAAATTTTTCTTGTCTGCCCATCATTTTGCCCAACTTGAGCGATCGTTTTTACCCGTAGACAACACAACGGCGAAATAGCCAAAGATTACATTCTAGCAATGCTCACCACCGCTCGCCAACAACCAAGTCTCCGTACAGGAAACCACGTGAGCCAAATATATGATGGTCTGCGGCCAGAATGTCGACACTATATCCGAACGTCCGATTTTGAGTCATTGGTTGAAATGATCACACTCACTAAGGATTTTGATTTACTCAAAACAGAAGAATCCAGTTCCGGAAAACTTCATACCTCATATATGGTTTCATGCGTACCCATTGTTGGCCATGTAAAAGGAAGGGACATCACCGTTTGAATTGCCCGAACCCTGGTATAATTTTTTGTTCGCACTGTGGGAAGAATGGCATATTATCCAGACATTGTTTCTGCCTGCAAGACAATAGCTTCCTTAGCAGACCAAATCAAAACAGACCGAATATACCACCTCAGCCCCTCCACTGCGTCTTTTCCTCATGTTGTTCCTGTTAAATTATATAATTCAACTTGTTTAACTTTGTTTAGTCAACATAGAAATATTGTTTCTTATTTTGTTTGAATCAACTTTTCAATGCTTTGTATTTTTGGATAATTGTCTAAAATTTTCATTGTGATTTGTACTGTTGAAATAAGTAGGACTAAAAAATGTAAGTAGCGTTAAACCTATCTTGTAATTTAAATGAATATTAATGTTTTAAATGCTTTTAGTGAATAAACTATTGGTTTTGTAATACGTTTATCAAAGGACCGATTTTATTAGTGAATTTCAACAATTTTATTCAATTTGCCCTTGGGTTTTGAGTGCTGCGTGCCGTTTCTTTTGCCGTGTGAAACAACCAGTATAGTACATTGTCGGAGGTGTTTATTTGTCCACTTGGAGCGCCGAAATAATTGTCTGAACATAAAGATTTGAATGAAGTTGCGAAACAACAAGGTATTACCGTCAAATATGCCTTTAACACGTTCTCCCCAACGGAATCGTACTAGTCAACCGGAAAACAATGAACACGACGCCGATGCTGCTGCGGAGCGTAGCTCTGAAAATAGTTTGTCTGACACTATCAATCTTACAAACAATCCGACACATAATGATAACTTCCCAACACAAGTCCCAGCAAGTTTAGAAGAGGTAACATTATTAGTATCTAGAAGCATGGAAGGTATGCAGAGGCAAATTCAAGCAATTTTAAATACAATTCAATCCAATAAATCAGAATTGGAAAATTCCATTTCATCATTGGGAAATATGGTTAGAAGCTCGCAGTCCAATACGGTAGATACAAGCAGTACGAATAATAATACATTATCTGGTCATCCAAACGTTGAAATTATTAATCGTCGTACAGAATATAATAACGATACAGGTTCTTCTCGATCCGCTGAACATAGACCACCTATTAGTGTTTCTAACAATATTGCAACTACTTCGACGGCATCTCTTTGCCAAACCAATAATATCAGCGTAACGGATTGTAATGCCATGCCTGATATTCGCCACTCTGTACCGTCTGACCCGTATCTCCAACACCATACATCAGCTTCTAACACAGGAGCAATTGGCATGCAACGTCAAAAAAAATTTATGCTTTACCGAAATTTTCCGGATTTCCAGAAGATTGGCAAACATTCTACGAATCTTTTAAAAGTTCTACAGTAGAATTTGAATACTCAGATCTTCAAAATGTAATGCGACTTCGGGATGAACTCGAAGGAATCGCCCGCGAAACCGTTGAATCCCTTTTGTCAAATTCAAGGAACGTCAATAAAATCTTAGAAATCCTAGTGGAAACATTTGGACGTCCCAAGCAATTAATTAAGTCTCAAGTACATAAAGTTCGGTCGTTATCTTGTGTAGAAGAATCTAACTTGAACTCATTAATTGTATTTGCAAATAAAGTCACCAATATGACTACATTTATTGAGTCAGTAGGAGGTGATCATCACTTAACTAGTCCAATGTTGTTAAGTGAACTGGTTTCAAAACTGCCCGTTTCAAGACGCCTACAATGGGCTGATAAATGTCTCAATTTAGATCGAATGCCCACCATCTTAGACTTTTCCAATTGGCTTGGTGGTTTAAGGAAAGCTGTTAATATGGTAACAGATTTACTTCCTATTTCAAGTGACTCGAGAAGTTATGCCCTAACAACTGTAGGAAATGAAAACTGTATCCTTTGTTATAAACATTGCAAATCTTTGGCATCTTGTGAAGAATTTCAAAAACTGTCTGTTGAAACTAGATGGGAAAAAGTAAAGTCGTTAAAAGTTTGTTTTTCCTGCCTTAAAGTAGGTCACGTTGCGACAAAATGTTATTATAAAAGACAATGTGGCCAGAATAATTGTTTTCAGAACCATCACAAACTTCTGCACAAAGATCGTCTAACTTCTTCTGTTGTTAATTGTAACAACAATTCAAGTGGCACATCAACGAACGAATACCAGCCACGCAGTTGCTTAGCAGAAGTAGTAGTTAGTTAGTTAGTTCGAAAAGAGGGGCGTGGTGTTGAGTGTTCAGAAGGAGCACTCTAAACCTTCCCATGTCAGTAAGACATACACTTAAGCCGCTAAGTTCGACCTGTTGTGCGCTCTAAGTTTATCCTACTACTTCACTATGTCCCTTATAGGGAATTCGGTGCTATTCACGAAATTCCTTAGTTTATTCCAGTCCATACCCACAAGTTTGGTCATGTCCGGTATCGTACTATCCGAAAGATATCTGGATCTAGCTTGTGTGAAGGCCGGGCAGTGGCATAAGAAGTGCTCCAACGTCTCATCGTCCTCCATGCATGCCCTGCACTCACTGTTCGCCACTAATCCCATACGGTACAGGTGGGCTCGTAATCCCGAATGCCCCGTTAAGACTCCCATCATTTTGCCCATTTCGGCTTTTCCCAGTTTCAGCAAACCTTTTGTCCTCAATCCATCTGGGTCTCCCGGTTCCACTGGGCTATATGTGCCGACTCCGCCCATTTATTTAACTCAGCCTTCGTCACCCCAAAGGGTTTCGCTCCATCTAGGCTCACCGTTTGGAGTTTCCTGGCTTTCTTTGCCAGGAGGTTCGCTCACTCGTTGCCGAATACCCCGCTGTGCCCCGGCACCCATATGATGTTGAGTCTGCCGTGCATTGAGTAGTCGTTTATCACCTTCTTACAGTCATGGCCGTCCTAGATTTGACAGTTTCTGATGATATTGCCTTTATTGCCATTTGGCTATCCGTGAATATATTTGCCTCGGCTGGGATTGTATTATCGCCGAGCCATTTGATACACTCGGTAATCGCCCGAACTTCCGCCTGAAAGTTCGTATTATGATCCGGGAGGCGTAGGTGGGATTCGGTTGCTGGATTTTCAATAAAGAATCCTAGACCCGTTTTTTCCCCTAGCTTTGAGCCATCCGTGTAGCAGTAAGTCCCATTTGGCATTGGTGTCAGGGTCCCATTCTGCCAGGCGTCTCTAGTTGGCGTTAGGGTCACGCAGTTCGCCTTAACCCTTATCTCGGGTATTCGGTCAGATTCACTCGTATCTTGAGTGCACCCGACTAAGGTCCCATTTATCCGTTGGTGTTTTGACGTGCGATCCCTGTTGATCCATTCACCTGTAGCTTGTAGGCGTTTTGCCGCAAGGGCAGCCTCGTATTTGATTCTAATCTCGATTGGCTGGATACATAAAATAGTCTCCATGGCTCTTGTCGAGGTTGTCCTTATCGCACCGCTTATACCAATGCAGCACATTCTCTGAACCCTCTGCAGTATTGCGATGTTACATTTCCTCTCAACTGCCGTCCACCATACTACAGAAGCATATGTTAGTACAGGCCTGATTACGCTTCTGTAGAGCCAGTGTGTCATAGTCGGTTTGAGGCCCCATTTGGACCCTATAGCCCTTCTGCATAGCGACCAGCATCTGTAGGCCTTATTAGCCCTTTCCTCTATGTGGTGCTTCCAATTAAGTTTCCGATCTAAGATTACTCCTAAGTATTTAACCTTATCGGATATTTTAATCGTCTTTCCCAAGAATCGTGGCTCTTCATAATCTGAGATTTTCGTCTTCCTTGTGAATAGACATATTTCCGTTTTGTCCGCGTTTACATTTAAGCCCCTTGGCTGTGCCCATTCATACGCTATACTCAGTGCCCTCTCGGCCTCTCTGCATAATTGGTTTGGGTTCTTTCCCCTAAGAAGTATTATAACGTCATCTGCGTAGCAGATTGGTTTAAGTCCCTCGTCGGTAAGTTTCCTTAGGAGACTGTGTATAGTGAGGACCCATAGGAGTGGTGATATAATCCCTCCCTGTGGGGTTCCACGTTGTACTCTGTCTCTAATATTTACATCGTGGGAACCACAGTTTATCCATCTATTCCTTAGCATATGGTTGATCCAATCTTTTAATGCCCGGTCCACCGTAAACTGGTCTAAGGATTGGATAAGTGTCTCGGTCCGGACATTATTGAACGCTCCCTCAATGTCTATGCATACAGCGAGTGTGTATAGTTTGTCATTGAGAGATTGCTCTATGTAGTAGGTTACCTCATGAAGTGCGGTGTCCACTGATCTGCCTTTGACATAGGCGTGTTGTCTAAATTTCAGCATATCGCTCGGTATTCCACTTTTTACCATGTCGTCCACTATCTCCAAGGTTTTGAGTAGAAACGAGGCGAGGCTCATTGGTCTATAAGCCTTTGCCGTTGCATAGCTTGCTTTTCCAGGTTTGGGTATAAATACTACCCTGGCCTCCTGCCAGTTTCTCGGTGTGTAGGCGTATTTTAAGCATGCGGTAAAAATTCCTGCCAGATGGGTTGTTATTTGGTCAACCCCATGCTGTAGGATAGCCGGGAAAATACCATCCGGTCCCGCCGCTTTATATGGGGAGAAACTCTTTATAGCTTTTTGGACCATTTGGTCCGTAATGATTGGCGACTGATGTACTACATTCTCACCTTGTGACCATTCCCCTGTGGGTTCCGCGTTCCCATTTGGAAAGTGTGTATCCATCAGGTGCCTAGGTGTTTGTTCCATTGTATCCATTCTCTTTCCCGTGTCATCTACTAGCGTTTCCGCCTGTACGTGGGTCTTAGAGAGGAATTTTTTCATCTTCGACATGTCGTTGACACTATCCACCTGTTCACTGAAAAGTCTCCAGGAGTTGCGTCTCGCTTTTTCAATATTGCGTTGTATTCACCGAGACTTCTCTTGTAGTCCTCCCAGTATACTGGTGATTTCTTACGAGTGGCCCTGTTGTAAAGTCTACGGACGTTCTTCCCTAGATTTCGTATTTCCCCTGTAACCCAGGGTTTTTCTTGGGCCGATTTTCTTTCCCGAAGTGGGCAGCTGTCCTCGAAAGACTTTACTAGTGCTTGCATTGTCTTTGTCACTATGTCGTCTAGTTCGTCCCTGCTAGAGTATTCGAGTTGAGGGTGGACTAGTCGATTCTCAAGTAGGCTTCCGAACTTTGTCCAGTCTGTCTTGGTCCTATTTCGGAAGCATATCGGTTTCGGTGGTGGCCGTGTTATCCTGAATCTAATATATCTCTGATCCGAGAATGAGTGCTCATTTAAAACCCTCCATTCTTGAATCTCATCTATAAGGTGTTCAGAACAGATTGTTATATCTAACACGTCCTCCCTAATCTTGTTGACAAAAGTGGCTTTGTTCCCAATATTCAGTGTGAAAAGGTCGTTAGTATTCAAATATTCTACTAGGGCATGCCCCCTACGGTTACAGTTAGTACTACCCCACGACGTGTGGTGAGAGTTAGAATCACTACCTATTAATACTTCGTTACCTGTCTGTTTAGCCCTCTCTACCAGTCGCTGTAATTCCGACGAAGGTGGTGGTGTCGGCGAATCATATGGCAAGTATACTGAAGCCAGGTATATATTCCCATCTCCCTGTTTCAGTACTGTTGCATCCGATGTTGACAACTCTGGGGAGAAGAGAAAACAAAGGTTTTTATGGCATAAGATACATGTTCTCGGACGGGAATCCGTCTTCGTATAGAATAGTTGGTAATTAATATGATTTAATCCAATAACCTTGTATTTAGTGGTCCAAGGTTCTTGTATTAAAGCAATGTGTATTTTACCTTTATTAATTGTATCCAACAGAGCGTGGGTTGCCGTCTCGCTCCGGTGGAGGTTAATCTGGATGACCTCTAACATTGGTCCTCCAGTAACCGGTCTTCTTGGGAGTTTGTGATGCCTTCGGCCACTTCCTCCTTCTTGTTTCGCGGTGTCTGCTCCGCCGAGCATCCACTCGCTTCGTCATGCTTCGCATCCTCCGGCTGTGTTCCTCCGGTCGTCATGCCGATTGGCACTTTGCCAACTTTGATGTAGACAGCTTTGGTCACAAAGAACACCATACCTTTAGTCTTGGCAAGACCAGCCATGGATGCCGGGTCTATTCCGATCACAAGGAGTGTGCCCTCCTGCCCCTCCTCCCTGTGCAAAACGACCCATTTGTCCACGGATAGTCCTGCGTTTTGCTTGCCAATGACTTTAAGTATGGCGTCCGATGCAATCTTGCTGCCCCATCCTTTAATATATACGGTAGCCTTCGTCAGCCTTGGGATGTCAATCTTCCTTACGAGGGCTAGCTTACCGCCTTCCCAGGGGGCAGAGATTTCATCCACCAGCTTCTTTAAAGTCTCCGCACAGTGTTGTGAGGCCAGCTGTAAAGTGAGTACCTCCCCTTTGAAGCCGCTGCTGACGACTTCTATGGGAGGTCCACTTTCGGCCTTCATTATGTGGTCCATTACCTTCGTGTTGACGAGGTCCCCCACGGTTTGGTGCTGGTTATCCGGTATTGAGCCAGTTGGGTTTCCGCTGTCAATTACTGCATAGCAGAGATCGTCCAGGTGTAGCCTTCTTGCTACCTTTGCGTAGGATGGCGGTTCTTTGCCTGTGTTCGCATTCAGCGTCCTCTTCCGAGTTGGATAGGGTTCGTGTTTACGCGCCCTTTCCTTGTCGGTTGATTTGGCTGATATGCTCGCCTTTCCGGTAATCGCATCGGCTTTGCTCCTATTGTCCCTGGAGCTCTGTTGCATACCCTGGGTAATATGGGGTTTGGGCGTCTCCGAATTACCAGATGACGGGGAACACTTTTTCCTCTTTGCCATTATTTTGACAGTGTTCTGTTCTTCCGGTGATCGGTTTCTCTTCTCAGCCACTATTGAGGTCGAGGGAGGCACCGACAGGTCCTTAGGAACGTCCTGTTTTTCGGCTTGTTTGGCTGAACGGTTTCTCTTAGCAATCTTCCTGCGTTGAGCCCCCAAGAGTCGTTTCTTTTGTGTAGATAGCTTCGCTATGCTCTCGCTTACTTCATCGACCATTCTATTTACCTCGTCATTTTTTGGAGTTACTAAAATGGTAATGTTGTTTTCATTATTATCACTTTGGGAATCAGAGTTGGAGTCACCACCTGTTATTGAAGGCTGAGGGCTTATGCAGCCCCGCTTGGTTTCGTCCGCGTCATCATCCTTGTTTTGGTTGCCATTGGCTTTTTGTGTGCTTGCCACAGACTCTACTACAGGGGTCAAGACACCACCCCCTGTAGAACCATCAGTATGATGAACCCGACTCTGCGTTTTCATCATCATCGAAACGATCTCATGGTGTTGTTTCACAATGCTATCGTGGATTAGCCTGTGTTCCATTTCAAATGTCGTATTAGTATCGTTGCGTGTATCAGTTTCGTTTGCAGTGTTGTTATCGTTGTTTTGTTTTCCTGTTTTTTGTTTTTTCATAAGTTCTTTTGTATTCATGTTAGTCCCACGAGTATGCCAGTAAATATACTACAGTCCACCCCAGTGACGGCGTGAGTTGGACCGGGCAACATATTTCATTACTACCGACCCGTGCCCTGGCGTCGGAGGGAGCTGTTAGGAACCAGTTTGTTTAAACACTAACTGGCCATTCTAGGTCCTCGGCACTGCTTCCAACTACCTTGACCTTAAAAGTGTTTTTGCATTCAACGTTGGATATTCTAATGGCGCCAAAATCGCAAGAATCGCCATGTCGGGGGAAGCTTCATTGACATTCGTTATTTAAGTAGGCCTGATCAACAGATAGACCTACAACGAGACTCAACTTCCCCCCAGAAGTAAACACGGATAATTATTCAGTTAAATTTCAAGTTCTCTCGGTTAAATTGTATGGTCCGCATAAAACTGAAATTGCTTATGCCTTTGTAGATGACGGTGCAAACGTCTCTATGATCGACGCGGAAGTAGCTCGCAATTTAGAAGTCAAAGGACGGGAAGACATTTTGCAACTACAATGGATTGATAAGCATGTCTCAAGGGAACATACACAACTAATCAATATACATATCAGTAGCGTTGAAGATCGTTCGCAGGTTTATAGCATGAATAATGTATATGTTACATCTAAACTAAATTTGCCACAACAAAGTTTAAATTTGGCTCAGAATCGCAATTATTCTGTTTCTGGTATCCCAATACATAATTATGAAAACATAAAACCAAAAATGATTATTAGTCTGTCACATGCATTTTTAACAGTTGGTATAGAGAAACCAATAATGTTGTCTTCAGCAGGGCCCATTGCAACCAAGACCAGACTGGGATGGATAATATATGGACCAATTGGTCGGAGTAAAGAAAAGTTCGTATCGTGTCATGCATTCAAGTCCGAAGAAGAGTCTGAATCCTTTATTGAGATAGAGAAATTGATGAAAGGATATTTTGGAATAGAAACCTTCGGAATTCGTTGTCCGTCCAAGCAACTAATGTCCAAACATGAACAAAGAGCAATGGATATCCTAGATAATACAACAAAACGATCGGGTGATATATTTGAGTCAGGTTTGCTGTGGCGTGATGATTTTTCGGGCTTTCCAGATTCATATGGAATGGCGTTAAAACGACTAAGTTCTGTGGAAAGGAAGATGGAAAGAGATCCTACATATGCAAAGGAATACCGAATATGTGAGTAAGGGCTACGCGAAAGTAATGTCACACGATGAGGCTAAGGTTCGTACTAAAAAGACTTTTTATTTGCCTCACTTCGGTGTCTTGAATCCTAACAAAGGTAAATTAAGATTGGTATTTGATGCGGCTGCAGAAGTTGAAAAGATTTCTTTAAATAAAGCATTACTATCCGGTCCTGATATCAGTCAACACCTTCTAGCAATATTATTTAAGTTTAGACCATCAAAAATTGCGGTGTGTGGTGATCTACAGGAAATGTTTCACCAGGTTGCTATCATAAAAGACGATCAGGACGCCCAACGTTTTCTTTGGAGAGACGGTGATCCTGGAAAAGAAATAAAAACTTACGTAATGCAAAGAATGATATTCGGAGCCACTTGTTCCCCAACCTTCTCCCAGTATGTAAAAAATAAGAAGTATGTAAAAAATAAGATTGAGAAACATTACGTTGATGATTATGTTGATTGCTTCGATACTGAAGAAGAAGCGATAGAAGTGGTTAAAGCTGTAAAAGAAATCCACAGAGTTGGCGGATTCTCCATGCATAACATGTTGACTAATTCAAGCATGGTCGCTGGAGAACTTGGTATAACCGGTAGTGAAGGATTAGTTGACGTCGGGAAAGGAGTTGAACGTATTCTTGGCATGCACTGGATGTCAGTTTCAGAACTTCCTCGATCAAAATGGAAACGTGGACGAGTAGTACATACATATCAAGGTAAAGATGGGATTACAAGATCAGCTGAAATTAGCACAATCGATGGAGTTTTTAAGAGGCCTGCATCAAAGTTGGCTAAACTGGATTTTGATACTTAATGGTGAATATCCCCCAGGTCAATTCACGGTGGTGGGCAAATGTTGTTCCTGTTAAATTATATAATTCAACTTGTTTAACTTTGTTTAGTCAACATAGAAATATTGTTTCTTATTTTGTTTGAATCAACTCTTCAATGCTTTGTATTTTTGGATAATTGTCTAAAATTTTCTTTGTGATTTGTACTGTTGAAATAAGTAGGGCTAACAAATGTAAGTAGCGTTAAACCTATCTTGTAATTTAAATGAATATTAATGTTTTAAATGCTTTTAGTGAATAAACTATTGGTTTTGTAATACGTTTATCAAAGGCCCGATTTTATTAGTGAATTTCAACACCTCAGCTGTTCTTGCATCTAAAGATAACCGAAAACTCAATAGGAATCAGAGAATAGCAGAATTACTCTCTTGAGTATACTTAAAGTAATTTTCAAAAAAAAAGTAGAAGTAGCTGAAGTGGCAACAACCGATGAGTAATACTTCCACATACGCATCATGTATGAAGTGAAATGGTTTTGAGTGTCCGTTGTCGTTGGTCACTGTAAATTCTTCACACACGTTGGTTTGATGGCGTATTTCACTTCGAAGTAAACGAAAATACTGGAGAGTATATGAGTATACTCAGTATACAGATATGATTGAGAGCAATGTTCCCGCATGTGTTCAGCAGCAGAGAATTATTGTTTACAAATTTATATGAAGCCAAAATATTAATGATTTTGATGCATTTTAAAAATGTTTATAGACTGAATAAAAAAATGTAATGGCGGATAGATTTGAATACAATATTTTTTTCCAAATAAAACTATCAATTTATGTGAAAATTAAATTTATTTTTAAAATATATTTTTATAAAATTAAAGTCAATTCAGGTACAAAATTAAAATAAATTCAGGTAGTAATGTAAATCATAAAATGTAATTGTAAATGAAATTTATTTTTAAAATTAATAAAAACCTTTTTGCATTTACCAGAAGCCAAGCATAAACTAAAAGCGAAACAATAACAAACAACTGATCATGACGCTAATTTTGCATTTTCATATACAAACATACATACGAATACAGTACTCAGAGAATACTGATGAAGTACTCAAACGCCCATACAAAGAATTTGGAGTAGATAATCATACTGTGAGAAATGTGAATGTATATGGAAGTAGATAATGGACTTGAATGTATATGGTAGTAGATAATTGTACTCTCAGAAGTAGGAGTGTATGTATTCATACAAACTGAGAGTATTTACTTGAGTATACTTCTTTGGCGAGTACTTCATGTTTCTCTCTGATAGGAATAACCGACACAACGACATGGGTTTCCAACGTTGTGCTATGAACCGTTCGATTCCTGACCACCGGCTAAAATGGAAGCACGATACACCGACCAGGCAACGACTTTTGCCACGTAAACCCACCCTTATCAAGGTGGTGGACGGAAATTTGGAAACCCGTCATTCCAGTGGAACGACCCACCAGCCGTTAAGTTCCGTTTCCGTCACCCCCATTAATTCAAGTACAATGTGTCCCCAATCAGGCAAGCTTCGGTTCCCAAAGCAAGGGGGGTGTAACGTGACGTAGTGATCCGTCCGTACATAATAACAGACACTCATCGCCATTCCCACCCGCATACTTCCTGGTCTACCCGTCACCTAAGCATACACAACATCCATCAGTCGCCTCCGAGCGAACAACCAGACAAGATTATATGATTGCCTGGTTAAATTTGGTTAAAACTATACCAAACAGGCTCAAATCTGTAAAGGACAACATAGGATATCATACAAAGTATTAACCATCTAAGAAAATCCTTTTTTTAATAAAACTTTTATCGTGGATACTTTTCACTGTGAGATTCAAAATGATTTTGTTTAACAATTATTATTTTTTTATTTTGAATTTACATAAATATTGTTAATTTTATTTCATTAATTTTAAGTTAAGACGTTAATGTTCAAATTTAAAAACGAATAAAATTGAATTCATTAACCAATCACATTTTTAATATAAAAAAAATCAAGTGGATACTTTTGACTGCGACTCACTGTATATGCGAGCAGAGAGGGAACGATGTTTGCCTAGAAAGTTGTAAATAACGTCTCTAATGCTTCTCAATGCGGCAAGTTCGTTTGGTGAGAGTATTTGCTTAAATTCAGTGTTTTACATTTCTTCAGAAATGTTAATGGCTCTCCATGTGTATCCAAACATTTAATAGTTTTATACCACACCAAGTTTTATATGCAATGGTGGTAAAATAATTTTTTCAGTTGGTACCAGAGGTGGATGAAGAATATTGTGTTGCCCTAACGATCCTTCAACTCTTCGCTCCTATTGTTTTTTGGAAGATACGTTCCCCTTCCGTCTGCTATCCCATTTGCATAATAAGCATGCATATTTAACGTATCCAGCCTGCATACCCGAGAGGCATCTAATAGCTAATTCAGACGGTGATGTGAAACACTTGTTTCGTTTACTCAACCATGATTGTGAATCGCCCTGTTCACAAGACGCATTCGTGTTTCTATTGACAGTTGTGATTTATGTCAAAAAAAATAGTTGTTTTTGTACGTTTTGGTTATAAAATGGAAAAGAAAGGAAAGAAAATATTAAACCAAATGTTAAGTATTTTTACCAAAATTTCTTATTTTTTAGTAAATAGAAAAAGTGCCAGCAAATGTTTTATTTGTGTTAACAATCAAGGCTTTGCTTTTTATTTATATTTAAACACAAACTTCACTTTCGCTCTATGTTTATTTATTTTTTGCTTTGTTTTGCTTATTCTGACAACTAGTTCAGATAAAAAAGCGATAGCGTACTAAATAAATTAGAGATGGTAGTAAATTATTCATGTTTGGTAAGATGTTTCGAATTGAAACGAGATGGTTCGCTCTCAAAATTTTGTATGGCAAACCATGATGTTTCAAACATGATTGGGGGGCCAAACACGAATGAGAGAACGAAACACGAAAAAAGCCAGCCGTCTGAACTTGCTATAACAACTTTTAAGTCACAACAAACCCGTCTTTCGTGCGCCTCATATTTTACCGTGTCCAATATATTTATTTTTATCAAAACATAATAGAGCGTTTACATGCACTCTTTTATCATGATAATGTCATGATTATCATTCTACGGCAGAAAGGTGTTTACATGCATTTTTACTCGATTTAGTTTTGATATTTTAAGTATGTTTTTTTACCCCGCTAAAGTTAAGCTAAGCGGTATTAAGTGGCATTTCAATTTTCCACTTAAATTCCGACTTGAGCAATGATAATGTTGTCACATGTTCAATTTCAAGAAATAGTAACAAAAGTTATCTTAGATAAATTTTATTATCATTTCTTGCGAATGAAAATGGTATCAAGGAGAGACTCAAAACCAGAAATTTGGTAAATGGCTTACACATTTTGAGTTCATTCATTAATTTTATTTACTGGAAGACTACGTATACTTTTATATCTCTAAATTTGAAGGATACATTTTTATTTCCGATTGAAAACAAAATTGGAACTAAATTATTCACGACAACTGGCGGTAAATGTTACACATATGGATCATGGTAGAATTATCTATCAGGTATAGTGGTTTAAACAAGTGATGACATTTTTTCCATGTTATTTTTCGTTTCACTTGTAAAAATCGTATGTACCTTATTTTTATACTTTTTTGTATTCTTGTATTTTTGGTATATATTTGTGTAGAGTTTGACAACTGAAACGAATGAAGGAAAAGAAAATGTCTGTTGTTGCTGCTTACAATTACAACATCTGCTGCTACCATGCATTTGTTGACACTGGCTACAAACGTGTTGCCGCACCGCATTTTTTCACCCATTACAGTAAATGTTGCCACATTTCGTAGAATTAAGTGCGGATCGTTTTATTTGGAAAGTCGTAAGTTAATGTGAGACTTGCTTAATGGAATAAAATAAACAGCCTTTTTGTTATTCATGATACCATTATGGAATTATACCAAATAATCTTACTACTATGTGGCAACAGTGGCAAATGCTACAAAAAATAACCAGAACCCCGTTTCTGTAGTTCTCAAATCGAAAAAGATTTCACATGGAACATGTGAATTGAAACAAAAACGCTACGAATCGGTACAAAAACTAGCTTTTCGCATGTGACTGTTTCTATAACATTTGTTTTGCGAGGACTTTCTGAGACGTACTGGTTTTTTCGTTCTTATTGGAAAAATGCGAGAAAAACTGTTTCTAAAAAGTAGGGAGTCGAAAAATTTAAAATTTGAAACGTCAAAAATACTCACAAATAAAAACGGTGCGAAATTTTGATATTGTGTCTACTAGAAGGCTTTTTAAGAAATTAAGAATTTATATTTTAAGTGGAGAAGATAAGAATTATATCCTTTTTGTTATGTATTACAACTAATTTTTCCTAAATAATACAAAAAAAAATCAAAAAACAACAAGAAAATATAGTTGAATATTTATATGTATGAAAACTAATTTGGAATTTGCAAGAGACAGTTTTGAGCCTTAATTTCCGACACAAATTGTAAGGAGCAGTGGGAATTTCTTAAAACAACTTCTGTTTGCTGTTATTTTTCGCACTAGCTTATTTTGCTTGTTTATATTTTTTTCTTACTTGGCAGCTTTCTTGGAATATTCCAATAAAAACGTCATCAGTATTACCACTTTTCGCATTGATATACAGAAACACTTTTTACTCACAAATCGAGAAACGATGGAATTTTTTGTTTAATCTTTAATGTGAAATCTTTTTCGATTTGAGAACTACAGAAACGAGGTACAGTATTCATATATTTATCGGCTAATCGGAACAATGTATCAAACTGACGCCATTTGCAAAATAAAAGTGAAGTGATAAAATACAAAATATTTAATGAAATTGGAAGATATTTGAGCAGAAATAAATTTCTAACTGCATTACGAGTTAAATGACATGTTTTTTTTTTGTTATTTCAACTAGGATGGAGATTATAATTGTTCATATTAACAATTAAAAAAGCTTTGTGTTTCTTCTTTTTCTTGTTATCTGTCAAAATCATATGGTCACTTGATCATAGTTTAAATGCCCAGCCCAACTTTGGCTGTTTAAACTGTTGCAGTTATATATTTATGTATAATGTTATGTTTTGTTATCATGATATGTTCTTTTCATATTACATACATATATTGTAGCAACCTTAGATATCTGACTCTTAAATATTTTCGGTCTGTACTTTTTACTTCACTTCAATAAATTCGATTACTACAAAATAAACAGCAGTCAACTATTAACCTAAAAAATGAATTCAGAGTTTAAATAATGTTTGATCGTTGAGCAAAGATGATTGAACAGTCATAAATTGGACCTAACTCTTACATTAATCATGTTTGTATGTGTTGTCATTAATGTACACGTTCAGTGAAGTACGTTTCCTTTACATTACCATTTCCGTTTCATGTTCACACAGTCTCATACTGAAACTGCGTATACAAGTCTGCGATTGAAATGATTTGTGGCATGATAATAACATTATCAAGGTAAATTTACTCGATCTTGGGTAAATGTATGAGAAATCACATGATAATAGAGTAATTTGTCGATTATCGAGTCGATCTGCAATATCGAGTGCATGTAAACGCCCTATTAGGTTCCAAAAAATTAGCCTGAGCACGAGTTTCGAAAACTTCGAATTTTATTAAATTTTGTCGCAGAACCGCTCAGTTTTTTGTGTAATAACGTTGTCTGTGAGTCATGGCTTAGGAGTTTGGTCCCCTGGGGAGGGTCCAACAGCGGCTTAGATAGTGTTTTCTGTTACTTAGTTCTTTGAGCTATCCGTTTCTCAATACCATTGTAATACGTTAAAAATTGGTTATGTTGAGCCACAGATGTCGCATGACAAAAGTAAAAGCATCAGTAAAGTCATGAGAAGAATATCTTTAAATTGAGTGCGACACTTGTCAGTCCGGCGCAAGGAAAAGGCCAGCACATGGCATTTTAGCCAAAATAAATAACTAAATGTCGTCAGATAAATCTGATAATGTGAGCATAGCTTTTGAACAAGTTAATGTGAGGACATTTCTAAGCGTGGGCAGCTCTAACCTTTGTTCGTAGTGGTTGGCAACTCGATTAGACGTCAACCGATAACATTTCGATAGTTACATACACTTTTATCTAGTGACACAGCTTTTGCACCTCACAAAAAGAAGAAAAAAAGAAACGAAAATATACGAGAATCTGTGTAGAAAGTGTATAACGTATTTATTGATTATCTATCCAAGCGAAAGCAAAAATGTCGGGTTTTGATGACAATCCATTTGCGGAGCCAAACGTCGATAATCCGTTTGCGGTAAGAATAACAATGGCAAGTCCCATAAAACTGTTCTAGAGGAGCAATAAACTGCGAACCGACAGACTTCGCACATACACAAATACATACTTCTACATGTATTGACTCACTTTTCCTAATCTCTGGTTGGTCAAGTAAGCAGTACATGTATACGTGTATTTGGACAGCCACTAGATCGGGCTTACTATTGCAACGTCCCTTTGTTCTTGCAGGATCCGGCCATCCAACAGGCTACGCGTACCACCACCAATGTCCAGAACTCCCTAGAGGACTACAATCCGTTTGAAAAGGAGCAAAATAAACCCCAGCTGCAAATCAACTCGACGAACAATGCTGCTGTGGTGCAACCACTATCTCAAAACATTCCACCAGCCCAACAGCGCGTTGCGCCTGCAGCCACACCTAGTACCAGTATTCAAATAACCACAGAGGAATTGCAGGTAATATGATCCCCGAATGATGAACGCATTTCCATATTGTTGGGAAATCGTATTCGCGTTCATTTTCTATTGCTGCCACCACAAAAATCTGTAACATCTGTGGCGCAGCTGTTTGTTAACCTGTTTGCTTACCTATCATGAGTAATGGGATTTAAAGTTCAGAATTTTGCTTTATTAACCTTTTATTAGAGCGTATAATTGTGAAATACAGATAAATGTGTAATCAATAGTCTAAAAAGTACGTCTGATCAAACGGTCGAAATGTGTGGGCATTAACATTTTCCGTAATTGGGGAGTGGCATTTGTTTGGAGGCACTATTTCATTACCAAGTCTTAGTTTGTACCAAATAGTATGTCATAAAGATTGTATTTTACGGCGGTTACACACTAGCTTGGGAAGTGACCTATGTATAGCAACGAAATATAATTATTGTGTTTTCTAATATGAAGAAAGACCCGGTTATAAATATTATTTCACTATTAGGACCCATATGCCCATTGTTTTTACATGGAAACGCTTTTGTAGACGATAAATACCCAAATTTGCATAGGTAACTCGTTCCTTAAGGTCAATTGCGTAGTCAGCGTTGACATACAGTGGATGAAGGATAAAGGGTGTACAGTAAAATGATACAAAAAAAGATCTGTAAATCTCAATACTGTTGCTTCATTGCTATCTTTTAGGATTTAGGAGATATCAGACTGAAAAGAGTCATATAAAATGCAAACGCCAAACTCTTACACATTGATTATCTCAAGGGGAAGTTTAATTTTTCTTGGTGGGTGTTGAATTGGAGCGGGGGGTTTCTTTGGCACAGCTGGTTTTCTATGGCACAGCTAGGTAAATGATGTAGAGAGACCAAAGAAGACATCAACTAATTTTAAATAGTGTTTATTGACACTAATGACAGCTAAATTATGCATTATTTTATTTGCATAGAACGAACATACGCATTCTCTTTGATTTCTGTCCGTTTTATGCTCAACGAAAGTGTAAAATTGGTGAAAAACAGCAGTAAATAAAACTATATGAAATGGCCTACTATCTCGTCGTCATGGAGAGGCATCGAAGAGAGTAATGGAAACTCTTCAGTATTACTCTATGATTGGAGAGATCATTGAATGTGTGGGAGTAGCACTTGGGCTTTACTCATTGGGGAGATTTGACAATAAAAATTTATTGCAAAATTTTGCAAGTAACAATTTTTGTGTGTTCAAACCCTGCGCTACAATTGAAGTAGAATGTAATTTAAAGTATTTTGTTGGTAGTGACTTTATATTCTAACACCCGTCCTCAACAAAATAGATCAGGAACAAGAATTTTAAATTTTGGCAATGGTAAAGACTTTGTTAGACAATCAGCTAGTTGTCGTTCAGTAGGACAATAAACCGTGTCTTAAGTGTTTTGATCTGGAACAAAATGTTGGTGTTTTGAACGGTGTTTATACAACTCTAATTAGCCTCGTATATCTACATATCTTCAAGTAGTTGTTTAATCCAAATGAGTTCTTGAGCTGCGTATGCTGCCGCTATAAATTCTGCTTCTGTAGACGAGAGCGCGATGGTTGAGTGCTTCTTTGAAGGTCAAGATATAATATTAAAACCCAATAAAAATATGTAACCCCTTGTTGATTTACGATCACCATGATCCCCTGCCCAATTAGCGCCTGTATAACATTTCATATCAAGATTCGAGTGTGATTTTCTAATCAATTTTATTTTCTTATGTTGTTTTTAGGTATCTTACTACTTTCTTGTGGGTTTTCAGCTCTACAACACAATATTGATACAGCTGATGCAATATTTGGTCTCGTTGTGATCGAAACATATAGTAGCATTCCAATGATCGATCTGTACTTCTCATAATCAGGCAAAAGTTTTCGTCACGGCAAATTTAGATAAATTCAGTGTCCATTGGTATTAAACTTGGCTTCCCATATTCTAAATTGATGTCACGTATTAGTTTTTCTATTTTTCCTTTTGATGTAGTAGAAAATCCCCATCTGAGTTAAGTAAAATTTGAATTAATGAATAAGACGACACGTTTCCCAAATATTCATTAAATTGCTTATGAAATATTATTTAGGATTAAAGCCGTTCTGGCACAAATTAAAATATCATCTACGTAAACTAGATATAACCATTTCATTATCCACTTACGTCTTGTATAAATTTCCCTTGCAAAACCGATATCGAAACGTTCAGCATTCTGTTTTATCATACCAGGATTTGTCTGCTTGCTTAAGTCCATAGATTGACCGTTGTAACTTGCAAACTAATTTACTTTTCCTTTCTTAGTGAAACCCCTCGGCAGGCTCCAATAAAATGTGGCACTGGATCTCTCCATTTAGAAAAGCGGAGTTGACATCTAAATGATTCACAACATACCTTTTGGAAGCACTCACAACCAACAAGGTCCTCGAAAGTCTTCTCCAAACGATTGCGTGTAACCTTCCGTCATTAATCTAGTCTTATGTTTTGACCTGTTGAGACTATCAATTGTTAATCGGAACACCAATTTGACCATGTCTCGGTCTTCATTAAACTACAATCGTCGTTTTTCGTAACATCAACCCACAAATCACGATCTGGTTTGGGTAAATCTAAAACATTTTCTCAAGTATCCGCAACAGTATTTTATTGCGCATTTAGCCATATCTTTGTTTTTGTCTTTCTGAAGCATAGGAAGCTTCCATGATTGATTGATGATCAGTCAAGGGATCGGTGACGACCAACAAACGAGGTTCACGGAAAGCCTGTTGGATTTGATTGGTGAAGGCACCGGGAGTGGACTGGATTTTAGTCACTTCATTGGCGTTTTCTTGCACAAGATCATTAAAATCTCCAAACATTTGCAATGGATTTTGCGCAGCATCTTCAACTGCTTGCTCAAATGTCGCAGCTAACTCATTATCATCGTCCATTTCTTGTAATATCTAGCGTAATACCTTCTTCATTTGGTATTGCTTCATTGTCTGAGTAGTTGACACTCTCTTCAATCCGCACGTACTTGCTTATTAGTATATTTCTGCATTTTTCCAGAATTCTATACGCTTTAGAATTTTCACAATGCCGACCGAATTACCTTCAATAGCAACGTTATCTAGTTTTAGCATTTAGATATCTGGACAAAGGCTTTGCAGCCATACACTTTTGTAGTTCAATCAGGATTCTTGTCAAACCAAACGGAATACGGAGTTTTGTTAATAGGCTTAGACGGCAGTCGATTTAGTATATAAATAGCAGCCAGCGCACATTCGACCCACAATATCTTAGGTGAATTCGCTTCATTCAACATAGCCCTTAACATTTCTACTATTGCTTGTATCTTCCGTTCTGCCACTACGTTCTGTTCCGGCAATATGACACTGTAATTTATAATATATTACGGTGATCCCTCAGTAAGACTTTAATTTCAGTATTAACAAACTCACAAATTCGGAAGTATTCTTTAAATTTGCTTCATTCAAAACACAGTTTTGTACAAAGCGAAAAGTCATCAATGAATGTAAGGAAATATTTCTTCCTGCTTGAAATCTTGAAATCTTTAGATTTAGTTCTACTCTCCTTGCAGTGCCGTACGCAGAATTTTCTTTCGAGAGACCCAGCATGAAATGTAGGTTGAAAAATAGCACTACATTCAAAAATCACCACTTAAGGACCCCGCCCCCCCCTGCGTATGTGTCTGCTCTATTGGGAAAAGTTAGTCTTGTTATTTTGGATTTTGCATAAAACTAACAGATCGTATTTGTCTCTTGACATTTCCTTATAATAACACATCTGATAAATCATTTAACTTTCTTATATCAGCCAAATTTAGATGTCCTAATCGACGGTGCCACCAATGAATCCATTCTTCAGACACTCTGGCCTCATTACGATTTATTGCAGATAATACATATAGATTTCCACTCAATATTCTATCAGCTATTAACTTCTCATTCTTCATAATACGGCACGTGCCACTTTGGAACGTTATTACACATACTTTCAAAGCCATCGTCTTCACTGGCATCAAATTTCCGTTCAGACCAGGAACATACAGTTTTGTGCAAAACCTGAGCAACATTTGTAGCAATTTCTTAACATAAAAAATATTTTAAAAAGATATCCATTAAAAAAAGGCAGTGTTTCATTTAGTTCATTATTGGCATCATAAATATTTGCAAAAATATAAAATCGAAAATCATTATTGTAAAATATGTGACGAAAACAATACTCAAATTTTAATTGCGCAAAACCTAAGCAACTTTTCAATATTTTGTATAAAATCCTTTATTGTCTAAATCCTGCTGACAACGTTTCGGAATGGATTTCATGAGGTTGGTTATTGTTTCCATCGGAATAGATTTCCAATCGTCTTGTAGGGGTTTTTTTTTTATAAGATCTTCGCGGTTGCTGAAATGCATTCCACCAACTTTACGTTTGAGCATTCCAAAAAGAAGTAAAGTAAGTAAAAAAAAAAGAAAGAAGGAAATACAAAAGGTACTCGAAAATAATTTGTTAGAAAGTGGAGAACACATTCAGTGCGCTCATAGGAGGGAGAAGCAACATGACATTAGTTGACTTATTTGCTTTAATAAATAGTCTGTGGCCAACTTCGAGGTGTGTTTTTCATTGTCGTGTTGAAACACGAATCGAAGTGGCATGTTCCACTCTGCGTACTGAATCATTACAGTCTTGTAAGAAGTTTTTGTACACGACACGTTCCATAATGCCGGCAATGATATGAAGGGGCCCAACACCCTTACCACAGAAACACGTCCAGACCATTACATTTCCTACGCCATGCTTCACAGTTTTCTTACAGAAGCGTGGAACGAACGAACGTGACACTTCCCATAAAAGGCGAATAATTTAAATTTGGATTCGTAACTATACAGTACAGTTGACCAGTGCTTTTATTTTGTCGCAAATGCTATTCTATAAAAAAAAATTAAAACAAAACCATTGTTTTATGATCTTTGAACCAATAACGCTCTGCAACTTGGTTTCCCATTACATCCCAAGCAGGTCAAATGATTCAAAACGTATTACTCTCTTTTTGTCATAACTTGGTACATTCATAATTTTGATGTGAAACATTGATGCCTTTTCAAACATTAATGCTTTTTGTATTGTTTTATGTAATAACATTGTCGAGATGGTGCATTTATATTGAGATATTCTATAAAGAGAATAAGACCCGTTAATACTCTTTTACTCAGACTCTCTACATGAGAGCGGAAAAAGAGTGCAATAAGTTCTCTATACTATTCAATACTTGTTGTCGTCGCTCTGTTTATGACAACACAAAAACAATTATTTCCGTAAACTAAATATTGATTTTTAAGTCAGGTGTATAAAAAAAAAACCTTTTCCCATTACATCCCATGAAGGGATTGGGGAGAGCTTCTCACAACCAGTGAGCTGTGCGCTTTCTAATTTTTCACTCACTGATTGGGACCTACAGTTTTTACACCGATTCCGAACGGTATTTTGAGAAGCTTTTTCATGGTTAAATACTCGATAGTGTCGCCGTCACTATGCGAGGCGACCGCCGCCGAAAGAAATTTTTAAGGTGGTCAGAGCAGGGCTCGAACCCAAGATCTCATGTACAAGACGCGCGCACACTACCAAGTCAGGTGTATGCCAGCATTCAAACAAGCAGGTCGTCGTCACACTCTTTATGACAAAACAAAAACAATTATTTAAGTGAACTAAGGGTGAGTTTCACACTCGTCATTTAAAAGCTCACAGACATTTTTCATATTAAATGACAAACATGGGGCATTTAAACTACATTTAAATGAAGAATTTTCAACTGTGAAACTGGCCATAAATATTGCTTTATTTATTTTAACAATATTACATCTAATGTTAAATAAGATTTAAGAAAAAAGAAAGTGCAGTAGCAAAAGAGCCTTTAGCACAAAAATTATTATTATTTTCCATTGTAACATTTACTAATGTGTTCATAGAAATCGAACAGGTACCGTGTAACAAAAAGGAGTTAACACATCGCCCGTTAGTTCGTACACTCATTGATTTTTTTTTTCTAATCATTGTTTTTTTGCATGGTCTTCTCCGAGCAGTAAAGTGGTGCATGTTAAGTTCCAAAGTATTCACGAACTCCATTGAGGTGATAAAAGGGTCTTACTTTATTAACTTGCAAATTTCTCGGTCTGTTCGCTCAGATGCCTTGAGAGGACGTCCACCTTTGTTGGTAGTATCAAGTGATACCTTAGTTTTATATTTTTGTATTAAACGTGACACAATGCTCTTGTTCACGTCATATTTTTTGGCTGTTTGACATTGTGAATGACCTCCATTATATGAGCTCCAGCATGAGCAATTTAAAATATCCATGTGTATCGTACAATAAAAAATTGATGCTCTCGCGGGGTACAATCAATTCCTCCTCTTGTCTTGGAAAATAATCGTTACTTTCGTGTGATAATGCAATAAATGAAATCGCTCTTTTATTTTTTTAATTTATATCAAGTTGCTTAGTTTTGTTTTTGTTTTTAAAAAAATAAATCGTTTAAATAAATAAATAATAATTGAAGGGACCAGAAGCAAAGGGATGCAAGTGCATTTTTTACTCAAACAGAGTTAGCAGCTTTAAAGGATTTTCTTGTGTATTTGTGTGTGTAGCAGAAGTTATTTTTTTAGCTTGTTAGATAAAAATATATTTCAAAATTTTTCAAATTAAAGAAGTAATAATATAGATGGGATATTTACGTTGCAATTTAACATTAAACTTTTTTCACTCAACTCGCATTCCTTTGCTTCTAACCCCCTCAATTGTGTTTATCTTCCTGACGAAGCTACCCAAAGGGCAGCGAAATTTAAAATATATATAAATAAAATTATTTAAAAAATCGACCAAACGCTCGAACATTTTAATTTAGAATATAATACGAAAGGTCTGATAAATCAACTTTTTTAAAAACTTACTTACTTATCCGGTCTCGGACAACCCCGGGGGGTCAGGGACCTTACAAAACGAAGATAACATATTTCGCCAACCAGTTCGATCCTTTGCCCTATCTCTCCAGTTGGCAATACCAAGCGTACGCAGGAATTCGTCAACCTGATCCTTCCAGCGGAGTCTTGGTCTTCCTATTCTCCGTCTTCCTTCGAGTTCGGTTTCGAAAACCCTTCGTGCCGGTTCGTCCTCATCCATTCCACTGACATGGCCAGCCAGCGCAATCGTGTTATCCTGATCCGCTTAACCATGTCAATGGCGGGATATAGCTCATACAGCTCATGGTCCATGCGTCGCCAATACTCGCCGTTGTGCACTATGGGGCCATACATTTTTCGGAGTATTTTTCCCTCGAAGACTCCTACAGATGCTTCGTCTGCTTGCGATAATACCCAGGTTTCTGTGCCATAAAGCAAGACAGGTTGTACGAGAGTCTGGTATAATTGGTCCTTCGCCACTCGAGAGAGGGCTTTATCTCTAAAGTGCTTGCTCAGCCCAAAATAACATCTATTCGCAAGCACAATTCTCCGCTTGATCTCATGGCTGATGTTGTCGTTTTCGTCTTCGGCAGATATATATAATATAATTCGTCCACTACCTCGAAGTTATAACGTTCACGCTTTGGTCTAATCGCGTGGAGGCCCTGCTGGTTGAAACCATTAATTTTGTCTTGTCCTCATTAACCGTCAGACCCACTTTTCCTGACTCCTTCTCAATTCTCGAAAACACCGCAGTAACTTCTCTAACTGTGCGTCCAATGATATCTATATCATCAGTATACGCGAGCAGCATATGATTTTGCTGCTGATGGTTTTATTCATGTTGACTGCAGCTTTTCTCATAATGATCTCCGTTAAGATGTTAAAGAGATCGCACGATAGGGTGTCGCCTTGCCTGAGGCCTCGCTTAGTTTCGAAAGGTTCGGTAAGATCCTTCCAACTTTCCCTGCGGATTTGGTGTTCGTCAAGGTTATCCTGCAAAGGCGCATGAGTTTTGCAGGAATACCAAGCTCAGACATTGCTTCATAGAGTTTCTCCCGTATCGGACTATCGAAGGCCGCTTTATAATCGATAAATAGATGATAGTTAGTTAGTTAGTTCGAAAAGAGGGGCGTGGTGTTGAGTGTTCAGAAGGAGCACTCTAAACCTTCCCATGTCAGTAAAGACATACACTTAAGCCGCTAAGTTCGACCTGTTGTGCGCTCTAAGATTATCCTATTACTTCACTTCACTATGTCCCTTATAGGAATTCGGTGCTATTCACGAAATTCCTTAGTTTATTCCAGTCCATACCCATAAGTTTGGTCATGTCCGGTATCGTACTATCCGAAAGATATCTGGATCTAGCTTGTGTGAAGGCCGGGCAGTGGCATAAGAAGTGCTCCAACGTCTCATCGTCCTCCATGCATGCCCTGCACTCACAGTTCGCCACTAGTCCAATACGGTACAGGTGGGCTCGTAATCCCGAATGCCCCGTTAAGACTCCCATCATTTTGCCCATTTCGGCTTTTCCCAGTTTCAGCAAACCTTTTGTTCTCGATTCATCTGGGTCTCCCCATAGGATCTTTGTCATCCTGCCTACTGATTCCCGGTTCCACTGGGCTATATGTGCCGACTCCGCCCATTTATTTAACTCAGCCTTCGTCACCCCAAAGGGTTTCGCTCCATCTAGGCTTACCGTTTGGAGTTCCCTGGCTTTCTTTGCCAGGAGGTTCGCTTTCTCGTTGCCGAATACCCCGCTGTGCCCCGGCACCCAGATGATGTTGAGTCTGCCGTGCATAGAGTAGTCGTTTATCACCTTCTTACAGTCAAGGACCGTTCTAGATTTTACCGTTTCTGATGATATTGCCTTTATTGCCATTTGGCTATCCGTGAATATATTTGCCTCGGCTGGGATTGTATTATCGCCGAGCCATTTCATACACTCCGTAATCGCCCGAACTTCCGCCTGAAAGTTCGTATTATGATCCGGGAGCCGTAGGTGGGATTCGGTTGCTGGATTTTCAATAAAGAATCCTAGACCCGTTTTTTCTCCTAGCTTTGAGCCATCCGTGTAGCAGTAAGTCCCATTTGGCATTGGTGTCAGGGTCCCATTCTGCCAGGCGTCTCTAGTTGGCGTTAGGGTCACGCAGTTCGCCTTAACCCTTATCTCGGGTATTCGGTCAGATTCACACGTATCCTGAGTGTACCCGACTAAGGCCCCATTTATCCGTTGGTGTTTTGACGTGAGATCCCTGTTGATCCATTCACCTGTAGCTTGTAGGCGTTTGCCGCAAGGGCAGCCTCGTATTTGATTCTAATCTCGATTGGCTGGATACATAAAATAGTCTCCATGGCTCTTGTCGAGGTTGTCCTTATTGCACCGCTGATACCAATGCAGCACATTCTCTGAACCCTCTGCAGTGTTGCGATGTTACATTTCCTCTCAACTGCCGTCCACCATACTACAGAAGCATATGTTAGTACAGGCCTGATTACGCTTCTGTAGAGCCAGTGTGTCATAGTCGGTTTGAGGCCCCATTTGGACCCTATAGCCCTTCTGCATAGCGACCAGCATCTGTAGGCCTTATTAGCCCTTTCCTCTATGTGGTGCTTCCAATTCAGTTTCCGATCTAGGATTACTCCTAAGTATTTAACCTTATCGGATATTTTAATCGTCTTTCCCAAGAATCGTGGCTCTTCATAATCTGAGATTTTCGTCTTCCTTGTGAATAGACATATTTCCGTTTTGTCCGGGTTTACATTTAAGCCCCTTGGCTGTGCCCATTCATACGCTATACTCAGTGCCCTCTCGGCCTCTCTGCATAATTGGTTTGGGTTCTTTCCCTTAAGAAGTATTATAACGTCATCTGCGTAGCAGATTGGTTTAAGTCCCTCGTCAGTAAGTTTCCTTAGGAGACTGTGTATAGTGAGGACCCATAGGAGTGGTGATATAATCCCTCCCTGTGGGGTTCCACGTTGTACTCTGTCTCTAATATTTACATCATGTGAACCACAGCTTATCCATCTATTCCTTAGCATATGGTTGATCCAGTCTTTTAATGCCCGGTCCACCATAAACTGGTCTAAGGATTGGATAAGTGTTTCGGTCCGGACATTATTGAACGCTCCCTCAATGTCTATGCATACAGCGAGTGTGTATAGTTTGTCATTGAGAGATTGCTCTATGTAGTAGGTTACCTCATGAAGTGCGGTGTCCACTGATCTGCCTTTGACATAGGCGTGTTGTCTAAACTTCAGCATATCGCTCGGTATTCCACTTTTTACCATGTCGTCCACTATTCTCTCCAAGGTTTTGAGTAGAAACGAGGTGAGGCTAATTGGTCTATAAGCCTTTGCCGTTGCATAGCTTGCTTTTCCAGGTTTGGGTATAAATACTACCCTGGCCTCTTGCCAGTTTCTCGGTGTGTAGGCGTATTTTAAGCATGCGGAAAAAATTCCTGCCAGATGGGTTGTTATTTGGTCAACCCCATGCTGTAGGATAGCCGGGAAAATACCATCCGGTCCCGCCGCTTTATATGGGGAGAAACTCTTTATAGCTTTTTGGACCATTTGGTCCGTAATGATTGGCGACTGATGTACCACATTCTCATCTTGTGACCACTCCCCTGTGGGTTCCGCGTTCCCATTTGGAAAGTGTGTATCCATCAGGTGCCTAAGTGTTTGTTCCATTGTATCCATTCTCTTTCCCGTGTCATCTACTAGCGTTTCCGCCTGTACGTGGGTCTTAGAGAGGAATTTTTTCATCTTCGACATATCGTTGACGCTATCCACCTGTTCACTGAATAGTCTCCAGGAGTTGCGTCTCGCTTTTCTCAATATTGCGTTGTATTCACTGAGACTTCTCTTGTAGTCCTCCCAGTATACTGGTGATTTCTTACGCGTGGCCCTGTTGTAAAGTCTACGGACGTTCTTCCCTAGATTTCGTATTTCCCCTGTTACCCAGGGTTTTTCTTGGGCCGATTTTCTTTCCCGAAGTGGGCAGCTGTCCTCGAAAGACTTTACTAGTGCTTGCGTTGTCTTTGTCACTATGTCGTCTAGTTCGTCCCTGCTAGAGTATTCGAGTTGAGGGTGGACTAGTCGATTCTTAAGTAGGCTTCCGAACTTTGTCCAGTCTGTCTTGGTCCTATTTCGGAAGCATATCGGTTTCGGTGGTGGCCGTGTTATCCTGAATCTAATATATCTGTGATCCGAGAATGAGTGCTCATTTAAAACCCTCCATTCTTGAATTTCATCTATAAGGTGTTCAGAACAGATTGTTATATCTAACACCTCCTCCCTAATCTTGTTGACAAAAGTTGCTTTGTTCCCAATATTCAGTGTGAAAAGGTCGTTAGTATTCAAATATTCTACTAGGGTATGACCCCTACGGTTACAGTTAGTACTACCCCACGACGTGTGGTGAGAGTTAGAGTCACTACCTATTAATACTTCGTTACCTGTCTGTTTGGCCCTCTCTACCAGTCGCTGTAATTCCGACGAAGGTGGTGGTGTCGGCGAATCATATGGCAAGTATACTGATGCCAGGTATATATTCCCATCTCCCTGTTTCAGTACTGTTGCATCCGATGTTGACAACTCTGGGGAGAAGAGAAAACAAAGGTTTTTATGGCATAAGATACATGTTCTCGGACGGGAATCCGTCTTCGTATAGAATAGTTGGTAATTAATATGATTTAATCCAATAACCTTGTCTTTAGTGGTCCAAGGTTCTTGTATTAAAGCAATGTGTATTTTACCTTTATTAATTTTATCCAACAGAGCGTGGGTTGCCGTCTCGCTCCGGTGGAGGTTAATCTGGATGACCTCTAACATTGGTCCTCCAGTAACCGGTCTTCTTGGGAGTTTGTGATGCCTTCGGCCACTTCCTCCTTCTTAGTTTGCGGTGTCTGCTCCGCCGAGCCTCCACTCGCTTCGTAATGCTTCGCATCCTCCGGCTGTGTTCCTCCGGTCGTCATGCCGATTGGCACTTTGCCAACTTTGATGTAGACAGCTTTGGTCACAAAGAACACCATACCTTTAGTCTTGGCAAGACCAGCCATGGATGCCGGGTCTATTCCGATCACAAGGAGTGTGCCCTCCTGCCCCTCCTCCCTGTGGAAAACGACCCATTTGTCCACGGATAGTCCTGCGTTTTGCTTGCCAATGACTTTAAGTATGGCGTCCGATGCAAACTTGCTGCCCCATCCTTTAATATATACAGTAGCCTTCGTCAGCCTTGGGATGTCCTTCTTCCTTACGAGGGCTAGCTTACCGCCTTCCCAGGGGGCAGAGATTTCATCCACCAGCTTCTTCAAAGTCTCCGCACAGCGTTGTGAAGCCAGCTGTAAAGTGAGTACCTCCCCTTTGAAGCCGCTACTGACAACTTCTATGGGAGGTCCACTTTCGGCCTTCATTATGTGGTCCATTACCTTCGTGTTGACGAGGTCCTCCACGATTCGGTGTTGGCCATCCGGTACTGAGCCAGTTGGGTTACCGCTGTCAATTACTGCATAGCAGAGATCGTCCAGTTGTTGCCTTCTCGCTACCTTTGCGTAGGATGGCGGTTCCTTGCCCGTGTTCGCATTCAGCTTCCTCTTCCGAGTTGGATAGGGTTCGTGTTTACGCGCCCTTTCCTTGTCGGTTGATTTGGCTGATGTGCTCGTCTTTCCGGTAATCGCATCGGCTTTGCTCCTATTGTCCCTGGAGCTCTGTTGCATCCCCTGGGTAATATGGGGTTTGGGCGTCTCCGAATTACCAGATGACGGGGAACACTTTTTCCTCTTTGCCATTAATTTGACAGTGTTTTGTTCTTCCGGTGATCGGTTTCTCTTCTCAGCCTCTGTTGAGGTCGAGGGATGCACCGACAGGTCCTTAAGAACATCCTGTTTTTCGGCTTGTTTGGCTGAACGGTTCCTCTTTGCAATCTTCCTGCGTTGAGCCCCCGAGAGTCGTTTCTTTTGTGTTGATAGCTTCGCTATGCTCTCGCTTACTTCATCGACCATTCTATTTACCTCGTCATTTTTTGGAGTTGCTAAAATGGTAATGTTGTTATCATTATTATCACTTTGGTAATCAGAGTTGGAGTCACCACCTGTTATTGAAGGCTGAGGGCTTATGCAGCCCCGCTTGGTTTCGTCCGCGTCATCATCCTTGTTTTGGTTGCCATTGGCTTTTTGTGTGCTTGCCACAGACTCTACTACAGGGGTCAAGACACCACCCCCTGTAGAACCATGAGTATGATGAACCCGACTCTGCGTTTTCATCATCATCGAAACGATCTCATGGTGTTGTTTCACAATGCTATCGTGGATTAGCCTGTGTTCCGTTTCAAATGTCGTATTAGTATCGTTTCGTGTATCAGTTTCGTTTGCAGTGTTGTTATCATTGTTTTGTTTTCCTGTTTTTAGTTTTTTCATTAGTTCTTTTTTGTTCATGTTAGTCCCACGAGTATGCCAGTAAATATAATACAGTCCACCCCAGTGACGGCGTGAGTTGGACCGGGCGACATATTTCATTACTACCGACCCGTGCCCTGGCGTCGGAGGGAGCTGTTAGGAACCAGTTTGTTTAAACACTAACTGGCCATTCTAGGTCCTCGGCACTGCTTCCAACCACCTTGACCTTAAAAGTGTTTTTGCATTCAACGTTGGATATTCTAATGGCGCCAAAATCGCAAGAATCGCCATGTCGGGGGAAGCTTCATTGACATTCGTTATTTAAGTAGGCCTGATCAACAGATAGAACTACAACGAGACTCAACTTCCCCCCGGAGTAACCTTTAGTTCGCGCAGCCAAGGCCACACTTAGGCAGCCTCGGCCACACTTAAGCCCCCACATCGCGACAAGGTTGTTACCCCAGGTGAAGGTAAATAGATGATAGGTGTCGATTTGTTTTTCGTGTGTCTTCTCCAGGATTTGGCGTAGCGTGAAAATCTGGTCAGTTGTCGGTTTTCCAGGCCTAAAGCCACACTGGTATGGTCCAATTAGGTCAGCGATAATTGGTTTTAGTCTTTCGCACATTATACTTGATATAACCTTTATATGCTATGGATAAAAGGCTTATTCCACGGTAGTTGACACAGAGACTCGGGTCACCTTTTCCAAATATGGGACATAGTAAACTGAGACTCCAATCGCCGGGCATGCATTCATCTAACCAAATTTTGCTAATGAGCTGATGCATGCACCTTATCAGCTCATCGCCGTCAGCCTTAAACAGCTCCGCCGGTAATCCATCGGCTCCTGCGGCTTTATTGTCCTCAAGCCGGGCAATAGCTGTTCTGACCTCGTCTTGGTTAGGAGGGTGGCAATCGTCCAAATTTAGATCGATTGTCCCGTCATTGGATATCTCAGGTACCAGTAGCGCGGAGAAATGTTCTCTCCATATTCCCAACATACTCCGCACATCTGCGACGAGATTTCCGTCCTTGTCTTTACAGAAGGGGGGCCCTGAAACATGCCCATTAGTTCCGTTTCTGACTTTTTGGTAGAATATTCGGGCTTCGTTCTTCCTTCTGTATGACTCAATTTTCTCACTCTCGCACTTTCTCCACTTTTGTTCCTTACGCCCAAATATACGGTTTACCTCCCTTCGCCTCATACCGCTCAGTCGCAGCTCGCGTTGCAATTGACTGAAGCATTGCCATGCGTGCAGCGTTCCCTTCATCATTTGCCATGCGACACTCTTCATCGTACCATGGTTTGTTACGAACTGGTTCTCCAAAACCAAGTACGATTGTCGCGGCAGTTTTCATAGAGTCGGAAATGGGTTTCCACTGCGCTTCAGGATCGTTATCGGGGGAGGGGGTGGGTTCTGTGCCAAAAGTTGCGAGAGCTTCCTTGAGTAGGCTGTGGTTACCTCTGGTAATTGCAGCTTTCCGATGTCCAGCTTCCCCTGCGTCTGGTTTCGTACGATTTTCACTCTACCCAATCCTGTGCGAACCTTTGCTGCTACCAGGTAACGATCAGAATCAATGTCAGCTCCTCTGATCACTCGTACGTCCATTACACTGGATGCGGTAATGTCAACCCTAAACTCCCGAGGACATCTGCCAATTGGATACTTGAACCGGATCTGCATAGAGTCCCTACATTCCAGGTGCATATCCGTAAATCGTGGTCCCTATAACGTTCGCGGAGGTCGCCACCAGATAGAGGTTATCAATGTTCCCCGTTTCGTTCTCGTATTCTCACTGCCATTATGAACGGTGGCGGGAGGCAAACCCAGTCCACCGGGTTTTCGCATTTTACCTACTGCCAGGATATTCGATTGCAGCCACCCATTATGGATCAGACGCTGACCAGGATGCAATATGTCGAACCTGGATTTTCTTCTTTTGGTTTTTTTATCCGCCGTTGGCCCATATGTTTGGCTCATCCGCCTTCTAAAGGACAAAAGAATATGCGCGATAGCTCGATGAGCTTCAGTGACATCAGTCACCTACCAAGCCTGAGACACATCAGTGGTCGCATAACCAAATCAGGCTGCTCAAAAACTAGGAAATATAAAGAACATAAAATAAGAAATGAATGAATGGAATTTTATTTTTAAAAAAATGATTCGCAATGCTCTGTAATGAACTTTTAACTATTTAGCTAAAAAAGAAAACATTTTTGATGTTTTGTATGTTTTGTTGAAACTGCGGTTTTCAGGTTTTCACATGTTTACATTGCAAATCAGCTGTTTACATACAAATGTTCTTATTCTTGCAAGTATTTACTGGATGTCTTTCGCGTACTTTTTGTGATAGTTTTTATTAAAAGAGCAAAATCATTCTTATCTCCGAAAACTACTTACTTGATAATTTTAACTGGAAAAGTTATTGAACACAGCTAATTTGTACAAATTGCCACTGGATGTTGTAACCAGAGTAACCAAAGAGATTATTTTGACAGTTCGATGATAGAGAGCTTACAAGTTTTTACTGTAGACATTTTTGCCAGTAAGAATTTGAAAGAAACAACATATGGCAAAAGAGTATATAACCTACAGATTCGACAGTTCTCATCAAAAATGTAAACAAATCCAAAAATGCACATCTCACTAGGAGGAGAACACAGTTGTGTTGACAAGTTTATACAGTGACTCACAGTGAAAATGGTCCATCCTGGGTCAAAAGATTACCTATGTTAATTTCTTTGAAATGTATAAGAATATTAAAAAAGAGTGTTAATATTTTATAGTTTAGCTTATGTTCCACTCAAAATACCACAGATTCTACAAACATGTGTTACAAATTCTGCCCAATTATCATATAAACGAAAATGTCAAACCTTCGTCCCACAAAAATGGATATAGAAACATTTTGTTTTAATATGAGCACTATTACACGATGAATTTAATCCGGCAAGAGAGGAGGAAAAAATGCCATGAAATGCCCTGGCATTGTGTTTCGAGGTATTTTTTTTCAATTTCTCTTTGTGTAGTTTCCGTTTTTGTCTTGATTGTGACATTTCAAGGTTATTACTTTTGTGATAATTCAATAATTCGGAATTGGAAAAATTCAACGTGTAATAGCTCGATGAATTACGTAGCATCTTTAAAAGAGAACTGAAAAATATGCCCGCAAGAAATGGCATCGTGTAATATTTCGCTCTATGAAATAAATTAGGAGCAATCAATATTTACAAATCAAAAATTTTAACTAAATTTCAGATGTTTTGTTTACGATTTTTTTTTATTTACTTCTAACTAGGTTTATAGCCTATTTACACTATTGTACATTTTAGGGGAACGGATGGAGGATGTTGAAAAACTGAAACATGCGTTCACACTTGCAACATCGCCCATCTTTCAATTTCATGAACTGACAAGTGACAATATCGTACGCGAAATTGTCAAAATTAAGAAACTGACAAAATGCAAAATGGATTTCGGCAAACATATATTTTTATTGGATTTTGTATTTATTAATTTTTCTTCCTCTTATCCATATTTGTTTTGTCAATATGTATTTTACAAGGACAACAAACAGCAATTAATTTTTTTTTTGGTTTTATTTCTCTGTCAAATTGTAGTCAAGCGTATACCAGCAATACAATTAATAAACAAATGTGCAAAATCAAAATACATATGAAAATAAAAAAATTAACTTAGCTGTTGTAGTGCTATCACCTGCTATAAATACTTGTTGTATTTTGTATACGAATTTTTAAACTTTTTCTATTTAATGACACCTTTTTCTAGTGTTCGCCTTAAAATTATAGAATAATGCATAGAGAAATACTAAAAAGTCAAGCCATGAATGTTTCAATACGACCAAATTCTCGTCGAAAGTCACTGAGCTAACGACAGTTTTGATACGTTTTTTTATGCCAGTTTTTTTCTGCAAGAATTTGGACGTAATACAAATACAAAATAAAGAAAATTGATGTGTTCTTCAAATCAAAACTAATTTATTGAATATAAAGTTATTTTAAAAGTGCCAATAACCAATAAAATCAAATTGAAACTCCCGATTTTTCAATTCCCTATAGCTCACTCTCTTTTAGATACTGTCCTGTTACAAATTTGCAGCTAGGAGGTCGAACAGCTGTTTCATCGAAACCTCCTGGAATAATAGTCGTGTTTTGGTTACAAGCAAGCGATTGTCGCTTGCTAAGTTGCAAAGAAAACGGCTTTTTAGCGAGAAGTCATTTTATTCAAAAATATGAAAAATGGTTAAAATCGGTAAAAGATGTAATTTTTTTTTTTTAACTTAGCGAAAATGAGTCACGTCGCTAAGTTATCGCTAAGTCTTCGCTAATTGCGTCATACAAAACAAGCGAATATATAAACAAGCGGTGTAACCAAAACACGCTTAATGTTAGGTGAAACAAAGTGAGAAAGGAACTTTTTTCAAAGATGTCGAGCTCCCAAAGTGTCAAATTTATATGGGAAAACATTAACATCCTTGGCAATTGATTGATTGAATATAATAGCCTTTTCACACTAGCCCACATCTTACATCTTCAGTTAATTTGCCAAAGATGTTAGCATTTCCCCATACAAATTTAACACTTTATGAGCTCAACATCTTTGAACAATGTTCCTATCTCATTACGTTTTACCCCACATCATTCGATAATTTTGAGTCCATCACTAGAAAAAAACAATTGAATTTCTAGAAAAATTGACAGAAGTTCAAACAGCAAAACAAAAGATGTATTTATATCAGGTGGTAGCGTTAGAACAGCTGATATAAATGTTTTCAAATCGTTGCCTCAACTGACTATTAAATTCATATGATTTTCTTTTTGTACTTTTTTGTGTACTTGTAAAGACTCGCTATGCACTTGAAGCAAAAACGAGAATCAATTTCAAATTTTGGTAAATTTTAATATAATTTGGTCACATTTTCAAAATTGCAGGGATGGTGAAATCTGTGCACAAAAAGGTTTTCAGAAAAAACTTTACAATATGAAATAAATGCAGTTTACTTTAAGTTACAAAGTAGAAAATGTAGTTGCTTGCTGCTTTTGCTCTTTTAAACTGCAGGTAGGTAAACACACAATTTAGCATACTTTCCATACTACGTAACAGATTAGGGTGCTTGACCAGCAACAGAGAATGACAACCGTCATTATATAGACACTTTGTTTAGGGAACAGACATGGGAAGGTTTAGAGTGCTCCTTCTGAACACTCAACACCGCACCCCTCTTTTCAAACTAACTAACTAACTAGGGAACAGACAATAAAAATGTGTATTTGAACCGTTCAAAGACAAATCTTAAAATATGTGAAAAAAACTGGGCATAAAGGAGGGACACAACAGGTAATAGTTTAGTCCAACAAAGTAGATAATCATCACAGTCTTTCCCCAAGAGTTACAGAATATCTGTGTGAAAATTATTAGAGCGTATTTAATATAGTACAGTATCAAACAAAACTGTTTATCAAATATTGCTGGAAACTCCTGAGTCTAAAAATTTAAGGAAACTAGTTTTTTTTGCTAAACAAAAATTTACAATTGCAGAAATGGCTTCAAATCAGTGACCGGCAAACTCATACAACATTAATTCATTCGTTGCATCGAGAAACTCACTAAACATTCGGATTTACCGAAATTAATGTCGGCATACAACAAATCATACTCCCATTCTTCTTTGAACATTTCTCTCAGTGCAATGAAAACGACAAGTGACAATCAACCCTCTTGTTCGAATGTTCAAGTGAGACTGAATGACTTCGTTCAACAGGATTTGCCGGTTACTGCTTCAAATTAACTACTGCTTCAAATTAACAAATTAATCGACTTGGTGGCGTCGAGACCATCGGGTAAATTCGCCAAGAAAAAGCTTCCCAGGACCCGTTTTTAACCGGTGTAAAACTCTAGGTCCCAATCAGTGTGTGTAAAACTGCAAAGCGCGCAGCTCACTGAATGTGAGAAGCTTTCCTCTCTCCCTTCATGGGATGAATAGGAAAATATTTATTTATTTATTCATTCTTAGGCGAAAGTAGTGTATACGTTAAAAAATGGAGAGACAACCTAGGAAGTTAAGGCCTATACAAAAATCGGTGAAACAAAATCACCAATGCCTCTAATAAAACAAACTAAATTTATAAACTACGCCTTTAACCACTTATTTTGTCCATGCTGGACTTTACAGCTTTTCAAAGGCACAAATGAAAAAAGTTCGAAAGTAATTAGGTCTTAGAGTCGACACGACACGACTCTAATGCATAAACTTCAAGTGGAACAATCCCCTCCAAAAGACACAATAAACACATATATACCTCCGACTTGTGGGTATGGACTGGAACAACTTAAGGAATTTCGTGAATAGCACCGAATTTCTATAAGAGAGAGAGAGATATGGTAAATTAGTAGGGTAAACTTAGAGCGCACAACAGGTCGAATCAGCGGCTTAGGTGTATGTCTATTGACATGGGAAGGTTTAGAGTGCTCCTTTTGAGCAGTCAACATCGCACGCCTCTATTCAAACTAACTACATCCGATTTGCAACAAGGAACAATGCCACGGAATGTCATTAAAAAAATATTTCTAAGAATTGTTTACAGTATTTAAAACATTTATTTATTTTATTTTAAACAGTTCCAATGATACTAAAGGTATTTACATTATTTTGAATTTGTTACAGCGCCGGCAAGAGGAACTAGATCGAAAAGCCGCTGAACTTGATAGACGTGAGCAACAATTACAGGGAAATGTTCCCCAATTGAACAATTGGCCACCGCTACCAGATAATTTTTGCGTGAAGCCGTGCTTTTATCAGGATTTCAACTTGGAAATACCTCCAGAGTTTCAGAAACTCGTCAAACATTTGTACTATACATGGATGTGTAAGTAAGCCGATTGATGCGTTTTGCTTGCATTCTATACTAATATCTTCTTTATAGTCTATACACTGACAATGTGTCTTAATATTATCGGAGGTCTCATAATTCTCTTGCACAGTAAAGAGTTTACAAATTTTGGTCTCTCTATTTTCTATATGCTGCTGTTCACTCCCTCTTCGTACATTTGTTGGTATGTACTTAAATGTTGTCGTGTCACACAGAGGCATCGTAACAATTGGCATTGTCTATTTTTTCCCCACTGCTCTAGGTTCCGACCAGCATACAAGGCGTTTCGCAATGACTCCAGCTTCAATTTTATGGTGTTTTTCTTCGTTTACTTCTTTCAAACAATGTTTTCCGTTTTTCAAGCAATCGGATTTCCCTCAACTGGTTATTGTGGATTTATAGTGGCCATATACCAATTCGACTCTACTGCTTCTGGAATAGTAGTGGGTCTGTTGTTGCTCTGCATCGCCTTTTGTTTTGCAATAACAGCAGCTGCCAATATAATGATGATAACCAAGGTAACGAACCACCAATATACCATATATATTTCTGCACACTGTAATGTAAAACTTTGAATACTTCTAGATTCACTCAATATACCGCAGTTCGGACGCAGTAAGTATGGCCAAGGCCCAGGCTGAGTTCACCACGGAGTTTATGCGTAATCCGCATGTTCATCAGGCGACAACTTCTGCCGTGAACACGGCCATCAATTCGCAGTTCAACAATCGTCGGTACTAAGCCAGTCGGCAGTAACGTGAGTTGGCGAGGAATGACGGGAGGATAATTTTGCAGATGTTGGTGATTTAATCCACACATGTGAAGCAAACAAAACATAAATGATAAATGATAAATTAATATTAGTTATAAAGTGCGAGTAAAACTTAATGATGCATTGGCAAGCTGCACGTGGAGGAACCTCAGAGGAGACACGCTTTTTATTACAATTATTAATTACTATTATTGTAATAGATTACGTTCTTTGTTCAATTCAGTTATTTATAAATACATACATACATACGTACGTATTATCTTTATCTATAACAAATACATATGAACACATCATACATACGTGCTAATCAATAAGTAATTTCCGAAAAGCAGTCGTGAATTAAATCTAATTTGAAGTGAACAACTGTTCTCTTGTTCTGAATGATGGGTATAAATGTGAACGTCCATTTCTTTTAAATATTATACATCCATACATACATACATACACACATACATAAACCAGTTAATCGATTGTCGTATAATTATTATATATTTGTGGGAGCATTGAAAATGAATCTGTAGATGCACATGTATGTGTATCTGCAAGATCTTTGTAGTATCATCATCCGTTTAACTTTACATTAATTACACTGTTCCTAGCAGCAGTACTGTGTGGAAATAAATGATTTTATTATTACCTACTATTATTATTTTGTTATCTACATACATATGTATTCTTATGTAATAAAATACAATTATATAATACATGTATATAAGTGATTGCATTCAAATTACTTGGGCACCATAATAAAAACCTCGATCCTGTAACATTACACATACATATATTATCAATTTACCTCATTGACGTTGGTATTTATAATAAGGGGAATATCGTGGAATTTACCATCAATAATCAATTGATGACAACAATAGATTGACAATATTCAAAATAAGATAACCCAAATTTATAATGAGACAATACTCGTACAAACAAACTGAAAATGATAGAAGAAGAAACATACAACAGAAAATTAGATAGCTAACTATTTGTTATAATGTTATACAAGGTGTTTCAAAAGAAGTCATCGCGGGCCTAATTACGGCATTCGATATCGTCTTCAAAATCGAAACAAAATTTCGACACTACCTAATGTTTAGATCACTGCATTCGATCGTAATTTTAAATTGGCAGAAATGTCAAACGGAAAACAACAAAGTAAATTTATCATCTGAATGTTTAAACAAAAATTGGAATTTGGTAAAGACAAAGTTTTATATGGAATATAATGGATCCCACGCTATTTTTTTATACTCGCTATCAGAGGACGAGTGCAACATAACTTTAATTAGAAGAAATATTCGCGATAAAAGTAATCCTCTGTCGCTGCCTGAAGTTGAGTAAGTTAATGTCTTCAAAAAGCCAATTATTTCTAATGTGATTTATTCAAAATAGATTCAAAAGACGACTTAGGCTCTCAAAAGAAGCATTCAGTTATGTCCTCTCGGCAATTAATGTTCCTGGCCATATGTCGACATCGGTTACACCAATACTGCAACTCGCCGCAACATTAAATCTTTTGGTCAGCGGTAGCTTCCAACACAATGTAGGAAACGATTTTCTACTTGGACTAGCGCAGTGTACAGTTTGCAAAATAGTTAGACACATTTTTAGTGTTTTGTTTCGATGACATTTGAGCTATCGAATGTATTATCGCATAGTTGCATTACGATATCGACTGCCGTGATCCGAACTATCACTATTTCGATGCAATTATACTCGATATCGAATGCGGTGATTAGGCCCGCGATGTTGTTTGGCTCTCATTTTTGGAACGAAGTTCCTTATCGCACGTTGCGGGATGGGGGCTAAATGAAAAATTTTTAAACAACTTTTTTTAACTACAAGGTGTCGCAAAAGTAATCCTCCTATCAGAAAATGCTATAAATTTTGCGATTGGCCCCTTATGTCAGTTCTGTTTTGACATTTGTGTAGTAAACTCATGCGAAATACACGTTAATAAACAATGTTACGCTACACAGCTTCAGAACGCGGAATATTGCTGACTATTTATTTGACCAATAATCGGTCGGTGACTTTGGCACAACGTGAATTTCGTCGCAGATTTCCTGGCCGTCCAACGCCTACTGGTGAAACACTGCGACGTTTAGCCGCTCGCCTCGAACAGACTGGCACAACACGAGATGCTGCCAGGCGAGGCAGACCCCGGTGTAGCCGTTCTGCAGAGAATATTGCTGCTGTAACCGAGGATGTCATGGAAGCGCCGTCGATGTCATGGAAGCGCCGTGAGCGCTACAGAGCAATGATCAACTGGCCAGCAAGATCGCCTGATTTGACCGCTCGACTTCTTTTTGTAGGGCTTTTTGAAGTCGCGGGTTTATGTCAACAAGCCTCAGACTCTTGCAGCTCTTAAATACAATATCCGTCAAGAATGTGAGGACGTATCGCCGGAAGTTTTGGCCAAAGTGATGGAAAATGCCATAAAAAGGGCTCAAATGACAATCAACTGTGGCGGCGGCCATTTACATGACATCATATTCTCGACTTGATGTAAAAAAAATTAAAAGACCAAATAAAAATAATCCACAAGAAGAATCAAAGTTTTTATTTTTTTTTTAAATTACAGCCAAAAAACATCGGAAGTTTACTTTTGCGCCACCTTGTACTTTATTACAACCCATTATTATCAACTATATTGGGTACTTTTGGTTTGGTTTAAAGGGAAGTTTTCTAGGTGGAGCCTGTGTATTGCATATTGTAGTTTTGGACCCAATAAAAAGTAATTAAAGAAAAGCCAAAGTGCAAGACTGGCAAATCCATGAAACACAACCCTCAGCATGGAATTACATTTGGCAGCACTCTTACACTCGTACTTTTGATTTGTGTCCAGACTAACATATTTCTTGTTTAATGGGAAATTTTCTAGGTGGAGCCTGTTTATTACATATTGTAGTTTGAACCGAATAAAAAGTACATTTAGAAAAGCCAAAGTGAAAGAAGTTTAAAAAAATAACATCTTAAAGAAGTACTTTTGCTTAAAAAAGTAAATTTTCTTACAAAAAGTACCTTTTCTTAAAAAACAGTAATTTTTTAAATAAGTACCTTCTCTTAGAAAAGTACATTATCTTACAACAAATTGCCTTTCATTAAAAAACTACATTTTCTTTAAAGAATACCTTTTTTGTAAAACAAAATAACTTTTCTTGAGATAAGTACATACTCCTAAAATTCTATCTGTTCTTTCATAAAAAAAGCTTTTCTTCAAAAAAAAAATATCTTCTCTTACAAAAAATAAATTTTCTTACAAAAATTCCTTTCTCTAAAAGTACCATTTCTTAAAAATAAAGTACCACCTTTTCTTTTGTTTTCTTGAGATAAGTAGCCTTCCTGAAAATAAGTAAATTTTCTTAAAAAATAACCTTATCCTAAAAAGAGTACCACTTCTTTAAAAAGTACCTGTTCTTAAAAAAGTATTTTTTGTAAAAAAAAATTCATACTTCAGGCTTTTTCCTAGCTTAGTGACGGCGACACTATCGATTAAAAAGCTTCTTAATTAAAAAGCTTCTTAAAATACCATTAAAAAGCTTCTTAAAATACTAACCGGTGTAAAACTGTAGGACCCAATCAATGAGTGTAAAACTAGAACGCGCACAGCTTTCTGGTTTGTGAGAAGCTCTCCCTAATCCTTTCACGGGATGTAACGGGAAACCATTTTTTTTATTTTAATAAAAGAAGGACCTCTCATCAAAGAAAGGACCTTTTCGGGAAAATATAATACATATTCTTATAAAAGGGGCCTAAAAATATACTTTTTTTTAAAAATAAAAATACATTCAATAAATAAATAAAAACAGCAGACAGTTGTCCGAGGCCTTCGGAAACAAGACAGAAAACATATATAACAATAAATGATAAATAACATAAGCAAATGAATTTATTTATTTGATAGTTACTTTTGATAATATACATAAGCTTATGGTAGGAAAAATAGGATAAATATGTTTTTAAAAATGTATGAATTAATTTTTTCATATATTTTTTATAATTATATATCCATGTTAAATTCAAATTCACATTTAACATTTTGTTTCACTTAAATACATAAGTAAATATACGAAATTTCAATATTTCATCAATCAAAACAACAGCCGAAGGTTTGTGTCCACACTGAAACAGCAGTATAGTTTGTGTTCACGCTACAAACTCAAACACTCAACCAAACACCACACATATGTTTGAGTGTATGTGTTTAAACAATTTTCATTTGAGAAATTTAAATATTAGGAAGATATCAACCAATATGAAATATATATAAAACGAAAGATAACATCTTCATTTACCTACAAAAAAATTTTTAAAAAAAGTTATCTCGCCGTTTCCTCATAATCAATGAAATAAAGATTACAACAATAACAATCTGACATGACTCCCTATACCGTAAGGTAAGACGAATTCTACGCCAAAAATTTCTTAACAAAAGTTTATCATTTTACAAGATCCATTTAAATTACAGTATTTTTCAATAGGCGCCTTAGGTGTGTTGGAACAAACTAGTACATAATATATAGCGAAAAGAACTTCATTCCAACCGGGTGTCCCCTAACACCTCATGTAATTTTTTTTTCTAAATGAAAAACTTCGATTCTGTTTTTTGATTATGTTTATTTGAACCTTTAGAATTTTATTGGTTAAGTTGAGAAGATGATATCGGTTAAATGGGTGCCGTCACAATTAATTACCATACGGGCACGTTTTATGACATTTTTGTTCATAATGATTTGAAAATCATAATGAGCGATGAGGCTCATTTCCACCTCAGCGGGTACGTGAACAAGCAAAACTATCGCTTCTGGGGCATCGAAAATCCACGAGTGATGAACGAGGAGCCATTACACCCGCTCAAAGTGACTGCATGGTGCGCTGTTCACGATGGAGGAGTCATAGGGCCATTTTTTTCGAGAATGCCGCTGGTCAAACGGTGCGCGCTATAGGGCCATGTTAACCGAGTTTTTTCTGCCGCAATTCGACGAATTAGGAGCAACGGCACACACTGCGCGAGCCACAACCGATATTCTGAAGGCGGCGTTCCCCGGTCGCCTCATCTCTCGTTTTGGCGATTTGCACTGGCCCGCTAGATCTCGCGATTTAACCGTTCCAGACTTTTTTGTGGGGTTTTTTGAAGTCCCGTGTTTACGTGAACAAGCCCGAGAAATTCTTAAAAATTCTTAAGGTTCAAATAAACATAATCCAAAAACCGAATCGAAGTTTTTCATTTAGAAAAAAAATGAGAGCCAAGCAACATCGGATGACTTCTTTTGAAACACCTGGTATATTGTAAATTGTTTTATACATCAAATGTTATTTTCCGAATTTTCATATATGAAACTGGGGTCTTTAACAAGCATTACTTGGAATAGGTTACGTATCCAGACAATTGCTCTGAACAATAACGGCCTTATCACACAAGTCACTTTCACTTCACACCTGGCATTTTAGACATCACGTAATACGCAAACTGATGGCCTGTTTCCAAAAAACGACTTCGAACGAACGTACGAATCGGCCAAAATTGAAATGTAAATAATTCGAATGAGTTATTTATTTTATTTATTTATTTGATATTTATTATAATTAAAATTACAATAAATCTTAGGAACTAAAGCACTTACGGAAAATTTTCATATTAAATGACATTTAAATGAAAATCCTCGGGCATTTAAAGTACATTTAAATGGAGAATTTTCAACCAGGTAATGATCCGATTCGATATTTTCACCTCGAATCACACGTACATCCATTACACTAGAAGAGTGCCTGCCGTCTATTACCAAGTGATCAATCTGGTTCTTCGTCCTCTGATCAGGAGATATCCAGGTCGACTTATGAATGTTCATATGCTGAAATCGTGTGCTACTAACCATAGATAAAGGAAATAATAGATATAGCGCGACCATTGTCAACTTCGTTCAGTAGGTGCTGTCTTGTACTACTGTCACCTACTTTTGAAGTTTCCCAAAATTCTCACTGACGTTTATTCAAAATTGTGGGAAATTTTTGTGAAATTAATTTAAACATTGGAAAATGTGACAAAATTTAAATGATTTTCCACAATAGCATTTGTTTCTTATATAAAAAACTATTTCGAAACCATGAGGCCGGTGGTGGGATATCAATAGGAGACCGCCCAAAGATGAAGATGTTGGAACGCCTTTTTAATCTAGAAACTTCTCCGCCCAAAAACTGTAGCAACTTCTCTGGTCGCAGATGCCAAAACCGTTAGAGTGTCTGAGGACTCTCAACAAGCAGTGGTAGGTAGCTGAACCGGAGGAAGAACCAATTTATTGGGAAATAGACGGTGGTGACATGTCTTCCCAATTTCATGGCCATCAGATATTCTACTTTAAGTAACGTGGTGTATTCTTGTTTCGTAGTGATATTTTTGTTGAAAATTATTTTTTCTTTTGATATGAAATTTTAGAATTTTAATGTCATATTTTTTTTTACTTTTTTTGGGAACAACAAAAAGATTTCAACGACATCTAGAAAATTACCCATAACTCTAAAATTTTCCCAACACTTGTGCTTCATCTATTAGTTTACTTTATCTATGATACTAACTACCATGTCCTTTGCAGCGGCGAAGACTATCAGTCTTATTCCATTATCGGAGGTGGTATCATGTAGACTGTGATTACCGTTAGTTGGTCGAAAGACACTTTCCTTTCCCAATTTGGCATTAAAATCGCCTAGAATAATCTTAATGTCGTGGTCGGGGCAGCGTTCGTATAACTCCTCCCGACACTCATAAAATGATTATTTGACCTCGTAGTCTTTATTCTCTGTGGGCACGTGCACACAAATTAACGAGATGTTGAAATATTTCGTTTTGATGGGAATTGTGGCTATGCGGTCACTCACTGGGTTGAACCTTGAAACTAGGTGTCGCTGTCTCTTGCCAACTATAAATCCGCACCCAAATTCTCGCATTCGCTCATGGCAGCTGTAGGAAATATCGCAGTTTTTCTTTCTGGTGCAACCATATCCTGTCCATCGCATTTCCTGGAACGCTGTGATGTCAGCTTTATATTTTCCGAGGACATTCGGCAGTTGGAAAATGGCACCAGTCCTGTATAGCGTTCGCACATTCCAGGTACATATCCTTAAATAGTGGTCCTTATAACGTTTGCGAGGGTCGTCAACAGTTGGGGGGTTTCTTTGTTCATTATTTTCCTTGTGTATTTTTAGAATAACTAGCCAGAAAGCTTTACGCGCAAGATGATAAATTTTTTAAATTTTCAAGGATTTATCAAATATAGAAACGAAACCCTGACACATCAGGCTACACTGAGATTTTAATAAAGTCAATTGTATGTAGCAAAATGGCATTAGACTCTTTAATCTATTTGTAAATAAATATCAATTTTTTGTACTCACTCCATTCGACCTTAAACTCCATTCGATCTTAAATCAAACTTTTATTGCGCAAAACCGAATAATACTTACATATGTATATGATTTTTCTGAAGATTCATAAGCCTTTTGTAATAAAATCCCATTTGATAACATTTTAAAATTGGTCGGGATTTTCGCCTTAGACTAATTCGTTTTTAATTAGGTTTGTTGCTGTTGACGTATTCCTAAGGTCCCGGGTTATATCAAAACTATAAATACATATCCAGATGATGTGTCCAACATTTAAAGTTGTAGAAAAACTGGAATTTTATAAGTGATGGATGAAATTTTGTATTTAGGCTTTGCCTTTAGCTTTAAAACCATTCTGGACCAGAAAATTTAAGGACTGGCTGCGACATACCGTAAATGAATGTTTATATATTTTAGCTCTGTGGAAACTTTGTAATGACAGTGTAACCTTTCGCCAACTTAGTGACCGTTTCGATGTTGGGAAAGGTACCACACACAATATTTTCTACAAAACTATAAAATCAATATGTTGTTTAAAAAACAGATATAACGACCATCAGTCATGCAGCGAACAATTGTTATGGAAGAGTTCCAGAGCAGTAGGGATAATCCCTTTACTTAGTCCCTTTAAAACACCGCCGAAAAGAAAGTCCATATGAGAACACTGTAGGTCAGTTATGGCAATGCCAGATAGCTCGGGAGTTTATCGACAAAGTAAGCATCCGCGGTTACTTGGGGGTCGAGATTCAGACCAATAATTTCAGTATTAGGAGCACTGAATGTGGGTCAAGAACGTTTCCTCTGTAGTTTACGGGAAATAAAGGTAGCCTGAGATGCAGGGTCTATAAAGGATCTTGCAGCAAATCATACTTTGTGAACGCATACTTCCACCACTATTGTTCCTAAGAGAATCATGGAGCATACCCAGATTAGTGATGCAGTGGTTCAAAATACGTTGCAACTTCTTGAGGATGGGACCAGATTCTTTAACGACAGGGGAGATTAAACAATGTATTGAGTTAGGTATTGCCTAGAATCCGTTTCTTCTCATACCTGTAAACTAAATTTTGCCAGGCCGTGGAAACCCATCGTTTGTCATCGGACAAGTTTTTATAAAATCTAGTGCATCACCTTGCGTTTTCTGCATCAGATAATACATCATCTGAATAGCGCTGTTATGAGTATGGTTTTCGTAAAAGGCTGAAAACATATCCCTAAAAGCAGTCCATTTCTCGTAATCACCGGTAAAAATTTCGGTACCACATGGTGGGAGATTAATGGAGAGGTTGGAGCAGGTAAACTTTTTCCTCGCTTTGATCTTTTCCACATATCCACATATTCATATGCCATTACACGGATATACGTTTTATATCCTGGCGTACAATTATTCCAAATTTCCGCTGTGCTAGTGGCCTTTTTATCCATACTATCGGGTAGTGGGTTCGTAAAACATTCTACAAAAGTTCAATCTCCCACTTAAGGGTATTGAGAGATTGCTCGGAATGCTCCTCTTTTGGTATATAAGTCACAATGACTTCAAACTCGACTAAGCGATCGCCGCACAGTGGGTCAGAATCGATTTCCATTCGTATAAAAAAAATATTTTTTCCTCAACAACTTTAAAATAGTAGTACGCAGCTAAAAAGTTGATAAAATTCTCTTTCGCATTTTGATATTATTTGTACTATTCGGAGTTCATTTGCCTGAGTTATGTCCCAAAAATCCCTTACAACACAACTTTTGGCGTAGTAATTCATCAAAAGGCAAACATTGGCAATATTATAATGTTTTTATACCTGAATACTAATAAAATTCGCCTCAATGATACGCCATATTCAAACACCCAATTAGTTTATTGTAGCTCCCCTATTTCCAGAAGGTAATCTAGCAAAATTATCACGCCGAATCCACCAGTTTGACAAATAGTTCATCCGGTGCAATAATTTTAAAAGAAGCCATACCTTCTGAAAGTTGTGATTTCAGCTTGAAGCACAGTATGGAAGCATTAGAATTTTTTCCGACTAATTTATCCTCTTCGGTCGTGTCGGTGCAAATCTACATACAAATACTGTCTTCCTTGCCGGTACAACAGTCAACGCGTTGTATTTAAGACTTTGATATATAAATGTTGTATGTTCTTAAGTGTGCTTTGCTATATTGTGTAAACTATTGAGTTTCAATTTTCGTTTTACTTCCTAATAAAACTTCAACATATCAGGTTATGGGCCCAGAGAGCGCCTTGAAAAAATAGTTTTCGAAAAAGAAAATAATTTTCTTTGTCATAAAAAAAAATATATATTTTCAATTATATTTGAATAAAAATGTCCATTTCCGGTTTGCCGCAAATTGAACGGTTAAGAGGCCGTGATAACTGGGAACAGTGGAAGTTTGCAGTGAAGGCCTATATGGAAATGGAAGGATTATGGAAATCGGTGCAAGGCCAGGAATCAGATGCTGCAAAGAACATAACAGCTCGTTCTAAGCTGGTGTTGTTGGTGGATCCGTTGATATTTGTACACATACAGAACGCCACATCTGCTAAGGATATGTGGTGTAACCTTTCAAAGGCATTCGAGGATTCAGGACTAACGCGCAAAGTAAGTTTGTTGCGGAAATTAATTACAACTAAAATGGATGACTGTGAATCCATGGAAGAATTTGTAAATATTATAATGTCAACTGCAAGCAAACTTTCAAGCGTGGGTATGAACGTTTCGGAGGAATGGATTGGGACCTTAATGTTAGCTGGTCTTCCAGATTACTACCAACCAATGATTATGGGTATAGAAAGTTCCGGTGTAAACATTTCCGGGGATTACATCAAAACAAAACTTCTACAGGATATGCAATCAACAAGTCAGAGGTCAACAGCTTTGGTCGGTAAGACATATGCAAATACGAGCAAAGGCCAAGTAAAGAAAGGATTCAAGAAAGTTCAGTGCTATGGTTGTCGTGAGTATGGTCATGTAAAAAAGAACTGCCCAAAAAAGATATATTTTGATGGAAAGAAAACTATGTCCGCGTTCTCTGCCAGAAATACATCTGCAGGATGGTATTTTGATTCTGGGGCTACAAATCACATGTGTAGAGACAAGAATGAATTCAACAATCTTCACAACTGTGCAGATTTTGAAATTTTAACAGCCAATGGTTCAACAATGAAAGGCGATTCTAAAGGCAATATTAGCATGCCTGTTACGATTGGCAATAAGACAGATTCTATCCAACTTAGCAACGTCTTGTATCTGCCGGCTGCTCACTCAAATTTAATATCAATTTCCAAAATAGTTGAGCATGGTCATTGTGTGGTTTTTAATTCTAAAGGCTGTAAGGTAACAAATAACAACAAAGAAGTTATTACTACTGGTTCTCTGGTAGAAGGTATGTTTGTATTAAATAAACATGAATCCAAAAATTATTCGGCAACGGGTTTAATTTCCGATATATGACACCTAAGGCTTGGGCATCCATGTAGAGAAAACTTAAAAAAGGTTAAAAGTATTGTCCATGGCATTGAAGATGGTGACCACAAATATGAAAATTGTTCCGTATGTCTCAAGGGGAAAATTGCTCGTTTACCTTTTAAAGAAAATGGACACAGGGCTGAAGCAAAACTTGAGATTGTGCATTCCGATTTGTGTGGTTCAATGGAAGTTGCATCTTTGAATGGCTCCCGATATTTATTACTATTTGTTGATGATTTCAGCAGAAAGGTACACGGATACTTTATAAAATCAAAGGAGCAAGTATGCAGCAAGTTCAAAGAGTACAAAAATCTTGTTGAAAATCAAGAAGATGGCAAAATAAAGATTCTTCGAACGGATAATGGTACTGAGTTTTGCAACAAGAATATGCAAACTGTACTCACTGATGCTGGCATTATTCATCAAACTACGGCTCCTTATACACCTCAACAAAATGGATTAGCGGAGAGGATGAATCGAACTTTAATCGAAAAGGCTAGGTGTTTATTAATTCAATCTAATTTGAACAAGGATTATTGGGCTGAGGCGGTGAATACGGTGATTTATTTGGTCAATCGTTTACCATGCAAGGGTATTAGTGTCACTCCTGAAGAAGCTTGGTCAGGACGGAAGCCAACCATAAGTCATTTAAAAGTATTTGGTTGTAAGGCTATTGTTCAAGTTCCTAAGGAAAAGAGAAGAAAACTTGATGCTAAAGGAAAAGAGCTCATATTTGTTGGATATTGCGATACTTCTAAGGCGTATAGATTCCTGGATCCTAAGAGTCGTCAAATCACCATTAGTCGCAATGCGATTTTTCTTGAGAATTCGTTTCCAGTGGAAGAAACCAACCCTACTACAAATGTATTTTATATACCATTCGACAATGTTAGCACAGAAAATGTATCTCTTGACAAAAACCTCGTTTTAAAGGAATACGAGTATCTGCACGAAGAAGATTCAGATATATTTTTTTCGGAGGACGAAGAAGATATTGTTCAAGATGAAAGTTCTCCTATTTCAACATCGTCGATAGTAGAGGTTATGTCACCGAAAGAACTCAGAAGGTCGTCAAGATCTCGAAAAATGCCTACCCTTTATGCGCAAACATGTGAAGAAATAAATATATCTGAGCCGACAACAGTGAAAGAAGCTCTTAATAGTACCCAATCGGCTTTTTGGCGAAAAGCTATGAAGGATGAGCTAACATCTCTAATTGAAAATGACACTTGGGAGGTATGTGATTTACCTGAAGGCAAGAAACCAATTGCAAACAAGTGGTGCTTCAAAATCAAATGTAATTCCAGTGGAGAAATTGATAGATACAAGGCTCGTTTGGTCGTAAAAGGTTACTCTCAAAAGAAGGGAATAGACTTCGAAGAAACTTTCTCTCCTATTGTGCGTTATTCATCAATTCGTCTATTGTTGGCTACAGCCGTGAAATATGATTTAGATATAGATCAAATGGATGTAGTAACGGCATTTCTTCAAAGTGAATTAAGTGAAGAAATATATATGAAAATACCAGAAGGATTTGAAGCAGGAGACGGTAAAGTCTGCAAGCTCAAGAAGTCGCTGTATGGACTAAAACAGGCAAGTAGGTGTTGGAATCACAAGCTTAGTAACATCTTGAAAGAGTTTGGATTGATTCAGTCAAAAACGGACCCCTGCATATATTACTATGTAGAAGGGGAACTAATGATATACATAGCAATATATGTAGACGATATATTGATATTTTCCAATAACGCAGAAGATTAAGCAGTTCTTAAAATCTAACTTTAAGATGAAAGATATTGGTGTCGCTAGTTTTATACTTGGAATGAATATCACACGGGACCGAAACGCTGGAAAATTATGGATCGATCAAGAGCTTTATATTCGAAATATTCTTCGCAAATTCAATATGGCCGATTGTAAAGGAGTAAGCACACCTTTAGATAATAACCAAAAGTTATCGTTTGAACAGTCTCCAAAAACTGAGGACGAAATTCAGGAAATGAAGAGTATTCCGTATCAAGAAGCAGTAGGAAGTCTATTGTATGCAGCGCAGATAAGTAGGTCAGACATTGCGTATGCAGTGGGGGTATTGTCTAAATTTAATAAAAGCCCTGGAAAACCTCACTGGATTGCTGTTAAGCGCGTATTCAGGTATTTGAGTACTTTAAACTTTAAATTGGAGTATTCCAGGCAAATTGATGTCGATATAACTGGATACGCAGACGCTGACTGGGCAAATGACATAGATGCTAGACGGTCTACAACTGGCTATGTATTCCTATTTCAAGGCTCGACAATTTCTTGGAACTCGAAACGACAGGCAACGGTGGCCCTTTCAACAACTGAGGCCGAATATATGGCTATATCATCCGATCCGCGTGCCAAGAAATGATTTGGCTAAAATCATTATGCAATGAAATCAGTATCGGCACGCAACATCCCTGGATATTATACTCGGACAAAAAAAGTGCAATTGATTTGGCCCATAATAACATGTATCATGCTAGGTCGAAGCACATAGACATCCGTCACCATTTCATTCGCGATTTGGTCCAAAGAAAATGTATTACAATCAAGCATATTGGAACAGAAAACATGGTGGCAGACATACTTACAAAAGCACTACCTGCTGGAAAATTTCAAGAAAACACAATCAATCTTGGATTAAAGGACTTCAAAGTCTAGTGGGGGTGTTGTATTTAAGACTTTGATATATAAATGTTGTATGTTCTTAAGTGTGCTTTGCTATATTGTGTAAACTATTGAGTTTCAATTTTCGTTTTACTTCCTAATAAAACTTCAACATATCACAACGTTCTCGTCCCGCTCCTGGCCACGGGGCGGGATTATCACCCTGACGAGATGACTTATCCCTGTACGTGGAAGCCACAGGAATGACTTCAGCAAAAGTAGAAGGGGCAGAAGATTGCACTGCACTTAAACTCCGAGCTGGAGAATTAACACCCATTAAATTCGGCGAGGAAGGAATTACCAACAGTGGAGGGGACTTCTTAGCCGTCTTCTTCTTTTTCGGCAAGGAGGCTTTTGGTGAACCCGGATACTTATTGAACATCCCAATAAATTTAGAAAATCGACCAGACAAAATCGAAAGCTTCTTTTCCATATCAGAAAACTCGGACTTCATGCTCCTGAAAAATCTGTAGAACTCCACATCTAATTTTCTACAATCCAGGCAAAACCAACGAAGACCCTTATCTTCACCAATATTGTCTGCCACTCTTGCATATAGGCCAACGTATTGAACATGTACCAAATCATGACACAACCTTCATGAAATCAAAGTATCAGTATCCGATCTAACCTTACAGTCTTTTTTCATGCAAGTTATTATAATTAAATCAGAGTAAAAATAAATAAACTTGAAAACAGTACTAAAAACAGAATTACAAAATCGACAAAATTACCAAAAACGTATGAACTTATTATCGCTTTGATACTAAGTTCCAAAACCAGTGGCAACTCTGACACAAACACCGAAACAAAGAGAATGAAAGATAAAACAAAAATCCAAGGGGTACCGACTCGCCAGTTATTCAATTTAGTACTTGGAGAACAGATAGAGAATGTGCTTTCAAAGAAGAAATGTTGATGGCTGACTGGAATTCAGCAAAAATGTTCCTCAAATAATCAACTGTTTTTCACTTTTGTTTTGATTTTTTCGTTCGTGGTCGCGTTCTTAATTTCGGGTACTTTTGTGAAATATTATATTAAAAAAGTGGTAAAAAGTGTTTAAATTAATAAAAAATATAATAACAAATCAAATGCAATACGTTTATTCGGTGTAAGTAAATTACACACGACACAAATCCCGAAAATCAATATTCAAAAAAAGCGAAGCATAGCGCAAAAGAAAAGTGAACAAAACACATTTCCTTTTACTACGCTGTTCTCTATATGTTTCCCAAGTATTCCACGGAAGTCGTTAGTACAAAAAATAACTAGTGCACACTCTTAAAGTATTACTCGGTGCAAAAATCAAACAACTACACCTTTAGGCGTTCTCACCAATGACAACCAAATATTATTGTTGTGGTTTGGGTTCAACAGAATTTCCAATTCCACACAATAATAAAAAAATAGTATAAACAAGCACTGCACTGAACACATAATTATCTCAAGCAATGTAATTTTACTTATTCCAGCAACATTTTCTGAAAAAAATAAATGTAAAATCTTGGGGTAACGCGGGGATTCGGTTTTCTTTTTATTATGAAATATCAATATATGAACTAACACAATAGAATTTTTAGACTGCAATCACCTGCATTGTTTGTAGGCCCACGTATTTTTATGTTTCTCATCAGAAACACTATGCATTTTCCAGCAGATAGAATAATTAAAGTACTCAGAATTCAATGAAGGTGACAAAAATAAATGAAATTTCAATAAGTTAACGCGATCTGTCAACAAATGTGCACTTCGTTCAGTTTGGTGTTACCAGGCCATTAAAATACTAATTTAAGTGACAAAGTTTACACACTGTAATATAAAGCCTGTTTTTTTATTCCCTGCTAAACAAATTTTTTGACGACTTTGTATGGAGAACTAAGCGATATTAGGCGGCACTCTATACAAATTCGTCGAAAAATTAGTTTAGCAGGGAATAAAAAAACAAGCTTATAGTTTGGGTACTAAATGTTGCATTCAAGCGATATTTATTAAAATTCTTAGATGAAATTTGAATAAATTCGCGTTAAATGCGAAGTGTAAACACTGTGCGCCGCTTCGAATCGCTGTGGTCAATTCAGATATGATCTTTTAAAATATAATGCAAAACTGGATATAACTTACAAGAGAGAATAAGGCTGTTTTTTTATTCCATTAAGCTATCGCCACTTACGACTTTCCAAATAAAACGCTCCACACTTAATACTATGAAATGTGGCAACATTTGCTGTAATGGGTGAAAAAAATTCGATATGGCAACACGTGCCAACAAATGCATGGTAGCAGCATAGAATAATACATACGTAGATAAACTTATTCTCTCATCTGACGTTTCATTTCACACTCTTCATCGTAGGTTTGTGGAAATGAGAGCAATTTAATTTAAAATTATCTTACACCAGGTGGAGTTACAATATATGTTCACTTAATTTTTTCCTGTCGTTTTGCTGTAGAACTGAAAAATTTAAATATATTTTGCACTTTTTTGTTGACTTTTATCGTTGGTATACATTTGTATGTATTGTATTTAACACAACTAGTTTGTCACAAAACACGAAATTCGGTTGTTGTTCCTTTGTTGATCGCTGTATACTATTGTCACCATCTGGTATTATTGAACCCATATTTTCCACCATCCAATGTTTACTTTCCATCGTACCTATGACGTTTAATTTATTGAACGGATAAAAGCTTCTATGGTATGTATTATTCTATGGGTAGCAGCATATGTTTTTGTAGTTGTAAGCAGCGACAACAGACATTTTATTTTCGTTCATTCGTTTCAGTTGTCAAATTCTACACAAATATATACCAACAATACAAGAATACAAAACAAGTAAATATAAAATCAAAATACATACATATGATTTTCATATGAGTCGGAATTTAAGTGGGAAATTGAAATGCCACTTAATATCGCTTAGCTGTCCCGTACAAATTAAGCTATAATTAACTTTAAATAAATAAATAAATAAATGGTGTCCCATTACATCCCATGAAGGGACCGGGGAGAACTTCTCACAATCACTGAGCTGTGCGCTTTCCAGTTTTCACTCACTGATTGGGACCTACAGTTTTTCACCGATTCCGAACGATATTTTGAGAAGCTTTTTCATGGCTATACACTCGATAGTGTCGCCGTCACTATGCGAGGTGACCGCCGCCGAAAGAAATTTGAAGGTGGTCAGAGCAGGGTTCGAACCCATAATCTCATGTACAAGAGCCGCGCACACTAACCATTGCACCACCGACGACCACAATTAACTTTAGTGGGGTAAAAAAACACGTTTCCTTTCACACTCTTCGTGGTGCGGTCGGTGTGATAGAGAGATGTTTGACGAAAAGTGGCATACACCAGTACCTCGTTTCTGTAGTTCTCGAAACGAAAAAGTCTTCACATTAAACATGAAACAAAATATTCCATCGTTTCTCGATTTGTGAGTAAAAAGTGTTTCTGTATATCAATGCGAAAAGAAGCAACACTGCTGACGTTTTTATTGGAATATTCCAAGAAAGCTGTCAAGCACTAAAAAAATACTATAAACGAACAAAATAAGCTAGTGCGAAAAATAACAGCAAACAGAAGTTGTTTTAATGGATTCCCACTGCTCCTTACAATTTGTGTTGGAATTTAACCCTCAAAACTGTGTTTTGCAAATTCCAAATTAGTTGACATACATACATATATTCAACTATTGTTTCTTGTTGTTTTTTGATTTTTTTGTAATATTTAGGAAAAATTAGTTGAAATACATAACAAAAAAGATATAACTCTTATCTTCTCCACTTAACATAAATTCTTAATTTCTTAAAAAGACTTTTTGTAGAAACAATATCAAAATCTCGCACCATTTTAATTTATGAGTATTTTTGACGTTTCAAATTTTAAATTTTTCGACTCCCTACTTTTTAGAAACAGTTTTTCTCACATTTTTCCGATTAGCATGAAAAAACCAGTACGTCACAGAAAGTTCTCGCAAAACAAATGTTGCAGAAACTGTCACATGTGAGAATCGAGTTTTTGTACCGATTCGTAGCGTTCTTGTTTCAATTCACATGTTTCATGTGAACACTTTTCGATTCTAGAACTACACAAACCAGGTACAGGTGGAATTACTATAACCTCAGACAAAACTGTGAAATTTAAATGTGTTTCAAACGTTTTTATTGACTGTTATTGGTAGCATACATTTGTGTTGTATTCAACACAATAACTTTAACACACGTAACGAAATTCCGTTGTTGTTATTTTGTTGGTTGTTTTGAACCATTGCCTCTATCTGGTATTATTGAAGCAATTCTTTTCAACTTCCAACGTTCATATCACACCAGGCCAATTGTCATAAATTTGCTGAAAGAAATGTTAAGTCTAGTATAGTAATTAGTCAATGGTAGTGAGTGATCAGTAATGAAATATAGAAAAGATAACTCTCATAAATAAAAATTACTTTCACGAGAATTATTATTTTTTACCTCTGAGTGTGAGTAATAAAACGAGAGAAAACATTTAAAATACTCCTACTATGATAATGATACTTTTGTGCAATTTCACTGTCATAACATGTTATGTGTTGAAAGATTGAATTTGTATTTTCATAACCTTTTTGATATCTCTGTCATCATATCTCTCTTTTGCAGGGAAACATTGATGCACAGATCTGTTTTTGAAACATAGTGACCAGCATCATGTCAATTTAGACAACTATGTTTAAAATATTTTTCGATGCATTGTGATGTTACTCATGTATACAACTTAGTATTTTCTGGTGGGAACTTTTCGTCGACATACATATCCATCGTACTTTATTTTTTACGTGAGAGTTTATTGGTACCGGAGGATTGGATATACATATAACTCTCTGACGTATAGTCTGACGTGTTTGAAAAATCCCTCCAGTGTGAAAAGCTTGTGAAAATGCTTTTAACATTTTGGATTTTCAAAATTCAAAATTATTAATAACTTTGGGTGGTGACTTTTTGGTAATCAGTACAATAATTTCAAAATATGAGCAACGGAAAAAAGTCTTAGCACGAATCACATTATTTCCAAGATTTTAAGCTTTAATTTAAGCTTTATCGTGACCCATCCCCATTTCAAAGCCCGGTGATATTATGTAGCAAGAAGGTTCAGTCGATGGACCAATAGACAAGCCCGAGAGGTGGACTTAATTACATTATTTTGAATTAAATCAAAAAATTGTTCTTCGCTGAAAGAGAATACAAATATTTTGACTCGATTTGTTGGGCCGACAATCCGCTGGTCTAATGTGCACTTAAAGTATAACGTACCGCGAAATAGTAGAACAAGAAAGCAAATGCACCACTTTTTAATTTTACGTTCGTGAACTTTTCACAATAAATACAAAAAACCTATCTTGTTTTTTTTTTTATTTATTTATGTATGATGGTGGGGATCCCAATATCAAATTTGCGAGGATCTGTAAAAGAAGGTTCGGGAGAAAATTATTTTATTTCGATGAAAAATTTGGCTTTGGGATCCGGCTCAAAGACCATTAATTGCAAGAAGTGAATGAAATAATTTTACCCAAACAGAAAAAAATTAAAACCAGCAACAAATTAGTTAAAATTTTCTAAAAAAATTTCGGAGTTTTTATTAAAAAACGATCCTTTGGGTTCGACTTCGTTTTTATTATTATTTCTTTGCACTGAAGTTGGCCTCGCTTTTCACAGTTTTTTCGTATACAAAAAGGGTTGTATTTCAAAATTTAAACTTAAACATAAAGTTTTGGTGCCCGCCATAGATAATTAGTGACCAGGAAACGTCCCCTTTTTTAGTCGCGCCGTTTAGGACATAAAATATTTTATACATACTTTTTAATAGTGATCACGATTTCATGGATTAGGCAATTTGGGTTTCGATATATTAAATGTATTTTTAGGTTTCCACGGAAAATCCTACAATTTTCATATTTACAAGATTCCTAATATCTGCTCAAATTTTTGACCTAGATGTAGAGTAGTCAACTCCGGGGTTTCGGTTATTTCGACGACGTGTTTTTAAAAACCCGCGAATTGTTTTTGGGTTTTTAAATTAAAAAGTGACAAATTTAATATTTAAAAACAACGCAAATTCGTAATATAAACAAATGCAAGAATTAAGAAATATAAATTGAATTAAACATAAAATTTTATGAGAAATAATGAAAGCTTATGAGAAATAATCGAAAACAAATGAAAACAAATTTTCTACAGTCGCTTGTATTTGTGTTTAGTTGTGTGCACCGTCGGTGGTGCAATGGTTAGTGTGCGCGGCTCTTGTGCATGAGATATTGGGTTCGAACCCTGGTCTGACCACCTTAAAATTTCTTTCGGCGGCGGTCACCTCGCATAGTGACGGCGACACTATCGAGTATATAGCCATGAAAAAGCTTCTCCTAATACCGTTCGGAATCGGTGTAAAACTGTAGGTCCCAATCAGTGAGTGAAAACTGGAAAGCGCACAGCTCAGTGATTGTGAGAAGTTCTCCCCTGTCCCTTCATGGGATGTAATGGGAAACCATTTATTTATTTATTTATATTTATAAAACGTATCAAAGGGTTAGTTAGAAACGTATCAAAGGGCTACGTATTTATATACACACATTTATGTATGTACACATGACGGATTGGGCAAACAAACAAAAGGGCAACCAAGGAATAACAAATAAGCAATGAATATAATAATAACAAGAGAGTAATGACTACATAAACGAATTAGGATTTGGTAAATAGGTAAATTGTAACATACAGTACTGTGCAAATAAATAGGTACTGAAATTGAAATATAATTGAAGCAAAAACAAATTAAATATTTATATTGATTAAACTAATTGAAATGAAATAGTGTCGGCGGCAACATTCCCTCCCTTGTAAGCGAATTAGGGTTCCATGAGCTTACTGTCATCCTTTTTATTGCCGACGTCTAATACTGCTATTTTAGCTACGGGCCTCTCATAGGTACTGCTACCCGTTCTGACTTTGACGCTGCGTACTTGACCATCTTTCGCTGGGTACACTTCGGTCACAATACCCTTGGGCCAAATGTTGCGGGGAAGGGTGTCGTCCACTATGACGACTACGTCTCCACTTACTTCGATGCCATCGTTGCCGCAGGTCGTGGTCGAACTCACACAAAGGCTTTTGTCCAGCTGCAGAACCGAGTAATAAATGATTTGGTGTTAGGGCATCGTCGTCAGCTGAGTCTAGGGCCACGAATGTCAATGGACGAGAATTGATTATGAATTCAATTTCGTATAGGGCACACCTTAAGGTCTCGTCGTTAAACTTGAAGGCTGGACATATCGCGTAGAGTACGGATTTGACTGACCGGATTAAACGTTCCCATGCACCGCCCATATGCGGAGCTGCTGGAGGGGTAAATCGCCACTTTATTTCGTCGTTTATCGTTGAACACTTTTTGAGGTCAAGGTGTTGCTTTTGTCCCATTATCAGTGTATATTTCCTTCGGAGAGCCACGTCGACTGATGCAATTCTGTATACACATTATACATGGTGTGAAGACTATGAGCCACTTCAATATGAATTCCGCGAACTGTCAAACATGTGAATAGAACGCCCCATCTTTTTTCCGTGTCTGCCAACGGCTACATATAAAGGTCCAAAAAAATCGATAACAACGTAGGTAAATGGACGCTCAAAAGATGATAGCCTTGCTACAGGTAAAGACGCCATTTGTGGTGGTTTGGGTACCGCTGATTCGATTCTACAGCGTTGACAGTTGCATCGTACCTCTTTGTACAGCGCTCTTAATTTGGAAATATAAAAAATTGACTATTTTGCAGATTGTTGCTTCATTCAGACAATGATGAAAATTCTCGTGTTAATATCGGAACACTAGAAAGGTTATATAGTTGTCATGAGGTAAAATGATTGCCTTATTACAATTTAGCGTTTCCGCTCTGCCGCAAGCGCGTATGACACCATTACCGTCGAGGAAGATATTAAGCTGCATTAATTTGCTAATTTTGTCAATTGGCTTGTTATTTTTGTGGCTCCATATTTCGATAGAAAACTCGCTCATTTGTGCATATTTAAACAAAATATTTTTAGCTTTCTGGACGCAACCAAAGGGCGTTTCTTTTTGTATTTTACCGCTGTGGGTCACATACTTCAATTTTTTATATACAATAGAAATTGCGACAGGGCTATATAATGTCATCTCCAGCATGAAAAATACTCAATATTCATAGTGAAGTTATTTTATTTCGAAATATATAAAAGATGATTTCGTAACTCTTCTTTGTTGGTGTCTCCTAAATCGGAACATTTTGGCCAACCACTTCTATCAGATTTGAAAAATTCTGGACCCTGAAACCACATGCTGTTGTTGTACAGATTTTCGTCGCAAAGTCAGCTGGGTTTGATTTTGATGGGATCCAATTCCATTGAGTCACATTCGTTGTTTCGAGAATTTCAATGACAACCAACTTTCACCAAAGGTTTGAAGTTCTTTGGATCCATGGACAACCATTTTAACACCGTTTTCGAATCAGACCAGTAGACGTTTTCTGCACATGGCAAATGAGTCGCATTTCGTATTTTTGCGGCGAGACGGGAACCAATTAGGGCTGCTTGCAGTTCCATTGATATTGAATTGATATTGGCTTCAACGGGGCGACTTTAGACTTCGCAGCTACAATACTAATTTTGACTTCTTCGTTGTATTGAATACGGAAGTAGCACACAGCGGCGTAAGCGTCTTCACCAGCGTCGGAAAAAGTGTTGATTTGCACGTTGAATGTGAATTTTAATAATTCTGAATAACACCGTGGGAAGATGACGAAAGAAATTTTATCCACATTTGTGAGCCATGGACCATTTAATATATAATTCATCATCTAGTTCGTCGTCGCACTTTATGCCTGATGGCCATATATTTTGAAGTAAAATCTTCAAGCCTATAGTATAGAGGGATACGAACCCAAGTGGATAAAAAATGGACATAAGTACCTCAAGGACTTCTCTCTTTGTTGGGACCACATTGAGTTGGAACACATTTCTTTTGAGCCTCGAGAATCTCGAATTGTACTGAAACACGTCATTATTGGATTCCCAATACATACCGAGAATTTTTTCAACGGCTCCAAATGCTTTTTCAGTTATCGCTCCACCAGCAGCATGAATTTTCTTGGCCTGGGTAGCCAATTCCAGCGCCTCTTCTTCAGTTTGAACACTGTCGATAATATCGTCCATATAGTGATATGACCCCACCGCCTTGACTGCCCTGGTATATTCGTCACGAAATTCTTCAGCAATTTTATTTCGCACAAAATGTACAATACAGGGTGCGTAGCTTATACCAAATGTTATGGCCTTAATCACAAAAACACTAGGCTTACGCACGTCCCCTTCTTCGAACCACAAAAATCCTTGAGCGTGCATTTCCTCATCTCTGACATTGATACATATATCACCACATACTGCTATCTGTCCAACTCGAAATTCAAATAATATCTTCATCAGTGACGTAAATCAGGGCCACTCGTTAAAAAATGATTTAGTGATTTATTGTTTGATTTAGATGCTGCGTCCCACACTAGGCGAACTTTATTCGGTTTGTTAGGGTTTCGAGCCACAAAAATCGGAAGATAACATGTACGACCGGGATATTAAAACATCTCTGAGTCCAATACCTTTCTAGCGTATCCTTTAACAAGTAGTTTATCGATTTCCGCTTGCATTGTCTGCTGTAGTTGGGGATCCTTTTTAAACTTCTTCTGGAGACACTTTAGACGATAACACGCTACGTCATAACTTTCTGGCAACTGCGTGGCATTATCCTTACAGAGTAAGCTGACTTCAAACTTCTTATCCTTTTTCACAACGTTGATATCCAGAATCTGCATGGCCTTTTCATTCTCGACTGACAAAATATTTATCTCTTGGGTCTCTTCCAGGCGAAATACTCCATCACTTCATAGTGCAAATTTTGATACCGATTTTCACACTCGCATGTATGAATATTCAACGAAGCAGAAGATCCCACATCTGTGCCACTACCTTGAAGAGTCCAACCTAAACGGGTTTTTATTGCAATCGGTTGATAGCGTACACCTTCTCTTATTTTTATAGGTACTGCTACCCTCCAAAGGTTTGGCTTTGAAGTATGATTTACCCTTGATGATCTCAGCAAAATCGAGCGACTGTGTTGGCCATCCCAGATTATTTACAGTGCACACATCGTGGAGTGTAAAATGTGATTCATTTTGAGCACCTGAGGCTTCTAACTTTATTTTGACTGACTTGTCCTCCGAGCGAGTTGTATCTCCTGTCCAGCGCAGCTCTTGTCGAATAATTTATTTTCCTTTACGGTTACTGAAGATCCTTCGTCTAAAAAGGCAAACGTTTTAGTTGAATCACCATTATGAAAAACACGTAGCGGCAAAATTCTGAAACATGGTTTTTCTCTACCACTTTCATTATGTGCATTGACACTACCATTGCCTTCAGACATTGCAATATTACTCATACTTGGGCCGACGGTTGTTGTATATTTATGTAATACTGGGTGACGTTTTGCTGTACAGTCATCGACGCCACACACTCTATTGGAGAAACACTTCCGACGAAGTAAATTCAAGCCCTGACGACATAATTTGTTGTCTTTCACCACTTTCCATTTGGCGTCGAAGTTCATGGATTGAAACTCGCCACAGTTCTGGTTTTTATGAGTCTCGCCTTTGCACGAAATGCAAGTTGGTTTGCTTGGGCTATTTTATTGTTGGGTATTCACCGACGCTCTCTTTTTTCTCGTGACCGGGGACACGACTTAACTGGCAGCGGCTGCTATAGCATAGATCCAATCACTAAAACCTTTCACAATAGAAAATTTTGGGTCTTTTGGATGCATTGCCCAATTGAGCTTGTGATTGTTTGGTCAACGCATGAAATTTTCACCATCAGTGTAACCTGCTATTTCAGTGCTGTTTCTAAAGTTGCCGATAATCAGCGGCCAATCTTCTGGGTTACCGTCGAAACTGGGCAACTCCTTAGGGATTACCTGTCTAGCCGCAATTTGTGACGCTGTTAGTTGGAACGACGTAAAGGTGTTAGAAAAAGAACTAGATGGCTTGCTTACGTTGCCTTGTGAAAGATTTTCATATTTCTTTTGTAAATATTGCCTTTGTAGTTCTTTTTCCTCCTCAAACATTTGCAGCTGCAACTGCGTTTGCGAGGAAAGGTTCGCCGCAGACATATTTGGACCACTGGTGTTCACAAAATGGCGTTGCATATTGTGTCCATTATGTGCTGTGGTTGTTTGTGTTGTTGTTTTCGGCGGTATTAACGTTGTTCGAGGCATTGTTGCCATTGAAGAAACGTCGATGGAGCCATGATTATTTAATAGTTGATGATGTGCACCTTTGTCATGACTCGCTCCCAGTTGACTTGAGGCTTCATTACTTACAGCGAATACTTCGTTGGTAGGCGACGATGAGCCTTTCGGCATATGCTGAGCCGTCGAAAATTTGTTGCTCAAGGCGACGAATTGGTCAAGACCACATGGGCAACGCGAGCTCATACTATCCACGTCGCTATTAACCCCAACGCACTCAAAATGGAACCACTTATCACAACGATCGCATTGTACCATACTTTCGGTGTCTTTTAAATCGCATTTTTTGCAATTAAAATCGGTTTCCGACATTATTTTGTCCGAATATTTTTTCCAGAAACACGATAAAAATTTATATATTTAATATAGACACGAACAATAGTTTTCGAGACTCGCGTAAAATTATTTCACAGAAACTCGCGTAAATTATTTTTGAAGAATCTCGGCGAAACTGTTTAAAGAATCTGTTAAAGATTCTCCCGTAAAACGTTTTTAAGAATCTTTTAGATTCTCACAAAAATTGTTTTTGAGAATGTTTTAGATTCTCAGCAAAATTGTTTTTAAGATTGTTGAATTCGAAAACAAAAGAAAACAAATTTTCTACAGTCGCTTTTATTTGTGTTTAATATTTAACTCAAACAACCCGCTTATTCGCGTAGCGCTTAAAAACAATTTTTCGCTTTCTTATTTAAAATTGAACTGATGTTCCTCTTTCCTTCGTTGCCCATCTTAGGTTCTTGTTTTGTACAGAAAAGAAGTCACTGCCGTTAGTTACCAACGTATCAAAGGGCTACGTACTTCCATACACACATGTATGTATGTACACATGACGGATTGGGCAAACAAACAAAAGGGCAACGAAGGAATAACAAATCAAAGACAACAAATAAGCAATGATCATAACAAGAGAGTAATGACTACAGAAACGAGTTAGGATTTGGTAAATAGGTAATTTGTAACATACAGTACTGCGCAAATAAATAGGTACTGAAATTGAAATATAATTGAAGCAAAAACAAATTAAATATTTATATTGATTAAACTAATTGAAATGAAATAGTGTCGGCGGCAACACTATCAATAACTTAAAATATGAGCTACTCAAGCAACAATTGATCTACATCTAAGTCCATTTACAAAATGTTGGGATTTTAATGCAAAGCATTTGATCTTGTGATATTCAAAACCTCCTCATATATCATCACAATGAAGGTGCAATCATGAACAATTTGTTGGCCTCGCACTATATTTGTACGGGTGTTTTTTATGTTCCAGGCAGATGAGCTGCAAAACCTTTTCACTCCAGTCACGTCTGCGCATGTGGTAATTTTTCATTAGTTGTTGAGCCAGTTGAATTTTATGCGCAAATCTTTTTTGATTATTTTGAACAAAGTTGACGATGACATTTGAAATTCTTGTGCATGGTGTCTAACTAACGTGCCTGGGCTTTCATCAACATTGTCTCTCACTGCAGCAATATATTGTGCCGTACGTACGCTACGAGCACCAAAAAAGTTCCGCAAAATTCTAAGGGATTTCCACGATTATTTAGATAAAATGGTTTAATAACTTCAACAAGTTGTTGGTGCGTTAGATGCTCCATAATTAATTGTTACCGACTTCTCTGACAAATGTCAACCAAACAGAAATGGCGGTTAAAAAACGTCGGCCTGAAACATAGAAAACACCGGTATGAGAATACGCAGAAGTCGCAAACTCTTTTCCAATTTTCCTCACTTTCTGTGTTGTGGAGTTAGATCAACAGGCGTCTCAGGCAGTCCACCATATATGTAATTGTTGTGTTCCAATCTCAAATATTATTTCAGATTCTCTTTTGAACGGCGCAATATTTCTTCTGCGCGCAGGGTCTCAATCAATTTCAATCCGCCTGTGGTTTTAGTTGGCTTTGAACCAGTTACATTCTCTGTCTGGTATATGTGTTTGTAATAGAATTTCTTACCGTGTTGTTTGTTCTTAATAACATTAAATATTTCTTTATTAATTTTCTCGTTTTGGTTAAAAATGTCTTTATTATTTTGTTTAATTTGTTCGCTAATTAACATTTCATTTGTTTGTAATTTTTGTTTTTAAATTATTTTAGTTGTTCTTTTGGTTTTTTAAATGTTTGTTTCTAAATATTTTTATTCTAGTTATAAATATTAAAATATGAACAAAAACAAATTGCTTTTGTAGCTTAAGTATCAACCACAAATGGTTGTTGCACTCAACCGATTGCGACCTTGTGTTGCAATCGTAGAGGATTCAACAACGCTTGTTGCTGTTGTTGCATACACCCAAGGATTTGGAATACGTTGATCGATGTTAACATAAGTAAAATTGCCATCGGAAGAGAAAACGGGAGAAACATTCGAAAGTGACATTTATAAAATGACACCTTCATCTTCTCTTCTATAAATTTAAAAAAAAATGGTCACTGCCGCCTAATGCGTCATAAAATAACTTAGAAAGAGAACCATTTCTCTCATCTGACTCTTCGTCATGGGTTTGTGCAAATGAGAGATGTTCGACGACAATTGACTTGCACCAGGTGGAGTTACAAGAAATGCTGACTTAACTTTTCCATGCCTTTTTAGAATAGAACCGTGAAATTTAAATTATTTTGCAGTATTTTGTTGTTGGTATACATTTGTGTTGTATTTAACACAACTATTTTACCAAACACACACGAAATGCTGTTGGTTTTGATTTGTTGGATGATTTGTACTAATGCCTCTATCTGCTGTTATTCCGCCCATGCATTCCACCATCCAACGTTTACATGCAACCATACCTATGAAGTACAGAAGCACACCAGGATATTTGTGACGGTGTATGAGTTTGATGCTTTAACAGAACACACATGCCAAAGCTGTTTCAAAAAATCTCATTCTGGAAATTTCACGATCAAAAATGACCACAGAAGCCGTTATCGAATCTGACCGACACGTTTCTGTTCGAGAAGTTGCAGACCATTGGAAACCATTTGCAACGGCTTGTCAAATTGTTTCAAATTTGGGTTCCACACGAGCTTAAGGAAATCCACTTAACGAAGCTGATAAGCACTTGTGATTTATTGTTGAAATGCAATAAAAATGATCCATGTTTGAAACGCATTGCCACAGGAGATGAGAAATGTGTTCTTTGCTACAATGTCAATCAAAAATATTCTGGTCCAAGCGCGATGAACGCGCCCAAACGTCGTCAAAGGCTGATCTCCACCAAAAAATGGTTATCTTGTCCATTTGGTCAGGAATCCAGCAAATATCAAAGATTTCTTTGATTTGAGTAAACTGCTGTGAGCAAATTAAAACACTGCCTTTATAAACAACATAACATGGTTTCCCATTACATCCAATGAAGGGATTGGGGAAAGCTTCTCACAATCAGTGAGCTGTGCGCGTTCTAGTTTTTACACTTACTGATTGGGACCTACAGTTTTACACCGGTTCCGAACGGTATTTTGAGAAGCTTTTTCATGGCTAAGTACTCGATAGTGTCGCCATCACTAAGGGACCATCGTCGAAATAAATGTAAGGTGGTCTTAGCGGGGATCGAACCCACGTTTTCATGTACAAGAGCATCGCACACTAACCATTGCACCATCGATGGCCACACTACCTTCAGGCGGTCAAATTATTCGACCGAAATTTTTTTTGGTGTTATGTTACTTTGACATTTATCCGCCGCTGTCAAGTCATGTTGGTTCATACATAAACTGACCAACTATTTTTGACCGAAAAGCGGGATGTTTGCCCAAAAAGTGGGATTTTGTTGTTTGTAAAAAATAAATAAAATATAAAATTTAAAAATAGTTGAAATTAAATTTAATAACAAAATATAAGTATGTATATTTTTTCGATTTCTTAATATATAATTTTATCAGTATAAATATTTTTTAAATTATATATTTTTTTATTTTCAAAAAGCCCGACTAACAAATAAAAAAAATCTCCTCTTAACCGACATTTGAGGTCGGCGACTCCAGTGTAATTTGAAATTAGTTTGTTTTGAGATCTGTTGACATATTTTGCCCATAACAGGCATTTGATTACGGGTTTTTGCAAGACTCTCCGGCTTGTCGGTGTTCGAGTCATCCTGCCTTACATTGCAATTGCTTTTTAGAGAAAATCCCCACGTTTTATAAAATAAAATTTTGTTTTAAAAATATATTTCTTATGGGCAATTTAATTGTTAACATTTTGAAACCGTGGCTAGTTAGATTTGAGTTCACACTGCCAAGCGATCGTTTCGAAGTAAAACTACATCTTCATCGGCTCACGTTCTCGGATTGCAACCATCAATTCCAATAACTGAAATAATTCGGTGTGGGTTTCGTGTTGATTTTTCTGCACATTAATTAGGTATTTCTGTTTTTTTTTTTACCGTCGAATTTAATTCGTTATTGGAAAAAATTTAAATAAATATCAAACAAACGATTTTAAAAACACACTGAGGTCGCCTACTCCAAACGCAGTATTTTTTTTACTTTCTGCAATCAGCGTTATTACTTAACTTTTATGTCTGACGGGACAGTCTACTGAGCAGTCTTTAGAAGTCATAATTTCTATATAATATTTATATATATTTTTTTCTATGTTAAGCCCCGTATTCAGTTCCTGCGAAATTTTCCTAAGATATTTTGTCATTTATCTCTAAACAGAGAGTTACCACATATCTTTTATTTACCTTGCAAATTCCTCTACGCGCTCCAGTTTATTTTAACACATGTTGTCGTGTTGCTTTTGGTTGTTAATATTATCAAAATGTCCAAATTCCGGTCCGAAACAATTATCAAACAATTGTTTTCGTACGAAATAACTTTGGCGTTACAACCCTGTAATAGATTTTGCGTACGAAATTTTCGCAAAGAGCTGAGAACCAAGCAAATGAAAAGTGCGCGAAATTTTCAGTTCATGAAATTTTCGTTGTTTTTATATACGTAGTTCTTATGGCAACGAAAATTTCATACAAACTGAATACCAGGCTTTCATTACTACACAGTTATTAATTAAAAATTTCATATCCCGCTTTTTAGTCCAAAATCCCGTTTTTCGATCGAAAACAGTTGGCCAGGTTATTCAAACACAATCGAGGAGCAACGTGAAGAATACCCTTCGATGAGCTTTAGTGGGCGGTGTTAGCATATAATTTAGATTGATTCCGACATGATTCTGTTTTGCTTCTCACTCATCTAAATACGTACAGGCACATACATATTAACACATGTCACATGCGTTACACTAAATGATGGAGTGCCAGCAAATCTTGTGAGGTGATAGAACACAGAAAGCCCTCAACATATAAGTGACCTCTTGTTAAGAAGACCTTGTGAGAGGAATTCTGGAAAAGTTGTGGTTATTTAGGCGGAAGAAATCATTGCAAAATCATTGCTAGGTTATAACTATTTGGTCACCAGGTCGGCCAGATTTTTCTCAAATTGTTTTATCTGCCTTTATCGATAAGACCGAATAGGTTGATATGCATCAGATACAGGAGCAGCTGATGTAGGAATAGTGTTATTAATCTCGTTTCTTCCATTAATATTCCTACATATGCGCATATGTGTTCAATATTTGTGTTGTTTTCAATTTGTGGATCGTTATATGAGTTTTCATGCTGTTCTATGTTTCGGTTACATTATCGTATCGATTGAAATATTGAAATATAACGATGGCAATTTTACAACAACTTCAAGAATTATTAGTAGAATTTCATATAAATAGTACATACATTCATTCATATTTGTTAAATATTGAGATTGATCAAATGTGAGTAGTATATCGTACATGCTAAATAAATCCATACATATGTATGTGTTGTACATATCTTCTACATATATATAATTGACTTACATGTAAATGGCTGTAAATGTACTTGACTCTCTTCCCACGCAACTTGTGGAATATTGGGGATTTCGCAAATTGTGATAAGTACAACTTGTACACGATCCATTTGCCGATTTCATTGTATGATTGTGTTTAAGTCAGGCATCGCTCTCAGCACATCACGAACCGTAACAAGAAGAGTTCAAAAACGAACCTACTCATTAGTCGTGAGATGTACATACAAACAAAGCCAGCACGAGCGAAAAATAAAAGAAAATACGCGGGCATCCGCGAGCGAACTGAGTGGGTTGTATGTACTTCCATATGCTCTGTTTCGTCTTACACGAGCAACTAGGGAGCAGCTCTCGAATTGCACGAGAGAGAAGCTATTATGGAGAGAGGTAAAAGAAAATGGTTCGAAATAATGGATACGGATCAATGTTCTCATTTATTAACCATAATCTGTACCGAAAGTACATATAATTTACCACAAAGTACATACCATGTTCTATAAATTACAAAACTGTTCAAGAAAGGGCATAAATTGCACAAAAAATTTACAAAACGTAGCAAAATGTACAGCACACATATTAAGTACCATAAATGAATTAAAAAGTACTTAAAGTGTACAAAAACCTACATAAACTGTACAAAAACTACAAAATGTGTACCCAAAATAGAAAATGTCTACCAAAAAGTAAATAAAGTGTATCACAGTAGTACACAACGTGTACCAAATAGCACTTGTAGGTAACAAAAATGTTACCTATTAATGTACTCTGTGTACAAAAGCACATACGTACCAAACAATAATTTTTGGTAACAACAATTTTACCTAGTATAGTACTCTGTAGAAAATACTACATAAAGTGTATGAACAAGTACATGGATTGTGTAAAATATTAATTTTTGCGAAAGGGCAGTGCACCAATTACTGCATAAAGTGTACAAAGAAGTACCTTTTTACAAGTACCAATTCCACAAATAATGTATATAAAATGTACAAAAGGTAGCAATATGAACAATATACATATTAAGTACCATAAATGCACCAAAAGTAATTAAAATGTACAAAAAACTTTTTAAACTGTACCAAAAATACAAATTGTGTACACAAATACTGAATGTGTATGAAAAGTACATAAAATGTGTCGAAGTAGTACATAACGTGTAACAAAAAGTAATTTATGGTTTCAAAAATTGTACCTCGTAACGTACTTTTTGTAGCAAAAAGTACCTAAAGTGTATCAACAAGTACACGGAGTGAACAAAAAAAATAATTTTAACGAACTTCAGGCATTTAAGTAAATAAAGGGTACAAACAATTACCTTTTCAAGTGTAACAAAGTGCCTAAAGTGTACCAAAAGTAAATTTTTGATACACTTGATGTACTTTTTGATACACTTTTTGGTTGCAAAAATTAACTTTTTGATGCACTTTATGTACATGCACTTTTTGGTACACATTTTGGTACATTTATGTACAATTCTGAAACTGTTTATGTACCACATAGTACACTTTGAATTCTTTTTGGTGAATTTACGGCGCACTTGATGTACTACACTTTATGTATATTTTGTTAGACTTTATGTACTTTTCGGTTGACTTATGGCCAGTTTTTCAGTCAGTGGTGATCTTTGTTTCTTAGTTAAATTTCGGTTAAACATCGAATTGTGTTTTTCAGTCATTGTTTAACTATGATTTAACCACCCAATGTTGGTTGGTTAACTTATAGTCAGATCCATATTATTTTGAAAATCAAATTACTGACTGTCAAAGTGAGAAATGAAGATTGTATAAAATACATGTTTCAGATTTGCGTATTTGTACACATACGTTGAGTCTAGATCGTTAAACTGTTGCGCCTATATAGTTTTTTACGCATTTTTGTTAAAATGACTTCGATTTTATGCATGTATTTATGATTTTACATAATTCCATTTTGTTTGTTCCCCTTTGTTGTTTTGGTATTTATCACAAACCACGCGTTTTTTCCAATAAGAATACAAGGGTTGCCATATTAGATGACAATATGGCGACTTACATTAACTCACCACTGATAAACAAAATGCAAAGTTAACCTGTAATTAACTTAGAATTACGATTAAGTAATCCAATAGTTAACGACCCACTTAAAAACTGCCCTTTAATGTCCGTTTTAGTTTATGTTTGGTACATTTTATGGGTATATATTATGTACCGGCTTCCTACATTTTATGTACTTTGCTGATACACTTTATGTACTCTTTGGTTCATTCTTCTTACTTTTTTAAATACTTTATGTTCTCTTTGGTACATTCCATGAACTTCTTAGTACAATTTATAATTGGTATAATGTTAAATAGGTTTTATGGAGTTTTTGTCATTCGTTTGTAAATTGTTTGAAATTTGCGGTGGATTTGTTATAATCTTTCGTAAATTTTTTGTATCTTTTGGTACACTCTTTGTACGTTTTGGTACATTTGCCCTATTGTGTTTGTACATTTTGCCTACACAGTTGGAAATAAGATATTACCTTTTTCAACGTCAATATTTTTAGGCGAGTCCGAATAGTGCGTTGTGATTCAACGCAAGCGCACGCGGTCAGGAGCGAATAAATTTAACAGATTCGAACCTAATCATGAGTTGATTTATGCATAGATTAATTTATATATAGATTTGTCAACTCGCTCATCGATTTAATGATTGAAGGGAAGCGAACTTGTGGAAGTTGCATATTTGAACGTCAAGAGAAGAATTCTGTCGCTGAGGTCTGATAAACGCAGCCGAAATTGTTACTGAAGAATTCTGTCGCTGAGGTCTGATAAACACAGCCGAAATTGTTGAATGTTTAAAATATGTAAATATATGAACATCGTGAATGCACACAATTAAAAGTGGAGGATTTTGTTCGATGTTCGCACAAATTGTTGTAATTAAACAGTAAACCAGCGAACAGAAGTTCGTTTCCTCATTGCAGAAGCGCAAAGAGAAACGCCAGATGAGACAGATTACAAATCTGTATATAAATTAATCTATAGTTTTGCTGCTCGTTTTCGAACCCGTAGACTAAAATACTATACTATCCGTCTCATCTGGCGTTCTAGTTTGTGCTTCTACCGAGAGGAAATGAACTACTGTCAGCTGTTTTGTTGGTGCGAACATTGGAGAAAATTTTCGAGTTTTAATTTTGTTCCTTCACGATGTTCATATATTTATATATTTTGCACATGCACAGTAGCAATTTCAGCTTTGTTTAGCAAACCACAGCGACAGAATTCTTTTCTTGACTTTAAAACTTTCAACTTCCATGTGTTCGATTCCTTTCGGGCAAAAAAACAAAGAGCGAGTTCGGTAATCGATAGTATTTTAATCTTTAATCTACATATGTTCGAATGTACTCAAGAGTCTGTGCGTTGAAACATTAAAATTGTGAAAGTGGTTGCGAGCGCGAGCGACTTTCGAGCCCCATTTGGCGTGCGGAAATATACGACTCGTATCTCGTGAGATGTACTTTGAGCAGCGTGAGAGATTTTCTATGCTCGCACGCATGCGTTTGCGATGCCTGGTTTTTGAACACACCAAACACTCATATGTATATTTAACTATATAGATGACTTGAAATCGGATAATGAATGACATCGGCCAAACGCCACCACATTCCGGCGAGCCCTTTAGCAGCAGTTTCGCAACGATCTCGGGATGTCGTAGTGGTGGCCTTTCGCATGCGAAATTGCGATCTACCAACGATTTGCTTCTTTGTTTGTCTTCCGTTCCATATGTCATAACATATGGGCTGTGGTATTATGTAGGTATTAGTAATTGTTAACGTATGCATGAACATTAAAAAGTACTGTACAAAAAAGATCTGGGATAAACGTGTGTATGTGGTAATAAAATGTTACAATTAATAAATATTTTGTGGTCCCTGATGTAGTTCAATTCAAATCATATAATGAGGCTTTCGAACATACATACATACGTCGTATCCTGTCCATACAAAGGTACACCCATATACATACATATATTTTGTAAATTCTAGTTTGTTTTTTGTTTGTTTTTAAAAAAATCACTTGATTTTCATTCATGAACGGATTGATTTCGGTTATGTTATACATTGTATTCGAAAATATACAACTATAAGTTCAGTACATTTTCATCAGATCAAAAGTGAGAATGAAAACGACAGTGACAGTGACAGTAACAGTGTGAAAAAGACGTAATAATTTTAAGAAATTCGCAAGGCACAATTATGATACAAGTTGTTTTGGAAATTTACACATATCCATATGTGACGCGCAAAATAGAAAGGGACCTAAGGGTAAAAACCGGTTTTTTTTCAGGAGAGCCATTTTAAAGATTTAAATACGTGTAAATACGTGTTAAATCGTCGACTTCACTTTCATAAAACGCGCATATCTCTGGGAGGGAACACTTTTGGGAAATGGGATCGGTCTCATTCGATGCTCAGATGTTGTCCACATCAAAAAGAAAAAAAAGTGAAAATTGATTTTTTTACCCTTAGGCCCCTTTCTCTATGCGCTGTCACATATACATACATATATTTCGTAATTGGAATGTGCAAAAAAAAGTCAACCACGGTACTAACCAGTCCTCTCAATTGCGTCCTTGGATGTTATAGGACTTTATATGTACAATCAAATCCGAGTAAATGAAAACGGAAAATGGCAAAGCATTTGATTCACTTATGCGAGACTTTCAATTAAATGGAGTTCGGATAAGTGCAAACTGTCTCATTTACATGAATTTCGAATAAGTAAAATCTCCTTCAGTCAGACAAAGTGCCTGACATTCATTAAGATTATTATTTTACAAATATTTTAATAAATTCCTTTTGAAAAATAAATGTTTGCAAATTTTCACGTGTAGTAGTGATGAAACAAGTTCGTTAGTTTGTTGAAATTGCTACAATGAAATAGTTCGAACATCCGACGAATTTGTCGTTGCTGCAGTGAATACATAAATTATGAATTTCGTAGAAAATGGGTTCTATAATTAAATTAAATAAATTTTAACTCTCAATGTTTGAGATTTAATCTATACAAGTTTTTCAATATTTTATTTATTATTTATAATGATATATCAAATATTTAAAGTCAACGAAACGTTGCTGCAGACGTTGATGCGGTGACGACAATAATTTGAATGGAATAAAGTCGTGCAATTGTCGTGTGCAATGTTATTTGTTAGAGTTGGGCATTTTAGTTCCTTTAAAGGATCACGAACTTTTGATATCACTCCGGTTAGAGAACTTAATCCTTTTTATCCCAGCTTCTGATCCCCATTATTTATAGTTTTCCAGAATAGGGCGCGATAGGGTAACAAAACTGAATGAACTACATGTTCCTAGAACAGGATCTTTGCCCCAACTGAGCTAACGATCTTTTTTTTTTTTATTAAACCAACACTCAGGGGATGCCCCCTATAAATGCAGTGCATTGTGTTGGCGAAGGAAAATTCAGGTAGTAGAGGCTGGAAAGAGGGAGTAGTGTCTGTTGACATTTGCCTTGAATGTTTGTATGTCACAATTGGTGGGAAATACACTAGCCGGAAGTTTATTCTACATACGGACTGTACGGCTGAAGAACGAATTTTCTCTATAGTGTGTAGTGCGGTCAATTGGCCACTCGATAAAAAACGGATGAGAGTTCCTGGAAAGCCGCGTACTTCGGCTAAATATCCTCACGTCCGGCATAAGTTGACGGATGTCCGAGGAACACATACCGTGGAAATATCGATAGAACAGCGACACGCTACCCACATTTCGACGATGCTCAAGGGAGGCAATAGAGTTGGGTACCCTACTGTCCCCTATTAACACTGGCGCTCTCCTCTGGACACGGTCGAGAAGCTCCAAAGAAGTCCTAGGAGCACCTGCCCATATATGGGAGTTATACTCCATCTTTGGCCTGATGTAGGTGGTGTAGATATTGAGAAGAACAGATGGAGTGAAGTATTTCTTGAACCGCTTTAAAAAGCCTAGACATTTGAATGCATCTTTCGACACTTCAAATACATGTTTTGCCCAACGAACATCACATTGTATTTTCATGCCCAGAACATCAAGAGCGTCTGATTCATCAATATCCCCACACCGTCCATAGACAATGACGACACACCTGGGTCAGCAATACGTATATGCGACAACAAACAACACTGGGTCTTACCCGCATTAAAATCTACTCTATTCTTTCGATCCCATTCAACAATGGGCACGAGTGTTTCATTCATCGTCCGGCGTTTGACTTCAAAATCTTAAAGACTTGGCCTACGATCGAATGAATCAGAATGACAGAGATTACTGTCATCGGCAAAAGAGTAGATTGGATTCACAGTCTGACCCAGGAGATCGTCAATGAAAATAAGATGCTGCGCTCATATTTCCCTTTTTTCCTTTGAAAATGGAAAACTACTGATCAATGGCGGAGGGGCGCAGGGGAGAAATGAAATCCAGTTTGATAGACACCCTGGTCTGCGTCTGACCCAGTGTGCCGGTGGTGAATATATTCTGGCAGTGGGTAAAATGCAAAACTACGCTGGGCTGGACTTTCCAGCCGCCACCGTATATTAATTGCATTGCAAATACAAAGCCGAAATTAGACAACCTCTACCACGAATTGCGGGCATGCATAGGGAATATTGCTATACTATACAGATCCGGTGCCACTATTCAACTGATGAATGTCTTCGAGAGTTATAAGGTTGACATTGCTGCTAGCCAGGAGATGCGATGGACAGGTTATGGATGTTCAATGAGGAAACACTGTGACATATGAGAAAATCATGAATTTGGTTGCGGATTTGTTGTGGGCAAAAGACTGCTGCATTCAGTATCTAGGTTCAACGCCTTATGCGAACGTATAGCCAATATTCACCTCAAATCTAAATATTTTATCATTTCTTTAATTTGTGTACATTCGACCGACTCACAAAACAGAGTTCCTTTTGTCCACCCCTCAAAATGTACCTTGGCCTGTTTTATGATGATTCCCAAAGTATTCAGTGCCTAGCATTGAGATCGCGTGATCTGGACCATGTTTTTTAGTTTTTCAAAGAATTTTGTAGATTAACTAAAGACCATGTGTACAATATTAGTATCATATCAAAGGTTCTTTTACAGCGCATCTCACGGTATATAAAACATGTCAAAACATGTCCTGCAACATCCTTTTGTCAGGGATATTCTGGAAAAAAATCAATTTTATTTGGTGCGAAGATTTTTTAGATTTAAATGCCGGATTGACATATTTTAATCTTTAGTCGATTTTAGTAAATACGTGTTTCAGCTTGTTTTTGTAAATTCGCAGTAGTTGGCGTTTTACCAAAAATTCAGTACGATGGGAACATTAGGTTATACACAGGGAAAAATGGGTATCAAATCTTTTCTTGGGTCAAGGAGATCATTGTTGTGTACTTATCGTTTTCATATATTTTTATGCATTTTCCGAAGTGCTCTGGACCAAATTTTGAATATTTAGAATTACTCCAATCTGACACTTAAATCAGAAACGTCTGTGTACCAACACTTTAAAAGAATATTCCTGAAAAAAGGATGTGTCAGGATATGTTTTATATACCGTTGGACGCGCCATAAAAAACCCATTCATATGATAATATTCTTGTATACATTATCTTGCATTATCTAAAGTACAAATTGCTTTGGAAATCAAAACAAAACCTTTATTAAAAACGGTCTAGCTCTGGGGATCTGAATGCTAGACACGAAATATTTTGGGAATCGCCATAGAACAATCCAAGTTACATTTTGATAAAAACCCCTCCCCCCCCCCCCCACTCAATGTGAGCCGGTCTAGTGTACATCCTCGACACAAGAATAGGACGATTACATCAACGACATGCTCCATGATTGCCTAGATCAAACCTATGACCATTGCCCTGACCATGACATTAAGATTGTCCTAGACGATTTTAGACTAAAGTCGGCAGAGCAAATCGGTAAATTCAGTCTACACATCAGCACTTCCGATAACGGAATGAGACTACAAAAACATGGTTGTCAGTAGTCCCATCTACACGCTGAAAAATCCGTCTATTTTGTTGTTTGGATGCAATTATAACGTGTTTTGTATCTTGTTGCAAATAGAGATCTAAAAGTTCTAAAATTAATATTTCCATATTCTGATAATATCAGAAAACACGGTATAGTGTTCGTTACAATAATACTTGTGTCCAAGCACATTGTGATTGCTATTCAATATAACATATTTGAGACACAGTAATTATTCGGCTATAGTATATATTTTTGTGACCCAATTGTAGCTTTTTTTTGCTGAAAACAAAAATGTGACAGACTACAAAGAATCAAAAACCAACAGATCTGCAATTCTTGAAAATAGTGCTTGGAAACATATATATGGTTCATGCAATATGTTGCTGGAGCCATTTTTTTCTACGTATATAGCAACTTCTGCAGACACCTTGTTTGTTATATAGGAGTGTGTCGCATCGTACGATGAATGGCTGTGGAGCAAGCTCGAGAGTGAGAAATTTGAAATATAAAAAAGAAACAATGAAACCAATAAATTCTACCGAAAAGTGCCAAGTCAGAGCGTGGCCAAGGATCAGGATCCCCTTTTGTAGAGATGTGCAGAGTATGTTGGGGTTATGGAAAAATCACTTCTCTGATATACTTCTCCAAGGATACTCTGATGCAATTAAGGGCGATGAGCAAATACAACTACAAATGGTACCGGTTGCCTCCTCCTAACTAAGATGAGGTTAGGACAGCAATTTACTGGCTTAAGAACTACAAAGCTACAGGTACTGATGGACTACCCTCTGACCATTTCAAGGCCCGCGAAGATGAGTTGAAAGGGTCCATGCGTCAGCTCATATGCAAAATCTGGCCCGAATGTATGCCCGATGATTGAAACCTTAGTATACTGTGTTTTGTAGATTATAAGGAGGCTGTCTTCAATAGCCCGGTACTCGGACATTATAAAATATCTAGGAGAAAAATAGTTCATTATCCTCAACCAGTCAAGAGATACCCGTTTAAGTTTCTCCAAACATTCAATCACGCATAGATCATTAGCTTTTGATTCTGTTGCAAATGGCAACAGCTCATCCCAGATGACACATATACGAATTGTCATCAAAGTACACCACATTTTATGATCGCTTCCCTATGCCATAACAAAATCATAAATTCGAAGCGAGAACAAGAGATCAGTTTACGTACGCTTCATCGCCTCGACTCGCTTCTCTCATAGCTTCTACTCTGTCAGTTTTTAAGCGATGGCAAAGAACACACATGCAGCGGTTGGTAGTTTGTTATTGGCCAATATTATTGGATCGCTTGTAGCGTGGAAACTTATTCTTAAACGACCCAGAGACGGTCAATATATAAGTGAAAATATTGCACAACAATTGACATTGAACAATAATATTGAATGTCTGTAGTTCCCATTGAAAGATTGCGCAATGTATTGAGTCAATCAAAAACAGTTTGATTTTTATTGTTCAATGTAGCAATTATTGCTTCGTCTGTGGGCAATATTGTGCAACACTGATTCAGTTCTGTATTAACAGTGTTGGAGTAAACTTCTGTAATAGATCCAAAGTGAGGCGATGAAAGAAGAAAGTTCATTTAGTATCTATTTTTGAATTTCAGGTGATACCATTCTCAGTTCATTCTTCAAATAGTGTAATATCTAGTAGAAACAAATTTTAGATTTTCATGAGTGTAGTTATCTGTTTTCATAATCACCCTGCGCTTCTACTTTGCCTCCTTTTTTGGAAGCTATAACTAATGATATATGTAGCTACACAACTTGCTGTCTTCTTACTGTTCCACATGTTTTCTGCACAATTATCACCCGCGAACTAATTTATTGAGAAATAATATTGTACAAGTATCACTATTGTACCAAATATTGTGCAATATATTGACGTAAGTATTGATCGTCTAGGGGCCGCTTTAGATTATGGCTATTAGGGATGTCAATCGGAATTTCCCGAATCTCGAAGGCACGGGCTTTTTCGGGATTCACAAATCCCGCAAAACCGAAATTTATGCAAAAAACTAAAATTTACAACAAGGCGTTTATATTAGGCAAAATTTATTTGTACTCTAGCCCGAATTTTGTTTGTACTATAAACGAAAAATTGTTAAACATCGGACTAGTAAGATTAAAAATGGTTGGGACAGCAGAAAATTCGGTCCAACTTATTGAAGGACGTTTAATGGAATTCAGCTTGTCATTTGCCGAAGACATTGCCTGGTTTACTACGGACATACATACATATGTATATTAAAAATAAATTGACTTTCTTTGACTTATGCCTAAAATACATATGAAATACCTTTTTGTTTTGTGCAATACATTTTTGATGTTTTTATATTTCTTACACTAAACCTGAATAATAAGCGTTGCGAAAAATCCCGGGCTACTGGGATTTTATTTTTCAAAATCCCGAAGCCCGGGCTTTTTAAAACAACGTCCCGTTTCACATCCCTACTGGCTACGGCATCCACACAAAGTTACGCGGTGCGTATGAGTCACATAGATGTTTGGAATATTTATAACTCATACGCACCGTTATTACTTGCATAATTACATGTTAAGCAAATTGCGCCTGGGAAAACTCAAATACTTAGCAGTCATTTAGGATTCTGAATCACAAAATTTAATTGCCACGAAACAATATTTCGCAGCTCTAGTCTACTTCACCGATAGTGTATTGACTTTTGCACATGTGAATTCCAAAACACTGCAGTAATAATCATGCCTTGCATTGATTTTGAAGAAAAAAAAAAAAACAATCCAGAGGTACATCATCATGCATGATATACATAGTACATATATTAAGTAGTTAGCATAAATAGAACGCGATTCTAGAATAATCCAAATTTACAGGAAGATAAGTCGGCCCTAGGGTGTGATGTGTGTGTGTGTGTGTGTGTGTGTGTGTGTGAGTTCTTAGATGGGTGCTGGTGGCCAGTCGCTAGACAGTTGAATTAGTCCATATTATAGGTAAGAAGTTTTAAGTACTGGTAGTTAGTATATGGGGAGAGATAATAGTAAAACAATTGTTAGGGTGTCAATACATATTCAATAAATCTATATAAGATATTAAAGCTTTCAGATTTCATTATACTAAAGTAGTTTTTCCTTAAAATTATAGGCCGTTATCTTACTATTAAAGAGGTATTTACATGTACAAACACTTCATTTCATTTACTCGAATGCACTTCCATATTCCCCGGCATTTCACGATATGCAGGAATATTTAGAAATCTTCGTTCTTCTATCTGATGCAGAACGACCACAAGTCTAGCGCACATTAGCTGTGATTGGTCTTCGGGCCGATTGCATCGGCACTGTGATCTCGCAATGGGTTAAATGCTGTATTCTTGATGCGGTTGTTGGTAAAACATCGTTTGAATCGTTTGTAATGTACTTATGAGAGAGTGTTATACTAGAATGTATGTAATTGTACCTTTCAATACTGTGAAATTGCTTTAGTTTACTGGCTAAAATACTATTACATAAGACTGGGTTTGTGTGTACTTGACTAGTTTTCAAAGTTTGTCTTTATCACGATCGATACTCATTGCTTTGAAGATGCCACCTCGGCTAATGCCATATCTTAGATTGAACTGATCGAGGCTGGATGCGCGGGGTCTTGGGGGCGCTGGCGGCGGCTCGGCATCAGTTTCACTGTACTCCGTTTCAGTGTCGCTCAGTTTTCTGCGCCGTCTCAGAAATGTTGCACTATGTTTGGCGTTCGCCAGCGGCGAGTTATCGGTGAGTGAGAGACCCCTCTTTCGTTCCTGCTTCTCCATTTCGGCAGCCAGCATTCGTACCTCCCAGTCGTTGTGTTTGACCTGATTGCCAGGGCTGTCGTTGTCGTCTTTGACGTCCGCTTCCACCGCCTGCACATTCAGTCTATCCGAGGACGAGCTAGAACTGGAGCTCTCTCCAATATCTAGGATGACACTGTCGCCCAGCCTGGTTAGATTGCCCGTTAAATCGGAGACCACTACCGAGGGATTTGTTGATTTGTTCTTGCCATTCTTAGGTTTACCTACATTGCCCGACTTGACGTATGGAATGTAGTCATATGTAAATTCATCTCGGCTCCTGCTAGTGCCTGTGCTCGGTGAACACGTGTAGTGCCTTTTTGCCTGCATTGGAGGCGAGGAAGTAAACACTGTGTCAAGCGAATCGCCGCCGCGCTGCCAAGATACAAAAATGTTTTGAAAGATACAATTGGAGGACTTATACTATGTATTCTTACCATGAAAAGTAGCTCAGCAGATGAGCCAGAACTGCTGTCGTCCTCAGCAATATCATCTTGGTCGTCATCATCATCATCACCAGCGCATTGACCGACAGCTTTCTCGCGATGAGGTTTTCTTCGAGACGCCGCTGTCAACTCCAAACTCCTAAGCTTCGACTGCAAGTGGGCTATCAGCACATCCCTTCGCTCAACTTCCATGGCCATGTTGGAGAAGCGTGACTCGAACTTGGAGTGCATTTCGTTGACATGCCTTCGTATCACATTGTCGATGCCGCATAAGATTTGATTGAAGCAGTCTTGGCCCTCAGGCATACCTAAACACAAGAAATAATCACATGCATTAGATTTGGTGAGTTCAGGGCTGGACTCCTGTTAGTGGTGCAAGTGCTGCAGATCGTTTGGTGTTTGTTGATCTCTTCGCATTCTGAAGCAGGATTCAAAGTCTACTCACGAGTGAGCTTAGGATACTATACGTTTAAGCTACAATCATTCAAATCAAAATGCCAACTTAAGCTTTACATGTACATTCGTTATAAATCAATCAAAGAAATAAAATAATAAGTATTCCTCTCGTATACTGACCATTTGTGAACTGGATTAACAGAAACTGCCTGTAAATATGATACGAGACTATAAACAATACAGGGGCCTAATTATGTATGATGATAATCGTTTAGTCGATAATGCTGGTTCGAAGAAAATTTCAAATACAAGCCTTCATGGAACTTCACTACCGACAAAACGATAATGATGGCGATATTGTTTCTTACATAACACTGTGCGACATCCCAAATCGGCGAAGGTTCTGGCTATCGCAAAAAGTTATATCGGCCAAACAAAGGAATCGAGATATGTATATCGATTTGAAGTTAGTAAGTATCATATAGAGGAATTTGTCACATTTGGGACTCTTCTGATTAACATAACTCGACAACGACTAGTCCGATTTTGCTGCAACAAACTTAGAAAAATTATGAATTACAATTCCATAAATCTATTGATATATTGTTTCTCAACATAGTCAACAGTTTTGCAGTTATAAATAAATTTTTTATTTTTAAAAATCATGAAAAATTCAAAACGGGAAAAAGTGGAAAGTCTTATTACTTTCACGTAAAGTCACATAACCTATGAACAAAATGAGATATAGATCATGAAAATCGATGAACGCGTTTCATTTTATTGACAATTAAGTGAAGGTATCTCATTTTGGCAAGAATATTGATTTTTTCTTTCAATGAATATAGATAATCCTACTGAATGAATTTTAAAAATTTGGTCGAGGATATGTACAAAATTCTTTGGAAAAAAAGTTGATGACTTTTTTATGATTCTCAGAATTAAAAAAAAAAGTAATAAACAGAAGGTCATTTCATTTTTATAATTGCGGTAGCTACTCCGTTCACATTCAATTAAAGAGAGTGCACTTTTTTTTATTTATTGATGTCTGGTTTTCCGTTGGCTACCTGTAACGTATGATTTTTTTATAGAAATTCCATGCACATTTATGAGTGCTAATTTTTTTGGAAAGTTTTGCAAAATTTGAAACGCACACGCTCGTAAACAAAGTCATAAGTGAAAGTGAAAACTGTAGCAGAAAAATGCATTGGCGCTTACGAAAACAAGTAACATTAATGTTTCAACAGATGACGACTTTTTAAGTCCGCAACTAATATTTCTGATTTATTTTTAGACAGACTCCGCTTCCGTGCCAATGCATTTAAATGCTCTTGCGACGTTAATATTGGGTTTGGTGCTGCTTCATTTCCTGAGTAAACACTGCCAATGGCTTCTGTTCCAACGCATTTAGTGACATCACAATGTTGACTACGACTTTCAGGATGTAGCTGATGTGGTGAAAAAAAAATCATTTTTTGGGTGGTCGCTTCACGTGAAATGCCCCAAAATGTAATGCAATTCGAACTGGTAATTGAGTCAGTAATCGGCTGGCTGATTTTGTTATGCTTTTGTTTCTTCATAGTTTTTTGGCGTAGAATACGTCTTACCTTACGGTATAGGGAGTCATGTCAGATTGTTATTGTTGTAATCTATATTTCATTGATTATGAGGAAACGGCGAGATAATTTTTTTAAAAATTTTTTTGTAGGTAAATGACATATATACATTTCATATTGGTTGATATCTTCCTAATATTTAAATTTCTCAAATGAAAATTGTTTAAACACATACACTCAAACATATGTGTGGTGTTTGGTTGAGTGTTTGAGTTTGTAGCGTGAACACAAACTATACTGCTGTTTCAGTGTGGACACAAACCTTCGGCTGTTGTTTTGATTGATGAAATATTGAAATTTCGTATATTTACTTATGTATTTAAGTGAAACAAAATGTTAAATGTGAATTTGAATTTAACATGGATATATAATTATAAAAAATATAAATCAAATTGATTTGCGTCTATTATTTATCATTTATCCTTACTCTTTTAATTTAAAAACATATTTAAGCTATTTTTCCTACCATAAGCTTATGTATATTATCAAAAGTAACTATCAAATAAATAAATTCGTTTGCTTATGTTATTTATCATTTATTGTTATATATGTTTTCTGTCTTATCGGATGGCGTATTCTACGTTAAACTTAATGGCCGTATCTCGGACACAGCCTGTAGGGAAGGCCTCGGATAACTGTCTGCTGTATTTTTTTGTTGCAGGCCGACGGATCTTATCAGCCAAAGTGCAGGTGACAAGGTATGGCGTTCCTAATAAATTACAGCAGTGTGAATAAATTACAGCATTTCCTCGTATATTTTATTTATTTCGTTCGGTGACTTACAGTGAAATTTTACGCAAAATATTTTTCCAATACACACCAACCCCTTGAAATGCAGTTTTGTGGGACACTTTAGCGCCAACTCGGAATAAGTATGAAATTAACCCTAAATGGATTTTAAATTTTGACTTATTTTTGGCATTCAAGTTGAGTTTTGAGCTTTGGTGTGTAAAATTTCATGAGGAATATTTTTGTAGTACATTCTAACCCGCTACACCCCTGTTTTAGCGGTGTTTTTTTACCCTTTCCCACAAAAAGAACAAAAATACCCATATATTAAGGCGGTAGAGGGTTAAAGTATTCCACAAAACTGTTTCTCGTAAATTTCTACATAAAATTGCTAAACACATCCTATACCTAAAATGTAAGGACAATACGGTCCCCTCTGCCGATTAATCATACACGCAGAGAAAAAAACCGTTTATTCCTCGGTTGCCACAACAATACTTTGATTGAATTGTATTAATTTATTAATCGCAACGGTTCATGTAGTTCTCCCAAAATAAACTCATACATCGCAAATGTGTATCATGTTGTTGAAAACGAGTTCTCGTTTTCATCAAACGCGTATAAAATTGCATTTGCCGCAAATTTGAAAATCCTTTGGGATATCTGAAATTAGCCATTTTTCTAATGAGAGCACAGATTACGAAGAAAGTAAATTGCTCTCATTCTGTTGACTGTATATACAGTCTTATCCATGGTAAAATAAGAAAGGTAAACTCGTTAGAACATCTGTTTTAAATTTTTTCATTGTGGTTGATCGTTTCAGCTGTCAAACTCATATGTACTTTGTTTTTGTACTATTTTATATCCTCTGTTGTTGGTATACTTACGTGTATATATTGACAACTTAAGCGATTGAAACAAAAACAAAATATCTGTTGTTGCTGCCTACAACAACAACAACAACGTCTACTGCTACTAACAGTTGGTGGAAGCGTTTTTCGTTTCTCGCTAACGTGTTTTCAGCTCTCATTTGTCATAACTCGTTTACTGCAAACGTTTTTCAGTTCTCGCAAACGTTTTTTTTTTATTTTGGAGTAAATAGAACTCGGTTGCTGTAACCAAACCAACAGTTGGCGGAAGCGTTTTTCGTTTCTCGCAAACGTTTTTTACAGCTTATATTTTTCATAACTCGTTTGCTGCAAACATTTTTCGTATCTCTCAAAGAAATGACATGTATGGATTAACAGAAGTCCGTTTCTCCCAACTACAGTCCCCAAACAAACTTCAGTTATCTGAGATTTCGTTTGGGACGAACGAGTTTTTCTTTGCGTGTAAGAATGTGCAAAAGGGGGAAATTTCACCCCTTTAAAAAAAAATTCAAACATAAACTTTCAAAACGCCGATACACGTATTTGTTTGTTTTACCAACTATGCCAGAATTCTTTTGTCAGAACCTTGTTATTTTCGAAAAAGTTTCATTTTGTCCATAGTTGTATCTATGTATGTTGTAAGGTCCCCACACACCAAGGTGCATTTTAAGCGAGACGCGGCATCAAAACATTGGGCACACTGGTTCTTATAATATGTATATCCCACACCAAAGCTTTTAATATTTATTCCGTCTAGAATACGCATAGCATAACTTTGATCCCTCTCGATGATTAGATAGCACTATGTGACAAATGGATGATGGTAGTTGTTGTTCGCTTCGGTCCAAAGCGTATACTTGTATATTAAGTGAAAAGTTTTTTACCTATTTTATCACATAGTATGTGCTTAGTTTGACAAAACCTGGGTGCAAAACAAAATTCCTGTTGTTGTTGTCTACAGTTACAACAACGCCAAATTTTATTACCGTATATTAATACAATGGTTCTGTCCCTGATCACAACAACAATTTTGTTTAACAGGCCACAGCAACTTTCGATTTTACTTCAATAAATTCTAAGCGGTTTGGAATTTTGCGTTGAACCCCTTGTACGATATTGTAGCTCTTCCTTATTTTCTATTTTTGGGACGAAGATACTTACGGGAGGGGGGCTAGGCCGAAAAAGTGTAATACTTGAAATCGTCACTACACTTGCTATACTGCGTTAGCACACTCTCTCTCTTTCCCCACCGCTCGGAAAGGGCGTGGGCCGCAGTAGCCTATATAGCTATAGTAAGCCTCTCTCTTTTTCTCCCTGTCTTTCTCTCTCAGCCCTCAGAGAGGCGGACAGACAGCTGTATACGGCACTGCTATACAAGCAATCCTCACTTGACATTGAAGTCCGGAAACGTGTACTAAAGTGAATAAACAGCGGAAATTATTGGGGATGAAATGCCCGTTTTAAGATCTGAAAGTGATACCGAAAAAGAGACTTCGTTGCTTATTTTGTGGCAGCAAATTGTCCGTTACTGCGACCGCCAATCATTTTATTTTCGGATCCACCTTCGAATGTTTGTCGGAGCTTTATCGTGTTTCAAAAGTTAATTAGATAATTTTAACATTTGAATACGAAAATCACGGATTCAATAACAAAAATGATTGAATTTCCTGTGATGGCGATTTTTGCATTATTGATAATGATAATTGTAAGCGAGTTATCAATTTGTATTTCTTTTTCAGTAAATAACAAAGTTTATTGAATCAATAACAAGAGTTAAAAACATGTTATTGGTTTGATAAAGAAAATGATTGAAAGTTAATAAAAATTTAATAAATAAATGTTCAATTCAATAAAATCTCTATAAAATCTAAATTTCAATACAAATAGTTATTGAACTGAATCAGTGTTCATATGACTAAAAATCAAAATAATGGACAAACCTTAAAAAATGTTTTCTACTTGTATGAGTTGTTGCAAAATGTATTCTCATGATTCATGGAAAACTGTGAGGTTATTTTATATCTAACCGCAGATCTTCATCACCAGTTGTTCAGAATGATGCTATTGACAAATACACTAAAGTAAATGCAAACGAAAACTCAATTGCATTGAGAATTCCGTAATATGCAAATGCTCGAAAAGTGTCGCAAGCACTCCAACACAAGAATGATTTGATTCAAATAATTTCTTTACATAAATTGTATTATTTTTATTATGATATGCTGGTCTGTAAGGATGTTTTCCATAGACTATAACAAATAAATAAATAAAATATTGTCTTTATTGGAAATGCAAATGTATTCAATAATTTGTTTATCAAGTGCAGTTTATTGAATGCAATTTTCCAATATTGCAATATTGAAAAACACAGTATTTGAAACAAATACGAAGGGTTAATGATTTAAACTTTTGTTTTCAACCAACTGGTTTGTTGAATATTTTTCTCATTTATTTTTTCCTGTGTATGAGAAATGAAATTCTCATTTCTATTTTTTTTTTTGTTTTGATTTTGTTGTCATTCTTATTTTAGCTATATTTATTATTTTTCTTCATATTCATAATATTTTTTGTTCATCTTACTTCTGCTGTTATTTCCTTTATTACTTCTGCACACGAATTTATTCCAAAACGAAAAATTAGAGAGCGGAGGTTCTATCAAAGCTAGAGGAATAAATGTCAAATGGGTTCTCTGTATTCTTATTAAATTCTTAGACCCATAGAGTAAATCTTAGTAGAGAAAATATTTGGCTCATCTGACGTTTCCTTTCACACTCTTCGTGATGCGGTCGGTGTGATAGAGAGATGTTTGACGAAAAGTGACATACACCAGGTGGAATTACAATAACTTCTTGCTTTAATTTTCATGTTGTTTTGCTGAAAAACTGTGAAAATTAAATGTGTTTTAAACATTTTTATTGACTTTTATAGTTAGCATAGATTTGTGTTGTATTTAACACAATAATTTTAACACACAAAACGAAATGCCATTGTTGTTATTTTGTTCGTTGTTTTGAACCATTGCCTCTATCTGGTATTAGTACAGCTATTCTTTTCAACATCAAACGTAAATATCACACCAGGCCAAATGTCATAAATTTGGTAGGAGAGCTATTGGGTCTACTATAAGTATTAAGTCTATGCTTAGACCGCTGTTTTCGTTTGCGCGTATGTCGTTATTGTTATTAATAAATAATAAACAATGAATTTAGAATGTGATTCAGTACAAGTTGAGGAATGGGTGTGGACGTTTGCCCATTACCCACAGGGTATGGGGAAAATAATGGGTAGATACCCATGATAACGGGGAAATGCCCATCACGATTACCCACAGGGTAATGAGGAAAATTATGGGTAGTTACCCACGACGATGGGGAATTACCCATCACGATTACCCAGTATATGTGAGGAATGGGTAAGCGGCATTTCCACATTACCCACGGCGATTGGTAATGGGTTACCCAGGGTAACCCATACCCATTTTTGATCGAAAATATTAAAAAATTAGAAACAATTTCAATGTCTCGAAAACGGAGCGTTTTATCGCAAAAATAACAACTTTTTATGTGTTTCTAAGTGATTTTCATAAAGTGGCCCAATTCGTATGGGAGATTTCTTTTAATAAATCGCCAAAGTAAGAAAATCGATCTAGTCGATAATTTTAACCTATAAGTCGAGCAGTGGATAGTAGGGTTGTAGGGTTTCAAAAACGGTAAAATAAATGAATGTGATTAAACATTTCCAGTTTTTCCTTGAACAATCCTAAGTTTTTCTGTAGTTAAGAATTGTCTCGCGAACTTAAACTTCGAAGGTGACATTATGGGTATCACATGCGACTAGAAACCGTGAGACTTCTATTCTAGTACGGGGTTGGTCGCATATTTTTTTAATTTAATGTCGAATTTTTAACAATATTTTTAGTGATTTCATTGTTTTAATATTGTTGGTAAGTGAGTTTTATTAAAAAAAATTAATATAGTACTATAAACAATAAAAGGAAATTCAATAACTTTGTGACTTCTCTGGTCTTTGAACTCAATGTTTATCGGTTTGTCGGCAAAAATGTATGCTCTGGCCTAACACTGACACAGCAAAGGTGACAAATGAAAACATTCGGGTATATATTATATTTTTCGTATTTCTAATTTTTCCGGCTCAAGGTCCACATAAATAAAAAATACAATTTTTTTCAATTTATATTCTTTATAATAGTTTATTTTATTTCAATATTTCGACCGGCATCGACGATCATATTTAGTATACTAAGCACACAGACTTCTAAACACTGTTCCAGGTGTGTCTCAATTAGAAATACAATATCAACGGAAATATGGTCGAAAAACAACATCTATAAATATTTCATTTTACTATTTTCGAACTGACAGTCGACAAAAGTGCTGTCAAATTAATTTACAGCCAAAGTCACGATCTCGAAAGAAAACCTAAGCGAACGAAAGCCAGTCACTCACTTTCGTTCTTATCCCAGGCTTTAAATGTTATTGTGCGATTGTGTATTTGCAAAATCGGAACCACTAACTATTTTCGCTGTCATCTATGCGAAGGAAAATGTGAAAACTAGTCACTTGTCTTTTGGTTGTCGCATAGCTGAAAATCAAATAAAAGCTTGAAAGAAAAACAATTTATATAGAATTCAATGGAAGAAACACAATGGACAGAATATAATGTCATTATAATAAATTTGTTATTAAAATATATTTCCATTTCAGCACAAAAACGCCAATTTTGCGGCACCTGCAGATACTGGTTCTTCGTACTCTTCTCTCTCGCTCCGAAATTAAATGGCGAACGTCAAGTTTATGTTATTGCTTTGAACAACAACCACACAAACACACATAAAACCATGCGATCGACAAGTCGAAAGATAGTGACTAGCTTTTTGAAACGAAAATGAGTGACTGACTTCGTTCGCTTGGATTTTGTAGGAGAAAGTGTAAGTGGGGTCCGATTTTGTACTGAATTGTATATGTTTTCATTCGCTTGTTAGTGACTCCCAAATCAGCTGTTTGTCGCATAGAAAGAAAGTAAAAGTTAACGTTCGACATCGTGACTTTGGCTGTTAGCTTAAAGCACGATGTATCTATTACAGGTGGAAGCGTAAGAACAGCTGATTAAATTTTTTCTTGTCGTTGTGGTCCGACCTTGTCAAATATTAAGTGTGTTTTTTACCCCGCTAAAGTCAATTATAGCTTAATTTGTACGGGACAGCTAAGCGATATTAACTGGCATTTCAATTTTCCACTTAAATTCCGACTTGAGCAATGAGAATGTTGCCACATGTTCAATTTGAAGAAATGGCAACAAAAAGTTATAATAGATAAGTTTTGTTATCATTTCTTGCGAATAAAAATGGTATCAAGGAGAGACTCAAAAGCAGAAATTTGCAAAATGGCTTACACATTTATTTAATTACTATTGTTTTATTTATTGAATGGAAGACTACGTATATTTTTATATCTCTAAATTTGAATGATAGATTTTTATTTGCGATTGAAAATAAAATTGGAACTAAATTGTTCACCACAACGCGCGGTAAATGTTATACATATTGTTCATGGTAGAATAATCTATCAGGTATAATCGATTAAACAGGTGCTGCAATTTTTGCCATGTCGTTTTTCGTTGTACTTGCCAAAATGATATGTACAGTTCAACCTTGATACAACGAATCTCAAGGGGACTAGAAAAAAACGTTATATCGAATAATTCGTTACAATGAGGTTCTTTATATCGAGGTGAAGTTGCACTTCTATTCGTTATAACGAGGTAATAAAAAATGTTGTATATTAATCATCATCAGGAAAACACTGTATTTTGTATTATTAAAATTCAAAAATAGTATTATTTAATTCAAAAATAGTTTACATTTATAAAATAATCAAAATGAAATGCAATAAAAAGAAGGCACATAAGAAGTCAATTCAATGGGTTATGTTTATAAAAAAAAAATATTCATACATATTAAAAAAAAAAAAAACATAATAAATCAATAATGGGGTATTGGTAGCTTAGTCTTCATTTGGTTTGTCTTCATTATAAAAAATTAATTACTTTTCGCTTCTCTGCGATTGTGAAGGAGCACCTCTTTTTTTCTCAGCCATTACAACTTTAAAACAAATAGCAACGACAACTAGCAGTGTTTACTTTACTAAGCACCAAACAACAATGATTGTCTATGGAAAAATTTAAACTGATTAACCAGCTAGATTGCAACAACAACTGCTGCAACAAGCATACAAGCTCTTGGCAACAATACATTTTTCTTCGAATATTTCAGCCGGTAGTCTAATGCATGCTGCTGGCGACTACGAATGTTGGTTTGATGGAGACGTTGTTGTTGCAAACATAGTAATTTTGTGTGTATCTGTTTCATATAAGTTGGATTAATTGATGGAAATCGTTATGTAAAGGTTGTAAATTGACAAAATTCGTTAAATAGAGGTAAATAATTTTTTCTATTTCGATAGTCTTCAATGAATGAAAATTCGTTATAACGAGGTTTTTGAAAAATGTATTTGTAATAGAGAGGTTGATTTTGTATTAGATCTTATGGAGCGTTGTAGGGGATTTCAAAAAATTCGTTAAATCGAGGAAATCGTTATAATGAGGGTCGTTATATAGAGGTTTGACTGTATTTCGTTTTTGTGGATCGTTTTATTTGCAAAGTCGTAAGTGGCGATAGCTGAATGGAATAAAAAAACAGTCTTAAGCATGAAACACATAGACGACGACAGGCTACCGACCACAACCTGTCAAAAATAAAATACATGCGTTTATATGCAAGTGAATATTTTAACGACGGCAAGGCGACACGACTGCAGGTTGTTGTCTATGCTACTTATGTAGCTGTAGTTGAATTAAACTAATTTCTATTTGTGTGGGCGACAATCAACAGGTTAGAGCTGTCAATGCCTGAAGTGGCACCACTGACAGAATTATCAATTGTTTTCAAAATTTTTGTTATGTTTGTAATAATATTTATTAAATATTCTCCAGACATTTTATTTTCTTCTAACACAAATAACACAAACGTCAACATTACAGATCAGCTGTTTACTTTGCAGTTGCCGTCTTGAAAATAATTCAGTAGCTGCCTCACGTCTACATTTGCAGTCAGCGGCATTTGTAGTCGTGTGTTCATGTAGCCTGTCGTCGTCTATGTGGTTTATGCTTTATTGTTTATACCAACTTCCATGATGTATCTAGTACAGGTGGAAGCGTTAGAACAGCAGATTAAATTTTTTCTTGTCCTTGTGGTTGTTGCCGACAAGTACAACAATACCTCCTGCTATAACTTGAAATAAATACATCTTGGCAATTTTCATGTGCTGAATTTGACAAGGTTAGATATTGAAATAAAAACAAAATGCCTCCAATTCCTACTGCTTCAATTCCTTCATGGCTTAAAGGGTATGTAATTTTTTCGACACCTGTGTACATGTTGTGTCTACTGGAGGAAAAACTTAGCTTTTTGTTATTATTTCTCTTTTCAGAATTGCAATTTTGGGTTCTTGTACTTATTTTCCCAGCCTTTTGTTTATTTTTGAACATTTAATCAACTATGGACCGACAAAAGGGATTAACAGCACAATAAATAAATGAAATTCTTGACTTCGACTGGGATGTCTCGGAGCAGAACCAAAACTACCATTTATAGAAATTCTTGTTGACGAAGCGAGTGTTGTAAATAAAATATTTGAAGATATAACGGCTGACGGTGGAACTCCCCGATGACATGAAACTTCACGGTTTAGATTTGGAGAACATAGATGACCCAATTTTTGAAAATTCTGGAATGGAAACAGACTAATGCCTTGTTCACGCTGCCACGAAATTAACAATTTCGGATTGAAATAGTCGAACGAAATTGAAATCGTTCACACTGGCATTTGAGCAATTTCGTTGAAAAATTACAACTGTTTGTTTACAAACATTACCATGAGTAAAATTATCGTGCCTGGACACAGAAAATGAATGAACCCAATAAAATAAATGAATGGTGCATGAACGTTAACATGAAGCACTGATTCTACACGGTTTATAGTTTTTTCTCACAAGTCTATGTCGATGAAAACTTAAAATTTTAATTTGAAAATTGTTGTCATTTTAGTAACCACGCGTTCAGTGAACGAAGCCGACCCATAATTATCGACGGCGTTGGAGCAACAAAAAAAAATCGACAGTGGCAACTGAGTTCATAACGCAACTATTGTATAGAGAAGAAAATTTACTCATGGAGTGGAATGCCAACAAAGAAAACGAGTGAAGCGTGTCGTTTCTCTGCTCGCGCTCTTACTCTCTTCGTGGAACATTTCAATACACGAGCAGTTTTCTGATGATGTTATTCTACCTAACTATAGAAATTCCAACCATATTTAAATAAAATTTCATGAAGTATGTAAAAAGTATGAAATAATCAAGTTATGACGCGGGAAAGAAATGCGTTTGAGTGAATCGCGTCGACTTTTTTTGTTTCTCTTCTACTAGGGTTGCCAAATTGCGGGGATTTTTCTCTATTGTGGAGTTTTTATTAAATATGACTTTTCGGCAGATGTTACTTTAGGCTCACAAACAGATAAAGGTTTTTTGATGTCTGGAACAGTGCGCAGCAATCTTTAGGAAAGGTTGACTTAAATTCAAACACAAAAGTTGAGAGCACAAAGTTGTTCATATGGCCATGGAGTAGAATCAGTACATGATATAATGGTTACAAAATGATATGACAACAAAGCAGTACAGGTGTTGTCCACGGAATATGGAATTGAACCAATATCTTTGTGCCGCCGATGGAATCAAAAATATAAAAAGTTTATTGAAATTTTAATGCCAAATATTGTTGAGCAATACAATCGTTTTATGGGAGGTGTAGACTAAGCATATATGCTCTGTGAGTTATGTAGGTTAAACCATCGATCCCGAAAATGTTTTATGCGAATTTTCTTCTGAGTGCTTATCTCCGCAATCACGAATAGTAGGTGACTGTATAAGCGTCATTGTCTACACAAAGACGATTTACAATTAGACGACCAGAAGATGTGCGCAACTTGGCAACCCTGGTAAAAGAGAACCAAAAAGTGCTAGGAGTTCACTCAAACGCATTTCTTATTTCATACTTTTTGCATGGTTTATGTAATTTTACTTGAACATGGTTGGTATTTGTATAGTTATATACAATAACACTATCAACAAGCTGCTCGTGTATTGAAATATTCAATGAAGAGAGTAAGAGAGAGAGAGAGTAGTGAAGTACTAGGGTTTCACTCGTTTTGTTTGTTGGCATTTGAGTGAAGAGAAATTTTGACTGTCTACTTGTACATCGATTTTGGTCTACATACACAAGATAGTGACCATGGTAGAATGAGAAGGCAAACTCGGTACATAGCTGATTTCAATTTTTTCTCGTTGTTTAGTTGGCCGCTTCTGTCAGTTTCAAAGGTTTTGCTTTAGTACTTTTCTGTTTACATTTATTTGTTGGTATATGTATGGGTTGATTTTGACATGAGGAGAGCCTAAACAAAAACAAAATGCCTGTTGTTCTTGCCCACAATTGTTGTTGTATCTACTGCGACTACTTGGTATTTTTACTATGATAGTGATAAAGAAACTCTAACCCGGACACAGGTCCAAACTGAAATTGCATCTGGCCTAATTTATACAAACACTTTCGGTCCGAGGAAACGTGACCGCCCATCATATTCTCTACAAACGACTCCATCAACTTCAAAGCACATCACACCCTCAATTCAGTTTGAAGATTTCAGGTACGATGGTATTGGACATTTACCGTCTTAAAATTCAACGCAGTCGCGCTGAAAATTTTGTAAAAATGGCTTCACAACTGTCATATCCACTAAGTGTAATGTATTACTCCTTAAAAAACTGTTGCAGTGAATATAAATTAAGATAATTAAATCTAAGTGCGTAATGAAAATCTTGTAACATTTTACATCTAGCCAGTTGTCAATAAAACTAAAAAAATATATAAAAACGTTGTTTTCTTATCTCAAAAAAATTTTACTTTTTTTAGTTATTATGAGAGTGTTAAGAGTTTTTCTAACTTTATATGTCAATCGAAAGTCGATTAAAATAAAATATAATGATTCGATCTAAAAAATCTACCGCATCACTCTTCTAAAATATAAAATTATGACAGAACCTTCTCTCACGCCCAAATACAAATAATAAATCTACATTTGTTGTTGTTATTGTAGGCAACCATAAAGTAATCATAAAGTATATAATTAAAATTTCTCCCGACTGGAATTCCAACCAAGAAAACAAACAAGTTTCTGCGCTCTCTCTTACTCTCTTCATTGAATATTTCAATACACGTGAAGTTTTTTGATATTGTAAATTCCAACCATGTTTTAGTAAAATTACATAGTTACATTAGTAAAATTACAAACAAGTTTCTGCGCTCTCTCTTACTCTCTTCATTGAATATTTCAATACACGTGAAGTTTTTTGATATTGTAAATTCCAACCATGTTTTAGTAAAATTACATAAAGTAGGTAAAAAGTGCGATGTAATCAAGATGTGATGGCAGAGATATACGTTTGAGTGAATAGTGTCGACTTTTTGGTTCTCTCTTATGATTACGAGCGATTTGATGGGTTTTGAGGCAACAACCATAGTAAAATTAACAAGCAATCGCAACAAAAACGATTGAATCTAGGTAGACCAGAAATAAAAGTACGCAATTTGGCAACCCTCGTAAAAGAGCAGCAAACTTTCGACACAATTCACTTACATGTACATATTTCTCTCTCGCGTCATAACTTGATTATTTCATATTTTGCACATGCTTTATGTAATTTCATTTAAACATGGTTGGAATGTGTACTGATATACAATAACATTATCAAAAAATCAGCTCGTGTATTGAAATATTCAATGAAGAGAGTAAGAGAGAGAGAGAGAGCAGAGAAATGTAACGCTGCACTAGTTTTCTTGGTGGGTATTCCACTCCGTGAGTAAACTTTCTTCAGATTTTTGACGAAAAGTGGCATACACCAGGTGGAATTGTAATAACTTCTGTCTTTAATTTTTCATGTGGTTTTGGTGAAAAACTGTGAAATTTAAATGTGTTTTAAACTTTTTTATTGACTGTTATTGTTAGCATACATTTGTGTTGTATTCACCACAATAATTTTAACACACGTAACGAAATTCCGTTGTTGTTATTTTGTTGGTTGTTTTGAACCATTGCCCCTATCTGGTATTATTGAAGCAGTTCTTTTCGACATCCAACGTTCATATCACACCAGGCCATATGTCATAAATTTGCTGAGAGAAATTTAAAGTCTAGTATAATAATTAGTCTGTCTTTGACTCTACCAGAAGCAAACAACTAAACAAGAACAAATTGAAATCAGCTGTCCTACTGAGTTTACATTCTCATTCTACTGTGGCCAACACGCATTTTGTTTTTGTTTCGTATGTAGTTCTTTTCTGTCAAAGTTAATACATGTGTATATTTACAATAAATGTGAACAAAAAATTACGACAACAAAATACCTGTGAACTTCACATAAGAGAAACACAGAAATAAGAAAAAAGTTAAAATCCAATGAAATATCCAAAAGTTAAAATTAAATGACATTAAGTTTTTCGTTCTACTTCCTATAACTACAAAAAATATCAACGAATAAACAATTAAAACAAACAGAAATTTATACTTAATTTAGTACAATCTAACTAAAGAGAGTGCCCCAATTTTGACACAATTCTGTACACGGGTGCAGAATAGGCTGGCAAGTAGAACCCGATAAATATCGATGGCGAATTGTCGCCAAACTCTTGAACGTCCAACTTAGCTCTGAAGTCGTATTTCAGGACTCGATTCGATTCATAGTTTTGGGAATGGTAGAATAATATATTCATGGTAATAGCAGCGCGTGTTGTGGTTGTTGTAGGCAGCAACAACAGGCATTTTGTTTTTGTTCCATTCGCTTCAGCTGTCAAACTCTACACAAATACATACCAACAACACAAGAATGCAAAAGAGTACAAAAACAAAATACATGTGAGTGTGACAGCCGAAGCGAAGAACCTCATGAAAAAAACGAAATAAGCTGTTCTTACGACTTTACCATGAACATATTATTGTACCATTGTTTTGGGCACATGACACAATTCAATGATTCAATTATACAGTTTGTGTTATTGGAACAGCTGATTTAGTTTCGTTCATGTCGTTGTGACCCCAACTGTCAAATTCAATTGTATTTTAGGTTTTATTGTTAGTCTACATTTGTTTTGAATTTGACAACTTCTGTCCTCCAACCAAAATCTAAATGTCTGTTGTTGTTGTCTTGTTATATTTTTTATATTTCTGATACAATTCATTCGACAGTAGCGAATGAAATATTTCTAGTACCGCCAAAACCACTGTATTCAGTTTTTATGAAATTTTCGTTCCCCAATTTCGTTCACATTTCATTTGCGTGGTACTCACTCAGTTCAATGCGTACATTTTTTATACAAAACCAATGAGGAACCATTCATGAAATATTTGCATGGTAAATCAGACATTGGTGGTAACTCTCTGCAAGCAAAAACTTTCATTAGAGATACATGACAAAATGTCGTACGAAAATGATGTAATATTCGCTTTTGGCATTGATGTAATATTTCAATTTCTTTATTCGAATGAACTTTATGTATCTTTTACAAGATTTTTATACAAATTTCAAAAACGTAGTCTAGAATGTAGCCTAATAATCCGACAATATTCTCTGGCCGGTGTCTCTCAAATTAACTCCGACCGTGACCATATACACTGTTTCCAGTGAAATTACTTCTTTTATAACTGTATCTGTAGGTAACGATTTTTCGGGAAAGACATTTGAATCACGCTCTTCGGTGCTAATGCATTGATTTACCTACATATCGCACCTGTTCCACAAAAGTGTAACAACTCAAAATTTCTAAATTTTCGTTTTTTGCAAGAAAACAACACACTGTGGTCATCTCTACCCACTGTAAAAATCATCTATTATTTTGTCTCCTCTTTCGTCAAAAAACCCGTTATGACTCTCTTTGTTTTCAGAATAACTTTTTTAGACTCAACTAAAGAGTAACATTTTTAGTTGTCTCTAAATGTTTAAGCAAATCGGTTTGTTTTTTATCATATAAAGAGTAAAATTTTTAACGCAAACAACGCTTTTATTCTTTGTAATGATAATTTCTTACAATAACATATTTTTTTCTTGAAATATATCATCAATATTAACGGAAACAGTTTTTCGTCTCTACTGAAAATTTTGAAATTTTGAGTTGTTAGACTTTTGTGGAACAGGTGCGATATGTATTAGCATTAGTCTCGATCTTCCCAATGTAACTCGATATTCGGTCGGGGTCTACTTACAGCCAGTTAATAGTTCGCACTTTTCTTTGCCACCGGTATCCGGCATTCCAGGGGATCGAAATGCGAACAAGTCCAAGAACGCGATCGTCTCATGCATGTGAGGCAGGCAAGATAGACAGGCAGTGAATGGGTGTATACATATTTAACGTACATATGTATATATGGGGCAGGTGTATGTATATTGGGGTTAGCAGTCAGGAGGGACGCACCGAAGCATTTGGGTTAGTCGTGTCGCTTGGACTAGGGGCTAAGAGTGGTGGGTTAGGGAGGGGGGATGCTCATAGTTACCTTTAGCTGATGGATCATGGGTCTGGCATGTGGAGTGATTGTTTTCGGTGAGCGGGTATAAATCTGTGGGATACATGGTAAAAGTGCTACTACTATTCATTTGAAATGTTTGAGAGGAATTTGTAGTAGCACATGTTGCCGTTGGTTCGGCTCTCAAGAGTTCGGGTGGAGACACCATCGACTCAGTGTAAAATGCACTTGTCGTTGCGGCCGGAGGCGAAGTTTGCGGTGGTTGGTCGGTGTGGGTCTCGTCTTTGGCACTAACCACACTGCCGGGAGGGCTAGAAAGAGTTGAATTGAATGTTACACTCTTGAACAGTTTACTGTGCCGCGCCACGTACCCTTCAACGGTAGGTTCCATTGAGAGACCTTTTTGGTGTAGTTCGGATTCGCACGCGGCATCGTCGCGTTTGCTGCTCGTTGTTCTTTTGTGCTCTCGCTCACTACTGATTCTCTTGAGGATACTCTTCAGTTTTCGTCGCTCTAGAGTCTCATTTGATTCCGGACTAAGGGGAGCATAATCGTGTTGCACTGAACCCAGTCTATGGTGGTGATGGTAGTGGGTCGGAGCACACTTAAAGGTCTCCGATGTCGATGTGTTTGTCGAGGTTGTCGAGCTGGACTCGTACACTGACAGAAATTGAGTATTCATGCCCGATGTGTCGCTATGGCAGCGATACAATGCTTCTGGTAATGGAACACAACTAGTTGTTTTGGAGCTATCCAAGCTGAAACTTCGCGTCTGTAGAGCCTTCTCGAGCTCTGCTAGCTTTTGCCGTTCGTTTAAAATTTTCAGGCGTTTGACAAACGGCAAACCATTATATTCGGGCGATAAATCGAATACAGATTGATAAAATTTTGACTTGCTCGCAGAGGTGTCAGGAGTTCCGTTGTCCTGTTTAGATGATTTGGTGGTCTTTTCCGTAGAAGTCGATGATTTGAGACTTGGATCTGCTTGATCTTGGCGACCTGGCCTTCTCCTCGCAGGAACTGGTGGCTTTGTACCTTTCGCTTGTGGCTTTTCTTCCCTCAGTACATATTGTGGTATATTGCCAACAGAAGAATTCCTCAAAGGCGAAAATACGTCGTCCGACGATGTATTGGAGGTGGATAAGCTAGTGTAGCTCGATGAAATCATTGTCGCCAACTTGAGTTTGGACCATGGCTTTATCGGAGTGTCCATATCGGACATAATGGTAGGAGTTGTTGTGGACGGTTTGAAGATTTGGCTTGAAATGGTTGAAATTGATTTGTGCGATTTATTGGACCCTTCTTGTTTTCTGCTCCCTTTGGCTTCTGCATCGATCAGTCCACATTTAGAAACGGGCAGAGATTTTGGTGGTTCCTTCTTTGGACCCACAACTGGCGGCGCACTTCTTTCTGCCGCCTCACCACTGTTGCTTCCCTCGGCAGCCTCTTGCAGTTTCTGAATTCTCTGCCTGAAGGACACCTTCATCATAGGCTTAATTTGGGCCACCGCCAGGGCTGACGGCAAATTGTTGTTATGGCTGCTACATGGAATCGATATGTTTTCTACTTTGCTGGTCGTCTGAGATGCTGAAGAGACCTGTGGAAAGATATACAACCAATTAGCAATAATACAATAGGGTTGGCCTAAGTTCGGGCATGTATCTACATGAATCGCAATCACAAAATCTGTGGATCGGGATCTATGACATCTATTTACCGGTAAATGCAATTCAGTTGTGACTGCAGGCGGAGGAGGGTCATGCTTGATCTTGAGCTGTTGCAATCGCTGAATCAGCGGCAGCCCCTCGTTAATCTCCCTCTCGGGCTCTTCCTGTATTGATTCCTGTGGCGATAACGTACAGGTTACATGTGAGTTAGGTGGAGATTTCTGTGGTGGTGTGGACTTAACAGCTCGCTCTTCGCGATCCTAGTGCAAGACACATAAAGACACATACAAAACTACTTTTAGGAGCGGGGATTGACACTCAAAAAACAATAATTGTCTGGGTGAATTGCAGTGTAAATTGTAAATGTATGTCAAATAAAAAGGAATCATTCGAATCACAAGCAGATTTACAAAATAAAAACCAATAATCATACAGCAAATAATGGCAACTAAACTTAGTTAAGACAACAAATAAGTACGTAATTAAGTAAAACTAAGTAAGCGTGAATTAGAGGTGACTAGAGTTCGGAAACATTTCATTGGAACAGCTAGGCCGTTTAAAGTTTCCACATTTGTGGAATCTTCAGGTCCAATTCAAGTCTATTAAGAAGGTGAGGTGATGATAAATGGGTAATTGTGCATAAAGGTGACACTACTTTGAATGACATCTTTAGAACGCCAAAGGCAACGAACCGTGTTTAGATCGCTCAACGTTGGGTCCACTATATAAAACCATATGTATTAAATTTGCCAGAAGATGGCGTTTCCCAGAAGCACTTTTGTGCACAAATAACACAGTCCAACAAAATGGAAAAAAATTGGAATGAATAACCCCTATTGCGATTTGATGTTCTAAATATTAAATTCTATGGATAGGCGGCTGGCTTCTGTTTACAATTATTACTTTTTGACATTTCACACATTTATGAATAATAATTTATGTATAATAACTCGAAAATGATGCCCGATTTTATTGGAATATATTTCGAAAAACTCAGATGTATATTACCTTCAACCTTTACCCACACTATTGTTTAATCTGATAAATAGTTGCAGCAAAATTTCAGTTTCGACACACTGTATTCCGGTCAGCGTCTGCTCCATAAAGGGCAGTTGGTAAAATTTAAAACCACGGTGGGCTGAGCTTACCTTCCACCACAATTATATTGGCAATGAAAATACAAAATGAGAATGAGAAGCGTAAACCCCTTTATTTGTTGACGTCCCCGCATACGTTATAAGGACCACCACTTGGAATTTTAGAATACTCTATAGATCCGGTACCACTTCCCAACTGGCAGATCTCCCCGAGAATTATGTTATAAGACATTGCTGTTATCCAGGTAGATGCGATTGACAGGTCATGGCCGTACAAGGAAGATGAATTATGACATACTACAGCTTCAATGAGAAAAAGCATGAATTTGGTTGCGGATTTGTAGTTGGCAAAAGACTACGACGTCTGGTCTCAAGGTCCATCCCCGTGAGTGAACGTATAGCCACCATCCGCATGAAACCAAAATAGTTTACTATATCGCTAATTTGTGTACATGCCCCGACAGAAGAAAAAGACGACGCCACCAAGAACATGTTCTATTAGCGCCTAGAGCAAATATAGGACCGCTGCCTTGGCCAGAGCATTATGATGGTTCTAGTTTATTTTAATGTTAAAGTTGGCTGGGAAATCTTCTTTATTCAGTCTGTACGTCATCACTCCCTATAACGGACTGACACTGTTACATAAAGATATCCACACGGCTAGTCGGATATTCCCTGATCAACACACGACAAACCAGAATGATCATCTGGTAACTGATGGAAGGAATTCAACTAGAGTAATGAACGTACGTGGGATTGGAGGAGCTAATATCGATTCGGATCACTACCAGGTTGCAGAACAGGTTCGCACAAGGATAAACAGAGCGAAAGTGATACGAAATCAGCTTGACATCGGAAAACCCTATATTACCAGAGATAGCCACGGCCCATGCAGAGAAGCTTACTCCGATACTGGTACCAGGGAATTTGTACAAACTATCGTGGAATAAGCCTTTCATCCATCGCATATAAGGTCCTCTAGAGTGTAATGTTTGAAAGACTAAAGCTATTTGTTGCAGGCCTGATCGGGTCTTATTAGTGTGGTTTTAGGCCTGGAAAGTCAGTTATCGACCAGATCCTGGATAAAACCCACGGAACGCAAATTTACACCTACCACCTCTTTGTAGTCCGATACGGGGAAAGCTGTACCAAGTTATGCCGCAGCTTGGTATTCCTTCTAACCTCATATGCCTTTGTAGAATGACATTGACCGACACGAAATCCTCAACAACGATTTGTAAAGATCTCATCGAACTAGTTAGTACGAGGTGAGGCTCCAAGCAGAGCGACGCCCTATCATGCGATCTCTTCAACATATTAATTGATATCATCATGAGAAAAGCTGAAGTCAACACCAATAAAACTATCAGCAGCGAAAGTAACATTCTGTTCGCGTATGCTGATGATTCAGACATCACTGGGCGGAATCTGCGAGAAGTTACTGCAGTATTTTCGAGAATTGAGAAGGAATCAGGAAAAGTGGGTTTGGGAGTAAAGGAGGACAAGACAAAATTAATGGTTTCTACCAGCAGAACATCCATCCACCAGGTGGGATGAAAGGGTGAACGTTGATAAACGTTATAATTCCAAGGTATTTCCCAAGGATCTGCCATGATCAGAAGCAATAACGTCAGCCTGGAAATCAAACGGAGCTTTGATTTTCGTGGGGTTTCTCCAGGATTTGTCGAAATGTGAATATCTGGTCGATAGTTGTCTTTCGACGTCTAAAGACACACTGATAAAGTCCGTTCAGGTCTGCAACAAACGGCTTTAGTCTTTCACACATTACACTTGGAGAACCTTGTATGCAATAGATAAAAGGTTTATTCCACAATAGTTTGAACATATGCTCGGGTCGACTGATTTGAAAACAGGACACGGTATGCTAAAATTCCAATAGTCGGCCATGTATTCGCCCAGCCAGATTTTGCATATGAGCTGATGAGTGCACCTTTCCAACTCATAGCCGCTAGCCTTAAACAGCTCAACCCGTAGTCCATCAGCTGCAGCGGCGTTGTTGTTGGTGGCTTTGTTGTTCCTAAGCCGGGAAATTGCAGTTCTAACTTCGCTTTGGCTAGGAGGAGGCTGTCAACGCCATCGTCCTCTATGTGAACAACACCCTCATCTAAGTTGAAGTCTTCTGGGACAAGTAATGCAGAGAAGTGGTCTCTCCATTTTTGCAACCTACTCTGCACATCTGTGACGAGATTCCTGTCTTTATCTCTAAAAAAGGGGGCCCTGCCTCATTTCCTTTGGTTTGGTTTTATGCTTTTCGCTAGAATTTGCTGGCCTCATTCTACCTTCTATAAGGTTCAATTTGCTCACTCTCACGCTTTCTCAATAACCATTTTTTGTTCCTACACAAAAGGGTTTCCTTTCTTCTCTTTATGCCGCTCTGCGTGGTTCCCGTTGTAACTGGCGGAAGCATTTTCATACGTACCGTTTTCTTTTCATCACTTTCCATGCGACGATCTTCATCGTACCATGGTTTGTCCTTCAGCGGTTTTTCATAAGCAGGTACGGTCTCTGCAGCAGCTTTCATAGAGTGGGAAATGTAGCATTTTCATACGTACCGCTTTCTTTTCATCACTTGCCATGCGACGATCTTCATCGTACCATGGTTTGTCCTTCAGCGGTTTTTCATAAGCAGGTACGGTCTCTGCAGCAGCTTTCATAGAGTGGGAAATGTACATCCGCTGCGCTTCAGGATCGTGAGGCGGAGTGCTTTCGCACTGCTTATTCTTGTGGTGAACCTTTACTGCAACCTGCAACCTGCAACACGTACGTCCATTACACTAGTAGAGTGCCTTTCATCAATTACCAAGTGATCAATCTGGTTCTTCGTCTGTCGATCAGGGGATATCCAAGTAGCCTTATGGGTGGGTTTATGTTGGAATCTCGTACTACTGACAACTATGTTTTTCGGCGGGGCAAAATCTATTAGTATCATTCCGATATCGGAAGTGATGGCGTGTAGACAGACCGATGGTTGGTTCAAAGCAACTTTCCCTGCCGACTTTAATATTAAAATCACATGGAACAATCTTAATGGTATGGTCAAGGCAGCGGTCGTATATTTGCTCTAGGCGCTCATAGAACATGTCCTTGGTGGCATCGTTTTTTCTACTGTCGGGGCATGTACACAAATTAGCGATCTATTATACTATTTCGGTTTTCTGCGGATGGTGGCTATACGATCACTCACGGGGATGGACTTTGAGACCAGATGTGGCAGTATTTTTCCAACTACAAATCCGCAACCAAATTCATGCTGTTTCTCACAGCAGCTGTAGTATATTTTACAGTTCATCTTCCTTGTACAGCCTTGAACTGTTCATCGCATCTCCTGGATAGCAGCAATGCCAGCCTTATAATTCTCGAGGACATCAGCCAGTAGAATAGTAGCTCCGGATCCAAGTGCATATCCGTAAATCGTGGACCTTATAACGGAGGGGGGTTATGTTTTTCATTCTCTATTTGTAATTTCACTGCGAATATACCGGTGGCGGAGGGCAAGCCCAGCCCACCGTGGTTTTGCATTTTACCTATTGTCAGGATAATTATGTTTCTGCCGCCCATTATGGATCATATTTGTTACCCACAACATTACGCCGTATAAATTATTTCCTCTCTTTGGAGTTAGTTAAGAGAATACAGGAAAAGAAATCAAAACACTTGCGACACTTTATAAATTCGGTTGTGGCAACCTCTAACTCAACTGCGGTATCTTCTACATCGGCTGTGACAACCTCGGATTCGACAGTGGTTACCTCTAGTGTGGTTGTGACAACGTCTAAATTCGTTTACGGCTGATACGGCTGCCTCAAGCGAACTCCTCTGTGAGTGTGAATGGGATTAAATCGCAAAACAGGTCGGACAGAGTTGTTCCCTGGTCAACGTCTGATCCATAATGGACGGTTGGAATATTAGTCCTGGCAGTAGGTAAAATGAAAATCCACAGTGGACTGTCCTTGTCAACCGCCAATTGGCGGGTGACGTCGAGAGTTATATAGCTGACAGAACGGATAACCGGAAATTCGATGGTCAAGACATGGCTGTACAAGAAGGAAGAACCGGAGAGTATATTATAGTTGCCATGAAAATGGCCTGATTTCGGTTGGTGATTCTGTCAAAATTATATGGTCACTTGATCATAGTTTAAACACCCAACATAAACCAAGAAACAGTAAACTGTTACAACGAGAAATAAGTTGGAGGTGCTATATGAATTCCACAAATCAGAAAATCTTAATTAATCGATTAATTAAATTTTTGAGTAATAGATATCGTGATTAATCAGTTAATCGTATAATCAAATATTCTGATCAATTAAAACTATTATTAATCAATTAATTTGAATATTGATTAATCTCCTTTGAATAATTTTAATCATCATTCAAATAATTTTTGGAGAGCATTCAAATAGAACTCAGGGGGTTTCGATGACACAGATGTATCTATTACAGGTGGAAGCGTGAGAACAGCTGAATTCAATTTGTTCTTGTCGTTGTGGTCCGACCTTGTCAAATGTTGTTTGTACAAATTTCCAAGATACATCTGGCACAAGTGGAAGCGTTTAAACATCAGTTTAAATTGTTTCTTGTCCTTATGGTTGTTGCCGAAAATTACAACAATTTCTCCTTCTATAACCTGGAATAAATTCATCTTGGCAATTTAGACCTGCTGAATTTGGCAACGTTGACTCTTGAAATAAAAACAAAATGCCTACAAATTTAGTTGTCTTAGATCCTCGTTATGTTTAAAGTTGTAATTTCCTTTTTAAGGCTATAAGAGATCATGTTTTCTCAGGTTAGTGAAAAAAATTACAGCAGACAGTTGTCCGAGGCCTTCGGCCACGGACTGTCCCTGCAGGCTGTGTCAGAGACACGGCCATTAAGTTTAACGTAGAATACGCCATCCGATAAGACAGAAAACATATATAACAATAAATTAATTTGCTTATATTATTTATCATTTATTGTTATATATGTTTTCTGTCTTATCGGATGGCGTATTCTACGTTAAACTTAATGGCCGTGTCTCTGACACAGCCTGCAGGGACAGTTGCCGAAGGCCTCGGACAACTGTCTGCTGTATTTTTTATATTTATGCTGTATTTTTTTATTTATGTTAAATTTTTTTAAACTTAATTTAATTTATGTATTTTAATTAATATATTTATTGAAATAAGTTCTGCGAATGTTGAGAGGGCCGCCCTAATATTAAAAAAGGTTTACCTTATCGAGTCTTCGCATTAGCATTCGAGCGTTGTGTGAAAGCTTTACGCTTTACAATTCAAAATTAATATTACAACAGCTTTATTGAAGCTTTCGCAAAAAAGCTTTATTACGTTAGCTTACTGTTTGTTTCACTTTTTACTAGATACATGTTGCCAAGCAACATTAGCTTGCTGTTCGTTTCACTTTTTACTAGATACATGTTCCTAAGCAATGTTGAGCAACCAAAAACACTCAACCAAACACCACACATATGTTTGAGTGTATGTGTTTAAACAATTTTCATTTGAGAAATTAAAATCCTAGAAATATATCAACCAATATGAAATGTATATCAAACGAAAGATAACATCTTCATTTACCTACAAAAAAATTTTAAAAAAATTCATCAAATTCAATGAAATAAAGATTACAACAATAAAAACCTGACATGACTCCTCATACCGTAAGGTAAGACGTATTCTACGTCAAAAAATGTAAATGCCGCGGGTGGGATTCGAACTCACATTCGCTGGACGATCGTTTCGATGTTTGTGAAGCATCATCTTCAGCGGCGTCTAGCACGTTAAGCCACTGCGGTGTGTATTTACAGAAGTCACTAACCGAAGACATTCATTGAAGACGAAGAAAATTAGCATTGCTTGCTTATTTTGCCATGACACAGCTGATCGACTTCCTAGCTGCAAATTTGATAAAGGATATAATTTCAAAGAGAGCGATTGGAGAGTTGAAAAAACTGACGTTATATTTGATTTTGTTGGCACTTCTGACGTTTAAAACAACTTTATATGCAGTAAATTAATTTTGATTTGAAGAACAAACAATTTTTATTTATATTACGTCCAAATTCTGGCAGAATAAACTGGCATAAAAAAACCGTATCAAAACAATACGAGTACTGACGTATAGAGTAGCCAACTTGCTCAGTAAATTCATGACATTTGGTTTGTTGTACATAGGCGGTTGGATGTTGCAAAGTATTACATTAATAATACCGGATAGAGGCAATGGCTCAAACCAACCAACAATAAATCAGCAACGCCATTTCGTTTTGTGCGTTACAATTTTTGTGTAAATACACCACAAATATATACTAACAATAAAATATAACAAAAAAACTCGAAAATACGTTTAAGTTTTTTCAGTTGTTCATCACAACGACATGAAGAATTTAAGACAAAAATTTTTGTAATTCCACCTAGTGTAAGTCAATTTATGTCAAATAACTCTCTATCACATCGGCCGCACCACGAATAGTGTGAAGTGAAATAATGTCGGATGAGAGGAATGGCAGCTCTATGTGACAGTACTCTATGATCAAAACTGTCATTAGCCCAGTGACTTTCGACAAGAATTTGGTGGAACTGAAACACACATACACTCTGTTTATATCTTACTCTATGTACGAACTACACCAGAGGAGATTTCAACTGAAAAACACAAATAACACGAATTGCTCAATTATTAAAATTTTTATTTATCAAATTTTAGATTAATTGTTTAATTCCAGATATGATTAATCAATTAATCAGGAAGTCAGGCAACCTGCTTAATCAATTTATCGCACATCCCTAATTATTTCCAAGATCTTACAAAAAAGCCCAAAGAGAAAAGAAACAACGATTACCGATTTCTTTGAGAGCACGACACGAGACAAATTCCAAGATGTAGCACGAACGAAGAACTTCTTTGCCTACCTCAGATCCCTATTATGATCTAAAAGCATGATGGCTATTGCGATCCCTTTGTAAAATATTAGTTCCTCTCACATGTCTTTAAACTCAAAATCTGTTTATTCATTTACCATTGCAAAATTTAAGTATTTCCAAGTCCAAAATTCATACGGGAATACCTGGATAAAATACTGCAGCTCAATAGAGAAAGGTGTTGCCAAACTCTCATGCTAAATAAGCTTGTACTGGGTTAAACACATATCGCACAAAAAGTCTATAGGAAAAAGGGGAAAAACAGGTATGTGTGTTTAACCTATAATATACGATTAATCACAGACGATATCCAAAAAGCTACTGCTCAGGACTATCAGACATAAACAATTGCACTATAACTTATTAACTCTATCAACAGTTATTAATTTTTGAGCGTCTTCTCTCAACATGTCCCACTGTGAGAAATACCGACTATAAGCTGTTAATAGAGGTAGTTAGTTATGAAGTCTGTGAAAGAACAACATATTTCCGAGTCTGAGGAAGTCATCCAATTCAATTCCTAGAATCATATTTCTGTATAGAGAATGGCGGAGTATCTCCTTACATCAGTGGTAACCTACCCATAGCCTCGCGAGACAGACAATAATCGAACTGACATGTACACAGCAACTACCCAGCAGCGGAATTCATGTTTTAGAAGGCCTTCCAGAAGGCCTTCTTTGGGATCCGAAAGACCTTCGTAACACATTGCCTATTCCTTTCTAAAGTACATGGAGTGCGATTGGTGAGAAAGACCTTGCTCTCTCCTTCCTATGAGAAGGCCTACAATAAGACCTTTAAAATAAAGGCCTTCAGAAGTTGTGTATAATAAAGGCCCACCAGAGGCCTTATACATAAAGGCCTTCAATAGCTCTGAAGGACAGGGCCTAATAAAAGGCTTTATCTATGAAGGCAGTTTAGAACCATGGAAAAAGAATCACTTAATAGAAACAATAAGAATTTGTAAATTAACACGGAAATATATCAGTTTATTAAAAAAAGTTAACATATAATTCACATTACATTACAATATCAAACAGAAACTAAAACATACTTCTATTTCACGAAAATAAATTAAATAAGACAATGCAATATATATTTTCTTTCGCGACTAAAATACAACTAAAGCCTCTATTGATAAATGATGTCGTTACAAACATTTCTAGAATTCCAACTTACGGGCCTAATTCTATTTTCCTTTGCTGACTATGTTTTTTTCAAAAATCTTCGATTGCACATAACATTCTTTGAGAACGGAATGTCAATGTCTTGCATACACACACTTTCTACATTGTCAACTGTCGGAGTTGTATGTCACTTGCATGAGACATTCAACAAGAATGGAAAGGCAATGTCTAACAAACATAAACACCTTCTACTTTTCCTTCTATAATCAAGCAGTATTTCATGCCTTCGGGACGAATGTTGAGGGGAACGAAAAAGTAAGGCCTTCTTGTATAAGGCGTGTAGCGTAATTTGGAGAATGTCTGAGAGGGCCTTCTCAGAGTAAGGCTTTGACAGTTTTGCTGCTGGGTATGTTTGATTCAAATCATAAGTTCGACAGCGACATCGCTTCTGTTGCCGACCGCACACAAACATATATAATATAACATATAAGTTGTTCACGCAGGGCTGCTTATCAGCTTATGTGCTGAAAATATGAAAAATAAGCTCTGGGCTACGTGAACACCCTTCCATGTTGGTTATCTGCTTATCTGCTTATTTTTTTCAATCAGCTGTTCGATAAATGAAATCAAAACCATCAATGTACAATTGAAATTGTGTGTAAAATGCCTAAGCAGAGCATTAAACAACAAATTATGGACTTCAGAGTCAATATGAGTACTTTGGAAATTGAATTCATTAAAGGTAAGTAGTCAGAAATGTATACGATGCAAATATTTATGGTTTTGCGTTTGTACACATAGGTTTCCCCGACCCCCCGACTTGCGCTTATTTTGATTGTTTTTTTTAATAAACAAAAAACAGATGTAAATACCAGTGCTACCAATACTTAAATATAAAATTTGAGATGCCATTTGCTAAAACTTCGTGTTTTTAGTGTTGTCAGCAAGTTAAATTTTTGGTATTTTCCAACACTAAAAATAAGCTGATAAGCTGATAAGCTTTTGCCAAAGGCACAGGTTGCTCAAAGTTGCTTATTTTATTTCAATGTATTTTGTTGTTGGCGAGATAAGCACATGAGCTGATAAGCTGATAAGCAGTACTTCGTGAACACCCTAATATAATATGTTTGTGTGCGTGCGTTCGGTTTTGGCTACCACTGGCTGATATTAAGTGTGTTTTTTTTACCCCGCTAAAGTTAATTATAGCTTAAGTTGTACGGGACAGCTAAGCGATATTAAGTGACATTTCAATTTCCCACTTAAATTCCGACTTGTGCAATGACAATGTTGCCACATGTTAAATTTCAAGAAATGGCAACAAAAAGTTATCTTAGATACATTTTGTTATCATTTGCTGCGAATGAAAATGTTATCAAGGAGAGACCCAAAAGCAGAAATTTGCAAAATGACTTACACATTTCAAGTTCATTAAAATTATTTTGTTTAATCAAAGACTACGCATACTTTTACATCTCTAAATTTGAAGGATAGACTTTTTTATTTCCGATAGAAAACAAAATTGGAAATAAATTGTTCACTATAACGCTCTGTAAATGTTATACATATTGATCATGGGAGAATTATCAACCATCCATAGTCGTTTAAACAGGTGATGAAATTTTTTCAATGTCATATTTCGCTTCACTTGTCAAAATATTATGTATTTTGAAGTTGGATTTTTCTTTAAGGCTAGAAGAGATCATGTTTTCTCCGGTTAGTGAAAAAAATGTAAATGCCGCAGGTGGGATTCGAACTCACATTCGCTGGACGATCGTTTCGATGTTTGTGAAGCATCATCTTCAGCAGCGTCTAGCCCGGTGTGTATTTACACAAGTCACTAACCGAAGACATTTATTGATTGTGCAGAGTGATTGGGTGTCGCTACTTACACATTGCTTTCCTACTTACACGCACTGATGCAGAAGTTTTGAAAGTTCTATTTATAGAACGAACTATTCTAATTGTAGTTGTCTCGTAATGTTTCAAATTTAGTATTTTGTTTTTATCCTTTTTTGTATTCTTATATTGTTGTTATATAAATATATGTGTAGAGTTTAACAACTGAAACGAATGAAAGAAAATAAAATGTCTGTTGTTGCTGCTTACAATTACAACAACATATTCTGCTACCATGTGTTTGTTGGCACTGGCTACAAACGTGTTGTCGTATCGCATTTTTTTCACCTATTACCGCAAATGTTGTGGATCGTCTTATTTGGAATGTCGTAAGTGCGATAGCTTAAGGGAATAAAAAAACAGCCTTATTATTAAGGCCTTGTTATTAAAGATTTTGACAAGTGAAACGAAAAATGGCATGGAAAAAATTTCATCACCTGTTTAAACGACTATACAGGCCTTCTTTAAAATACGGAAGGCCTTTCCTACACATTACCCCCTCCTTTCTTTTTAACATTGCGTGAGATTGGGAGGCAAGGCCTTCCTTGCCCATTGCCTAAAGAAGGCCTTAGAAGGAATGCAAAGAGAAAGGCCTTATAAGACATTAACTTTCATTTATTTTTGTTAAACAAAAAATACAATTAAAATAATTTATTTTATCACAAAATCACTATCCATTTCTACATATTTATTATAATATATATGTAGAAATTTTTAAAAATATAATTTTAAAATTTGTATGAAATTTTCCAATTAAATTACGATTAAAAAGAATCGGAAAGAAATTTCTCAAAATTGTAAAAATCTTCTTCTTGGTTATATCTGATGAAAAAAATCATGCATTCCGCAGGCCATATTTTAGGAAGGCATTACAAAAGAACATGCGGAATGCCTTATTTGTGGAAGGCCTTGCGACTTCCGTCGCTGTAGACTTCTGCAGCATAGGTGACATATGGAATAATAAGCTGCAGCACAAGTTTTCGTTTCAAATCTATAGGGACATATAGACTAGTCATTCTCAAGTTGGGAAGAGAGGTATATTTTACTAATAGCACTATTAATGTGATCTTTACAGTACTAAGCTGAGCTGATGTGAAGGCATTTAGACATTTAGTTATCTTGAAGTTAGGTGGTGTTTGTCCCCTATAACTGCACAGGTGGAAGATATCTTAAATCATAATTAAATTGTTTAACAGGAAGGACACACGACTTGCAAGGATCCAGATTCAGACTATTAAGTAGAGCGCAGTTACGAATGGCTTCAATATCATCATACAGTTTAGAACGTAGGTGCTCAAATAGTCCGATCCGGTTTCGAATATAAAGTTCTATGCCATCAGCATTACCATATACACCCAGGAAAAGAGCCCGGTGGTGCATTAGAAGTTATATTCCCAGCAATAGATGTACATATAAGTACATTAGGGTGTAAGGGGAGATGCACAGTAAAAAAAACTTATTTTGCAAGTGTGCAGTTCAATTTTTCTTACGCATTGTGATTATACGAACAAATGGTTCGAAACTGGATCGGCAGCTGTGGAAAACATAGCCCGCAGATAATTCTGAAAAGTCGTCGTATGACCGTGTCCAACTAACAAAAAACTCATCTTACTTACTTATCCGGTCTCGAACAACCCCGAGGAGTCAGGGACCTTACAAACGAAAATAACATATTTCGTCAACCAGTTCGATCTTTTGCTTTATGTCTCCAGGTGGCAATACCAACTGTACGCAGGGATTCGTCAACCTGATCCCTCCAGCGGAGTCTTGGTCTTCCTATTTATCGTCTTCCTTCGAGTTCGGTTTCGAAAACCCTTCGTGCTGCTTTATCCATTTTACAGACATGGCTTAGCCAGCTCAATCGGGATATTTTGATCCGCTTAACTATGTCAATGTCGGGATATAGCTCATGGTTCATGCGTCACTGATACTCGCCGTTGTGTATTATAAGGGCATACATTTTGCGGAGTATTTTCCTCTCGAAGACTCCTACAGATGTTTCGTCTGCTTGCGATAAGACCCAGGATTCTGCGCTATAAAGCAAGACAGGTTGTATGAGAGTCTGGTTTAGCAGCATTTTTATTACCCGAGAGAGGGCTTTATCTCTAAAGTGCTTGCGGAGCCCAAGATAACACCTATCCGCTTGATCTCAAGGCGGACGTTGTTGTTTTTGTTTAAGGCAGATCAGAGGTATATAAATTTGTCCACCACCTCGAAATTATAACGGTTATCAATGTTTACGTTTTGTTCTAATTGCATGGAGGCCCTGCTCATTGAAACCATTAATTTTGTCTTTTCCTCATTCACTGTCAGAGTATGCAACTTTTCTCGAAAGCACCGCAGTAACTTCTCTCCAATGATATCTATATCATCAGCATACGCGAGCAGGAAGTGACGTTTGGTGCTGATGGTTTTATTCATGTTGACTGCAGCTTTTCTCATTACAATCTCTATTAAGATATTAAAGAGATCACACGATAGAGTGTCTTCTTGTCTGAGGCCTCGCTTAGTTTCGAAAGGTCAAGGTCATCCTACAAAGGCGTATGAGTTTTCCAGGAATACCAAGCTCAGACATTGTTTCGTAGAGTTTCTCCCGTATCGGGCTATTGCAGGCCGCCTTATAGTCGACAAATAGGTGACAGGTGTCGATTTGTTTTTCGTGGGTCTTCTCCAGGATTTGGCGTAGCGTGAAAATCTGGTCGGTTGTCGGGCCTAAAGCCACACTGGTATGGTCCAATCGGGTCAGCGATAATGGGTTTAGTCGCTACTTGATAGAACCTTATATGCTATCCATAGGCTTATTCCACGGTAGTTGGCACAGAGACTCGGGTCACCTTTTTTAAACATGGGACATAGTACGCTGAGACTCCAATCGCCGGGCATGCATTCATCTAACCAAATTTTGCTAAAGAGCTGATGCATGCACCTTTTCAGGTCATCGCTTAAACAGCTCCGCCGGTAATCCATCGTCTCCTGTGGCTTTGTTGTTTTTAAGCCAGGCAATAGCTGTTCTGACCTCGTCTTGGTTAGGAGGGGGCAATCGACACCGTTGTCCAAATTGTGATCGATTGTCTCGTCATTGGATATCTCCATATTCCCAACATACTCTGCACATCTGCGATGAGATTTCTCATCAACTGCACTAAAAATTGAACAGCGACGCGCCTTTCTAAAGAAATTCCTTGACCATTTGTCTAAAATGCAGTCACATTATTGAAGGAAAAATACTAAAAGCCTTTTCTATGAAGGAAATTTTTCATCGTATCAAGAATTGACAAGCTTTACGTGTGTCAATGAAAAGCTAATAACAATAGTTCAATCATAAAACTGTCGTATCCCATCTTTTCAACCATTATAAAATAATCAAACCTATCAATATTCAGATGTAAGAAAGATCAATGCGATGTCTTATGTGCAATATGGTTAGTGTGCGCACCTCTTGTACATGAGATCCTGGGTTCGGTCCCTGCTCTGACCACCTCGCATAGTGACGGCGACATCGAGTATTTAGCCAAGAAAATCTTCTCCAAATACCGTTCGGAACCGGTGTAAAACTGAAAAATCCCAATCGCTGAGTATAAAACTAGAAAGCGCACAGCTCACTGGTTGTGAGAATTTTTATTTCATTTTGCTTTCAATAACAGGCCATGAACACTTTTTCAAATAAAAATGAGAAATAAAAATAATTTAAAAATTAAACTTGGAAATAAAAATCAAACCGAGACTCATGGCAAAATAAGTAAGGTAGAAGCTGTAGGAATTGAAGGAATTTTGATTTTATTTCAGGAGCCGACTTGTCAAATTCAGCCGATGAAATTGTCAAGATGTATTTATTTCAGGATATATCAGGGGGAATTGTTGTAATTTTCGGCAACAATCACAAGGATAAGTAAAAAATTAATCTGTTGTACTAGATACATCTTGGAATTGGTATAAACAACATTTGGTAAGGTCGGACCACAATGACAAGAAAAAATTGAAATCAGCTGTTCTAACGCTTCCACCTGTAATAGATACATCTTGCGGAGACTTTTATTCTTCCGAAAAAATATTAAAATTACCCACGTAAAGGGTGCAGTGGGCCCAAGGAGTCCAAAGTTGCCGGTGTGTTCGGATAAATCAATAACTTCATGTAACCCCAGAAAAGGAAATCTAGTGGGGTTAAATAGCACGATCACGGTGGCCAGTTGACTGAACCATTTCGAGAAATTACGCATTCACCAAATGTTTCCCGATTGTACGACGCGTTGTATGGCATGTAGCGCCATCCTGTTGGAAAAACTTATCTTCAGTCAACATGTCATTCAAGTGATGTACGAAATATTTGTAAATTACGGCTCTATAGCGCTCGCCGTTGACGGTACTGTTCTCCCCGTTCTCATTTTGAAAGAAGTAAGAACCCACGATTCCACCGGCCCATAAAGCACACCAAACAGTGGGCTTCCCAATGGCGGGAATGGGGCTTATTGGCATGAACGAGCCTCATCACTGAACAGAATATAGGGATAAAACATTGCATTAAATTCCAGTTGATTTTGTACCCATAAACCGAACTTACTGGGCAAATGATGGTCATTCGATCTATTCACGATGAAATGGCAAACCAAACTGAGCGCAATTGATAATAGCGTTGCCAGATCTGACCAATTTGTGACCGTTTAATCGTTATTAGAAAATGGAACCTCTAAAAAACACCCGATACTTTTATGTATTATGGATTTTAATAAAGGCCTTTTTCATTTGTTAGCATTATCGTTGTTACAGATGAAACAAAAGTTATATATTTTTGAGCATCTCGAAAAGACTGTCAGGTTGTACAAAAGTCGAAAAGTCGACATTTGCTTTCGTCTTTTTTTGTTGCCAGATCTATGTAATGTGGATTTTCGATAAAAAAAAGGGGTAAGCAACAGCGATATCATACAGAAATAGTACACGCAAAGAAAACAAACGTTTATTGCTCGGTTGCAATATGGAATCCACAAATAAAAGTTTTAATTACAACTCGGTTGCTGTAAGCGAAACAACAGTTGGCGGAACCGTGTTTCGTTTCTCGCAAACGTTTTTTGTTTCAGCTTATATTTTTCATAACTCGATTACTGCAATCTTTTTTGAGTTTTCGTAAACGTGTTTTTAGTTTTGAGTAACTAGAACTCGGTTGCTGTAACCGAGACAACAGTTGGCGGAACCGTGTTTCGTTTCTCGCAAACGTTTTTTCAGCTTATAGTTGTCATAACTCGTTCGCTGTAAACATTTTTCGGTTCTCCCATACGAAATGACATGTATGGATTAACAGAAGTTCGTTTCTCCCAACTATATTCCCGAAAACGAACTTCTGTTATCTGAGATTTCGTTTGGGAGGAACGACTTTTTTCTTATATATATATATCTAAAGTTCTTATATATCTAAAGTAGTAGAAGTCGCGATTTGTACTATCGAATAAAAGACGAAATGCATACAACATTTTATATTTTTCGGAATGTAGTCAATAATAATATTAATGATAATTATTAATGAATAATATTATTGAACAAATTAGTTTGTTTGGAAAGAAAAAATACTGTTTTGGAATCTTTTGTTTCAACAGACATAACCTACAATTTCTGATTTCTTCACACATATGGTAATATTTTTGTGTCGGTTGATGGACATAAAATATACGTCTATCGCAAAGGACAGAATTATAAAAAGCGGACAACATCGATGGGGAATGTACCCATATAAATAGTCGATATGGTGAAAAACTACAAATAGCAAGAACAATATCGTAGTATGGAATGATTGGGTCTAGCGTTCGAATAATAATTGGAATATAATTTTAAATAAGGCTGACTAAACGCAGACCATAGTTTGGTTTGTACAGTGATTGGGTATATACAAAGCTCGCAAAATATGCTCAACCAAATTTTTCTTCGCGGTCTGCTCACTCAAAAGACCGAAAAAAATGAGACAGAATCGCTCAGTGTCGGAGCAGAAACCTTCTTTTTCGTTTCGTTCCTATCAAAAATATACATATATACTTTTGTTATATTTGCAACAACGGTAATGCCGATATATGTATGTAAAAGACTTTTGGGCTAAAAGAAATAAAAGTGTAGAGGAGAGATTTAAATTTTTTCAGAAAGCAATAAAAAAACCTTCTTTTTCGTTTCGTTCCTATCAAAAATATATATACTTTTGTTATATTTGCAATAACGGTAATGCCGATATATGTATGTAAAAGACTTTTGGGCTAAAAGAAATAAAAGTGTAGAGGAGAGATTTAAATTTTTTTCAGAAAGCAATAAAATCAATAATTGATTTTTTTATATTTTGCGTGTTCAAATAAAAATCACTCAATAATTGAAGCATTCTCGTGAATAACGTAGGAAGCGAAATTTGTTGGAGAAGTGTTTTTCGCTGATTCTCGTTCGAATTATTCCTTCGGATTATATAAACAAGCAAACCTGAGTTAAAACATCTGTTTCTGACATTTTAAAATCATCTCATATAGAAAATCGCCGCATGTAAAAACGTATTAGCCATCCTATTCGTTTTGAATATTTAATGTTTAATGTATAGTGGCCGTCGGTGGTGCAATGGCAGTGTGCGCGGCTCTTGTACATGAGAACGTGGGTTCGATCGCTGCTCTGACCACTTTAAATTTCCTTCGACGGCGGTCACCACGCATAAAGCCGGCGACAATATCGGGTATTTAGCCATAAAAAAGCTTCTCAAATACCGTTTGGAACCGGTGTTAAACTGTAGGTCCTTATCAGTTAGTATACAACTAGAATGCGCACTGCTCACTGGTCGTGAGAAGCTCTAACCACTTCGTTCATGCGATGTAATGGGACACCATTTAGTTTATTTTTACAGTCATATCAAGTGTAATGGACCACTTTAAATATTTCTGTTGAAATGTTGAATATTCAATCAATAATAATTATTTTCGGTCCCTGATTTTGACTATTAAAATAATAAAAGTCAATCCGGTCAAAAGATACACCGATGCAAGGACTGCAAATACACAGAAAATAATGCAGATACGTTGGTAAATGCGAGTAACCATGTGGCCGCAAAAGTTAATACTTTCAACGCAAATGTACTCTTTTGTCGTAAAAGACGTATTTTTTATTGTAAACGAACAATCATCTACTGTTTATTATAAACGAAAGGTGTACACACACGCATGTTCTCAATGAATAGAGTCCCTCTTCTTTGAGAGAAAATACATTTATACATAAACACACTCTACACAGTTTCGTGAATTAATTCTATCTTCTTTCAAGAAACAGAAATAAGCAAATCCCACTGTTAAGGTGAACAAAACCTTCACGCAACGTATGAGAAGACTCGTTGGATAGACGAGCGGACTTGCAGTGCTAGTGCCTGGAAAAGCGTTCAGTGGAAGCATATTTATTAAGGTGCAGTGAAATACTTCTATTTATGAGGGTACACATCCATCTAAAATATATCCTATTCAATGAAGTACAATTCGATAGTGTTACACGTAAAGGCAGTCTGTCATAAACAATTTTTGGTGATTGGAAAAGTTTTTCTGAGATTGGGATTACTATACTTCGTTACATCTAAACGAAAGAGCTGTTAATGGAAACATTTTCTCTGTTGTCGTAAACGATTTTATTTACTTATCATAAAAGAGCGAATATTTTTGATTCAACTATTTGATAAATTTATCTGAGATTTCTTTTGTTGCCTTCCACATAGTCAAACTATTTAACAACTATTTAACTCTTTAACTAGACAAAAAGTATATACTAAAAATCGTTTGCTCAAGAATGTTATCATTGAATATGTTTCAATATGCCCGAAATACATTACAACATATTCTCACTTCGAGTCAGGCAAGTACTTTCCCATTCTGTTGCCTTCAGAAGTTTCCAGATTGCAACCACTTGTTCGAAACTTGAATTTGTTTGTCTGATTCCAGAATTCATTGTGAACTCTCTAATTGAAAAACACGGGTTAGGGCCGAGTCCATGTCAAAATATTTTATTGATCATCAAATATTCATCACGGTTTCGCTTACGAAGTATACCAACCTTGTGGATACATCTCAACTCGTGGAAGGACCAGATCGATGGCAGTTGCTTACTCCTTCATTCCTTCTTACCAAATTGCCTTCATGTGAATTAAATGTACTGAACTAATCTTGAGATGTTTAGATGCCAAAGCTTTTTGTTCGATGTTGTGGAATTTTGCACTGTGGGTGACTGAGTCAAAGCGGATAGATGATGATGCACACCGAACAGATAAATAGGACAAATGATATAAACAGCCTACATTCCTGTCAATTTGAATGGAGCTGCATTGGCCACTTACCTGTTTCTCCTTCAGCATGCGCAATCGTTGCAGCAAGGGCAACCCTGCGCCAATGGGGCTGGGGGTTTTGTCGTGCAGCTCCTCTTTCTCCTCGGGCGTTTCTTCCTTTTCGTCGGATCGTACACGAGACATTCGTTTTAACATGGACTTGCCGTTTTTTGGAGATGTATTGTGCAACGGTTGCATTTCCAATGATTCGTCGCTACGTCGCGATACCCTTAAAGCACAATGGTTGACCTCTTTTGGTTCTAGATAAATTGGATGATCTTACACTATGGCATACCTTGATTTTTTAAGTACACTTCGGAATCCTTTCACATCATGTCTCAATTTATCGACAATCTTCTTTGAGGCACTATTTTCGCTACTATCACTTTGGTTGACATGATGGCTATGATGATGGTGAAGGTTTTGGTTCTTTAATGCCTCCTTGTCGGCCAGATTCTTGGCATGTTTCTTGTTCACACATCTTACTTCCATGAGGCGCTTTCTGCCCAAGGTTTGCAGAATTTCCTGGGCATCGGGGTAATCTTTCATAGCTGCCAGGACGTCTTCGCGCGACAGGGAGAATAGTTCTGAATAGCCAACAGATCTAACGTCTGCAGTCCGTCTGGAAAAATGTCCTTGTAGTATTAATCGTAACATTAACATGGAGTCTTACTTGTTCAATCCATCTAAATTTAATATTCCTATTTCGCCAAAGAAGTCTCCAGCTTTCATGGTAGTAAGGACTTTGCCAGTCTCGCTCAGCACTTCCAGAATCCCATCGGCTATTATGAACATCTCTCTGGCTACCTCGCCCTTTCGACATATTGAGTCGCCAGGCGTGAATATGTATGCTTTCATTTTGAGCACCAGGTCATGCAGAAATTCCGGTTGGCATTCCTGAAATATGGTTACCTTTTTCAGCACACTTAAATTGACATGCAGTGCCAGCTCCGTCTTCAGCTTGTCAGGCAAGAGACCAAGGGCGGTATTGATGTCGCCACCGCCCTGAATTCGCCCTCGGGACCAACTGTAATCATACCAGCGAAGAACTCTGCGCTTCATCCCACCTGGCACCTAAAGGGTATCATAAAAAACATTTTGTGAAAGGAAAAGGACTGTATTAAAACTGGAGAGATTTCACTCACCTTATGGTGCCTCATGTACGTCTTCGCACCGTCCAGCAGTCGTTCAAACTCCAAACGGTTCGCATTACGATTGGTGATGACATTACCCACTTGGCCCACAATGGTGGCAAATATGAAGACGCCTATCAAGTAACTGACAATCGTGAACACGTACCTGCAAGCGAACGAACGATAACAATTGTGAGTAGGTCCTTTGAAAGGAGCTTAGGGCTAGTTCATCAAAGTTTTCGAAAACCAGGATAGCTCTAGAAAATTCAACAAATCTGTGCCAATTACATTACATAACAACTTCTCCTTGAAATCAATATCAAAACAATTGTCAAAGGCTGTCCCACTTTTCGAAAACTTTGATTGATATGTTTATGGCAACTGTAGTAATTTATTTTATCGTTCCGACGCGGGATTCGGATTGCGGCTTGAAAGTTATTGGCGGACAGCCCTCAACGCATGTCGATATTCATTCTAAGAAGTTCTGATAATGCACAACTTATGCATACCCGTAGCTTGATCCGAACTGAAGTAATCTGGATTTGATTCCACGCCGAGGAATTGATCTTGGGCCGTCCACCGAGAAATTCTGTCTTTAAATCGTATCGAAAATGATCAATGAAAAATGTTTATTAGGCGCAAAGTTTTAGTTAATCAAACTTGGATACTGTAAAAATATTCGTCGGAAGTTTCGGGGTCAGTTTCACAGTTGGCCGTTCTCTACTTAAATGAACTTTAAATTCCAGTCATATAAATGTTTGTGATTTAAATTTTCTGTCATCTTTTGTATTCTGCTTTTTAATGGAGATTGTGAGACTAACGCATCAGTTTTCTGTTATTACAAACAGTTAGTCTGTGTCTTAGCTTATTATAGTGACGAATACGACTGCACAGTAATTGCACTCATGCATACTCGAATACTTTGTCGACAGTACCCCGAAGTACTTGGTTGTCGAAACTTCGCTACAATACATGTATTGCTATTGAAGACGTCTTGTGCAGAGTCCTAGTCAGTACCTGGTCATTGCAACTGAGAGAAGAATTTGGCGTACATTTAGCGAATACTGGACGCTGACCAATACTTATTTTAAGCGCAGAATGTTTGGGATTTTTTCTATGTGTATTTTTGACGAAATGTGGGTCGATTTACTACGCAACACGCGACTGTTTAGCATTCAAACACGATTGAATGCGGCTTCGCCGAATGATGAAATTTAAGCGTTCTGCTCAATTTCCAACCTGTGATGTCTTATAAATGACTCCTTATATTGTCTCGATATTTCCATTTTTGATGTTACTAATACGACTGACTTTCGCCAAAGATCCGATAAAGCTGCCTCTATTCCTGATTGATGGAACAGCCGTCAAGAACTACTATCGGCCATTGAATATTCACCCTATTTATACCACCAAATCCAGCTAAATTTGGAACCAATGTTTGTTGGGCATATAATTTCAAGACAAAATATCCATTACAAGGAACAATTGTCACTGGAGAAAAGAAGAAGCACAACCAGCCACGTACGCTGGAAACACATTTCCGACTCAATGCTGCCATAACCGTGCTTCGACCTAAAAGCCCGCAACAATACAAACGATGGTACGATGAAGACTCACATGCAAAATAACGAAAATAACGCCGAGCATATGCAAAGAACGCCGGTCATATGCCAATGCTTCAGTCAGACGCAAAGCGAGCTATGACAGAGCGGCAAAAGGCGAAGGAGAAACAAATTGCGAAAGCAAAATGGTAAGCTACAGAAGGAAGAACAAAACCCGATGTATGGTAAAGTACAGATAAGAAAGGAAACCCTATCGCAGATGTACAGAATATGTTGGGGATATCGAGGGACCATTTCTCTGCAATACAGATAAGAACTTAAACAGATAAGAACGGAAACCCTGTCGCAGATGTACAGAATATGTTGGGGATATCGAGGAACCATTTCTCTGCAATTTGTCCCAGGGGAATCCAATGCACGTGAGAGATTGGACAAATTTAAGTCGATGACCTCTGAAACTAGGCGAGGTCAGATCACAAATTTCCCGGCTTAAAACCAACAAAGCCATGGGTCCTAATAGACTACCGGCTGAGCTGCTCCATACTGTCGGCGTTGAGTTTGAAAGGTGTGTGCACCAGGTCATATGAAATCTTGGTATACGAATGCATGCCCGGTGATGGGAGTCTCAGCGTTCTGTGTGCTTTGTTTAAAAAAGGTGGTCCGTGTCAAATCCTGGAGAAACCCCACGAAATACAAATCGACATCACCATCTTGTTTAAGATTATAAGGCCGCCTTCGATAGCAGAAAAGGTCAGACGCTGCCCGCGTATGCTGTGACATAAATATCAGCAATCGAGAAAGAATCAGCAAAAGTGGAAGTGGAAATGAGAACAAGACAAAATTAATTCTCTCAACGAGCAGAGCTTCACATCGCTTGGAGCAGAGCGTGAACGTTGAACAAATCGTTGACAAATGATCCAGAAAATATATGAGCCGTTAGTAGACAAACGCAAGTATCAACGTCGTATGTACCACGAGCTGTATGACTTGTCTCCCGACATTGACGTAGTTAAACGGTTATTTCGTCGGAAGTGTCGATTCGATTCCCTAACTCTTCTAGTTTGTGTTCATCACGCACTTAATATGCGTACAAAAAGTGTTCTCGTATGTTTCGATACTTTCTTTACTCTGTAATCTACTGTTCATGTACCGTTTTAATAAGTACTCTGTCCGCGGAGGGAATTCGATCACTTGGTAGGTGCTGTTTTCTTGTACGTTTTTTTTGGTACTGAACGCATTGAAAAAAGGTATTGCTTATACTTTACTTTTTTTTCACTAGGGGCGAGCGTTAAGAAGACTTCGTTTTGGAAATATGAGAGGTGTTCATAGGCGTTTTTGTGCAGTCAGTGCCACTTGCCACACGGGTATAAATAAAAAATTAACAATTTCGAATATTAATCAAAACCAAAAGTATAAAAACATTTTCGGAAGAACATCTAATAACAACCATTTTAGCATTTCGGTTTATTGATTTCAGTAATGCCACTTACATTTTGCCACCAAAAATTTATTTCTGAGTTATAGATTCTTTAAGTTATATACTCCCTAGTTTTCCGGAAAAAAACCTTACATTTTTAGAACCAGCACTTTGGATAAACAAGATGTCAAGCACGTAGCTTATAGAAACTATGTTCACGCACAAATCTCAAAATTGGACTTGTTGAGATTTTATTTTCATCATATCTCGAAAACTATAAATATTTTGCAAAAAGCGAGAACACTTCCAAGAAAGGTGTAGCTGAAATATATAGGTTAAGGGTTAAGTTTCGGACACGATCTAGGCGATCTATTGATTCATTGAGATTGTCCTATGAAAAAGGAGAGAGTAAAGAAAAGGTAGTTAAGGGAAGAGTATGTATAAGTGGGTATGTGAGAGTAAACAAGAGAGTACATATTAGGGGAAAGAAGAGATGATCGTGTGATGAAGTCGCCGCATTAGTTCAACCCAGCCATTCATCATGGCCCGGCTAACTAGGAGTATAGTACTTACTCCGATTGAGAACAAATACTCTAGGTCCTCTATAAAATCTTGCCCCAAGTAGCTTAGCATTCTACGGGCCAGAGCGGGACATCTACAAAGATAATGTTCCATCGCTCGGATTCCTCGTCCTCGCACAATCAACAGTAGTCCGGTACCGATCTATTCCATGTGCCGTCAGGTGTCTGAGATGGTAGTGGCTTCTTAGAATTCCACAGGCCAGTCTCAAATCTTCCATGCATCTGCTTCGGTATCTGCTATAGTGATCTAGCAGTTATAGTCAGGACTGGAGACCCAAAGTCTGCTAGCTCTTTTCAACATACAGTCTTCAACTAAGCCAAAGAGGTACCAAATAGGCATCCTCCTCTGGCCAGGCAATCCGCTGATTCGTTCCCAGGAAAATCGCAATGTCCTGGGATCCAACAGAGCCTGATATCCACAGGCTTTAGCCTATCCAACTTCTCCTTACAATTTCTCACCAACTTTGATCTGCACCATGTAGAATTGATCGCTTATATCGATCCACACATAGGGTTATCTGTCTGCTGGTATAAATTTTACATCCTATAATGGCCTCCGCAGCTTTCTAAATGGCCAGTACCTCAGTCTGAAAGACACTGCATTCACTATGTAGCCCAACTGAAAGGCTTAGCTACAGGTACTCGCTGTATATACCAGCTCTTGTGCCATGCTCCATCTTCGACCCGGCCGTTAAGTTAGAAATATAGAGTTCCCGCCGTCTTTCCGTTCCAATTTTTCTGTAATTGTGACATCCGCTTTGCGGAAAGCCACACGTTTCGTCAAGAAATCAGTAAGAGGCAGCAGACGACAAGAATCGTCATTACCCTAAAGCTGGAGAATATTCGCACGATCATGCAGAGACTGATGTCTAACGTCAGCTTCCCTCAATGTGATAGCCCATTGGGCCTCAGAATCCCTGAAGTATAAGTCCAGGGGCATGAGGCACAGGAACATGTCCAAAGCCGCTTGCGTTGTTCTCCTTCTAGCCCCTGTGATCCCCGTAGCAGCTCTGAACCTTGCCGAGAATCTTCAGTAGATTACTCTTGTCTTGGCCTTCCCACCAACCCAGACATCCATATGTAATAATCTGCTGAACTATCGCAGTATACAACCACTTTACCACCTTCGGACTAAGCCCCCAGCTCTTACCTATAGAATTCCGGCACTTATATAGGGTGTTGATACTCCTCTAGAGCCTTTCCTCAATGTTCCTTGACAAATTCAGCTTGTGATCGAGAACAACACTTAATACTTGGCCTCCGTCGAGAGCTTCAGTTCGACACCATTCAGACTCGGTGGACTGAAGTCCTTAATCTTATATCTACGAGTGAAGAGAATCAATTCCGTTTTTTTGGGGGATCACCACCAAGCCACAGATGCTGGCACAGTGTAGCAGCTTCCCAAGGTCAGTTTGTGTAAAGTGACACATCGTTGGTAGGAATTTCCCACCAATCGTTATAGGCACATCATCCGCATATGCCACAATTTTAATACCTTCATCAAAGGAATTGAGTACTCCGTTCATCACAAGGTGGCTAGGGGTGGGGACAGAGCTCCCCTAGTAGCTATACCCCGCACCCAACTTCTCCCAAGTTCAGACTAGACGACGCGATTTCTCAGCATACAATCCACCCAATGCACTAGCGGTCGTGATACATTACTGCTCTCCAGAGAGTTCTTTATCGCGCAAGACGTTACTAAAGGTCCCTTCTATATCCAGGAAGGCAGCTTAAGTGAAGTCATCTGATCTCAGATGCGCTCCTTAAAGCCAACAACCTCATGGACAGTGCTCTCAACTAAACTCCCAGCGATGTACCCGTGTTGACGAGTGCTCAGAGTGTGAGGGCTAACAAATGTCCTTATAAACAAGTCCATCAATCTCTCCAAGATTGTCACCAGAAGCGATGAGCGACTAATTAGTATGTTATCCTTTGAGGAGGCACGAACGACTTACCCGCCTTTGGTGTAAAAATAACCCTAGCCTCCTTCCATTTGCCCGTAACAAACCATAGCCGGATGGATGCTAGCCTTGAAATTATGATATTTGAAAAACATAGATTTTTGATATAACACATCTAAGTGAATCATTTTGAAAGATTCAATTAGAGATATCGCAGAACTCACAGGTGTTACGGGAAATATAGCAAAATTTTTGGAAGCGCCAAGTTGAACAAGCATGAACAAATTATGTAAATACAAGGTCCAACATGATGCAATCTATTTTATGGTCGGTAAAAATGGTCGTTCAAATGAAACTTGCTTATTTTGCCCCACTAGTTTCGGAATACATTTGGCGCCATCATAAAGGCACAAATTGCGTTTTTAGAATTTTTGAACGCCTATTTCGCAAAATTATCTATACAAACCAATATATTTAGTTTGACCCCAACTCGTCTGAGTGACCTTAAACTTAATCCTCAGTGTAATTGGATATGGAAGTGCGTCAAGCTCATCGGACCCATCAGTAAACCTACTGACCTACATCTATATTATGTCTGTCCGAATTAAAGTATCTCTCATTTTCGTCAAATAATTGAAAAGAGAAATATGTCTCGTGCTCTTTCTGAACAGCAATCGCTTTAAAACTCGCTAAAGTCAAGTCAACATACTCAGCATTTGTTTCTGGTGTTGGCAAATCTCCGATTGTTGTAAGAGTCAATGTTGACCAATACAAGCTACCCAGGTACTTTCGAGTCAAGGTGGCATAGTCACCCGGACGGTAGGGATAAACCCAATCACCCTGAAAATGCAAAGACAAAAGAATCAGTTGGACTCACAACGATGAACTATAAATATTACCTGAAATCCTTCTGCTTCCGACAGCAAATAGTAAAAGCAACCAAACCAATGGGCAAGTATCAGTAGTATATGAATTAAATTGACCACGCGCCACAGATTCGGCCAAACAGTTCGGCTCTCGACAATGTAATAGAATCGAACAGATCTATATACCTGCAAAATACACAGTGCAATTTCCAATTCTAATGTCCAATGTCTACCACTTTATATCGAATAATACTCACCTTGAAAAAACGTGTAAACCGTAACAATGGTTGGGAACCCATTTTCAATTGCAGCAGATCGAATGGCACCAGGGAAACCATGTCCAGTACGAAGTTTTTCGAATGTACATAATGATTCGCCAACTTTTTGTCATCGTAGACCTAGGACGTGTATCGATTAGTATCACAAGTGGCATGGATGGTTGGGTATGTTTGCTTGCAGACTCACCATGAGACCTTGTTCCAGGTATCCAGTACGGAGCTGTACAACGATATCGCAAATGAACACAATATCAGTCACAGTATCACATATGAACCAAAACGTCGGCACCGCTTGCTAGAATTCAGAAGGTACAAAACAAATGGGTTACTACTTCCAATAGGTACGCGGATCTTGGCGGTACCTGTAATTCGGGAAAGCTCTGACGAACAATCAATGTCCATAAATTGTAGAGAACACATATTGTTGATACCATCAGCCAGTAAAAATAAAAATTTTCATCAGGATTAACAACAGATCGACGTTTTTGGAGGTAACGCCTTCTTCGCTTACTACTTTTATCGGCATCACCTGAGGCACTTTCTGATCCAGTATCTTCGACCGTTTCCTAGTGAAATCAAAAAAAAAATAAATTGTTTCAAATCAATGTCGCAAGTTCAGCACGATTTTGTCTGGTATTTTACAGCAACCAACTATGTACTACGGTTTTAACAGGATTTTATTGGGATTCAGTAGGTTCATAAGAAATATTCAGGTCATGGTTGGTGCTTGCTCTCGACCCGCCAAATTATATTTTGGCACCCGGCTCGCGACCCGACATGTTAAATTAAATTGCAGAGCCAAATTTTCAGTTCAAACTAAAAAGAATTATGATTTTCAAATGCAAAAATATAACCAGAAAAAATTTTTTTGGCGTAGAATACGTCTTACCTTACGGTATAGGGAGTCATGTTAGATTGTTATTGTTGTAATCTTTATTTCATTGATTATGAGGAAACGGCGAGATAACTGTTTTTAAAAATTTTTTTGTAGGTAAACGAAGATGTTATCTTTCGTTTGATATACATTTCATATTGGTTGATATCTTCCTAATATTTAAATTTCTCAAATGAAAATTGTTTAAACACATACACTCAAACATATGTGTGGTGTTTGGTTGAGTGTTTGGGTTTGTAGCGTGAACGCAAACTATGCTGCTGTTTCAGTGTGGACACAAACCTTCGGCTGTTGTTTTGATTGATGAAATATTGAAATTTCGTATATTTACTTATGTATTTAAGTGAAACAAAATGTTAAATGTGAATTTGAATTTAACATGGATAAATAATTATAAAAAATATATGAAAAAATTAATTCATACATTTTTATGTTAAATGAAAGTGCTGCCAAGTAAGCAAAATAACAATGCTGCTTGATGCTGTTTGACAGCAGCTGACAGTTGACGTTTATCATTTATCATTTATTGTCTGCTGTTTTTTATTTACAATCTGTCTTAGACAATAAGTAAATTTAGTAACAAAGATTTAAGGAACCTAACAGGAATAGAGAGCTTTCAATAAAACTTTCTATTATATACTACACAAAGTTATATAAATATATACGTATGTACATACAAATTATAAGTTTATATCTTTAACAGCCAAAGTCACGATGTCGAACGTTAATGTTCGCTTTCTTTCTATGCGACAAACAGCTGATTTGGGAGTCACTAACAAGCGAACGAAAACATATACAATTCAGTACAAAATTGGACCCCACTTACACCCTCTCCATCAAAATCCAAGCGAACGTAGCCAGGCACTCACTTTCGTTTCAGAATGCGAGTCACTGTCTTTCGACTTGTCGTTCGCATGGTTTTACGTGTGTTTGTGTGGTTGTTGTTCAAAGCAATAACATAAACTAGACGTTCGCCATTTAATTTCGGAGCGAGAGAGGAGAGTACGAAGAACTAGTATCTGCAGGTGCCACAAAGTTGTCGTTTTTGTGCTGAAATTTAAATATATGTATTTTAATAACAAATTTATTATAATGACATTATTTTCTGTCCATTGTGTTTCTTCCATTGAATTCTATATAAATTGTTTTTGTTTCAAGCTTTTATTTCATTTCCAGCTATGCGACAACCAAAAGACATGTGACTGGTTTTGACATTTTCGTTCGCATAGATGACAGCGAAAATAGTTAGTGGCTTCCGATTTTGCAAATACACAATTACACAATAACATTTAAAGCCTGGGATAAGAAAGAAAGTGAGTGACTGGCTTCCGTTCGCTTAGGTTTTCTTTCGAGATCGTGACTTTGGCTGTAAGAATTTACAAATTTATTTGGTAGATCAAGAACATGAGTCCTTTTAAGTCTTCTTATTGCTCAACTGTTGTCCGTAAGGTTTATGGCTAAGTTGTTCTTATGGTTATGAAGTCTATCAATATATCTACTGATTTTTGTACTGATTTTTGAGCGTTAACTTTTATTTTCCAGCGACGAAACAAAGCTTCGATAAGTCGAAGCTCAGATTGTAAATGCTGAGAGACCTGCAAGCTTGAACAGCTGGATGCTATAATAGCTGTGTCGTCAGCGTATGTAGCCACTATTACATCGTTTGAAACGGGCATGTCAGCTGTATAAAGAGTGTATAGTACGGGTCCAATGACACTTCCTTGTGGTACACCTGCATTTATATATTGCAGAGAAGATGAATCAGTTTTTTGTTGCACATAAAATACTCGATTGCTTAAATATGATTTCATGAGTAAAAAATATGATGCAGGAAGCAACTTCTTTATTTTATAGAGAATACCGTCGTGCCAAACTCTATCGAATGCCTGTTGTACATCAAGAAAAGCCGTTGTGCAATATTGTTTGTTTTCGAATGCTATTGTAATTTCATTGATAATTCTATGACTCTGTTCGGGAGTTCCATGCCCAAACACAAACTGATGTTCAGGTACGATGGCAAGATCGTCCAACAATGGCAACATTCCCCCTAAAAGTATTTTTTCAAATACTTTGTAAAATATTGACAACAGGCTTATGGGACGGTATGAAGATAGTTCTTTTTCCGGTTTATTTGGCTTTGGAATCATGATAACCTCCGCACATTTCCATTGACTTGGGTAATAGTCCAATCTGGGCATTGCATTGTACACCAACGTGAGATATCGGATGCATTTCGTTGGGAGATTCTTTATAGTAAAGCCATAAACTTTGTCAAAGCCTGGTGTTTTTGTTATTGTTTAGGCGTTTAATTTCTACAACAACTTCTTCAATACGAATCCGCCGAATTGATAAGCTCATTTAACAGGGTGATTCTAGACAGCTTGATACCTCATTTTCAAATTCAGTATCTCTAATATCGTTTGGCTGGAACACTGTGTGTAGGTGTTGCGCGAAAGCCTCAGCTTGCTAATAATCAGATCTGAACCACTCTCCATTGTTAGTTTGAATAAATGCGGTCCTTCTAGTGGGACGCTTAAGATATTTTGTTTCTCTATATAAACTCTGCTCATGATAACAAGATAATTTGTAAGCGATTCATTTCTCATATTTGACATTTTTGTTTAAGCTCAGCGACAGCCTTGTTAAGTAATCTTTTGAGAGCTGGGCATTGGGTTTCTTGCCAACGTTTACGAAGGTTTCTTTTATTTTGTATTTGTTGCTTCAGTTCATTTGAAATTGATTTGATTGTTGTTCAACAACTGTTGGTGGAGTGGATACAAAGCTTGCTTTGTGTATGGCATTTGTTAAATTTTCTACAGCAGTGTCTACTTCGGGTCCCGTTTTTAATGAGATGTCAAGGCTAATATTTTTTTTAGCATTAACGCTCGTTTTTGATGAAGTTATTTTGTATGGTTTGGACTTTGTTTGAAATACTGAGCTACATGTTACAATTGTGGGGGAATGGTCTGAACTTAGATCAAAACTATCAGCAATATGCATATGTGTTTGTGAGATCCCAGAGTATACTACGAAGTCAATCAGATCAGGAATTTTACGCGTATCAATTGGCCAATATGTTGGCTTACCGGTCGAGAGAGTTCTAAAGTTGTTATTACGGACGCATTTATAAAGTTCTGTTCCTTTCGGATTTATCAGTCTGGAGCCCCATCACGGGTGCTTGGCATTGAAGTCACCTCCAACAATAAACTTTGTTCCAAAATGTTTAAATAAATTTGTAAAGTCGATTACTTTAATTGAAAACCTTGGTGGAAGGTAAATTGCTGTTATTGATACGTCCATATACATGCACTCAACTTCAATTGTAGCCGCTTGTACATAATTTTCTCTAATGCTGTCCATCAATTTAAACAAGTATGGCTGCCCCACCGTGAGCTCGATTTGCCGGATGATCTGCTCGAACAACTTCGAATCCATTTAATCTAAAGTAAGATCTGCTGGTGAAATGAGTTTCAGACACTAACATAACATCTATATTTTTTTCTTTTACAAATACATCTATTTCATTTAAATGGTTGGAAAGCCCATTGGCATTCCATATTGCTATATTGAGGCTTAATTGCATAATTCATTTACGAGTAACATTATCATGTTAAGTAAATTATTTGTGATTTCAGATTGTTTCTTTAAAAGTTCCTCTATTCTTTCTAACGAACTGTTAGGATTACATTCTGCAGTAACTTGGGCATAGGATTGTTGACTGTTAAATTGTTGGGTTGGAATAGATCTATGTAGCGGCGTAAAATTTAATGATGTTCTGTTTTCATGTCTGTCTTTACTTGCATTTTTTTTAGTGGTTTAGGCGTCCAGTTGTCGTTCTTTTGGACATAAGGTCCTGGTACACTCTACAACCTTTGTAGCTGGCTGCATGATTTTCATTGCAATTTGCGCATTTCGCAGGTGTATCTACACTTTTGGGACAAATATTGCTTGGATGTTGAAGTGAGCACTTAACGCATCTAAAAAGTTTTCCGCAATAGGTTTTTGTGTGCCCAAATTCTTGACAACGATAGCACTGAACAATGTCATTCACTTTCCGAGGGGGTTCTATGTTAACAACAGCATTTCCAATGAAGTTTAAATTATAAATTTCTGCATTTTTATTGTCAGGCTCAATGTCTAAGAAAAATATATTTAATGATTCTTTTGTGATACGACTTTTTATGTTACTAATATTTCTGACCTTATGACCTTTTGATTCTACTTCAGATTTTATAAGTTCAGTATCTGTTGAGAAATGTACATAAGTTCTTAATCACTACTCTGAAAGCTCTTTCTTCTTTAAGCTGATACGTGTGATATTTAACAAGATCTTCATTCAGTCTTTTAGTTAGTTTTCTAAATTCCTCTACAGACTTAACCATAATTCTTATATGTCCACCTCGTTGGCATTTGTAATTGTATTCAGTCTTCTTAATTACATTGCTGACTTCAGAAAGAAAGATTGGCGACGGTTTCGAAGCATAATTACTCTCATCAGTTACCATCTCATTGTCCCGTGGTTCTTCTCCCTTGTTGTCATCGGAGGGGTTATTGCCTAGTCCAGCGAATCTGTTTTTGCTACTTGTTGTTGCAATGTCCAATGCTAATACTTTTCTCGCAACTGGCGGTGATGTTTGACTATGTCGTTTAACTGTTTTTGTTTTTATAGTTTGCCAAGGTATGCCACTTGGATCATCATCGTCGCTACTCATTGCAGCAAAGTTTAAACCTTTAACTGTTATCCGTATTCCCTTTTGTACGAAATCAGTCTTACTCTCTCTCTCAGGGAAACTCATTTCGAGATTCTTATTATCCGCAAAACACTACCGTGCCAGACGACACTTCACAGCAGACTGACCAGAAAAATTAAAATCATGTCGTCAAAATGAACAAAATCGCGGCAAAAAAAAAAACATAATTCTGATTTTTTTTGGTGCTTGACTGTTTTATAGATGTTTGAGAATTGTGGGATATTAAAAAAATATCTTGGAAAGTAGCATTAGCTTTGTTGTAAAGTTCGTACCGAGTAATTGTCAAAGTCAGCTGATAAAAATGTCACACATAAATCTACAATTGTAAACATAGCTAAGTGAAATCAAAAGGAAAATAGCGCACACAAACAACTTTGACGTTTAGTTGGCTACCATGTATGTCTACCACGGGTAACATATACAATTTTACATGTTGAGAATAACCCCGATAAAAGTGTTACCAAATTACAGTTTGCTGTACGAAAAATTCATGACATTCATTCGATGTCATATATTTCCACGACGTTTTGAAAATTATTATGTCAATATAAGCGGCAGTTAGTTTTTAATCAAAATATATACATAAATTTTTTTTAGAAAATATTAGAGATTTTACTTTCTTCCAGAAGAGAAATTCCATACAATACTGGGAAGAAACAATAACAGTGCAAAATACAACACTGTGTGATATAAAATGAAAATGAGAACATGGAGGAGAAGCATTCTGTTGATACTTAGGCATTTTCGATCGATACTTATTCGCATCCATATGTAAAATGTCTCATACGAGTTCGTATATATACTATTGAAGATCTACCGCTGGCATTAATTCAGGCACAGTGGTTGGGCATCTGATGATGAACTTGTCACGGAGTTCGAAACTAGTCATGCCAGTGAGTGTGCTTTCCTAGTGGGCTGTTATTCCAACAAAAGCAACCATTTTTCACTTAGATAAAAGTTTCTGACCTTGTAAGCTTGTAGTATGAACTTCTCATACATTACTACATAAACAAAAAACAAACCCTGCGTTTACACGAGACAAGACAATTGAGAATATGTAAGAAAAATTTAGAATATATATGTATGACAATTAAGAATATGTATTAGTTAGAATAACTTTTGTGCAACGTAGGCGTCAGGATAATTATAAAGAGAATACACTTTTACGCAACCGACATCAGTGTCGTTTCCTGTGAATTCGATATCATTTACCAAAATCTTCAAAAAAAATTACGTTTTTCCGAATTGTGCGGTCTTTTTCGTTTCAGTTTCTTTTTTTTCGCAAACTACTACGAAACTACTACTACGAATTCGTCACTTACGTCAAATAATTTGCCGAATTTACTGTCATAAAAATCAGAGACACTGAAGAAGATAATCAGAGAAGTGTGTGTGTGTGTTGTGTATAAGTAAAAAAATTATTGTCTCCGCTAAACTGTCTCGTGTAAACGACCGGTGAACAAGGAAACCAAGGAACTGATCGCTTTTCAAAGAGAATCTTTGTAACGAGGGATTTTTCCCTTTGAAGCTAGGATATACTCTGTTAAGGCCAGGGATTCTTTACATACTCTTTATTTTTTAAGGGAAAGAGTAACGCAGAGTATTCGGCATATATGTAGGTACATTGTATTTTAAACGTATTAATATTCAATGGTAACAATAATATTGCAGTAAATGTTTTAGCGTGGAGCGGAAAGATGATTCTGATGGCGGCTGACAGATGATGACGAATCGGGCAGAGTACTACCGGTTGCGGTGATCGTTAACAGAAATGGCGCTGAGTCGTGGGTGAGTGTCTTACCGTCTGTGAAAGTGGCGCGTCGTCGATGGGTCGTTGCAGTTGTCGTGGTCAATAGCACCCTGGCCGTTGTCGGGGCTTCTGCTGATGTGCCCCTTAGATGGCAAGGCAAACAGGTAGGGAACCTCTGCCTATACTACGATATATACTCTTTAGGTAGAGAATCTCTGGTTGAGAGCGGAAACTACTGAAGGAACCCAGTTGAATACCTCACAGGCAGGCAATCTCTAACTTGAACCAGGGTCACAGGTAGGTACCAAGGTCTACACCCCACAGGCAGGCAATCTCTTGCTGGAGCCAGGGGAAACAAACGGCAATCAAGAAACAGGCGGATACCAAGCGCAAGACCCCACAGGCAGAGAATCTCTGGCTTGTCCCAACGCTAGCGCTAGGCATCTTGGTCGAGACCCCACAGGCAGAGAATATCTGGCTTGTACCAACGGGAAGGTAGGCACAAGATCACATGGCAATATCTGCCATACTCTAGGGGAATCTAAAGGGAACCAGGGAACAGGCGGGTACCAAGCTCAAGAATCTACAGGCAGGGAATCTCTGTCTTTATGCACCGGGAGAGGTAGTCAAAGCTCTGTATCTCGGCGATTTGACTTTTTTCTACTTTGTTTTATTGATTCTGAAAGGCCTCTTAAAGACCTTTCCAACAAGCCCAAAAACATCAATCTTGGCTCATAAGTTAGCAACTTTACCCTACTACCCTCCGACCGCCAATCCGAAAATTTTGAACCCGCTGCCATTTCGCACCCTTGCATTGTCGGACATGGTCCTAGTGGACTTTTCTTCATGAAATGAGCCAAGGAATACGCTGGAGAAATTTATCCGGAACTTCCTGAATCACCCTATATGGAAGATGATATGTACTTTGAGGTGATACTTCACTGCAATTTTATTTGACTGAATTCAGAAAAACTACCTCATATTATACATTGTATTATTTAGTATTTTGTTTTGTCTTGTAAATAAACAAAGTGACAAATACAATTAAGTGTTGTCGGACCATAGAGTAATTCATGTATCTAGAGTTAACATTTCTTTCAGCAAATGTATGGCATTTGGCTTGTTGTGATATCAACGTTGGATGTTAAAAATAATTTCTTTAATAATAGCCGATAGAGGAAGTGGTTTCAAACAAGCAACCAGAAAACGACAACGCCATAACATTCGTTTTGTGTTTTAAAATTATTGTGCTAAATAAAATACAAATGTATATTAACAATGAAATGTCCAAACTACGTTTAAATTGCACAGTTCTCAACTAAAACCACATGAAAAATTTAAGTCAACAGTTCTTGTAACTCCACCTGATGATTGATATTTATGTTGTGAAGTTTGTTTTAAATGTGTGATGGAAGAAGTCAATCGAGTTGTCACGGTCGAATTTTAAGACGGTTATAAAATTCACAGACATGAAGAGTTGCAACTTACAGAGGTGCATTCTGTTGGTAACATTGCCAATCACGGACATAAAGATATCAATTATTTACACTGACAGAATTTTTTGGTCTAGTTGTGTGTGATAAAGCGATAGCGAATAACTGTGTTTAATTTTGGAGATATTTTTCGTGCCACAGTACTCTCGACTTGCACGCACTACATACGCACGATATTTTTTTCTTTGCACAAAAACGAACGACGCACGCACGAATTTCAAATTCCTGGACGAACACATTCTGCACACGCGTGGCACAGCAAACCCACCTCTAGTCAGTATCCTACAGGCAAGGAATTCTGACTTGAATCACGGAAAATGTAGGTGACAATATCAAGGCCCCGCTGGCCCCAAGGCAGGAAATCCCTGGCTTCAACCGGCAGGAAGTTTTTATTAGGAGGGAGATTAGGTGCGGATTACTACACTAGGGGCGTTTTTTCGTAACCGGTATAAGTTCACATCAACTGTTACGAAAAAAAAACCCATAGACGTTGAGTATATTCAACTTTACTTCCTCCTATAATTTTTCATTTTTATTTGTCAATTTGCTTATTTAAAAGTCAAAACCAAAACAAAATAATGTAATATATGAGGTGGTTATTCTGCATTGACATTGCAGCAAATTTTTTAATTTGGAAATTTCGAGTAAGTTAACTTCTGAATACAGTATTGAAAAGCAGATGTTTGGCTTTACGAAATATTCGAATATGAGATTTCGATTGCAATTGCTCAGGACTTTAATGCCATATTGGTGTAAAACACTATTTATAAATAAAACAAACATCGTAATCGCGCAGCTGCTCGGTAGTTGTCAGATGTAAAAACGAACCCAACATATACGACTCGAGAGCACGGGCAAATAATAAAACAACAAAGGCGTCCTTGAGCAAGCCGCGTGCTCTTTTACGTCTCAAAACGAGCTCGGGTGCAGCTAGCATACAGGAAGCGAGACGTAAAATGCTATTCTGTAGAGAGGTTAGAGTAAATGGAGAGAAGTAATGCATGTGGATTTACCACAGAGTACATATAAAGTTCCATAAAGTGCATGAAATCCACCAGAAAGTACATCAATATAGTCAAAAATTTACAAAAACTAAACAAAATGTACCAAAGTGAATCAAAAAAAAAAAAACATTGCAAGTAGACAGAGCCGAAGGTGTTCTTGTGAATGTTGTCGAGTTATGGTAAGGTATAGGCTTCCTTCTTCACTTTACTTCCTTTTAGTTTTGCTTTAGTTATTTGGTCTCCAGTATTGCCTTGGAATCCTTATTCTTGAAGAGGAAAATACCAATAATATTTTTTACAAGTTTTTAAATATGTTGATAAAAAAAATTAACTACCCCTTATATTTATGTACATCATAATTTCCATCATTTCCCTTGCGGGATTTTTTAATAAACTAATTTTTTAAATTCATTCATGCTCAAGACCTTTTTAATATCAAATGTTTGGAACGAAGTTCCTTATCAAACGTTGCGGGATGGGAGCTAAATGAGAAAATATTAAACCTTTTTTTACCGTATTATGGTACAACCCAGTATTATTTTGTTTGCTGGCATATTTTTAGGATTTCGTGGTTTAGTATTTGCAAGTTCTACCAATTCGTTTTACAGGTTTTATTTATTGCATACCTTTAGACATACGAGGCGGATCAATAAGTCCGTGACTTTTTGAACGAAACACCGTTTTTTTCCAAAATAAAAATGTATTTTCCAAATAATCACCATACATGGTGCAAATTAATTATATGACAATTATATTTTGTTGTTTAATTTGAATTTCCTGTCCAAATGCAAATTCAAAAAATTTTCAATACCATTGGCAATTGTACTTATTTTCAAATCATTTCCTTCATATCTGGCAATTGTGGTTTACAAATATTTTATACATTACAGGTTTATGAATTTGAAAGTACTACGAGGCAATACCTATCAAAGCCACAAACTTCTACATATAAAACACTTTAAAAACAGAATTTCCAGCAGTCAAACAAACTCAAAACAAATAAAAGCATTCCCATATTTCATTACAATTGGCATCTGATTCCAAAACCTGCATTTGCATTGCCTGGCAATTGCAAATTCAAAATTTTTAATTGCCATTGCGAACAATGGTAATTCTTTTTGCATTTGCATTAGATAAAGTAATGCAAATTAAAATCCAATGCAAATTAAAAAAAACCATGTATGATAATCACCTTTGAACTTATGACCAGTTTCATAGTAGAAAATGGACTTTAAATGCCCGACGTTTGTAATTTAATGTGGAAAGATTCTCTGAGCTTTTAAATTGAGCTTTTAAATGACGAGTGTGAAACTCGCCCTTAGTCCACCGATTCTCCAATTTTTGTATCCCTTCCAAACAATATGATTTTTCGTGATCCATAAAATAGGCATTTGTTTGATCAATAATTTCATTGTTGGAGCTAAATATCTTTCCACCGAGCCATTTTTTTAGGTTTGAAAATAGGAAATAATCACTGTGGGCTAAATTCATGGAATTTTGCCATTGATCTAATAAGTTGGCATAATATTCGCCGTTTATTGTTTTCCCCTTTTGAAGGTAATCGATGAGGATTATCCCGCGCGCATCTCAAAAAACTGTTGCCATCACCTTATTGGCCGACAAACTTACCTCGGCCTTCTTTGGAGCCGGTTCACCCGGAGAAACCCATTGTTTAGATCCATGATCCATGTTTCATTCACAGTTATAAAACGCCGCAAAAACTCCTTCGAATTTCGGTTAAACAACTCCAAACAATCCTTTGAAGTTCTCAGCTTCGGTTAAACCCAACAACTGATCATTTAAATTCGAACCCACACTGTCATATGAAATGCCTATTGCATCGACAATCTCACGCACTTTTACTCTTCGATCGACCAACACCATGTCGTGGATTTTTCAACATTTTCGGGTGTATTGATCTCAATTGGCCGACCAGAACGTTCATCGTCATTTGTACTTGTGCGACCACAACGAAAGTCAGTAAACCACTTTTTACCATTGAAATCGATGGTGCAGAGTATTTATCAAGCTTTTCCTTAGTTTGATTGACGGTTTTTTTTCGCAAACAATAATGTACTCGAAATTCACTTTTTTCCATTTATAAAAAATGCACAATGTTTTATGTTTTGAACAGCTGTTAAACGCAAAGTAAATGACGGAACTTGGTCAAAATTTGACAGTAGTCTATTAACAGGTGGTACTTGATGGGAGCAGTGTTGCATTTCATATAACTACGAGGGAAGTTCGAAAAGTCACAGACTTATTGATCCGCCATTAATATGCCAATGGAGTGTGTGGTACAGATTTCTACAGTCAGGGACGTATATGAGGGTTGTTATCTTTCATGTTGGTTTTGGGATAGTCATGTCCATGTGAAGTGTGCTGGCTTCAAAGGCAGGCATTAGATATAATTACGGCTAAGGAAAGCGGGCTTGGCTGGACGTGTTGGAAGCGTAGGGAATTCGAAGATGACTTTTTTCAAACTTTAAATTCTAATTTTGTCTCTATTAGTTTGAAACTTAAATTGTTGGGAGATATGTTTGATACTTTTAAATGGCCTGACGACGTCTCGTCCTCTCCAAGACGGAAAAAGCTTATAGTGACGTAAGTTAATTGTGCCAGTAACTCCTAACTTGGATAACTTGGACAGTCTTTTCTTAGGTCCGAAACCATCGTCGTCTGTTGTTCCTTCATCCGCTGAAGTCAGAGACCGTAATCATTATGAGTTTTAAGGATTTTTTCAATGAATTGATTAATTTTGAGTAATATTACAAATATCAGCACATATTCATTATTGATTTAGCAAAAAAAATCATTAATAATTATTTTTTTTCAGAACGTTTATTGAATTCAAGTAATTATAAAAAATTTACTACCATAATAAACAAGAGCAATTTAATAACTTATACTTTTTTTATATACATTGTCCCCAGATCGGGTCTCGAGTATATTTAACCCTTCTGCACAAATTCAGATTATTAAACAATTTGTGGGTCAATTTGACCCAATATCAAAAACATATCCGTATAACGGTAAACTAAACTTTTTTTTATTAATTGACCATAAAATATACAAATTCAAGATTTATTTTAAGACAAGAGGATTAATTTACAAACAACAACATTTTTATCTTTTTCCCTATTACCCAAAAAGCATGAGAGAGAATCTTGAAATTGAATGATCTTCGATGAACTGGGAGTGTCGGCTACTACAGCTTTCTTTGTCAAAACTCTTTTCGCAGAAGGACCATTGGTCTTTCGCGAGCATTGGTGGCCAAAATGACCCACAAATTGTATACGCGTCGGTAAAGTATTTAAAATGTAATGAAAAAAAATGGCAAGTCCCGAAAAATTTTTTTTACGTAAAATCCATCAGAAGGCTCTCACTGAGGATATGGAAAAGTTGTATAAACGTGTAGCCATCCTATGACATAATTTTAGCCGTTTGTCCTTCAAAATTGGGTCATTTTGACCCAATTTGTGCAGAAGGGTTAATAAACATCTACAGTTTTATAAATTCAATTTGTTGAAATCAAGTTAACACTCATATAAGATAACAATGTAATGAAATATTTTTAATAAAAAAAATTACATAAATATCGCATTATTTATGTACTAAAATCTATGGTCTATGAACTACATAGAAATTTCGATAGTTCGGTATAACTGTTTCTAACTTGGTTTTCTGCATTACCACCTTCGCCAACTTTTTCTAATTTAAAGTTTTATTTTTTATTTTTTATTATTTATTTTTTAAAGTTAAATTCGAACGATGTCCCCTCATTCAAAGTTGTCATAACAGTTGTCGGCCCACTCTCAATTTGCACAATTAACTCCACTGCGTTGTGGCCGCTATCGTAATCCAATGTTTTGAGGCAGTTTGTCATTTCGTTGACTCTCAGTATATTTAGCCTGGAATCCGTTATGTATAAATCGTAGTAGGAGCCCGATCGAGGAAAGGATGGTGCTACAGAAGCATAAAGCTTGCATCTGAATTCTAGTTCGTTTTCCGACAACCATTATTTTAGGCTATGGCCTTTTGCGTTATGAACAGTATTACCCCATTTTGTGTGCTTGCAGTTCAAGTCTCCCGCTAGTACATAGTAATTATTTGAATTTTGAAGATTCATAGAATCAAATAGTTTTTGAAAATCTGCTCGTATTGAATTTACTTGTATATTGCCGGCCGGATAGTACGCACATATAATAAATGAAAAGTTGTTGCAGTTAACGGGTAACTTTATGGCGCATGTCTCTAAAGCATCCAGCAGCGAATATATACTTTTGTTATCGTAATTGTATCGTAGTATTTTATGTTAATCTTGATTAAATATAGCAGTTCCCTCACCCCTTGTTGCAACAATTAAACCCTTTCTTATGCTTTTATAATTTTCAAATATTACATTGTGTCTAGGGTTTAATTTTGTCACATTTAATAGGACAATAGATACCTACCTACTCTTAAAAATGTACCTATTCTTGAACAAAGGACCAATTCTAAAAAAATTCCAATTTCTTACAAAAAGACATATTCTTCAAAAAAAAATACCGTCGTTTATAAAAAATACATTTTCTTACGAAAAATCCTTTTCTTAAAAGTACATTTTCCTAAAAATAAAATAATACCTTTTCCTTTCTTGCGATAAGTAGCCTTTCTAAAAATAAGTAAATTTTCTTAAAAAATAACCTTTTATTAAAAAGAGTACCACTTCTTTAAAAATCACCTGTTCTTAAAAAAGTACTTGGGCGTTTTCGGAAATGCATCACTGCAGAGCATCTGATGCGCATCACGTTCGACAATGCAAACTTTGCAACACTGCAAGAGTCGCATGTTCTAAAAGTAATCAACCAGCGTATGATGCGCAAACAAGTCGCAAAATGCGCAGTAGCAAAGTGGCTGATGCAATGAATAAGTACGGAATTTGACATTAATTTATGTTTTTTTTATAAAACTTACTATTTCAAATTAAATCACGAATTAAATTTCACAAATTAATTTATTTCACAAATTATTTAATTTCACAAATTAAATTTATTAAAAAAATTTTAAATTGAAATATTTTCGTGTTCGGAATTGCAAATCAAAATAAGCAACAATCAAGCATCTGCATCAGCTGATTGGCATCAGCAGTGCAAACGCATCACAGTTGCGCATCAGATGCTCTGCAGTGATGCATTTCCGAAAACGCCCCTTCTTTGTAAAAAAAAATGCATACTCTTATAGCTTTTACTTACAGAAAGTGCATCTTCTTAAAAATAGTACCTTTTCTTAAAAAACATTAGCTTTTAATAAAAGAAATGTTACATTTTCGGGAAAATATAATACATATTCGTACATATTAAGTAAGTTTGCTCAAAACTATCACACGATAACAATCTTTTGCTGGAAGAAAACACAAAATTTAAAACATTACTAAATATAGACGCTGCATGTGCGTCAAATAATGAAAAAATAGTACAAAATGGACAGAATATAAATTCAGAAGATGTTCAAATCAACAATGCCGTTTTAAGAAATGAAAATTAGGCCACAGATAATGCTAGGGTTCCATCTTATGAGACCGATGAGGATGAACTCGCAAAGGGAACGGAGTGGATAGTACAGAGAAACCGCGCCCAAAAGCGGAAGAAACCAAATTCACCAGAAGTAGTTCAGCCAATTTCTACGCCATCAGTAGCTAACCAACAAGTTAGAGTAGAAACCAACTTACCCATTAATGGAAGGCCACCTCCGATTGTCATAAATTTTTCGGAAAATTATAATCAGCTGGTGCAAAATATAAAAAATGTAATAAAAGGCAACTATAATATTAGAATTTGAAGTCAAAATGTATTTAATGTAACAACATATGACAGTACCGACTACAGACAACTCACAAAATACCTTAGCGGCACCAACATTGTTTGGCACTCCTATGAAAATAAACAAGAGACACCCATTAGTGTCCTGGCAAAATATCTACATAGCTCATGTGAATCAGAAGCCATTATACTACACCTAAAAGAGAAAGGTTTTCAAATTATAAACGCATTAAACAAGTTTAAATACAGAACAAAAACAACCCTGAATATGTTTATACTGAGCTTTGAACACACCGAAAATGTTGACAAAATATATAAAATTAGAGAAATATTGAACACTATAGTCAAAATAGAGCCAATAGAAAGCCCAAAAGATATACCGTGGTTGTCAATCTTTCAACCACACAAAAAACTACTGTTCCAAACAGCGCCGGTAGACACGCGTTGCAAGTATCTGAAGCACTGCCATACGCGCAGCCTCCTTTTTATCACTTGCCATGCGACACTCTTCATCGTACCATGGTTTGTCTTTAAGCGGGTTTTCATAACCAAGTACGGTCTCTGCAACAGCTTTCATAGAGTGGGAAATGTACTTCCACTGCGCTTCAGGACCATTAGGCGGGGGTGCGTTCTGCACCAGTGTTTGAGTGAGATTCTATGCATAGGCAGTGGCTATATCTAGTAATTGCATTTTTCCGATGTCCAGCATTCCATGTGCCTGGTCTCGTACGACTTTCGCTCTACTTATTCTTGTGCGAACATTTGCTACAATCACACGTACGTCCATTACACTAATAGAGTGCCTTCCATAACACCGTGTTACACACATTCTGTCCTATGAACCAAATTTACTTTTTCGGAAAGGGGATAAAAAATAAAAATACACGTGTATCGGCGATTTTCATGTACACGTCAGATTTTTTTTTTAAGTTTGAAATATAAAGCTCGTAGTGGCCTGTGTGAAAGCCTTTGGGCCGATTTTTAACCCTTTTTCAGTGATCCAATCGAGCTGATTTTTTGCAGGCAGACTCGTGGAAATGTCTGTATCACGTCAAATTTTTTAAAAAATAGATTTTTTTCAATTCTCAGATTTTCCTAAATTTTATTTTTTTTTTAAATGGTTATCGTTTTTTTTAAGGTTTCAGTTCGTTAAAAAAACAATTTTTTTTATTACTTTTGTTTTATAAAAATAAAGAATTGTTACATTAAAAATTTTAATGTTTTTAAAGCAATTTAGGCCTTTTATTTTTACGGTTGTAAGCATTTGCTTCAGTATCGCGACAAATAGACCAACAGTATTCGCCAAGCATATGCGTAATGTCTTTTCCTTTAAAGCGCTTTTCAATAGCCACAATGTCCTGATGGAACCTTTCGCCATGCTCATCGCTACAAGCTCCTAAATCATCAGGGAAAAAATCTAAATGATTGTGAAGAAAATGAATCTTAAGCGACATTAATATGGCCATTTCGCCATATGCCGAAACCATTTCTGCTACAATATTTCTATAATTGGCAGCTCGTTTGTTGCCAAGAAACTGCTCAATAACGGCAACTGTACATTTCCATGCACGTTGTTCGATAGCATTTAATTTTGATGAAAATTCAGAACTTGCGATTATTTTTTTTTACCTTAAATCATAAAAATCATTAAAAAACATAAAGTTACTGAATGACTTCTTAAAAAAAATACCTGCATGAATCTTTGCGCCGCTCAATTTCGGAAAAATTTTGCGCAAATTTTCAATGGCCTCGCCATCACGATCCAGTTTTTTCACAAAATTTGATACGAGACCGAGCTTAATGTGTAGTGGAGGCAAAATGATTTGAGACGGCTGCACCAATGGTAGATTCTCTATACTTTCTACGCCTACTTTGTAGCATGTTCGCGGCTTCCACTTACATTCAGTGTAATGCTCATCTCTTTTTCGACCTTCGCATGTACACAAAAAGCACTGGTGGGTTGGAAATCCACGCTTAACACCCATGAGTAAACCGACCACTTTCAGATCGCAGCATATTTTCCAATTATGCTCTTTGTACTTTATCAGCTGTAATATTAATTACATGCCTTCGTATGTTTCCTTGACGTTTGTGGCATATGCGATCGGGACAAATGGATGTATGTTACCGATATGAAGCAGCACGACTTTAAGGCTGTTGACCGATGCATCGATGAAAAGTCGCCACTCCTCTGAAATATGAGGGTAACCAATTTTTGCAAACATCAAATCAATATCATAACAATAAGCTAGGTTTATTTTCCCGATCTTCGTGCAATTTAAAAAATTCGTCACATGGAATAGTGGTACCTCGACCACGAGCGGCTGTTATTTTAAAATCAGCCGCCACTATATTCCACTGCTTAAAGCGTGATGCAAAGAGTTCTGGTGTTCTCCTCGACAAATTTCCGTCTCGTACGAGGTCATTGAAGTCGGCTTGCGTTATTAAATGCGGCATTGCAGTCCCAGTTTCACTGGGTGTTGCCACAAATTCCGATACTTGTGGACTCTCGCATCTCGCATTCGATGCAAGAAAAGTTGATAGCAGTGTTGGTACAACTGTTGATTCTGCATCGCTTATTTCGGGAACATTAACAAAAATCTCCACTGAAGCCGCTACACGCTCTTCTGGTGAGTATAGAACTGCTGGAATTACCGATTCTACATTAGCGTAGCGAATTTTGTTGCGGTGAATGTATGGGTACCCTTTTGTCACACAGTCATTTCCACGAGTCTGCCTGCAAAAAATCAGCTCGATTGGATCACTGAAAAAGGTTTAAAAATCGGCCCAAAGGCTTTCACACAGGCCACTGCGAGCTTTATATTTCAAACTTAAAAAAAAAAAATTCTGACGTGTACATGAAAATCGACGATACACGTGTATTTTTATTTTTTCCCCTCTTTCCGAATATGTGCATTTGGTTCATAGGACAGAAAAAATCAATTTTTTGTAACACCGTGTAAATTACCAGATTATCAACCTGGTTGTTCGTCTGTTGATCTTGGGATATCCAAGTACCCTTATGGATTATTTTATGTTAGAATCTCGTACTGTTTTCGCCTCGGCCAAATCTAACAGTCTCATTCCGTTTTTTAAAGTGATGGCGTGTAGAATGAATTTACGGATGGTTGGTTCAAAGACACATTCTCTACCGACTTTGGCATCAACATCACAATCTTAATGTCATGGTCAGGGCAGCGGTCGTATGTTTGCTGTAGGCGCTCATTTACCATGTCCTTGATGTCATCGGGGCATGACCACAAATTAGCGATATGTTAAAGGATTTCGCTTTTATGCGGATGGTGTATATACATTCACTCACGAGGTTGAACCTTGAGATCAAATGTCGCGGTCTATTTCCAACTACAAATCCATAACTAAATTCATGCATTTTCTCTTGGCACCTATAATGTATGTCACAGTTCTTCTTCCTTGTACAGCCATGAACTATCCATTGCATCTCCTGGATAGCAGTAATGTCAGCCTTATAATTTTCTAGGACATCTGCCAGTTGGTTAGTGGCAACGGGTCTGTATAGTGTTCTAACATTCCAAGTGTATATCCGTAAATCGTTGTCCTTAGAATGTTTGCGGCGGTCGTCAACAACTAGGGTGTTTCATGTTTCTCATTTTGTATTTTCATTTCCAATATAAAGGTGGCGGAAAGCAGACCTAGACCACCGTGGTTTTCTATTTTACCTACTGCCAGGATGATTAGGTTTTAGCCGCTCGTTATGGATCAGACGCTGACCAGAATGCAGTTTGTCAAAACTGAATTTTTGTTGGTTTGTAGTGTTGGATCATCCGCCTTCAGAGGACACAAGAATAGGTCCGAGAGTTCGAAGAGCTTTAGCGAAAGGATCACCTAACTAAACTGACTATCTCCAGTGATCGCATTACCAGTCAGGCTGTTCATTCGTTTCACCTTCTCATTTTCCGAGACGTAGTTAATCCAGGAAATAGTAAGCTGCTTGGACTGCTCTATGAAGGAAACAGTTGTGGTCAGTTGTTTCAACTCCACGGCCTATATTATCTAAATAAATAAATAAATGGTTTCCCATTACATCCCATGAAGGGATTAGGGAGAGCTTCTCACAACCAGTAATCTGTGCGCTTTCTAGTGTTATACTGATTGGGAGCTACAGTTGTACGCCGGTTTCAAACGGTATTTTGAGATGCCTTTTCTTGGCTAACTACACGATAGTGTCGCCGTCACTAAGCGAGGTGACCACCGCCTAAATTATCTAGTTAGTTATATATTTTCCTTCTTAGATTTCCAAAAAAATATATGGTTTTTTTTAAACAACTCAAAGTACGGAGTTGCCACCTGACAAACTAAAGATTAAAAAAGCTGGTGATCGCCAACCTACTTGCGTCAAACTGCAGAGTTAGACCCAATTTTTGACTGGTTATTTAAATTGGTAATCAGTTGATTTTGATTTATGTTTGATCTGACTTTAAATACGTAAAGAGTTTTTCAATGCTTTGACAAATAATCTCACTACCATGTGGCAGCAGTGGGAAATGCTACGAAAAATAACCGGTATTCATACATTTATCGGCTAATCGTCACAATGCATCAAACTGACGCCATTTGCAAAACAAAATTGAAGTAATAAAATACAAAATAATTAATGAAATTGGAGAATATTTGAGCAGAAATAAAGTTCTAACTGAACTACGAGTTAAATGATACGTTTTTATTGTTATTTCAACTAGGAAGGTGATTATAATTGTTCACATTGACAATTAAAGAATCTTTGTGCTTGTTCTTCTTATTGTTTTCTGTCAAAATCATATGGTCACTTGATCATAGTTTAAATGGCCAACTTTGGCTGTTTAAACAGCAATTAACTATTAATCTAGAAAGTGCATTCAGAGTTAAATTATGTTTGATCGTTGATCAAAGATGATTGATCAGTCAAAAATTGGGCCGTAGTTATCGCATCATCGGAAAATTTCAGTTATTTTTCCGGGCTGTATAAAATGAACTTTATTAATCGGAGCTTAGCAAATTTTGATCTTTCCATAACTATGAGATATATCGAAAAATTTCATTTAATATTGTTCGATTAATTTTTACTTTTCTTTCAAAAAAAAAAACTTAAGAATTAAAATTAAGAAACTTGCGAATATTTGCTTTGTTAGTTATGCAAGTTTAACAGATCCTTCAACAAGTCGAAGTAAAGTGAACTTGACTTGTGGTCGATAACTTTTTATCCGACTTATGTATTTGAAAAAATATTACCAATAAATTTTGTGAACAAGATAATGATGCGAACAACTTCGATTACATGCATATTCGGTATCAAGAAGGGCTGTAAACCATAGTTGATGTTCATGCACATGAATGAAAGTCTGTGATTCGTTTATTACAAAGAGTTACGAAAGTAATAGGTTCCAACTAAATTAGTTATAGACCTCGAACAGGTCCTTGCTCACCACGGAACTAGTTACAATAATAATAATATAATAAAAATTACTCCTTTCGTCCCCCCGATGTTGTGGTACATAACCCTATTTGGGTCCACCACTTACCTGGGTTTCCGGTATTTGTCGTGTTGAAAATCGCTTAAGAAATGAGTCTTCCCTCTTTAGCGGTGGTTTCTTCTGCATGGCGGATGATATTTGAACGGTGGTTCGCAGCTTCATCCATCGTTGATTCGATCGCGTCCTGTTGTTACAAAAGTTTTATATTAACAATCTGACAAGGAGGGTGTAACGAATAGGAATGATACGTTCATATCCAAAGGCCAATAACATACACAACGAAAGCATAAACAGAAAGACGAACTCATAAGTCCATACAATGAACGAAAGTAAAACATAACTAGTGTACAAAGTACAATTTACGTACTAGGATGTAACTACTTACGGTATAACGAACGGGGACTACTTACAAAAGTCAGTGATGGACGAGCGAGTAATTCAACATTTAACAACATGACTGCGAGTATCTACAGTACTTTTGACATGGATGCGGTATATGAAAACGAAACACAAACGGAAACGGTAACGTAAACGGAAACGGAAAGAACATTTACTACCATACATTCGCTCGCAAGATGCCAGAGCACACATTTACAACTATGTAAGTTATGTCGCATGCAATTTGACTTCACACACAGAGATTTCTAAAAAGAACGAAATATAGCAACAGATAAAATATATAAACATATAAAACAACATTGACTTTAAGTCTCTCTCTCTCTCTCTCTCTCTCTCTATTGTTATTCTCTCTAAGAGTTGTTTAACACAGGGTTAGTATGTAATTTTGACAGATAAACTACAAAAGAAATGAAAAGTAGATCATTCAATACTATCGCTTGGTGGGTTGCGCTACAAACTCCCCTACATATTTACGTATGCTTTGGCAAGAAGAAGTTCATGATTCTAAAGCGGGTTATGGTGGGTTACCCTACTCCCAGCAGTACAACTAGGCAATTGAACGTATTTACAGCAGTTATATTACAAGAGGAGTGAACAAGTTGCGGTTGCCTGGAATCAATCGATTTGCCAGATCCAAAAGAACAAACTATACTAGGACTCATGTAAAAGTAGTAGGCGAGTACGAAAAAGCAGGCGGCAATTCAGCCAATGCCGTCGTATGAATGTAGGTCTAATTAAAAGAGCTTTGTAACAGTTCAAAATGTCGCAGAAAACGCTTTAATTAATCTAGGTAAAAATCAAAATGGCCTCTCAAACGATTCATCATTACGAGTGGTTTATCTTTAACAAAGCGTACATGCCGATTAGCCAACCCATTAGTTAAGCTGTTCTTTTACGAGTATTTTTGTGCGGACTTACCAATCGGATTCTGGATCCGAAGTTCCATCTCCGATACGTGATTTCCTAGATGGATTTAAATGTCAGTGATATCATTACTCAGAAATCCATTAGTTACATACGGGTACAAATTTGGTTTTAGGTTGTCTTATTGACTGGAACATCATCGCCGGTTTAGGTTTAAACTCGCAGCTTCCTGTTGCGAAGCAGCAAGTTTAAACCCATAGCGGCGATCAAGTCGGGCTCAATAAAACCGCCACAGCGCAATAAAGAAAGAAGTTCGGTGCAAATTGAGGGTCGAAGGTGAAATGAATGCGATTTATGTTTGGGGGTGGGTGCGAGGTTCGATCGATCTGGGTCCTTTATAGAAATACATGTCCGCTTTAATTACAACAATCTGTATCTACTTTACAAATATTTAAATACTAGTAATGCAATCAATTTCAAACATATGTCCTATTTAAATGGTACATAAATTAAGAGAAGAGATACGATTTCCGATTCAAGAGAAATAGGAAGACACGTTTGTAGTTATCCATTTAAAAGTTCAGCAAGCGTTCCTAAACACCTAGAGAAACTGGTTTAAAATCAAAATCGGAAATGACAGCAGACAGAGAAGGCACAGTAGCAAAATGTTATACCGAAGCTGAAATATTATGTGGTGGAGGGATCTTGCAATGGCCGGCCATTAATGAGCATTATTGTTATCTCGCTCGATACGTTAACCTTCAGATTACTGAACTGTTAAGTGATTATTAAACAAGTCAAGTGAATTTCAGCAAATAACTTCGTTTTAAGTGTAACAATTCCCGCAAAATGTCAAACAATATATAAAATTTGTTGTTCAATCCAACTTTGACCAATGTTCAATTGTTCAATCCAACTTTGACCAATGTGTCAACATGTCCATCAAAATGTACTATACAGAGAAAAAATTCAATTACATTTATATTTTGATTTTAGCTAATGAAAAAATTATTAACTCAGGTACAGAAACTGTCGGTCGGTAATTGAAAACATTTCCATTAAATCCTTTGTAAAATGTTAAATTAAATTTGTAATTGCATTGAGTTAAAAACACTGGTTTACAGCCAAAAAATACTAAGAACCCCACATGCCTAGATAAGTTAATTGGGACCTCCTGAACTAGGAAAACGCTGTAGTTTTTTTTTCTAAGTACAGTTTTTTAGATAACGGTACTTTTGTGTTTTTCGGTGTATGGTCCCACTCAAACCCTTGTGGAGCCCAACCGAAAAATCCGATCGAGATAAATGGCATATCGTTGGAAAGATAATTGATATGCTGTAAATTTTGTCAAATTTTTTTTACGTTTTTTTCCAAATTTTTAATTTTTATTTGTTTTTTTCTACGTTCTGGAATGTTTTATTTTTCCAACATATAGTTTATTTAATTACCAACATTTTAAGCGTAATATGAACAAAATCGGATGAAAAATATAGTCTTTATTAAGGATTTTGTGGAACAACAATATTTTAATTTTCATTGCTATATTCGGCAATGATTTCATTTCACTATATTCGGCGTTAATTCAAAAATTTTCAATTAAAATGACGTGCGACTTGAACGTAAAAAAGGCAAATTTTGAACTTTGAGGTGCCATAACTCAGCCATTTCTTATCAGATATTTAGCAGAATTTACAGCATATCAACGGAAAGGGCATTCAATTACCTTTCCAACGATATGCCATTTATCTCGATCGGACTTTTCGGTTGGGCTCCACAAGGGTTTAAGTGGGGCCATACACCGAAAAACACAAAAGTACCGTTATCTAAAAAACGGTATTTAGAAAAAAATTATAGCGTTTTTCGTATTCAGGAGGTCCCAATTAACTTATCTAGGCATGTGGCGTTCTTAGTATTTTTCCAAAGTTAAAATTTGTAAAGCAGTGAAGTTAATCTGGAATTAATATATTTCCAATTACATGCGTAATCAACTTGAGCACGAAGTTAATCAATGTTTGATATTTATTTTCAGCATGAGCACGATTTTAATTAAAATGTAATACTTGATTTTCAGTATGGCCGTCGGTGGTGCAATGGTTAGTGTTTGCGGCTTTTGTACATGAGTACGTGGGTTCGATCCCTGCTCCGATCACCTTATATTTCTTTCGACGAAGATCACCTCGCGTATGAAAAAGCGAAGCGGTCACCTCGTTAGCCATGAAAAAGCCTCTCAAAATACCGTTCGGAACAGGTGTAAAAGTTGTAGGTCCCAATCAGTGAGTTCAAAACTAGAAAGCGCACAGCTCACTGGTTGTGAGAATCATGGGATGGCAGGGGAAACCATTTATTTATTTTTACTTGTTTTTCAGTTTGTTACTTGTTACATAAGCAATATCTTTCGATGGACTTCTTTCCAGGACTTCTCATCAGCATCTTTCTCCACAAGTACTTGAGTATATTATCACATCAAATAGAGATGAACAAACCTCAACTTAATGGGAATTGTATCGACCCTGCCATAATGATTTCAATGCGTGGTTTAGATGTTGGTGAATCGGAAGCTCTTGATGTTCTGGGCATGAAGATACAATGTGACATTCGTTGGAATAAGCACATTTTCAACGTGTCGAAAGAAGCATTCAAGTGCCTGGGCTTTTTAAAGCGGTGTAAAATATTTTTCACCCCACCCGATCGCCTCAATATCTACACCACGTATATTCGGCCGAAAATGGAATTCAACTCTCATATTTGGGCTGGGGCTGCAGCGTCCACCTTGGAGCTTCTAGACTGCGTGCAAAGGAGAACGTTGAAGCTGATACGCGAGAGCAGTGTATCCAGCACCGTTGCCTCCTTGGAGCATCGACGAAATGTTAGCTGTGTCTCGGTATTTTATAGGTATTTCCATGGAAAGTGTTCCGCCGAGTTACATGGCCTCATTCCAGAAGTCAGGGTATTTAACCGTAGGACGCGGTTTTCAAGTGGAACTCATCCCTTTTCTGTTTCCTGGCCGTTGGACCGAACTGCGCATTACAGAAACAATTCGTTCTTCAGCCGAACAGTCTATATGTGGAATAAGCTTACGGCAAGTGTATTCCCCACTTCTTACAACATCAGCAAGTTTAAGTCAAATATTAACAAGTACTTCTCTCTCTTTCCCCCTACTCCTATCCCATTTTCCTAAGTCCAATGCACTGCACTGCATTTATAGGGGACATCCCCTGAGTTTTGGTCTTCGCAAAAAAAAGCACTTACTAGTGCGAAAACATGCAGGTCAGTGCTTTACCAAAACATTACACTCCGAAATATATGTCATGTTTCCTGCAGTATGTTGCTGGATCCATTGTTTTTCACCGTGTACAGGCTTCATTGAAAGCCATTACAGGGATTTGTAATAGTCTATTTCAATTGCAAGAGCAATTAACTGCAGCACAAATTGTTTTCTGTGTGTACCAAGAGCAGAGAATCATATATATTAGTATTGCGAGCACAACTTTGCGATGAAACTAGATGTTCCACCAACCAGACTGAAAACCAATTGGGAATCGTTTAGTTATTTGAACTTAAGAAAGAAAACAATTTATAACTTCAAATGTGGACCTTTCAGGGTGTGTTGGTAGTTAGGGATCTTTGATCGATACTAATTCGCACATGTGAATTGCAGAATTGAGTTTGTATATACACGATTGATGATCAATCGATGGCGTCAATTCAGGCACAGTAGTTAGGCATCTGATGATGAACTTGTCACGGAGCTCGAAACTAGTCATGCCAATGAGTGTGCTTATCTGAATTGTCTATTATTTCCAACAAAAAACCAAACATTTTTCAATTAGAATGTTCCTGACCTTGTAAGCTTGTACACACAGAGAAGAGATTCGTTGTCGCAACTATATTTACAGCCAACCAAAATTTGGCGGTTCCTTGGACTATCACATTATTCAGTTGTGATTACCAATAATTGTGTTCAGTATCACCAAATGTTGTGCATATCAATTGATTTGTAATTCAGTTTTGGTTGCAAGAACTGAAATATTTAGTTGAAGCCACAGCAACAAGAAATAAATGTGATCTGTCAATCAAGTTTTAGATCTAGCAATCAAATTATCCTGTAGTGGTGAATATTCTATTAGTTGGATGAACGAAAAATATAAAAACTAATTCGGTTGTACCAAATAATATATTGGTATGCTCAACTAATTATGTACTTGAATTTGGTGGCTGTCACAACCATTTGGTGATTCTTTAACTCATTATGAATTTTATAGAAAAAGAAGTAAAAATTTTGTTTTTTATTAGAATTGTGTATTTTATATTTAAATTTAAACAAAATTATTATTATTTATAACCAGGGTTCGTATTTCGTGCCCATTTTTGATCGAAAATATGAAAAAATTTTCTATATCTCGAAAACGCAGCGTCCAATCGAAAATGTAACAAATTTTTACGGGTTTCTAAAGGTTCACAAAGTGTTCCAATTCACATGAAATAATTTTAACGTAGAATACGTTATACGGTAAGGTAGGGGTGTTGATCTGGAGCACAACATTTTGAGAAAATGTTTGTCAACTTTCACCCACTTTTACTTAAATATTAAAACATATTTTAGCAATTTTTATATGTTACTCAGTTTTGGTAATATGTTTTGTTTCGAATTACATTAAAAAAATTATATGACTATATATAAAAGTTTTATGTAGTTAAGGAAATAAATATTTAAGAGCATGATATTTTAGACTTTTTTTTGTACATGCCGCTGTTGTTGTTGGTTTGTAAATGCCGCTGTTGTTTTTGTTGTTGTTGTGAAATCAAATGATTTTGGCTTTGCTGTGCTGTGTTTATTTATCGAGCAGCGTGTAAATGTGTGTGTGTGTGTACATTTCGTTTTGTTGGATCGGTCGGTTATTAGTTCGTTTGGAGGGGAACATAAAATGAAGGGAGGGGAGCGTGGACACTTGTGTGTGCTTGAAAGTTTACAGATCTTTGCTGTCGTTTGTTTACTTCTGCGAGCAGCGTGTAAATGTGTGTGTATGTACATTAATACAAAGGATTGGCGATGTATACGCTAACGTATTCTACGTCTGACCTATGCGCCCGTGTTATCTAACACAGGCTTGTTATTTTTTTTTTTTCAAAAATCGCCAAAATAAAAAAATGGCTATCTCGGAAACGGTGCGTCCAATCGAAAAAATAATAAATTTTTACCTCCATAGAGGCCGCAACCAATGGATGTCTTTACTACGGCATCACTTTTTGTAAACAAATTTTCCAGATATAGACAGTTTTTCTAAATTTTTCATATTTTCGATCAAAAATACGGATGGGTTACCCTGGGTATCATATGTATGTTTAAGTGCCATCCACAATAATAGTTCCTCGGAAAATGTGAAGGCGTGAAAAGTGGCGTCAGATTCAACGATTGTGTTTAAGAGTCTCACTTCACCTCAATTTATGATAATATGTATTCTTCGCTGGCTGATATCTAACTATATACTTTTTCACAACTTTTGTTTAACTTTGTTTATCACTTTCTGGTTAAAATAATAGTTTTTCTGTAAAGTCCTCGTGTAACATTCAAATGCAATATGTAGTTTCTCTTTAACAGCAAAACCTCTTATGAAAAATCGAATACATAACTTTGTAACAAGTGGTGTTGTGACAGAAACTAAATTATGATTACAGTCTATAATATTGGAACACGAATTCTAATATTGTAGTTTTTATTAGTTGTATCTTCCATTTCAGATGAATTAGGTTTTAGAAATACTCAAATTGGTTAATATTTACAATTTAAGTTCGGTAGTAGCAACTTGTATTTAGTAGGACCTATTTTTAATTTATCAATATCATCGACAAATAATTCTAATGTTTGACAATTATGAATTCTACCCAAAATATGGACTTTATCATGGAATTTCCAATGCCTGAATTGATTTCCAACTAATCTTTTCCCTGTGTGTAGTATGAATTTCTCATACATTAACGAAAATAATATAGTTTATCTTTTTTATCAACCATAACACTATGCGACAGCAAAAAATATATGGGAAGTAATACTATTTGTCTGGTAGGTGGTGTCGAGTAGAGACTGGTATTAGGTTTTTCTGAAATTTTCGTTTCCATAAGAAGTACGTGTATAAAGAATAACGAAGATTTCATGAACCGAAAATTTCGCTGAAATTTTTTTAATTGCGACAATTTCTCACCACTATCCCCTTGGAAAGTATAAAGGGAAGAGTTCAACGGAGACCATCTGAAGCAAGTTGAAGTCAGCTATTACTCTTGACCTCTTTAATTTTTACATCACTATGGGAGAGCGATGTTCATGAATAGATTTTGTGCAGTCGGTGGCACTTGTCATACTGTGCGACACCAAAAATAATAATGGGGTTCTGTCAACGGATTCTGATAGAAAGGTCTAAAAAAAATATACGTGTATCAGCGTTTTGCCAGATTTGATCAGGGCGTGTCAAAGTTTCCGCCCCTCGCAACTTTCCTGCAACATATCGGCATGCAAAATTGTGTGTTCCTTACTTCTGAGGTACAAAATATGTTCAGAAGTTTTATAGAAAAGATTCAGATAAACATTTTTGTGGAAAAATTTAACCCTCTAACTGTCGCGTACAACCATAATTTTTACTTTTTTTTTGAAAACTCGCAAAAAACTGGTCCAAAATGAGGGGGGCGTGTTCAAATAATTTTGATGTGAAACATTGATGCTTTCATGTAATTCATGATGTTTTATGTAATAATATTGTCGAAATGGTGCATTTATATTGAGATATTCTATAAAGAGAATAAGACTCGTTTATGTTCTCTACATGACAGCGGAAAAGAGTGCAATAAGTTCTCTATACTATTCAATACTTTTTGTCGTCGCCCTGTTTATGACAAAACAAAAACAATTATTTCAGTGAGCTAAATCTTATTACATCTAATGTAACAGCAGATGTAAGAAAAAAGAAAGTGCAATAGCAAAAGAGCCCTCAGCACAAAAACCATTATTTTTTTATTTTCCAATGTAACATTTACTAATGTGTTCATAGAAATCGAACAAGTATCGTGTAATAAAAAGGTGTTAACACATCGCCCGTGAGTTCGAATACTCATTGATTTTTTTGTTTGTTTACATTTTTGACGAGCTGCTCTAAATCATATTCTCTTTGTGTACCATGACTTTTATATTCAATAATTCAGTTTTATTTCAACAAAATGTTAAATCAGCTAAAGTGAAACTTTTCCCAGAATGTTCTTGCTTTTATCGGTGGTCAAATTAACATAACTAATTAACCACGGATTTCTGGAATGCCAGCATGTTCGGAAAGTTCGAGGTTATCCGAAAATATCGGGAAGTTAGGGATCGACATTGATTCCCGAAAATTCCGATGCCGTCGTAAGTCGTTCCCAATATTAGTAACTTAACCCGATCCTAACCGTTTTCTCCCGTCTCGTCGCCCATCCCTGTTCCCAACTGATCCAACTGTCAGCCTAAAATCTGGCACTAATGTCAAAATGGAGGGGCAAAATACAATTTTCGCTCCAAACTTTATTTATTTTACTTGTTTGTTGCGGCCTTATTAAGTTATCAGTAGAAAGAAAAAATCAAATAATTGCCTTCACCTCGTGAAAACAAAAAGCTTTATGACGTCTGGCATTCTACACTTCTGGGAATATTGGATACTCGCAATGAACCTAAAGTAAATTTTGATAGCCCTTATTTTTTCAGTGCAGATCATTGTGTGATGCTACATTGTAATTTTCTATTCTAATGGACATGGTGGCACATTTATTGGGTTGTTTTACATGCACATGAGTCCTTGCTGGCATTTCCGGTTTTAATTGAATCTAGATTATTAATCGTAAGTTGAAGGAGGCCTCGCTTACAGTTACGTGACAATTTGACCAAGCGGCACAAATGAGGATCTGCTCAAGCGCCATGTGGTCAAATTGTGGCATTCGTGTAAAGGCGGCGCACGGAAATAAAGTTATGATTAGTATTTAGGACGGCATTCCTCACACCAAGTAGAAAAGAAAAAGGCAAAACGATTCTACGAGAAGTGGAAGTGAAAAAATACGTATTTATGTATGTACGAGTACGGAAAGTCGTAGCCGGTTGGAGAACTACGCTGACTTATAATAGGTAGACATGTTATAGTAATTGCTTGGATAGATATGTATGTACGATATGTAGGTAGATAGATACGAGTACAAGAAATTAAACAATTTAAATGGATCGTCCCTCTTGATGCGTCTCAGCGAACAGTAATAGGCCATTACTGCTCTGACACTCTTCCACTTCTGATTAGTACCATTCTGAGAGGGCGTGAGCGTGGCCAGACCCTCGGCATCGTCGTCGTGCACGACAGTGACTTTCATGGGGACGGTGGAGGGAGATGCGTTTGTGGTGTGGTGAGAGCACTGCAGCGAGTTGCTGGTGCCAGAATGCACAATGCTGCCCATGATCTCCGAGGAGGGACTATTAAGCAGCAGCGTGACGTGACGCCTATTGTTGTGGTCGAATGATGAGTGATTCGACAGCGTGAGTCTGTCCCTCTCCGTGTACGACCTAATGCCCGGAGTCCGCGATTCGAGACTGGAGTCCTTAACCCTTTTCCAATTTGTTGCAGTGCATTTCTTGCCAATACTCTGAGAACATGTGGTGGACGAAGAGGAAGGAGATCTTAAGAAATGGTAAACATTTAAATGTAACGTCAGTGGTGATAAGTACACATGTGTAAATGTATGGATTTGTGTATGTGTGTGTGTGTAAGTATGTCGCAGTTATAAAGTATCAACTCCCGATGTAGATCTGATACATAGAATATATAAGATTAGCGCAATTTACATCTATTCGCAGCACGTGTATGATGTGTTGTTGGTTTGTATGTACATAAATAGTACAGAAGTATACAAAGTACAACACAGAGATGTTAATAATTTATGTACGATGTCTACTCTCCCGTCACATATATATCCTGCGAACAAGTCTATAATGTGCACAAGACACTGAATATCTTCTATACAATATTAAATTTCATATTCTCAATTCAGAATTCGTATGATGGCCAAACAAACTAGTGCCAGTAAGGCGTCGTTCAGATGAGTCGTTCTCTAAGATTTTTGACAGTTCACACATTTTGACAGTGCACGAATCTTAGTAAAATTCTCAGATTCCGCTCGAGTGCGACTGAATCCAACGCAACGCTGTTTTCGTTCATACGATTACGCGCGTGTGTGGTGGTCCCTTGATTTTAATAACGTCTTAAACATCAGCTGATGTTTAGCCTTTTTCGAATTTAATGCTAATAGTATTTTTTTAATTTATAATTTTAATAATTACAATTCAATGAGTGAAGAATATAAATGTGTCATAGAGTAAAGATACATAGAGTAACCACTTCTCTCAGTAAAAGTATAACATTAGGCTTGGTTGCATATGGACGTTGCATGTTGAACAGTATTACTGTAATAATAGCATTAGTTCAAAACAGCCAACAAGAAAACAACAACGGAAATTCGTTTCGCGTGTCAAAATTTTTGTGAGAAATTCACCACAAAAGTTTACTAACAATAAGAGAATAAGAGAAAAATACGTTTAAATTTCACAGTTCTTAACCAAAACGACATGACAAATTTAAGACAACAGTTCTTCTAACTCCACCTGGTGTACGTAAATTTCCGTCGAATTCTATTCCATTACATTCTCTATTCCATCGGTCTCACTACGTAGATTGTGGAAATTAAACGTCAGATGACACATATAGCACCTCTCAAGTGTATGTATTTGGTCTATGAAATGTGTTTGTAAACAAATGGTGGACAACATGTATCGAGATCTACTTAGTGTCAAGATATGTATAACTGCAGATTAACGATTTCGAAGGCATTTCTATAATCTTTTCAGCTGAAATGCCGTGTACCTGAAAATACTGTAAGGCATCAACATCACGATGCAATTATTGTACCCCGGTGTCTAAGGATACCCGATACTCGAGATACAGCCTCTCGTAAGCAAATGTCAACCCCAAGGTGCCAGCGCTGGACCATGCTTCCACAGATGAAGCAATGGCGACCGAATCACCTTTCTCTGAATTAAATGATCAGAGTCAACGAGAGCAAGAGGAATGTTTGAAGGCCCGCTTGCAAAAACAACCACCTCAAAAGTTTGTAGCCCCGGCACCAAACTGATTAACACAAGGAGAAAACAAGATAAACGACAACCCTGATGATGACCCCTGTACGCTTTGCACATGGAACATTAATACTCTATACCAAACTGGAAAACTAGCACAACTATCAGCAGCATGCGAGCGATTCAGTGATCGGCATAATCGAAATGAGATGGAACGGAAGCGGTGACTTTACGAGCTCACGAGTTGGCGTTTTTTATACTCCGGCCGGAAAAATATAGACGACCACGATACACAAGGTGTAGGTATCCTCCTGAACAGGAAAGTACGCAACGTTCTCATAAGCTGGACCGCTGTCTACGAACGAATTATCTCGGCCTATTTGAACACCAACATTGGATAAAATCTTCATAATACACTGCTATGCTCCTATAGAAGTACTTACTTTTATTGACTATTTTACAACCTCATGAGGTCAGATGTCGTACACATATTAATTAAACAAACAAATTAAACAAATTTCAACATATTCTTCCAACTGGCTCTAGCCTTCGCCTTTTCTCGCCAGTTGGTAACACCAAGGATATGGAGGGATTCTTCTGCCTGGTCTTGGTCGTCCTCTTTTCCCGCATCCATCGGGTACGTTATCAAAAATCTTTCGCGCTGGCTCATCTTCATCTATTCTGATAACATGGCCTAGCCAACGCAATTGGCCCACTTTGATTTGTCTAGCTATGTCCACGTCAGAATAGAGATTATATATCTCTGCGTTCCAGCGACGTCGGTACTCGCCGTTTTCCCTAACAGGACCATATATTTTACGGAGAATTTTTCTCTCGAAAACTCCAAGGTGTTTTTCATCCGCTTGCGATATGACCCAAGTTTCGGAGCCATATGTCAAGACAGGTAAAATGAGAGCCTGGTATAGCTGGACTTTTGTCTGTCGAGATAGGGCTTTGTTCCTAAATTGCTTGCTGAGCTCAAAATAGCATCTACTTGCAAGCACAATTCTCCTACTTATCTCCAGGCTGACGTTGCTGTCCTTGCTCACTGCGGGTCCAAGGTAGACAAATTCATCTACTACTTCAAAATTAAATCGGTTGTCGACGTTCAAGTGCGGACCATGTCGAGAGGTTTCTCTAGTCGTTAACAACATCAATTTTGTCTTGCCCTCATTAACAGCAAGACCCACCTTCGCTGATTCTTTTTCGATTCTTTAAAATACTGCAGTAACCTCTCGAAATGATGTCTATGTCGTCAACATACGCCAGCAACATATGGCTTTTCGTGTTAATGGTCTTGTTCGTATTTGCTGCAGCCTTTCTCATTATTATCTCCATTAAGATGTTGAAGAGATTGCACGAAAGTGTGTCGCCTTGTCTCAGTCCTCGCTTGGTACAGAATGGTTCAATCAGGTCTTTTCCCACTTTCACTGCTGAGGCGGATCAGTTTAGCCGAGCTGCCAAGTTCAGACATACCTTCGTACAATTTTCCCGGAATGGGGCTATCGAAAGCAGCTTTGTAATCGACAAAAAGGTGGTATGTATCGATTTGCTGTTCGTGGGTCTTTTCCAGGATTTGTCGTAGCGTGAATATTTGGTCAGTCGTGGACTTGCCTGGTCTAAAACCACACTGATAAGGTCCAATCAGGCTTTCAATAATTGGCTTTAGTCTTTCACATAAGATGCTTGACAGGACCTTATACGCGATGAATAAAAGACTGATACCCCGATAATTGGAACAGCCACACGGATTACCCTTTTTGAATACAGGACATAATACACCGAAACTCCAATAGTCACAATCTACACTATCTTTCACTATCATTACCTCCTGATCTTCAGTGGAAGAATCCGAGTGGAGTAGTGCAGAAAAGTGGTCTCTCCACATTTTGAGCACACACTGCTTCTCAGTCACCAGATTCCCATTCTCGTCCTTGCAGGAGGGCAGACCATTATTAGATCCGTTATTCGATCTTCTTACCCTCTACATCATCCTCAGAGCTGTGAAAAACTGCAATCAATTGGCATTGAAATCACAGTGATTTCAACCAAACTGATTTCATTCTTTGATTTCAAAATGATTTCAGATTTCAAAATGAAATATTGTCAAAATTGCAATATTTTGTGATTGCAATCATTTTGAAATCATTTTTTTAGAAATCATTGATTGCAATTAATTAATTTAATTAATTTAATTGCAATCAATTCGATTGCAATCAAATTTTTGTTGAAATCATGCGATTTCAATGAATTGCCCTGAAATCACAACTAAAGTGAAAGTTCTACGAAATAATATACACTTGGAATCTAGAATCTAGCGGTTTCCACTAGAATATGGGGAAAACCTCAAATTTTTGGAGGACACCACCAGATTTTAGTGAAAACCACTAAGTTTTAGTATAAAACAACAGATTCTAGTAAAAACCTCCACTTCTATTTAACCAGAAAAATAAAAGCCAATAGATATTTATTAATTTTGTGAATTTATTAAAAAAAGTCAGAACAAACATAACATGAAAAAAACAAACAATATAAAAAATATTTCAGTTTTCATTACTTTGAGCATTTTTTACAATAGTTAGCTCTCTGCTGGCTTTTAATAGAAGTAACTTTTCAAAGTTACCATCTGAAAGCGATCCACGACGCGGATTATTTAGCAAAGTTGCAAAAGAAAATATCCTTTCTACTGCAGCTGATGACGGTAAAGGTGCGTTGAATTTCATAACTGTGGATTTCAGAATCGGATAACGATCAAGCATTTCAAACGATGTGTCCGTATCTGCTAGATACGAATGAAAGCTTGTGTGAGTAGGATTCTGCTGTGTATCCGATAAAATAACTGGATTACCTAAAAGAGAAAATATTATATTAATTTTATAATAGATTATTTTGATAAACATAATTGTGCTATACCTTCAGGGCAAAAATCGAAGTATTTGCTAGCTGCATTTAAATTCACTCAGGACGATGGCAATGGAGTCTCATTGGGAAGAGCGTGTTTGACTAAAGCAATTACTTCGTTGATTTTTACTTGGGTAAATGACGAATTTAAAGGTGTTAGCCATTGCAGCTTTATTTGTGGACTAAGGGCAGAAGCTATGATAGCGTCATTGACATCCTCCGACAAATTAAAATAGTTTTGGAACCGTGTTTCCACTGCTTCTAAAACTGAACCCGACAAGAGCGATATATATTCGTTGTTGTGACTATTTGATATTTTAATGTATTGCACTCGAATTGTGGCCAAAGTTGGCAAAAGATATCCGTAGACCATTCCTTTGCTTCCCTGCAAAAATTTGTATGGCTTCAGCTGTTGGCTTTAATAACATCAAATAATCTTCAATGGAAATAAAATCGCTTTCTGAAAAACTTGGCTCTTTGAACATTCTGCACAGTTCGTTGAGTTTGTTTTTGTTCTTTATAACATCTTTTAGCGAGTCGTACATAGAACTCCATCTTGTCGCCACGGGATATTTCAGTTGGCATCCTAATACTGTTCTGATATCTTCAGAAGTTTTTGGCCTATTCACTCTTCTCCAAAGATTTGAACATTTTTGCACGTATACGATTGAAATTAAAATCAATGCTTTAGGATTTTGTATCAAAAGAATACTTACTGATTGATGCTTTTCAAAATATTTTATGTTTATTTTCAATATATCTAAAAGATCAGTTGTAGCCACAAGATTCAATGTATGGGTGGCACAACGAATATGTCTTGGCAAACAAGAATTGAAAATATTGCTTGGAATTTCAATAGGCTCTCCAACTGTATTTTCGTGGTCATCATCATCACCATCATTATCATCATCATCATTTATTTCAGCACAGATCTTCACACTATCAACTCCAAATTCTTTGAACGCTTTCACGAAGTTCGAACCATTGTCTGTAATTGTCGCCATTATATTAGAGACACTTAAATCAAACTGCGCATGTATCTCTACCATCTAATCTCTGATACGATCATAAGTATGTCAACCAGAAAAGCGTCTGCAAGCTAAAGCCACCGACTTTCTAGTGAAATTATCATCTATCTAATGACACGTTTAGCCTAGAATTCTACGATGCTTAGTTGACCACACGTCTGCTGTTGTGCATACAAATTTGTTCAATTTAATTTGTTCTTTAAGTTTATCAACCATTGAAGACGTCAATAGTTTTCACAGCTGTTGGTCTACTAATCAAGTTCAATTTTAGATTAGTAAACTTTGCAAACTCTTTAAACGATTGAGATTCCACTATCGAGATTGGCAGCATGTTATCTATTATAACGCGACACGTCATTTCATTAAAGCGATCCTTTATATTTTTTTTGGCGACGTGATTATTTTTCTGTTGATTGTATGCATTATATTCTTCCGTATGGCGTTGTCTGAAATGTCGAATTAAATTGGACGTTATTTGTGTTGATCCTTGCAAATATACATTGCATATTCTGCACTTAGCCTGAATGCCACTACGGTTACGTTTGTAAACACCGTCTATCTGCATAATTGTATAAATATCGGGGTTTTCAATAAATAAAACAAAACCGGTTTTAGATACCAATGAACTTCTTTATTCCTGTGAAAGTACGTTCGATGCCATTATGTATGGAACTCGATTTCTTTTCCATGGTCACCACGGGTACGCTTGCAGATGTCCAGACGCTGAACCCAATTTTCGACGGTTTTCAAGCATAAATCGGCCGATACTGCTGCAATTTCACGTTCGATATTCGTACGAAGTTCTTCAATCGTCGCTGGCTTGTTTGCATAGACCATAGACTTGACGTAGCCCCACAGGAAATAATCTAACGGCGTCAAATCGCACGACCGAGGCGGCCAATCGACTGGGCCATTTCGTGAGATAACACGTTCACCAATAAATTGATTGTGGCATTCGCTGTGTGGCTTGTGGCGCCGTCCTGTTGGAACCACATGTCCTCCAAGTCCATATTATCCAATTGGGGCCAAAAATATTCGGTTATCATTGAACGGTAGCGATTCGCATTCACAGTAATGTGCCGGTCTTGATCATCACGGAAGAAGTACGGCCCAATGACGCCGCCGGCCCATAAACCGCACCGAACCGTAATTTTTTCGGGATGCAATGATGACTCATGGATTACGTGTGGATTGCTGTCTGACCAATAACGCTTATTTTGCTTATTGACGAAGCCATTCAGCCAGAAATGAAATTCAGAAATTGGACGTAGCGCTCTTAAAGTTGAGGCCACTGACTCCAAATTTCGGTAGTAAATTTTAATAATTTCGACTCGTTGTTGGCTCGTATATCTTTCCATGATGATATGGCAAACCTTACTGAAGAGAAATGTCAAGAGAGCGGGAAAAAATATGCCGTCGTTTGCTGTCCCTATCGATTTACTTTTGTAGCGTCTCTGTTGAAAAACCCTTTATTACAAATAAATTTTGAAAGCAACAAAATTTTGGTACACACCTTTTTAACAATTTTAAAAAACTTTGTAAACAAAATTAACGTTGTTGGTAAATCCGAATTATCAGAGTCAGCTTCATTTTTAGAAGAAGGAGTGTCATTCGAAGGGCACGAAGGCTTCATCTCAATCTTTCTTCTTTTACTTGTTGTTGGTTTTTCGTCTGAAAAACTTTCTGCTCCATAACTCGGATCTTTTTCATAATCATCAGACGAAAAATCATCAAAAATTTCTGACATTCTGATCACAATTTCTTTTTTTCAGTTTTAACAGTGAACAGTTTAATATGAACCTAAATTTCCCGTTAGATGACGTAGTACGAGTCAGACGTCTAAAAGAACTGGGCTGCCAACTCTATGTCTGCCTACTATTAGTTTAGATAGTTAAGATTTCATATGAAAATATGTGTGTTTTTCAGCGAGTTGGCTACCTTGTATACCCAAACCTTGTATACATAAACCTTGATATGAACAATTAATTTATTAGCAATTTGACACAAAACTGATTGCAATTAAAAATTACAATTTACAAAACTTTAAACTTCAAACAAAAATTTACATTGTTGGTAATTCAAAATTATCAGAGTCATCTTTGTTTCTTGAAGAAGGAGTTTTATTTGAAGAGAACGAAGATTTTGATTTTTATTCAATTAAAGTAATTGCAATCAAATTTGATTGCAATCAAATTTGATTGCAATCAATTAATATATGAATTAATTTCAAAAAATTGATTCAATCATTTTTGTCGTATTGATTTCATGATTTCAATTTGAAATTTGATTTTGAATGCAATCAAAAAATTAGGATTTTGAATGCAATCAAAAAATTAGCAATCATTAACGAGAAATCGTGTGATTGCAATTAAATCAATTGCAATCGTTTACAGCTCTGATCATCCTAAGCAACATCACATTAAATTAAAGGAAGCTTTTTACGATGAATGGAACGGACCTTAACCTCTATTGATAGAAACGACATCATAGTCCGAATGGGAGACATGAACGCTCGAATCGGAAACGATAACTGCGGCTTGGAGCGCGTTATGGGAAAGCACAGCCCTGGGTCTAGGAATGAGAATGATGACATGCCTTTTGAAATTTGCGCCAAATACTACTTTGAAACAGGAGGCTCTTTTTATTCAATATTAGCCGCACCATACATTCACATGGAAATCCAGAGATTCAGGCTCCACAATACTTAGTCAAATCGACCACATATGTATCTCTAGAAAATGGGTCAAAACTTTATAAGACGTGAGAGTATTCCATAGCGCGGAAATGTCCACTGACTACTTTCTTCTTATATCGGAACTAAAACTCACATTTAAAAGGCCTAGTGGCAATGGCAATGCCAACTGACTCCTTCACTGAAGAAACTACAACATCTCAAATCCAACGATACTGGACGTAGATACATTAAAAAAATATAACAGTATAGCTGACCCGGCAGACTTCGTCCTGCCTTCAAAAGTATTTATAACATCAGATGGTAAACAATGATTAATATCTCGACGTGGGCGTCATCTATTTTATCACGGTGCCAAAACACAAAAAAACTAAATATTGCGCCATCTGTCGGACGAACTTCGTACTACACAGAAACACTACTCACGGCCCATAGAGCATGCATATAAAATTTGGTCAAAATCGGTTCAGTAGTTTTTGAGTTTAGCGATCACGAACATACACGTAATTTTTATATATGTAGAGATATACCAGTCACAAACACGTGTAAATATAGAAGAAGAAGGGAGCGAAATAAAGGATATATTCAGGGACACTGCAACGGAAATCGTTGGACATATCAAAAAGGAGGAAAGAGAATGGTTATCCGAAACATTTGAGATCTCGTTGAACAAAGACGAGAAGCGATACTTCTACTTTTAGCGGAAGAATCCCGAAGTAAAGATGAGTCTACAAACTAAATACAACGTCGATTTAAAGAAAAAGGTTAAAACCAAAAGGGAATTCTAGCGATGAACTTGCATCATCAGAACATGGGGAACCTCAAAACGGCCCACGACATAATTAGAAAGCATTCTGGAAGAAAATCAATACATAACACACAAATCAAGGGCAAAATGAGTAGAATCCTGACCAACGTCGAATAATAACTACACAGATGAAGAGAACACTTTCGGGAAGTTCTGAGTCTCAACAATCTGAATCATCAACGCATTTCACCGGAACAAGTCAGTGGCCAACAAATTCTTCAATCCATCCTGCAGCTCAAATAGGTGATGAATCGTCAGATTACCAGGAAATTTTAATCGTTCTTAACCAACTTAAAAACGATAAAGCTCCAGCCGAATTGATCAAAAACGACCCTCAGATAACAGCAGCCATATTGCAACCTCTCTTCAGAAGAATATGGGAAACGGAAGATGTGCCAAAAGACTGGAATATAAACCTTATAGTTAAAATACCAAAAAAGGAGATCTCAAGCTATGCGGAACTTGGAGAGGCATCGCTCTTAGACCACCGTATGCAAAATTTTTTGATAAAATTATTTTAAACTGCCATCTCCCCGCACTTGATGGACAATTGAGGAAAGGGCAAACTTGATTCCACCCTAATCGTTGCTGCGACTTCGCTAGTTGAACAAATCAATAAGTACAACTCAACACTCTATGTCACCCTCATGGACTTCGATAAAGCTTTTGACGCCATTGATCGGAGCAAAATCAAAGGTGCACCGAGAAAAATAATTTCTCTAATAAAAGAACTGTACAAAGATTCCGAAATGCGCGTATCACATTTCGGTACAGTGAGCGAGGCCTGCAGAGGAGGATCAACCAGCAACTCCAGAATCTCGACTTGTTGACACACCGAAGATGATATGCAAAGCAAACTTGGAAGGTTATCTTCAACGGTGACTAATACGGCCTGCGTATTCATGCACACAAAATGAAATGTATGACTGTTGAATCTACTCAAACACCAACATTCACTCTAAATAACATTCCCATCCAACATGTTGACAACTTCTGATATTGAGGTAGTATAATAGCATCAGACGACGCAGTGGAAAAAAGGAGACTCTCGCATTCTAAAAGCCAGCACAGCATTTTACGGTCTTCGAAATATATGCAACTCAAACAACATCTCTCCCAAAACGAAAATCCACATTTACAAATCTTTAATTTTAAACGAAACAGGGAAATCGTTCAACGAACTAAGACACATCGCAGCGGACAGGCAGGCATGGAGATTCTATGTAAACAGCCTAAGTTTCTGAATTTGGATTGTACCGATTCAATTTCAAACAGTAAAGACACGGCGGTAGTTTCAATAAGTGATAGCAAGTTTTGGCTGGAAATAAAGCGTATGCAAATCGTACTGTGTGCTATATTTTCAATTCAGAGTACCGATCAGTGTAGAAACTATCAAGCCCCACACATCACAAAAGTTAAATCTGCAAAAACAATTTAACTGAAACATTCGAAAATTCGAGGGGTTTTTTTTTCGAAATTTTATCGTACAGTTTGCGCCGTCTCATAGTGAACGATTTGTGGTAAAAAAAAATGGGAATAATTCAGCCGTATCTAAACGGCTGGTCTGATCAGGTGGGCATAGCTGTGGTGTTGGGCTATAGAAATTTATTTTTTTATTGCTAAAAGACCTTTTGGCACGTTTTGCCGTGCTCTGATGGTTTTAGAGGTATTGGAGAAAATATAGAAACTAAAAGAAGAAAATCCAGGTTCAACATATCGCATCCTGGTCAGCGTCTGATCCATAATGGGCGGCTGCAATCGAATATCCTGGCAGTAGGTAAAATGCGAAAACCCGGTGGGCTGGGTTTGCCTCCCGCCACCGTTCATAATGGCAGTGAAAATACAAAAACGAAACGGAAAACATAAACAACCCCTATTTGTTGACGACCCCCGCAAACGTTATAAGGACCACGATTTACGGATATGCACTTGGAATGTAAGAACTCTATATAGATCCGGTGCAAGTATCCAACTGGCAGATGTCCTCGAAAGTTATAAGGCTGACATTACCGCTATCCAGGAAATGCGATGGACAGGACATGGCTGCACAAGAAAAAGAAACTGCGATATATACTACAGTTGCCATGAAAAAAAACATGAATTTGGTTGTGGATTTGTAGTTGGCAAAAGACTGCGACATCTAGTCTCTAGGTTCAATCCTGTGAGTGAACGAATAGCCACAATCCGCATAAAAGCGAAATATTTTTATATTTCCCTAATTTGTGTGCATGCCCCGACAGAAGAGAAAGATGATGATGCCAAAGACATATTCTATGAGCTCCTAGAGGAAACGTATGACCGCTGCCCTGGCCATGACATTAAGATTGTACTAGGAGATTTTAATGCCAAAGTAGGAAGGGAGAATGTGTTTAATCCAACTATTGGCAATTTCAGTCTTCATGCTGACAGTTCCGACAACGGTATGAGACTGATTGACTTTGCCGCGGCAAAAAAACATGGTCATCAGTGGCACAAGATTCCAGCATAAAGACATCCACAAGGCTACTTGGGTATCCCCTGATCAAAGAACTAGGAACCAAATTGATCACGTGGTAATTGATGGAAGGCACTCATCCAGTGTAATGGACGTACGAGTGATCAGAGGAGCTAACATCGATTCTGATCACTACCTGGTAGCAGCAAAGGTTCGCACAAGATTAAGTAGAGCGAAAATCGTACGAAACCAGACGCAGAGGAAGCTGGACATCGGAAAGCTGCAATTACCAGAGGTAGCCACAGCCTACTCAAGGAAGCTCTCGCAACTTTTGGCACAGAACCCACCCCCTCCCGATGACGATCCTGATGCGCAGTGGAAACCCATTTCCGACTCTATAAAAACTGCCGCAACAACCGTACTTGGTTTCGAAAAACCGCTTCGCAACAAACCGTGGTACGATGAAGAGTGTCGCATAGCAAATGACGAAAAGAACGCTGCACGTATGGTAATGCTTCAGTCAATTGCAACGCGAGCTGCAACTGAGCGGTATAGGGAGAAGAGAAAGGAGGTAAACCGTCTCTTTAGGCGTAAGAAACGGCAGTGGAGAAAACGCGAGAGTGAGAAAATTGAGACATACAGAAGGAAGAACGAAGCCCGAAAATTCTACCAAAAAGTTAAAAACGGAACTAATGGACATGGTTCAGGGCCCCCCTTCTGTAAAGACAAAGACGGAAATCTCGTCGCAGATGTGCAGAGCATGTTGGGAATATGGAGAGAGCATTTCTCCGCGCTACTAGTACCTGAGATATCCGATGACGATGGGACAATCGATCACAATATGGACGACGACGTCGATTGCCCCCCTCCTAACCAAGACGAGGTCAGAACAGCTATTGCCCGGCTTAAGAACAACAAAGCCGCAGGAGCCGATGGATTACCGGCGGAGCTGTTTAAGGCTGGCGGCGATGAGCTGATAAGGTGCATGCATCAGCTCATTAGCAAAATTTGGTTAGATGAATGCATGCCCGGCGATTGGAGTCTCAGTGTACTATGTCCCATATTTAAAAAAGGTGACCCGAGTATTTGTGCCAACTACCGTGGAATAAGCCTTTTATCCATAGCATATAAGGTTCTATCAAGTATAATGTGCGAAAGACTAAAACCAATTATCGCTGACCTGATTGGACCATACCAGTGTGGCTTTAGGCCTGGAAAATCGACAACTGACCAGATTTTCACGCTACGCCAAATCCTGGAGAAGACACACGAAAAACAAATCGACACCTATCATCTATTTATCGATTATAAAGCAGCCTTCGATAGTCCGATACGGGAGAAACTCTATGAAGCAATGTCTGAGCTTGGTATTCCTGCAAAACTCATACGCCTTTGCAGGATGACCTTGACGAACACCAAATCCGCAGTGAAAGTTGGTAAGGATCTTACCGAACCTTTCGAAACTAAGCGAGGCCTCAGGCAAGGCGACACCCTATCGTGCGATCTCTTTAACATCTTAATGGAGATCATTATGAGAAAAGCTGCAGTCAATATGAATAAAACCATCAGCAGCAAAAGTCACATGCTGCTCGCGTATGCTGATGATATAGATATCATTGGGCGCACAATTAGAGAAGTTACTGCGGTTTTTTCGAGAATTGAGAAGGAGTCAGCAAAAGTGGGTCTGACGGTGAATGAGGACAAGACAAAATTAATGGTTTCAACGAACAGGGCCTCCACGCGATTAGACCAAAGCGTGAACGTTGATAACCGTTATAACTTCGAGGTAGTGGACGAATTTATATACCTCGGATCTGCCGTGAACAAAAACAACAACGTCAGCCTTGAGATCAAACGGAGAATTGTGCTTGCGAATAGATGTTATTTTGGGCTAAGCAAGCACTTTAGAGATAAAGCCCTCTCTCGAGTAACAAAAGTCCAGCTGTACCAGACTCTCATTCAACCTGTCTTGCTTTATGGCGCAGAATCCTGGGTCCTATCGCAAGCAGACGAAACATCTGTAGGAGTCTTCGAGAGAAAAATACTCCGAAAAATTTATGGCCCTATAGTGCACAACGGCGAGTATCGGCGACGCATGAACCATGAGCTGTATGAGCTTTATCCTGACATTGACATAGTTAAGCGGATCAAGATAACGCGATTGCGCTGGCTAGGCCATGTCAGTAGAATGGATGAAGATGAACCAGCGCGAAGGCTTTTCGAAACCGAACTCGAAGGAAGACGAAAAATAGGAAGACCAAGACTCCGCTGGAGGGATCAGGTTGACGAATCCCTGCGTACACTTGGTATTGCCAACTGGAGAGATAAAGCAAAAGATCGAACTGGTTGGCGAAATATGTTATCTTCGTTTTGTAAGGTCCCTGACCCCCCGGGGTTGTCCGAGACCGGATAAGTAAGTAAGGAGAAAATATATATTTTTTAAATGTTGTCCTGTATTTTTTTAGTTATTTGAAAATGTTTTAGATAAATCAACAGCAATATTAATTGTGGGGAAAACAATACATTAACAACAGCATATGTTGTCAAATAAAATAAAACCCTTCGCGATCCATTGTTTTTGAGGAAATGACATGAATTTAATGTCAAACTATTAAAAAACACCAACATTTTTTCGGTTTTTTGGAAAAAAGGTGTTACTTCATTGTTATCATTACTATAGGTTTGTTTTCTAACATATGGGCATATCCGAAAAAACGTCAACCAAGAGAAACATATAAAAGTGGATTCAACAATGTTTGCTAGTTTATTGAATAATAGGCTATATATGTACTCTTGTATATAAATATGAACAGAAAATATTTTTTCTGTAATCCATTTTACGAAAACTAGGACTCAAAGTTTACCAACCTTCCATCTTTGTTTCTCCGACGAAATATCGGTGTTTATATCTCCTCATAAAAAACCCGCTTTAGCCAAAACTTGGGAACTCCGTACTTTGATGAAGTTTTTATCTATAAATTGTTTGCAAGTTTATGGCAGTAGAATGGATGAAGACGAACCTGCACGAAGGGTTTTCGAAACCGAACTCGAAGGAAGACGGAGAATAGGAAGACCAAGACTCCTCTGGAGGGATCAGGTTGACGAATCCCTGCGTACACTTGGTATTGCCAACTGGAGAAATAAAGCAAAATATCGAACTGGTTGGCGAAATATGTTATCTTCGTTTTGTAAGGTCCCTGACCCCCCGGTGTTGTCCGAGACCGGATAAGTAAGTATGGCAGAAAAGCTTTAAATGTTGTGTTGAAGGATACTACATTAAATTGAGTAAAGCAAGGTCCATGCTTTGTAACGTCCGCAACGGAAAATAAGGCTATATATTAGAGTTGTGTAGTTCACGAACCAACTAGTTCAATTGAACGATTCACTCTTGTGAACTAGTTCACTCAAGGGGTTTCGATGAGACAGCTGATCAAGTTAGTACTTGGAGAACAAATAGAGAATGTGCTATCAAAGAAGACTCGGTGATAGGGACTGGGTTGCGTGGTGTGATTTTCAAACTTCTGCTGCCAAGTGTCAAGACAAAAGTACAAAACACATCAACTGGGAGGAAATTTTCCCAACTAAATCAATTAAAAAAATGGATATTCAGTGAAAAAAATCAAAATGTAATGAAGTGTTAGAGTAAAGTTATTTGTGTAGATCCCAATTAAAACGAAAATTTTTAAAATTGCTCTCATTCTCTATGTTTTCCTCATAGGTCTCGGAACTCGTTAGTACAAAAAGCAACTAGTGCACACTCTTAAAGTATTACTCGGTGAGTTCACTGTTCCGCCCTTTTGTTTCAGTAGTTCATTTGTTTCAGCGGTTTTTTGTATTTGCCTCTTTGTCTCACTCAATTTGCACAAGGGTGCCTAATGTTGCAATTTTTGTGGAGTGGATATGTAACCGGCTTCTACACAATAACTACAGCGCTAATCAGCACTTTTGTTCCAAAATATAAAAAAATTACGGAAACACAAATATTTCAGAAACGGAATAACCCAATCGTTAAGGCGAACCTCAATAGGACGAATTAGTATAAACAAATATCACAGTATCCTCTGCAAAAATCAAAACATTTTTGCGATTCTTCACTTCGATTGAACTAAAACTATAAGTTGAACTGAAATGAGCTCTTTAGTTCGCAGCTCATATGAACTGTTAAGATGAAATGATACAATGAACTAAATGAACGAACTAGTTCATTCTGTTGAGCGGTTTTAGTTCGCTCACTCGCTCGCGAGCGCTCACTTGAAAGAACTAAAATTCCCAACTCTATTATACAGTGAAAACTCTAGTTGCGAACACTTCCCATAACCAGACACTCCCCATAAGCGGACAAATATTTGAAAACTTTGTTTTATGTAACATTTTTCGAACAAATTCCACTCCAACACTCTAATAACCGGAAGCGGACACTTTTTCTGCTATTTTTGGTGTTAATGAACTCTTACCACCGGACACAGACGTCTTGGTAACGGGCAAAAAATCAAAGCTTTTATTCAAAAATGTAAAAAAAATATATAAACCTCCAATAACACAGTGTGTAATTTTTTAAGTCATGGCAAAATAGCCATATACGGACACCACAACGTGATAAAAGAGCAAAAAAAAGACCCCTGTCTCCCAGTTTTGCCCAAAGTCCTCCAGGTTTTTTTATGGGCTCCCAAAGAAGTGGGGCCTCGGTGTAATTTTTGCAAAAAAGTGTCATTTTCTCAAGCTCATATCTTGCAAACCGTTCGGAATTTCGGAGGAGGAGTCAGCAAAAGTGGGTCTGACAGTAAATGAGGACAAGAAAATATTAATGGTTTCAACGAGCAGGGCAAGCTCTCATACAACCTGTCTTGCTTTATGGCGCAGAATCCTGAGTCTTAACAAGAGTCTCGAGTCCGCTTACACAGTGCAACACGAACAAATATAACCATATACGGACACCACTACGTGATAAAAGACCAAAAAAAAGACCCCTCTCTCCCAGTTTTGCCCAAAGTTCTCCAGGTTTTTTTTATGGGCCCCCAAAGAAGTGGGGCCTCGGTGTCATTTTTGCAAAAAAGTGATCATTTTCTCAAGCTCATATCTTGCAAAACGTTCCGAATTTTGATTTACTCTCTGAGGCTCTTGTCATAAAGAACAAAAATTGTAAACATATAAGAACAAAAAAACTTCATCTTCAAAGTCAAAATCGCAAAAAACTTTAAAAAATTCAATTTTTTTTACCTTTTTTCCCCTGTTCAGGTCCATAGGTAGCAAACCGTTCAAAATTCAAGGAAACGATCAACTACAAGAATAATCCTAAGATCTCAATAAACAACTTTCTAGAACATATGAACTTCCTAGGAGTGATTCTTAACACCGTTTAGGTAGCCCTTAGATAGCCGCAAAAGTGAAAAATTTTCCGAAAATTTTTAATTTCATTTGTTTTTTGTTTACTTCAACATTGAGATACTATATACCCAAGCTAGAAAGGCCCATATCTCAAGAAGCTGGATCGGCCTCCTTAAAAAGACTTTCGGGTTTTAATCAGCGCTGTTAGCCCTACCAGGCCAAAGAAAATTGGCACATTTTTCATAAAGTAAATTTGTTCGTAAAAGCGTAAAATAAAAAAAACGATTTTTGGGCGATTTTTCGCTCATTTTTAAAAGTTTTTCACGATTTTGACCTTGAAGACGAATTTTTTTTTGATTTATGTTCTCTATGACAAGAGCTACAACTTTGCCTCAGAGAGTAAATCAAAATTCCAAACGGTTTGCAAGATATGAGCTTGAGAAAATGATCACTTTTTGGCAAAAATGACACCGAGGCCCCACTTCTTTGGGGGCCCATAAAAAAAACCTGGAGGACTTTAGGCAAAACTGGGAGAGAGGGGTCTCTTTTTTGGTCTTTTATCACGTAGTGGTGTCCGTATATGGTTATATTTGTTCGTGTTGCACTGTGTAAGCGGACTCGAGACTCTTGTTAAGACTCAGGATTCTGCGCCATAAAGCAAGACAGGTTGTATGAGAGTCTGGTACAGCTTGCCCTGCTCGTTGAAACCATTAATATTTTCTTGTCCTCATTTACTGTCAGACCCACTTTTGCTGACTCCTCGAAAACACCGTAGTAACTTCTCTAATTGTGCGCCCAATGATATCGATATCATCAGCATAACCGAACAGCATGTGACTTTTGCTGCTGGTGGCTTTATTCATGTTGACTGCAGCTTTTTTCATAATAATCTCCATTAAGATGTTAAAGAGATTGCACGATAGGGTGTCGCCTTGCCTGAGGCCTCGCTTAGTTTCGAAAGGTTCGGCAAGATCCTTACCAACTTTCACTGCGTATTTAGTGTTCGTCAAGGCATCCTGCAAAGGCGTATGAGTTTTGCAAGAATACCAAGCTCAGACATTGCTTCGTAGAGTTTCTTCCGTATCGGGCTATCTTAGGCCGCCTTATAATCGACAAATATATGATACGTGTCGATTTGTTTTTCGTGGGGTTTCTTCAAGATTTGGCGTAGCGTGAAAATCTGGTCAGTTGTCGATTTCCCAGGCCTAAATCCACACTGGTATGGACCAATTGGGTTTAGTCTTTCTCACATTGTACTTGATAGAACCTGACATGCTCTGGGTAAAAGGCTTATTCGACGGTAGTTCTGTTCTGACCTCGTCTTGGTTATGAGGGGGCAATCGACGTCGTCGTCCAAATGGTGATTGATTATCCCATCGTCACTGGATATCTCAGGTACCAACAGCGCGGAGAAATAATCTCTCTATATTCCCAACATGCTCTGCATAACTGCGATGAGATTTCCGTCATTGTCTTTACATTAGCCCCGTTTTTTCTATTATTTTGGTAGAGTTTTCGGGCTTCGTTCTTCCTTCTGTATGTCTCAATTTTCTCACTCCTGACCTTTCTCCACTGTTGTTTCTTACGCCTAAAGAGACGGTTTACCTTCTTTCATTTTCCTCTATACTGAAGAAATATCCGATTTAGAAATGGAGAACGTGCAGGAAGATATATCGTCGTTCAATAAAATATGGACTTGTGTAGAACTCGTTCACTAGTTCTCGAACTCGTTCATTTAAGGTGCCCGGACATAACAATCACGAACACAGCCGCGATATCGAACATGTGCATTCCATATGTACGTTCGGGTGATGTCTGGCCACCCTAAATGAAGTAGGTAGTTCATGAACTACCCACCTCTAATAAAATACATCAAAATTAACATACATTATCAAAACCAGTTTTTTTGTGTCACCCCCTATAGACGGACACCTCTCGCAAACGGACATAAAAATTTGTAACCGTGAATGTCCGGTTATGGGAGTTTTCACTGTATATATATGACGAAAAAACTACAAACTTTTTTGACAGCACATTGACATTGTAAACAAAACAAAACAGACAGCGACAACAATCGCTCTACACACAATCAATAAATGTCTTCGGTTAGTGACTTGTGTAAATACACACCGCAGTGGCTTAACGAGCTAGACGCTGCTGAAGATGATGCTTCACAAACGTCGAAACGATTGTCCAGCGAATGTGAGTTCGAATCCCACCCGCGGCATTTACATTTTTTTCACTAGCCGGAGAAAACATGATCTCTTCTAGCCTTAAAGGAAATTACAACTTTAAACATAACGAGGATCTAAAACAACTAAAACTAACACTGTTCTTTAAAGTAGGAAACAAAAATGTTGAAAATGTAATGGGTTCTAGTGTTATTTAATATTAACTTCTGTAACGTCCGCAACGCTCCACAGTTGGGGATTTCTCGTAAAAAAAAAATTGGAAATAAATCAACCGTTTCTCCGTTTTCTGGTCCGATCATGATGACATTTGACACGGGCGTAGCTGAGGTGTTGTGCTACAGAAGTAGTCATATTGTAACACCATGGACCTCACTCAAGCCGCACAGTTGCAACCCAATGTTGGCTACTTTGGTCATCAAAAAAACATTGTACCGTAGTAAAACTTTGAATTTGGTTATGATTTGAAACAGTGCTACTAAAAATCTGCAAAAAACGTGCCAGGATATTTTGGTTAGTTCCGATGGCTCTCGAGATATTTGGGAAAATATTTTCTGTTTTCTAAATTTTGCCTTGTTTTTGTTCAGTTATTTGAGAATATCTTGGCTGAATGAAAAGCAGCAGGTGGGCATATCCGAAAAATGGTCAACCACAAGAAAAATTTTAAAGTTGCTCCAATATTTTTTGTCAGTAGCACAGAATTATAAATTCTCGATTGAAAGATAACAAATTAAATTCTGGATTATAAGACTCCCGTAGACCGCCCGATACTTGGAAATCTTTACGATCTTATGATGGAGATTAATACGGGTGCCGAGCACTGTATCCATTCTGGAAAAATACAGAGCGGATGAGCAGGACAGGCTAGGAACTACCTTATAGGTTCCTCAGGAATTGGAACGCAATGTCGTACTCCTAGCGACTTGTAAGCATACTCATATCCTGTAATAACCCTCCTATATGATGATGCCGGAGAGGTGCGCGAGGGACACATATTGTTTACGCGCAAAACAAATCTTGCCGATGGTGGATAGCATGGAATCCATCAACCTTCTGTCTCTAGCCAGGCTCAAGGTATTAATGCCTGTTTCAGCATTGACGGGACACTGAGTGTTTAGTATACATTCGGCGAAACTAAAGCTCAGGTAAAATGACTTCTGTAGAAGCTGCAACAATGAGGAACAAGGACCTTGAGCCTCTTGAAGCTAACTAAATGCTTCTACTGTATGGATAGCGCTTAATGTCGTTAGTTCATGGTACTACAATAGTCTATTGTCTAAGTCTAAGTAAGTCCAATACCTAGCCTAACTTAACCTACAATATATTTTCCCAGGTAATTTTAATGCTAAACCCCTAAACCTATGTTGGAGCTTGTTATTCCTGCTAAGCTGGAACGTCTTTGTAGAATGACACTGGCTCCTCAGTAAAGATTGCTGAAGATGTCACCGAACCATTTAGTACGAGGCGAGACTTCAGCCATGGCGACTCCCTATCGTGCAATCTCTTCAACATTTTAATAGAGGTCAATAAGAGAAAAGGTGTCGTGAACAGGAATATAACAATCAGGAGCGAAAGCCACTGCAGTATTTTCGAGAACTATGAAGGCAATGTGTTAGACAGTTAACGGGGGCAAGACAAAATTAATGGTTTCCACAAGTATAGCATTCTCCTGATTGATGGAAAGTGCGAACGCTGATATCCGTTATAATTTCGATGTAGTGGACGAATATATTTACCTAAGATGAATTGCTTTTTCTAACCTCGCTTACGAAATATTTCAAGAAGAAAACTTGATTTTTTCCTCTTTGATATTGCAAAATTCGAACAGCGGTTGGATTATATTTGAATATAACGTAAATCAATTGAATTGAAAACAAACTGAAACTACAGATTTTCAAATTTCGGAAAATATTTTATTAAAATATTTTAGCAAAGCTTTCTTCTATCAAGGGCCGCCGGTGGTGCAATGGTTTCTGTGTGCGATTCTTGTACGTGAGTACGGGGATGCGATCCCTGCTCTGACCACCTTACATTTCATTAGACGACGATCACCTCGCTTACTGACGGCGACATCATCGAGTACTTAGTCATGAAAAAAGCATCGAATAAAGTTCGGAACCGGTGTAATTCTGTAGATCTTCATCTACTTACTTATACGCTCTCGGACAACCCCGAGGGGTCAGGGACTTACAAAACGATGATAACATATTTCGCCAACCATTTCGACCTTTTGCCTTATCTCTCCAGTTGGCAATACCTAGTGTGCGCAGGGATTCGTCTTCCTTCGAGTTCGGTTTCGAAAACCCTTCGTGCTGGTTCGTCTTCATCCATTCTACTGACATGGCCTAGCCAGCGCAATCGCGTTTATATTACGGCAGATCCGAGGTATATAAATTCGTCCACCACCTCGAAATTATAACGGTTATCAACGTTCACGCTTCTCGTGGAGGCCCTGCTCGTTGAAACCATTAATTTTGTCTTGTCCTCATTTGCCGTCAGACCCACTTTCCTAACTCCTTCTCAATTATCGAAAGCAACGCAGTAGCTTCTCTAACTGTGTGTCTTAGTTTCGAAAGGTTCGGTAAGATCCTTACCAACTTTCACTGCGGATTTGGTGTTCGTCAGGGTCTCTCCTGCAAAGGCGTATGAGTTTTGCAGGAATACCAAGCTCAGACATTGCTTCATAGAGTTTCCCCCGTATCGGGCTATCGAAGGCCGCCTTATAATCGACAAATAGATGATAGCTATCGATTTGTTTTTCATGGGTCATCTCCTGGATTTGGCGTAGCGTGCCAATGTGGTCAGTTGTCGATTTTCCAGGCTTACCAGCCACACTGGTATGGTCCAATCAGGTCAGCGACAAGATAAAATCCCAATCAGTGAGTGTAAAACTAGAAACTGATTGTCAGAAAATCTCCACAGTCTCTTCATGGGATGTAATGGGAAACTATTTACTTATTTATTTTATGTTATGGAATCAATAAAGTTCTAATTTGTTGCAATCAAGGAACGACACTCTGAAAAATCTGTCATATCTTGATGCAAATATATCGTGTCGCAAATATAGTATACTTGTACCCAAACACATTGCGTTTGCTATTCAATATTACGTGTTGGTGACACAATTATTCACAGGTTATAATATATGTTTGTGACCCAAGTGTGGCCCTGATAATCTGCGTTTGAATCATGAATCATGGAAATGAATGTGCAATCATTATTTATACGAATGTTGTAGTATTCATTCTATGAAAAGATTCAACTTCGAAGTCTCACAGAAGAGCTACAGCGATGCATATTTTATGTGTCCAGAGTAAAAAAACCTTATCCACTACGCGACATCGATACAATAAAAGTTGGCACACGCTGGAAAATATCGGCCCCAGAAACATATTGCAGGAACCATGTACATGATTGCAAGCTTTGTTTTCGTGATTTGAACATCTGCTGCGTTTTTTTCTTTATTGTCTATTACGTTTTAGTTTTCAGCAGTTTTCAACATACAAACTCACATTTGGGTCACAAATACGTATATTACATCCTATTAACCATTGTGTCCCAAACATGTTATATTGAATAGCAAACACAATGTGTTTGGACATAAGTATACTATATTTGCGACAAGCTACAAACACGTTATATTTGCATCGAAACAACAAAAAAAAATACAAATTGTTCAGCGTGCAGATAATTATATCGTACATTTCCCACGTAGCACTTCAGTCTAATAGTGTTGGCTACAATATCCCAACGCCATCTATGCTGATCATATGTAGCCCGCAAATGACTTTCAAAGTGACATCAAACTAATGTTGCGTTCAGGTAACCGCGATTCCGAAATTTTCGAGATTTCATCTCACCAAACATTTGATTTGACGTACAAAATTGAACTGTTTATGGATATGCTATTAATGTTAATGAAATCCCGAAAGTCGCCTTGCGCCTGAACATGGCTTAAGCTAAATTCGGTGTAAGCGAAACAAATCTTCGAGATCAAAGCACGCGCCAAACCAAAGCGGCTACAGTGCGGCAATCGGGTCGCACACAAATCGGAATGTACTTTCTTACTGTACCAGCAGCAAAATACATTACGATTTGATTACGACTCAATTCCCCACGGCAGACGCATTGGTTTGGGCGGGCTTAATTCAGCAAACAATTTGGCGGGTGCCATAATTGTCCGTGATGATCAGAACACCCCTATAGCCCGAGTTTTCGCTACAAGTTTGAGCAAAATTTTATTGTTACACAGGCTAAAGCTTCATATGAAAAATTGGTTTATTATGAGTTGAAGTTCACATGCAGGGATTGCGAAAATTTATGTTCATGTCATTATTCAATACGGTTGAAATGTAGTCTGTAGCAGAGCCCAGATTTGGCCATCATCTCTTCCAATTTTGGCCATCAAGTCTTCGGAGAGAATTCGAATATACAGGATGGAAGATATTTTTGAATTTTATCCCTTAAACACTGAGTATACGTAGATTAGGATTCATAAATTATATGCGAGTTGGCATGGCTAGCGAAATAGATGTGCACTAATCTTGAAGTTCAACTAAAGTCTTGTCGCGCACACCTCATATGTTTATGTCTTGAAATGTAGTGTGAGTGATTGAAATATAGATGGCGTGAATAATGAAAATATATTCAATTGTAAATGAATGGCGGCAATTCATTTGAATTTATATATATATGTAGTATACATATATGCATATGTATATGTATGCGTGAAGGAGGATTACGTGCAATGACATTCCGGTTATTGGTCAGGGTAAGTTGGTCCAACATTCCACGTGGGCCCTCCACTTGCAACACTGGAGGGGCATACGTACACACACGCGACACCTAGTGTGGGACGCTGAACCGCTTTTGAAGTCAGTCGAAAATTCACTGCAAGTTTGTGGAAATCGTAAATATGAAGACTTACCTCTGACTCGGGCTCTTGCTATCAGACGAATGAGCATTGCTGTGTTGGTCAGCATCGCGTCGCTTCGACCGATGTTTTGTGTTGGTACTCCTGTGATCCTGGCCGGAGCTACTCGTCCCCGTGGGACTTATCACGTCGGAGTCACTGTTGTTGCATTCTGCCTTACTCATTTTTTGGGGAAACGCAATCGAGCTTTCGTTGGTCTCAATCTGGAAACAGAGTGATTTCGCATTCGAGTCATAATAGTGTTAAAAAATGTGCATCAATACAAACCGCATACAATCCTGCCGACGAGGTCGATGAAGACGCTGCCGCCCCGGTACTGCCGTAGTTAAGTTGCGAGTGGTAACCGCTCGACAATATTTTCTTGTGTGCCGATGCGTGTGCGCGATACGCACTCACACTTAGTTTCATTGTGGTGCACACATAAGTTACACGAACATCCACATGTGCCCCGAATGCCCTCCAACTCTCTTGGCGACATATACTACGCACTGCCAATCATCGTTATGTACATCCCGGTAACAGCGATTGCCCTTTGCTTACCTCTGAATGTCCTCTAGACGTTGTTTGTCGGCTGATTGAGAATACAGGTGGAGAGAATGTTAGCGATCATTTAAACCACCACCTCCGAGATCATCACACTTTCCTTAACAAAGATGCACAAACAAATCTGGTATTAAGGCCTCTTCGACTTCAGCGGGAAACACATGAAAGTAAATAATAAAAAAAAGAATGTCAATATTGAAACAAGTCCAACATTAGGTGAGTTTTCGTTACAACCTGGCGATAATCGCTTGTTCGGTAGTAACAAAAAAGTCGAACTTGCGATAATTTGGAGCTATTCATTGTTAAGACTGTTGGCTTAATGAGCATTTAAATCCATAGTATCTCGAAAACTACCATATACGATCTCACCACAAATGGTTGAAGAATTCGCTTGCGCCACTATGCGATCTCACCACTAACGATTAAGTCACTACGGAATGTTCTAGAACAATCGAGAACAGATGCCGTTACTACGAGATGGTTCGCGAAACGGCTGATTTAAATAAACGATCGTGAAACTATACATCGCCGAGTATAATAAAATTGTTGTAGTTTTTATACATGTATATTGAGTATAGAGAATTGTGCATTTTAAGTGTGTGTAAATAACTATTTCCACTGTCGTAGTTGAAAAAGAAACTTGTCTTATTAATGAGGGGGAAAACAACGAGGTGAAAAACGACAATTAGAAAACTCGTAATAATCCAATCGTCGTGGTCTACCACATTGTCTGTAGTCATTCTTGCAAATGTTTATTTTCTTGCTCTTGTCCAACGTTGTGTTGCTCTATTTTTCAAACTGGCAACTTATTGCTTGCTTAAGGCTGAAATGTAAGCTTAATACAGTTTAATTTTCGGTCCTTAGTTAAAGTGTAGTGAAACTTTTTATTCAATAACCAATATGTTCTTTTATTAATTCGCCTTCTTATGAGTTGTGTAGGTACATTAAGAATATACAGAAAAGGAGTACAGAAGACTCCAATTACAATATAAAGGACTCATTGCAGTTTAAGAATAAAATAAAGGAGCTAAAAATACAAAATTGTGAAAAATTAGTTTCATTCGATGTAGTTCCTTTATTTCCGAGTATACCTGTAGACTTGGAACTTTGTATTATCGAGGGAAAATGGAACAGCACACAAATATTAAGAAATCATTGTTCCTCTATATTTTAAAGTTTTGTATAGAAGACCACAGGTATTTCCGCTATGATGACAAGGTCTATTTTCAACAAGAAGGACTTCCAATGGGATCTAAAGCTTCCCCGATTGAGCCTGATATTGTTATGGAGGATCTACGTGATTCATGCATAGAAGAGCTGGCCATAAAACCAAAAATCATTACCAAATATGTACACGATTTATTCTGTATCGTTTCAGATAGTGGTGTAGATAATATTTTGCCAACATTTAATAATTTTCATCCTAATATTAGGTTCACCATTGAAGACGAGTGTGGATCAAGGCCCCCATACTTGGATACAAAGGTAATAAGAAATGGGGAGAATTTATTTGTGGATTGGTACCAAAAACCAACTGCTCTCTGGAAGGGTTATCAATTATCACTTCAAACACCCGAAATTAATGGCCATCAATACGGCAAGAAGCCTAATAGAGAGAGTTTTGAAGATAAGCGACGGGAATTTTCACAAAAAGAATAAGGAGAAGATTACAACTATATTAATGGACAAGAATTTTCCAATAGGGTTAGTCAATAGATTAATGAGGTAATATGAAAATAAGGGGTAAGATAAACAAACCCCAACGGTGAAACCAAAATAGTTTAAATCATTATCTTATGTGCCGGGAATTTTCTGAGAGATTAGAAAAATCAAAAATATATGAAACTAATACGAGTAATTACAAAATGGCCCATAAAACAACACGCACACTAGGTAGATTGTTTAGTAAAACCAAAGATAGAATAGATAAATGTGACAGATCTAATATAGTATAAAAAATACCTTGTGGAGGAACTGATAGTGAAAGTTGCAATATGGTATATGTAGGTACAATTAAAAAATAAACTTAAGAGTAGAATTGCAGGACATAAATCAGATCAAAAATATAGACACATCTCAACACAAAAAACAGCATTATCATCAACACTGTGCAAACTTAAATCATTTTCCCAACTTTCAGGATACGTCAGTTTTAAATAGGGAACATGATTATAAACGTCGATTTATGTTAGAAATGTTACAGATAGTAAGGACTCCAATAGCGAAGAGAATAAACTTTAAAGCAGATACGGATAATGTAGTACATAATTATAGACATTTCATTAGTAAAATGAAGAACATTTCACCGAAAATTGTTTGATGTATCATTGAATTTGTCATTAGGTAACATTTTTAATATATCAGGATGTAACTTGTTGAATTTACCATTATGTATATACTTTTTTCACCAAATTATTTTTCTGGCTGTAAATTAGAGAAATTATTTATACACAAACATTTTTCTGGCTGTAATTTAAAACATTTTTCAGAAGACAAGAAAATTTCTTCAATTGTTTAATTTTTTGTTATTGTTGTGTTTTTCGAATGACAAGAAAAAACAATTTTTTGTTTATCAATTCTTTTCGTTTCTAATTAATAATTGTGTTTATCTTCCTGACGATGCTACCCAATGGGTAGCGAAATATCGAAGAATAAAATTAATTAAAAATACGACCAAACGCTCGAACAATTTAATTTTTGAATATAATACGAAAGGTCGGATAAATCCTCACTTATTCAAATTAATTTATACGTTTTATTTAAATAATATGATACTTATTGGAGCTGAAAATCGCCCTAGTTTGGCATTTAATGTTGTAGAAAGTCTAGAAATATTTAGTTATTTGTTTGTATAAAATAAAAATCATATAACAGTTCTTCGAAGTTAAAAAATTAAGATATAAAGCGGTTTAAATCTTCCCACAGTTGGCATAAATTGGCATCATTTTGTTGTCGGTCTCTGGCAACACTGTATGTGAACGTTGCATTGTGGAATGCATAAGTTCAAAATTACCAGATAGAGGCATTGGAACAACTCATGTGTGGTAAAATAGTTGTGTTAAATACAACACAAATATATTCCAACAATAAAAGTCAACAAAAAAGTGCAAAATACATTTAAATTTCCCAGTTCTATACCAATTCAACTTGAAAAAGTTAAATCAACAGTTCTTGAAATCCCAAGTGGTGTAGGTGCATTTTCGCCGAACATCTCCCATTTGAACAAACCCATGACGAAGTGTGTGAAATGAAAAGACAGATGGGAGAAATGGCTTCTCTATTCTATAGATTTGCCAACACGGTCAGCGGTTTAATGATTGAAGGGAAGGGAACTTGTGTTTGAACATCAAGAGGAGAATTCTGTCTCCGAGGTTTGACAAATACAGGCGAAATTGTTACTGTGAATGTTCAAAATATGTAAATATATGAACATCGTGAATGCAAAAACTTAAAATGGAGGATTTTGTTCGACGTTGCTGACAGAAGTTCGTTTCCTCATTTGAGAAGCGCAAAGAAAAACATCAGATGAGATGGGTAACAAATCTATGTATAAATTAATCTTACTCTATGGTTTTGTACTGGGTCGTGGGGATGGTTAATTTTTACAGTTTACCCATATCTATGGGTAAATGGGTTAGTCCATACAAAAATTTCCATATCTCGAAAAATTGAGCGTGCAATCGGAAAAAAATAATATTTTTTTTAAAAAATCACCAAAATAAGAAACTGGCTAAAATAAAAATATGTTCATAACTCTGAAACGGTACGCCCGACCCCAAAAATAACCTAATTTTTGATATTCAATGGAGACTTTAAATAGGTGATTTCCTTAATACTTCATCAAATTCTTTTTTAAACAATCGTTACAACTAAATATTGATCATAGAAAAAATCGCCAATATCTTTATATATCCGAATCGGGGACAACTTATTTCCCCGTTTCTGAAATATATACATAGTCAGTGTTTACATCGGCAATAATTGCTTTGGCAATTGTTGAGTTTGTTGGAGAGAAAGGTAAGAGGAAAGGAACGGGGAAAATACTTGCCCGTACTCGGCAATTCTTTCAGTTGTTCTCATTTGTAATTTTTTAGTAATGGCGGCTGCAGAATAATTTTACAATTCTATTCATTCACTCATTCGTAAAAATTTCACACGAATAGTCTACATATGACTCACATTTATACGAATGTCAGAACTGACCCAGAAGCAGTAATAATAAAAATAAGAATTGCCGAAACAGAATTGCCATAGTGTAAACACTAATGGCAAGTTCAAAAGAGAATCGTAAACAATTACCTAAGCAATTATTGCCAATGTAAACTGTGACATATCAAAGTACATGACTGTTTTAGGGATTTATTATTATGTATTTATTATTGTGGCCATCGGTGGTGCGATGGTAGTGTGCGCGGCTCTTGTACATGAGTACGTGGGTTAGATCCTATTACAGGAAATAATAAGATTGATCGCAATACGAATTCAATACAGACAATTTCCTTTTTTGATAAATTTAATTAGAATACACCACTTTTACAAATTTTTACGAATGTAAGAATGAGGGAGATCAGCTGATTAAACGTCAAAAACTGAAGGCGTGGTGGCAAGACAAAACGCACAATGCAATATAATCGTGATTGACGTAGGCTATTTAAAAGAGAATAGCGTGATAATTGCAGGCTGACAAGCAAAATCTAATTGGGGGCTTTGTTTGCAATATGATTTATTTGTGTATTTTGTTATTTTGCTCTTTTTTTGAAAGCTTCTGGCAACACTGCAGCCAAATAATTGTGATTTTTTTGCCTCTCAAATAGCTTTGTGCGGCAAAGAAACACTTGAAATTTTTCATCGAATATTTGCCCAGTGTGACCGTACCTTAGGAAACAGAGAGAATTGATTTTTCAGATACAGTTACAAGGACAATTCTAACAGGTTTCCCATAACGGAAGTTGAAAACTTTAATTTTTAGCAGCATTTCATCTTAGAAATACAATTTGAATTTTACTTTGATATGGTCTCTTACCTAATGAACACTTAAATATACAACAATTTTACATACTCGTATATGCGTAACAGAGCTTAACAAACCCCAATGTTACAATAATGCACTCTCTTCAGCTCTGTAAAGATCGAGAAACTCAAATGTAACCATTACGTAGTTCAAAAATCGAATGTTATTTTTTTCCATTGTTCATTATTGTACACGTGCTGATCAAACATGGAGGCATCTAAAGTAGTGGAAATCATAGAATTATTAATAATAATAATTCAGTGCGGAATGTTACAAAAGACATACAATAAAAGACATACATACAAATGTACATATGTATATCAATCCAGAGAATGAAACGGAAGAAACATATTAAAACTTCAACTGGTCCTGGACGCCCTAGAAAGATCGACGACCGCACTTGTCGTCAATTGGCAAAATTAGTGACAAGTGACAATGCAATTACCCCAGCTGCGGCACTAAAGACGTCAAATATTGACGCCACTGAGTGGAGTGCCCGTTAAGGTATCAAAAGATTGGGTGTTAAGGCTGCAGAGGAGGAAAATAAATAATTTTTATGACAAAATAATAAAAAGCTTTGTAAAGAATTCGCCAGCTTTACGAAAACTGGACTGAGGCTGACTGGAAGAAGGTCAAGTATTAATCTTTACACGTTTAAAATAATAAAAATACAATTACGCCTTGTGTTTAAGGTTATATGGTCTAATGGGACTAAAATCAATATATCTGAGTACGATGGCCGTGCTTGGTGCTGGACCTAAGATCCAAATGGTGGATCCGTAATGGTATGGGGATGCATTACGAAGAATGGAGTAGGTTCTCTGGTTAAAATCGAAGGTATTATGAAAAGATATCTGTGAATTCTGCAAAATCATTAACCAGCTGCTGTAGAAAATACCGGTATTGATACCGAAAGCCTATTTTTCAGCATGACAACGTCCCAAAATATTGGGCCAAAATCGTTAAAAACTGGTTAAACAGTGAACAATTTACAACTATGAAATGGCCAGAGCAGTCACTGGTCTTAAACTCGATCGAAAACTTTTGGAGTTACATAAAATCTCAGCTTGCCAACTACCCAAATGCTTCAAAAGTGATAAACGAACTGTGGAATAGAGTACCAAAAATTATGGATGCGGTTGCAGCGGTAATGACGGCATCATTTTTGTATACAAGCTTTAACAAAGTTCTACGATGCTGGACAAAAATATTGAATCAGAAAACAAATAAATTAACATAAACCCATAGTGCAAAATTGTAACATTTGTATAACTATAGAATATTTATTGTTCTTTTTGTATATAACAACATTGAATTCAAATTGTTTTTGTTATTTATTCACGAGATACATGGATTTAGTTAATTCTTTTTTTGGGTTTTTAATCAAATATTTAAAATATATTTCCAAACTGTGTCAACCATGGTAGAATTTTGCTCGTCACTGTGTAATTATTTTACATGGTAGAGGTTATCAAACATTTTCACCTCGGAAGTATTTATGTGATTAGTAATCATATTTTTTAATTATTGTTTAATAACATAAAATTAGTAATTTTTACTTTGTATTTTTAGGTAACAAGTAGTTGATTTAGTTAAATATTTGCTTATGAAAAAATGAATTATTGTATAAAAACGCGGAAGGCCAATATGGACGATGGAAGTTAATATGGACTAGTTGTCCATATTACCCGCTAAATATTTTGAACCATAGCAGAGGGTCCTCATTTCCCCAAGTTCCTTCTTGGGTTGTACGCAAAGAACAAAAACATTTAAAGCCCATTTAGCCCAAAAATATTTATTTTGTCCCAAAAATTTTTTGTTTGCTACTTCGTGTCATGATTCACCGCTAAAGTTGATACGTTTTCAGTTAATAAAAAACTTTTACATAGGAAGGAGATTATTTTATTGTAAATGAACTTGAATTTTGTTGAACCAGTTTATTATGAACTTTATTCGAGCACGCATACTCTCAAAGATGATCACTCTCATGAATAGCTTTTCCCCAGCGGTGAAAGTCGCAAGGCCTTCCACAAATAAGGCATGAGGAATGGTTGTTTTGTAATGTCTTCCTAAAATAAGGCCTGCGGAATGCATGAATTTTTTCATCAGATATAACCAAGAAAAAGATTTTGAGAAATTTCGTTTCCGATTCTTTTCAACCGTAATTTAATTTGACAATTTCATACAAATTTTAAAATTATATTTTTTATTTAATATTTTTCAGGGTATTTTTAAAATTTTCAATTGGTACAACTTTCTACGATAGATACATACATACTTATAAATAAATATGTAGAAGTGGATAATGATTTTATTATTTTAATTTTATTTTTGTTTAACAAAGGCCTTCCTCTTTGCATGCCTTCTAAGGCCTTCTTTAGACAACGGACAAGGAGTGTTAAAAAGAAAGGTGGAGGTGATGTGTATGCCTTCCGTATTTTAAAGAAGGCCTGTTTGGTCATGATTTCAGGCCTTCCAGGTCATGACTTCCGCCGCTGGGTCTTCTCTCTGAGAGATTGGAATTGATTCTGAATTGAGTTGATTTGCTCTTCTTTCAACAAAGACAAGCAAGCAATTCTTTTAACCGTCTTCGGGCAACGAATATTTGGAACAATGGATAGACTACCGGACTGGAAATGATGGTGCGTGGGCGCAACTCTATTATGTAAATAGAATATTTATTACATATTTAAAATTTAAATTCAATTTAAAATTCACTAAAATACTACTGATAATGAACGTACACTGGCAAAAAAAAAATATATCCAATTCAGAGTAATCTATCTCGTTTGCTTTAATCAGTTATCTTTTCGCAAAAGTGTTTAGAGTTTGAAGTTACTCTAACTCATTTGCGGAGAACGAAAGAATAGTTAATGGAAATGTGTTTGGGTCCGCGTAACCGGCTATTGAGTTCAGAGTTATCATATATCGTTTGTTGTAAACGTTTTTCGTTACGCGTGAAGGTTTTTGTTGTCTTATCACAAACGGAACTGATATATCTTACTCAGTAAATGTTCGTTTGCCGCAATTCATTCTTCTGTATGGGTTGAATGAACCTCTTGCAGAAATTGGAGTCATAGTGTATGTGCTGGATGTGACAGAAATTTGGCGGTTAATATTGACTACCTGGTTCATATTACCCTCCAATCTGTATAACTCAAGTCAATTTGTAACTCTTCAAGTCAATTTGTTTATTACGTTGCTGTGTCAATTTTGAAGTTACAATGAAAATAAACTAAATATTTAATTATTTGGCCAAAAATTCGAAGATACTTTCTTATATTGGAAGACTTGCTTACCCTTCCCTTCCTTACTCTAGGTAGTGCACGTCATAAATTGTTGCGTAAATTTCCAAACAGATTTTCGCAATTTGTGAATGTTACAAAATGTATGGCAAACTTTACACCCCTCTCTGCTCCTAAAATATAATTTGAATTTCACAAAATTAACGTCGCATTCTTATTGTACGAATCGAAATACTCGTACAACTTGCCGTTCTTATCAACCCATACAATTGACAATGGCCTGGCCTATCTGTCTTATTGAAGTTCTTCGAAATTAATATTTTTAGGCACATGTAAGCGTTATTTTAAGCGCCTCTAAGTATATGACATTTCTTACACTCAAGTGTTGCGGTGCCACTTAGGAAATTTAAGACTTCGAGTGGATATTTATTCCATTGTCTTTTCACAGAAAAAAAAAAACAAAGAAATGTCTTCAAATTGCTTTTTCATATCATTGTGCAACCTCTCCCCCTTAACCAGCCCCTCACATAAAATATATTTTTTTTAATCTAATTGGCGATTGACAATTGCGCGCCGAACGTCCATAGTTGATTAAATTTGTATAATGTATTGCTCAACTTTTTTTTTCTCGTATATTTGAGGTCTATGCCATCATAAGTTAAAGTAGGTGGAATGTAAACGTACACATGTTACAACCCAGCAAACCATATGCCCCTAAATCTTTAAGATTCGTTATGACTTTCGATAAAACTTTCTAATTTGGTACGGATTTCTGTTAGATTTCGCTACGGAAAATATACGGAAGAATGGACATTATGTCGGAGAGAGTAGTCGTGGGGAAATTCTAGTGTTTTTTGTTTGTCGGCCTTATCACACAAGTCCCATACACTTGCCCTGTCAGTTTAGACACCACACACTAATCAAACTAAGCACTTGCAGTAAGATTTTTGTCCACATTGATGTTAATCTGGGCACAAACAATAAGTATTTTCACAAAAATCATTCGTCAGGCTCTCAATTTGGTCAAGATATGACGCCGAATAATGTTGTGAATTTCTAACTGTTTAGTATAGTAACAATAGCGGTATTCATGCAAACGTGAAAGCCGAGAACTTTTGCTCAGCGCAAGTTTCCCTCGCACCGTTGCATGAGGCACCAGGTAAAGTTGCTCAGCGTAGTTGTGCTCAAAACCATATCAACTGACCAAGAGGGATACATAAGGTGGTAGCAGTAGCAATTGCATGTATTAAGTACTATGTGTACTTTGTCTACTGTTCTAGTGCTATCACCTTATTTATCCATCCTAGTCAGATGACAACGAAATGTCAAAAGTTTACAGTTTCTCCATCCCACGTTTGCGCAGCAAATTTGCCTCGAAAACTTTCCACTTTTGAGCAAGTTGCTTTGTATGGGAAATTTGTTTGTTTTGACGTTTGTTGTGCAAGTTTACGACGTTTTCGAGTTTACGAGGTTCTTTCGAGCTTTCATGAAGACCACTAATGTAAACAATCAAAGATGTAACCGGCCATGTACGGGTATAACCAAAAAAAAAAATTACAGCAGACAGTTGTCCGAGGCCTTCGGCCACGGACTGTCCCTGCAGGTGTGTCAGACACACGGCCATTAAGTTTAACGTAGAATACGCCATCCGATAAGACAGAAAACATATATAACAATAAATTCATTTGCTTATATTATTTATCATTTATTGTTATATATGTTTTCTGTCTTATCGGATGGCGTATTCTACGTTAAACTTAATGGCCGTGTCTCTGACACAGCCTGCAGGGACAGTCCGTGGCCGAAGGCCTCGGACAACTGTCTGCTGTAATTTTTATATTTACCAACGGCATTTGATTCAAGTCCTTTTAAAAAAAAATATTACGTTCAATTTTTTTAAACTTAATTTAATTTATGTATTTTAATTAATATTTTTATTGAAATAAGTTCTGCGAGTGTTGAGAGGGCCGCCGTAATATTAAAAAAGGTTTACCTTATCGAGTCTTCGCATTAGCATTCGAGCGTTGTGTGAAAGCTTTACGCTTTACAATTCAAAATTAATGTTACAACAGCTTTATTGAAGCTTTCGCAAAAAAGCTTTATTACGTTAGCTTACTGTTTGTTTCACTTTTTACTAGATACATGTTGCTAAGCAACATTAGCTTGCTGTTCGTTTCACTTTTTACTAGATATATGTTCCTAAGCAATGTTGAGCAACCAAAAACACTCAACCAAACACCACACACATGTTTGAGTGTATGTGTTTAAACAATTTTCATTTGAGAAATTATAATACTAGAAATATATCAACCAATATGAAATGTATATCAAACGAAAGATAACATCTTCATTTACCTACAAAAAAAATTTTAAAAAAATTCATCTAGCCGTTTCCTCAAATTCAATGAAATAAATATTACAACAATAAAAACCTGACATGACTCCTCATACCGTAAGGTAAGACGTAGTCTACGTCAAAACAAACAAAAAACTTATAACACCCAGATCTCTACCAGGAATCCTTGAGAATTCTTGCAGACATTTCTATACTTATATACAAGAAATTTAAAAATCTAAGGGATGTAGCTCAGATGCCTTGAAATCAAAACATATGATTCCCCGAAATCACGTTGAGAATTCAAAACGAAGTCGGCAGTATATTTCGAACTCTTCAGACAATGTAAAAAGTTTCGAACACCAGAAAAATCTGAAGTTTTGGATTGCTGGGTAGTAGTTGTGTTTATATGTGGATACACACGTACGCACGCCAATTAAAGTTGCTAGCGACTATGAGTCTAGGTATTCCCAGCGGACCAAAACTTCGTATACGATATCGCATACGAGAGTTACGCGAAACTTATGCGGGTAAAACCCTCGAAAACAGATCCGAAAACGATCGGAAAATTAATCATCAGTCGCTCAGTTTGTGGCAGTAAAAGTTTCGTTTACGATGTCTTGCAAGAGATTCGTTTGCGAGACTTTTGCAATATCTTTGCCGAGAACAACAAGAAAAATAAAACAAAATGCAATTGCCAAAACTTTGTTGTTGTGTCGAGTGCTGCACGTGTGTGCCTCTGTTTGGCGCACGACACAACGACAACAATGTTTCTCTCTCTTTTTACGTCCGTTTAGCACCCGTTTTTAAACCAGTTTGCGAACATTTGGGCGAGTTTAATTTCTCCCCCGGTTTTGGTCCGGTAAATACTCGTTTCTGAGCCCGTTTGCGAGCATTTAGCGTAACACTCGCTAAGGCTCGGTTTTTTGCCCGCTGGGTTGCCAGCGACGCACATTGGAAAAATTTTAAAATTTTTAATTATTTTAGTTTTGTGACTTGGATAAGTCCTGGTATAGTCGAATATTGATGTTCATACCAATAGACTTCACAAGCCAGATATTGTCGATATTATACAGATCCAGTGAGGAGGGGGCAATTATGATTAGATTACGTTCTGACACTCTGTTTAAGATTGTATAATCCGCATGCAAAAGAAAAATTAGTACTCAAATTAATTACGAAATTCGTTAACTACCAGCGAAATAATTATACAGGCAATATATATTTTGTCGTTAATCACAATTTGGTGTAGAATTTTGAGATTCAGTTTGGGAGAATATATTGAGTTTACACACCATAGACTAATACTTATGTATAGTTGACTTAACAGTTCTCTCAGCAAATTTATGACATTTGGCCTGGTGTGATATGAACGTTGGATGTTGAAAAGAATTGCTCCAATAATACCAGATAGGGGCAATGCTTCAAGACGACCAACAAAATAACAACAGCGGTATTTCGTTTTGTGTGTCAAAATTATTGTGTTAAATACAACACAAATGTATGCTAAGAACAACAGTCAATAAAAAAGTGTAAACACATTTAAATTTCGTAGTTTTTCAACAAAACGACATGAAAAATTAAAGTCAGAAGTTATTGTAATTCCACCTGGTGTATGACACTTTTCGTCGAACATCTCTCTATCACACCGACGTCAGATGAGTCAAATATTCTCTCATGTAAGATTTTCTCTATTACACATAGACTTTATAGTGCTAAATATGTACTTATATTAGGAATCATATTTAGTTTGAAATGCATTGGTGGGGCGGCACTCAAAAAATTGAAATTAGGGTAAAATATAGGAACATGAAAAATTTAAACAAAAATTGCAGCCGGACATATGGGACCAATATGGTCCAAAAAACGACTCCACCTAAGGGTGGAGGCAAGTGTGGCTAGTCAAATGAAAGGAATTTTTCTCATGAACTCAATAGTGTTTTTGTGGTGCGACATCTGTGCACACTGAAAAATATCGGCTACTCTAACATATTCTCCGAAACATATTCTGCAAGAACCATGTATATGTTTGGAACACACTTCAAACATTCATATATTTTTAACTCCCAACATCACTTATATTTACATGTAAACAGTACCATGTTTACTGGCAAACATGCATGCTTTTACGTGGAAACTTATGCGTGTTTCCCCAAACCTGCACATTAGGGTTAGTCACTTTTTTTGCGGCGAATGTTCTCGGAGTATGATGTAGGGTATGAACAAATATGACCATCTGTATCTTTACATTTTTGATATTGCAAAAAAACCTTCTGCACCAAATGCAATTATTTTCACTCACGCGATGTATTTTCGTTTTTTTTAAAATATTTCTTGTGGCGGTTCTTAGTTTAGATTGGTACGCTTATTACGAATCTGTTGTTCGATCTCTAATTGGTGATATGGCGATTTTAAAAATTGATTTGAGCAAAAGTTCCACTTTCTTGTGATTTTTAAAATCTAAGAATTTTTTTCCTGTTTTAATTTTTCAATGTGCGGTTCCGTAGTGTGTATCTGTATTTTTGCATTATTCTCTCAGTCAGTGATTCATTAATATTCCTGAATATGCGTGTAAATTGCAGATGATGCCAGTGTGTCTAATATTGGCTGATGTATTTCGTTGCAGTTTCATGTATTCAGTCGGACAGATGATATCAAAAGCGCTTGATCAGTGAAAAAATAATAAACGAAGGCTCGGACGGTGAAATGGTTTGTGATGTTGCTTTAGTTTTTGTGTGTGTTTCGTATAGTACGTATAAGTACTCGTATGTGAGCTACCAAAGTGAGAAACGAGCGGCAACAACGTGAAGCCCTTTGTCTGTCCAAGTCTTTACTGAAAAATTCGGAATGGCGGAACACTTGTGAAATAAGTATAATAAAAAAACTTAAGTAATTGATCCACGCTTGGCTTGCATGAACTAGATATATATATATTGTTTGTTGTTTGTATACCAACGCATAGTGATAACCAACGCATAGCTGAAACCTTCTGAACAAAAGAATAAAAAATCATACATATATATTGAAATCGAAGAATAATTCTTTTCTGAATATTATTATTTTTGGGGAGAAATATGCATAAATTTCCACGTAAGTATGTCACTTTTTTCGAATATCACAATGCTCTCGCAATAAAATATAAGGCATACAAAAATATGAAGAACTGCGCTTTTACTTTTTTGATATTGCAAAAAAAAACTTCCGCACCAAATGTAATTACTTTTACTCAAACCCTATTTTTTCAATTTTATTTATTTTTTGTTCGGTTCGTTGTCCCTCTCTTATTCTTTTGCTCTAGAGAGAGTATAAACTGCAACAAACACAGCTGAATTTGTATCACAAACACAGATATATTTGAGTAGCAAACACATATATTACAACATATTAATCATTGTGTCTCAAACATGTAGTATTGAATATCAAACACAACGTGTTTGGGCACAAGTAGATTATATTTGCGACAAGCTCCAAACACATTTTATATTTGCATTCAAACAACATAGAAATACCGATTTTTCAGCGTGTGGGTTCAGATAGCCGAATTTTTACCATATCGTATTGTAGGGGGTCTTGAGAACCAGAAACTGTAACTAAGTATGGGTACTCAAATTAATGGGAATAATAAACATAAGTACTTCATTGCTTGCAGTTTGCCTAATTTAAAACAATTTTTTTTTAAATCCATAAGCAAAACAACTATTCCAAATCAGCGAAGACGTTGTTGGACCTCCCCAGACAACAAAAATACTATTCAAAAACAACAAATCACACCATTTACGCATTAAAACATCACCAAAATTATTTTTATTATTAAAACTAAATTTGTAATGTGACGAAACCCATCGAAAAATAAGGCAAATGCAGATATTTTTACAGTACAACGTCGTCAATAATGGCACAGGCTTAAATCTAAGAAGTTTAACATTCTCATGTGAAAATATCTCCTCATCATCATTGTCCAAAGATGTTGCTACCGCACACGCATCTTCGTCAAAATAAGGATCCATGCTCGCGTAAATTGTCGGCAGACAAAATATAGATCCCTTTAGATTAATAGCAGCCTCGGAATGAATTGGTCTATCTACAGGCTGCCTAATGGCCGAAAAATCACTACTACTAGGTTTGTTCATACACTGTATTATCAGTAGCAACTGTTTTGTATTTACTTTTAGTCAATTATATTTAGCTGTGATTGTAATTTGAAAATTTTGTACTTTTTATGAAAATTAAGAAATAAATATTTTGCAACTTATTTTTAATATCATGAAAGGAATTAAGGATATTCCGCTAAGTTTTGATTTTGATGCTTTACGTCTTTACAATACGATAACTCCGTATCTCAAAATTCAACTATTTACCCCTCTTAAGAACGAAACTATATAGTGACAAGGGGACTATAGACGTACTCGGTTTTTTATTTCGCCATCGTTTGTCTTTTTGGGACATAGAACTTGGAGGTGGAAAGTTTTTGATACCCATTCACTTGGGGTGGCTAGAAATGATTCCTTCATTGGGTAGTCCAAGCATCTCACTACTTCCATGCAGTATGTCCTGGGCAATGACTTTATCAGGAACCTCCGTTCGCTAGCTAAAGGGAGAAGGCGAAATGAAGGAGCAGCCTAATTGGTTATGCGATCACTGACACGTCTCTGAATTATTAGGTGACCCTGTCACTGAAGCTCTTCGAACTAGCTCTTCGAACATATTTTTCTGTCCTTTGATGGCGGATTAGCCAACACTCCTGGCCAACGGCGGATTAAAATTGAAGAAACCAAACTCCAGTTTCGACACACTGCATTCTGGTCAGCGTCTGATCCATAATGGGCGGCTGAAACATAATCATCCTGGCAGTAGGTAAAATGCAACCCACGGTAAGCTGGGTTTGCCTCCCGCCGCCGTTATATGGGCAATGAAACTACACGAAGAATATAATGAACAAAGAAACGCCCTAACTGTTGACGACCCTTGCAAACATTGTAAGGACCATGATTTAAGGATATGTACCTGGAATGTGAGACGGGTACTACTTTTCAACTGGAGGATGTACTCGAAAAATATAAAGCTGGCATTACAGCGATCCAGGAAATGCGACGGACAGGATATGGTTGCTCCAGAAAGAAAAACTTCGATACGAGTATTTACTACAGCTGCCATGAGTGAAAGCACGAATTTGGGTGCGGTTTTATAGTTGGCAAGAGACTGCGACACCTAGTTTCAAGGTTCAACCCAGTGAGTGGCCGCATAGCCACAATTCGTATCAAAGCGAAATATTTCAACATCTCGTTAATTTGTGTGCACGCGCCGACAGAGGATGAAGACGATGAGGTCAAAGAATAATTTTATGACCGTCTGGAGGAAGTATACGGACGCTGCCCTGACCACGACATTTAGATTATTCTAGGCGATTTTGGTGCAAATTCAGAAAGGAAATTGTTACCACTTCCGATAATGGAATTAGACTGATAGACTTCGCTGCTGCAAGGAACGTTGAAGTTAGTAGCACACGATTTCAGCATATGGTCATACATAAGGCGACCTGGATATCTCCTGATCTGCGACCGAAGAATCAGATTGATCACTTGGTAATAGATGGCAGGCACTCTTCTAGTGTAATGGATGTACGTGTGATTCGAGGTGCCAATATCTACTCGGATCATTACCTGATAGCTGTGAAAGTTCGCACAAGGTAATGATTGTGGAAGACATTGGAAATAGTATGGATTTCAATATTGAAATAATTTTCATGACCTCTGTGACTAATGAATAGCATCATATATGTATAAAGTATTTAAAAAAAGGGCGATCTTCACTATTTGATAAAAAATTTATTTATTTTTCCAGGAACCTAGAACGTGAATAAAGGTCCGTTTAAAATGTTATCCTTGAATATTCTTAAGAGTTTTGCACCGAAACCCCTGTAAATAACGTTATGGTAAAGAGCTGGAACCGCTATATCTTTTGCCAACAATTCAGACAGGTACACAGGTTTTTTTTTATGTTCCAAGCCGAGGTTTTTTGATCGCCATTTCTGTATGTTTGACATTTCTCAATTTGTATTTGACAGTTGTGCAGAGAAGTCGATAGCAATTTATTATGGACTCTAACGCAACAATAAAGTTTTGAAGTTATTAAAGCATTTTATCTAAATAATCGTTCAATTGTAAAATCGCAGTTGTAAACCGAGAAAGTCAACCATTCCTCGCATTTTAAGAATTTTGTATTCACTGGGAGATAAAGTGAAGTTTGGCCGAACTCGATGCTAAAGAAGAAATTGGAGCAATAACACCCGTAATATACCAAAATGTTGTGCAAAATATGATTAAAAGATCATACATTTGCGCAGCGGCCAGAGGCGACCATTTAGCCACTCGTTAAAAACACTCGATACATATATAAATCTTGTATACAGAAATAATTCCAATTACTCAACTATAGAGTTGTGTAGTTCATGAACGAACTAGTTCAATTGAACGATTCGCCCTTGTGAACTAGATGATCCGCTCTTTTGTTTCAGCAGTTCACTTGTTTCAGCAGTTTTTTGTATTTCAGTTGTGCAGTTATCTTCGCCATTTTCTAGTTCATGCTCCCTTTGTCTCACGCAATTTGCAGAAAGGTGCCTCATGTTTCAACCTTTGTGGAATGGATATGTAACCGGCCCCTACACAAAAACTACAGCACTTCTGTTCCAGCACTTCTGTTCCAAAATATAAAAAGATTACGGAAACACCAATATTTTAGAAACGGAATAACCCAATCGCTAAGTCGACCTTCAATAGGGCGATTTAGTATAAACAAATATCACAGTAACCAAAACACTTTAGACATCTGCAATAATCGGATCATTTTCGCGATTATTCGCTCCGATTGAACTAAAACTACAAGTTGAATTGAAATGAGTTCACAGCTCATATGAACTGTTAATCTGAAATGCTACAATGAACTAGTGAACGAAATGAATGAACTAACTAGTTCATATGAAAATTCCCAAATCTATCAACTATTAATGATAGAAGGCTGAAATTTTGGCACAAGATTTAGCGGTTCCAGGTCTTTAAAATATATTTTTTAGATGTTTCGATGCAAAGGGTGCTGTATGACAGTAGCTGCACGGGATTTTTACACATGATTAATGTTAATGTGGATTACAAGCAAATATTTTGAATTACGAATTTTAAAGCCAGCGTTCAGTGAATGGGCCTGCTGTCCAATTATGTGTTTACACGGCAAATTGACCCAAGGCGCAATGCCTACAACACCAAGATGTGACGTATGTAAAACATATAGTCACAAATCGATAGAACCGCCTGCTCATAACTCCAGATACAACCCCCAGCAAAAATATATCCGGGTTCATGTAGAAAGAAATTTCCGAGAAAGATATGTTCGAAGTTGTTACGATTTAATCACTGCTCTCCTGAATAAGTGTGCCGGATTCCAAAGGAAATTATCCAAAACTTGGAAAATTCAAAAATAGATCTCAATCAAACTATGAAATATATTCTTTATTCTCTTGTTATTGTAATAATATTGAAAATATTTTATGTTACTTTTCCCCATGAAATTGAAGTACATTTTGTAACGAATTAAACACATTATATTGCATTTTTTAAGTTCAAGGCAGAAGTTATAACAACTTTTTTCATTTGAACGAGAGATGTGCACTAACTTTTTGGCGTGGCTGTAGGTGGTTTTGAATGCCACACGCGATATACATACATCTTATTCACTAATTGGAATTTCTACTGTTTGAATACATTGCGCTATCTGCACCGTTAAAAGCGGATTTTAAATCCATTGTAAAAAGTGTTTTCTACAACTAAGGATTGTTTGTAAAGTATAATTGTTGTTTTGAATTTAGTAAACTGTTATTATTGCAACGGATATGCTCATCGAGTGAACATATACCTAGAGGGAACATCTCTCTCAGCAAATTGATGACATTAGGCCTGTTGTGATATGAGAGTTGAATGTTGAAAATAATTGCTTTAATAGCAGATAGAGCCATTAGAACAAAATATCCAACAAAAAAATATATTTAATTTTCACAGTTCTCCACGAAACGAAACCCAACAGTTCTTGTAACTCCACCTGGTGTAAGTCGAGCATCTCTCTATCACACCGAGCTCACCTCGAAGAGTAAGAAAGGAAAAGCCTGATGAGAGAAATGTTTAGTCTATGTATTCTGAACGAATCACTCCACTTTAAATTTTATTTTCAAACATGAGTTATAAATTGTTTCATACAGGGGGTTTGGATGACACAGCTGGTCGACCTCCTAGCTGCAAATTTGATACAGGACAGAAAGTGTAAGAGAGTGAGCGATATACGAATTGAAAAACTGACTCTAAATTTGATTTTATCGGCACGTATGACTTTTAAAATAGCTTTATATGCAATGAATTAGTTTCGATTTGAAGAACACAACAATTTTCATTAATTTTACTTGTATTACATCCACATTCTGGGAGAAAAAAACTGACAGAAAAAACTGTATCAAAACTGTAGTTAGCCCAGTGAATTTCAACGGGAATTTGGTAGAACTGAAACACTAATGGCTTCCGTTTATGTATTTATCCATGGTTGGATATATCGCACCTTAAATACAGAAGAGTCATAACTCAAAATTTTCAAATTTTAATTTTTTGCTTAAAAACAATAACCAAGGACCATTTCTATCCACTGTAAAAATCTGACGTCGGTTACTCTTCTCTTTCGTGAAAAAAATCTTTTATGAATATGTCTATTAGTGAGCATTTTCATACATATTTCTAATTAACCAAATCAGTTTTTTGGCTCTATTGAAAATTTTGAATTATGACTCTTTTGAAGATAGGGTGCGATATATTTTAATATTTTAAACTTTACGTATGGAATGCGAAATGAAATATGAACTGCATAAAAGTCTTTACCTTAATATATTGTCAGACTTCTATTATTTTTGAATATTATTATCTTATTATTTTTAATTAAAGACAATTAAAAATATCCAGACATATTTACGTTACTCCTATATTATAGTTACATATATACGAGTACATTAGACCGGCTCACAAAAAAAAAAGTTTATTTTTCCACACCTCAAAATGGGGGATTCTAATGATTCCCAAAATATTTCGTGTGTAGCATGAAGATCCCGTGAGCTGTATGATTTTTTAAAAAAGATGTTTTTTGGGCGCGTCAACGGGTATATAAAATATGTCAAAGCATGTCCTAAAATATAATATAGGGACATTCTGAGAAAATTCCAAATTTTCAAAATTTGGTACAGAGCACCGTGGAAAATATATTAAAAAAATAAAATATAAAGTATGTATATCTATACAATGATGATCTCCTTACCCAAATAACAGATTTGATACCCATTTTCCCTATTTAGAACGTAATGTTCACTCCGTGTTGAATTTTTGCTAAAGCGGGAATTAGTGCGAATTTAAAAAAAAAACTAATACACGTATTTACTAATCGACTGAAGATTAAAATTTGCCAATCTGATATTTAAATCAGAAAATTCTCCGCACTAAAAACTTATAAATGATTTTTGCAGAATATCCCTGAAAAAAGAATGTGTCAGGACATGTTTTCTAAACCGTTGCACAGTGGGCGATTGGGCCTCGTTAGCGGCATTTAATTAATAACTTCTAAACGAAAAAAGATATCTTCAGACGCAGCTCACAGCTCAGAAAAAAGTCATAGAATTTTTTAAGAAAAAAAAATTTTGTTTAAATTTATTTTTTTAATTTTTAAAATTTTTTTTAATTTTTTTTTAATTTTTTTTTAATTTCAAAATTTTTTTTTAACTTTAATAAACAAATTTTATAAATCAAAATTATCTTCGGAATCAGAATCAGGCATATCTAGATGCTTCATTAAAAGCAAGCTCTTAACATCATCGTCCATAATAATATTTTTTGCAGACGAAATTGAAGACCCATTTGACAATGAAGATATCAAAGGGTCAGACGAAACTAATAAAGCATTTATGATATCTTCCATTGTATTTTTCCTGGAATTTTTTCTTGTATTGCTCTCGAGTATGTTTCGATAGTCCTTGTTCCTGGCTTCAAGAGCTTCTTCGGACATCATACCAATCGGAAGGGAAAAATGGTTTATTATATCTGCTCCATGAATTAAAATTCTGTGAACAGACGATGGCATGTAAAACCAGGAGTATGCTTTAACAAAAATTTCGGCAGTTTCCAATGCGTAAGATCCGAATGCGTCCGAATTTATGTCGTATCCACAAGCCAATGCTCGTAAGACTACGCTAAATTGATATATTAAATCATAGCTTACTCCTGTTATACGAGCAGCCAAATTTGGTTGTTGGAAAAACCTCCTTGCAGTGTTTCCGTTGTTCGTGCTGCCAGTACCAGCCATTGGTATATCCACCAACAAATGCATTTCTTCCCTTAGCTTCTGCTGAATACTTCTTTTAATTTGTTCAACGACATCCTTGTCAGCACCACGAGCTTGCCACTTTTGTATTGGTATTCTATATGCAATGTGCAAAACACACTCGAAAAACCTAATCCATGCGTGGAGACTTGATAAGCCATATTCAAATAGGTTTCCCTTAATAGGAAAGCTTTTCACCAAATTTAGATCGTTCATGTTTTTAGGAGTCACGTTCCGCATGTTTGCGAAGCCGATTCCGATATGACACTGAACGTTTTGCCATCAAGCATGGTCATATGAAATTGGTGATCAATTCTTAAGGTACTCACAAATGTTGGAAAAATATTTAATATTTGGCTGTTAATGTTTTGAATTTCTCTGCGAGACAAGTCTGCCGATTCTTTCTCGCAAAGTAATTTAATGGGTCGACAATATCGGGTAGAAGAAGAAGGCCGATTGTTTTTCCATAAAACTGTCGGTCCTTTCTGCACTATCAATGGTACCATACAAATTGAAAATAAATATTGATCTATCATGTCTCCATCGAAGTCATTAAATTTTTGCCTGTAAGTAGAATGACCGCTGCTGCCATCACAACCCCATTTGTAGGTACCAGTTAATTGGGTGTTATTATTATTTTCAATATGGTTTTGAAAACTTTCTGGGTGTGCTTCAATAATCCTAGCAATCGTATGGTCTACTAAGCTTTGTAATGGTACTTCAGCGAAATGATCAGTGACCGTGATGACACTAGGATAGCATTTTTTTTTCGCACAACGCAGTTTGTCGTAGCATGGATATATATCGGCGTTTTGCCCTTTAGCGGCTCTCTTTGACAAATCCATGTGTACTTGGTATGTCCAACATCTACAAATAGCGCCGGTGCTTTTTCATCAGAAAATTTTGTCGGTAGACGCTGAGGGGTACTCATAGTTTTCAAAATCTTACCGCTAAACTCTTCGTCGGCGTTTAGCATTGACACCACCTGTGAAGCACTACGTTTTCCACCTTTATACAAGCTGCAGCTTGCAGCTACCAACAATGCTTCTGATGGCACATCTTCAGTAAGGCCTGACAATTTCTTAACTTGCGTTTTTTTGCAACACTCCGAAATATCTTTTTGTGGACGTCCAATAATTTCGGAAGATGATCTTTCAATCAATACTAACGGCATATCTAGCCATTCCTGGTTTTTGTTTTCAAAAAAAACCTTATTTCTTCTACAGTTTTTCCACTTTTCTACAAGCTTACTAGTAAAATTTTGCAGCTTTTTGCCAATCTCGTACTGCTCCTCCTGAGTATATTTAAGGTTTTTGAGAACAGTACCAAATACAAAGTTTTCCATGGTGAGAAACTTCTTGGTTGGGATCGCTTCTTCATGCCATACTAAAAAAAGTACCCGTTTTGCTACCGACATTGTTCCTAAAAAGTGCCATGATATAAAGGTTAGCAGGTAATAGCAGTTCATATTACACATTTCGGACGCACAATGACTCATACTTTCAGCTAAAAAAAGAGTTAGACCTAATCCGTGCGAATCTTGTAAGTTCTACTCCACGAACGGCAGGTGCACGCTAGTGCGGGCTAGTTGTTAATACACTTAATTACCACTACGTTTTATGAACAACACATTTATAGACCGGCCACAAACACTGATTTTTTATGTAATACATACCTTGAAGTTAATAAAAAGCCACACTTTTAATAAAACAAGTAAAAATTGTAAATTTCCAAGGAGCTCGAAATCAATGCGCACAACAAAGAAAAAATATTGTAAAGCACTTGCTAAAACATATTTTGTGTTTGACAGCTCACAGCTGATGATCAGCTGATCGTAGAGCTTATAAAAAACCGCCAAAATCTAATCAAAGCATCTGTTATCGATTTGTGAAAAAAAATTAACGCTTTTTCAAATTTGAAAATTTGAATTAAATGCCGCTAGCGAGGCCCAATCGCCCACTGTGCGTTGGACGCGCCTTAAAAATAACTTTTGTACGAGTAGGATACATACATAATTTTTTGTAACATCCCATGAATGGAAGTGCTTCTCGCAATCAGTGAGGTATGCGCTTTCCATTTTGAAATAAATATTTGCTTACTACGACATTTGAAAAAATAAATGCAAATAATTGTCAACAAATAGAAAATCTTGTCAAAAAAATCGTGCAATTGTTTTTAAAAATGAGTTTCTAATAAATATACAATGATTAATATTTTTTTTAATGTTTAACTTTTTAATATTTTCACTTGCGGCGCGTAATCAAACAGTTTGGAGAAGGGTGAATTAACACCAATCACTTTCCTCAATATAATGGTTTTCCCCAAATCTTTCATTTGTACGGAATTGGAATCGAACGAAAATATTTTCCATGGGCAAATGAGCGGTAATATGGATTGGGACGTACCAGGTGAAGATCAAGTTGAGTCTTCCACAGTATCAATTGCCGTGTAACCACACGACATTTAATTATTGACAATATAATTAATGAATTTATGAAAATCAATTTTATGTTTATTTTTTTACGAAAAATCTAAAATTTCTGTGCCAATACAAGGCGTCAATTTGCACATCTATAATTTCTTCTTTTTCTTACATAGGGAATGGGCGATTTTTCATATGAACTATTGTCCATATTTTGGGCGATATTACATATTTTATGTGGGCCATTTTTCATTAATTTTTGGGCTAAATTTCTATTTTTTCGTGCCATTTTTCATATGTTTTGGGTGATTTTGAGTTTGGGCTATTTTGAAATTTTTTTGTTTGCGAATTTTCATGCCACCGTCTCCTCAGGGGTTATTGATATTCCCTTCTCTGAAAGCGTGAAGTTGGAAATGGCCTAAATGTAGTGTTGTTTGTTCGGCAGTGCATTAGCTACTGGTTTATTTCATATTCTTGTGTTTGATAGTTCTATGTTTCTTATGCTCTAGCTTATGTTAACATTGTTACTCTCTGAATTGTAACTCTCATATAATTATCTACATCTCCCTTCTTAAATATAAGTGTCAATAGAAGAATTCAAAATAAATTAATTTGTTAGAATTATGGTATTTTATGCAATTTCATGTATTATTTTTAATTGGCAATATATCTAGTACACTAGTACATATAATGAATGCAATAATTTGAAGAACAACGATGACGGTGATGTTTAAAGTTATATAAATATTGCTTGCCTTACAGAATAATAATGCTGATAATGAAATTTTAAGTGTAATGTGTAACATTATATTATTTAATTATTTAATTTTACAATACAAATATATGTTGTATGAGATGATAATTTTAAAGTGTTGCAGAAAAAGTGATGTTGAAATTATAAAGATAAAATTTATAATGGAATAACGGTTCCTTGAAAATTAATATTTTTATTTTCGTTTCCTCAAACAATAGGTATTTCTTCTGTATATTTTACTGTCTCTTTTGACCATATATGACCTGGGTGTTTCTTGTTGCTTTATTATCGTTCCAGGAACCCAGTGTTTATTTTCTTTAATCCAAACTTTTTCTGTGTCTTTAAATTTTGTTGAGAGTTTTGCCTTGCTATTGTAATATTTTTCATTTTCTTTTATATTGTTTTTTAAAACTGGTATGATTCGCGCGCTGTTTTCGTTTTTGTAGATAGTTACATGTCCTGGTAGTAGAGTTCTTGTCTGTCTTCCCATGAGAACTTGTGTAGGTGAGAATTCTGAATTCTTTATGGGCGTATTACGATACTCTAATAAAGCATACCACAAACTTTCGTTGTTTTCTTTACTCTTTAAAATTAGGTTTTTTGCTACCTGAACTAATCTTTCCGCAAATCCATTAGATTTTGGATATAGTAGACTTGATGTGGTCACTTTTATGTCAAGCGATTTAGCCCAGTTAGTAAATTCATATGATCCAAATGGAACGTTGTCTGCAATAATTTCTCTTGGAATTCCATGGTGGGAAAATATATTCTCAAGCTTTATTATTATCGATGCTGCAGTTTTTTTGCCTAATGGAATAATATCTAGATATTTTGATAAGTAATCACCCATTATCAAAAAACTTTTCCCTGTTAATTCCATTATGTCCATTCCTATTTTTTCAAATGGATAGGTAGGCACTGAATGACTTAATAAAGTTTCCTTAACATTGGAATGCCTATATTTCCGACATGCTTTGCAACTTTCTATTAATTTTGTTATGTCTCGATTCATGTTTGGCCAAAACAAAAGTTGTTTTGCTCTTTTATTTGTCTTAACAATTCCGAGATGGGATTTGTGTAAATTTTCTAAAACAGTAGATCTGATATTTTTGGGTACAAAGACTCTATTTTCGAAATAAACTAAGCCATCTTCAACAAACAAATTTGATTTTAAGTCCCATAAAAACCGAATATCATCAGGCAGATTTTTCTTTTCTTTTGGCCAACCATTGATACAAAACTCTGTTATTTTTTTCCAATGTCATATCTCTTTCTGTTTCAGTTTGAAACAATATCTTTTTGTCTTTACTGATATTTATTGTGTGAACCATTTCGTCGATGTCCTTAATTTCTGAATTGATATTTTTCTCTATCTTAAGACTTCTTGAGAGCCAATCTGCTAAATATAAAAACTTTCCTGGAACATAACTAAAATCGAGTTTGTACTTTTCTAACTTCAATTTCATTCTCTGAAGTTTCATCGATGGTATCTTGCTGTAATCCTTGTTCATTATTCCCAAAAGTGGTTTGTGGTCTGTCATTATTTTGACTTTTCTACCATAGATGTAGTTATGGAACTTCTCACACCCAAATACAACAGCCAGCATTTCTTTTTCGATTTGCGCATATCTTGTTTCTGAATCTGATAAGCTTCGGGATGCGAAACATACTGGTTTTTTATTTTCTTCTTTACAGTCAAAAGGCTGTAATGCTGGAGAATTTAAAATTGTCATTTTGATTTGTTTTAAACACCGTGAGTGAACTGGAAGCCATTTAAAAACAATGGAGTCTTTCATAAGCTCTCTAAGAGGGCTACTAATTTCAGAGAGATTAGGAATAAAGTCTCTTAAATAATTTATAAACCCCATCAACCTTTGCATATCTTATTTATTTTTTGGCTCTCCTAAATCTTCGCTTCCCTTTAGCCGTCCTTTATCGCACTCAATTCCGTTTTCTGAAATTTTGTGACCTAAGAAGTTGACTTCTTCGCTTTTCCATTGAATTTTATCTACATTGAATTTTATATTTTTTTCTCTAGCTCTTTTCAGTATTTCTTCGACAGCATTGTCATGTTCATCTTCATTTTCTGCTGCAATTAATGCATCATCCAAAGCAATTTGCCAAAACCCATCCTTCATATCAAATACAGAAAATAATTTTTTGTTATGCAATTTTGGTTTGATATCTTCGAAGGATGGAATTTCATATAAATTGTCTTGAATGGCATTATTGAGTTCCTTTGGATTTATGCATATTCTTAGTTTTTTATTAGGTTTTTCAACAATAACAATATTGGATATCCACGACCCAGTTTGCCAACATTTTTCAATAATGTCTCTTTGACATAGACGATTAAGCTCTGCTCTTAAAGGCTCTTTTAAAGCAATTGGAACTCGATGTGCAGGTTTTGCACATGCAATCGCATTCTCTTTGAGGTTAATCCGAAATTCTTTTTCAAAACATCCTAGGCCATTAAAAACGTCATAATACTCTTCTTTCAACTTTTTGATATTCATTTTTTGAACACTAAGTATTCTTTTAATTAATCCCAAAGAGACGATTGCAAACCCAATACAGGAAGAGAGTTAATTTGATCGTCTACAATATAAAAATCTAGTTTTTTCTTTCTTCCCTTTACTTCGCCTAATAGGGTTGCCACACCAAGATTATTTATCTTTGTTCCATTATATGCAACTAAATTTCCTTGTGTGTTAATAAATTTAACACTGTCTGTGTTAATATATTAGTGGCAATATATTTACACAGGCACCAGTGTCTAATTTAAATTTTACATTTCTATCATTAATTCTTACTAGTTCATACCAGCTCTCAACTTTTCTATTAATACTTATTTCATCTATGTAAACACTAGATTCACTGGAAGAATGTTTTAACTCTACTTCTCCAACTGAAACACTTTTACAGACACTAGCAAAATGATTAAATTTATTACACTTTACACATTTTTTTCCAAAAGCAAAACATTTTCCTTTTTCATGATTGTTGCCGCAATATGAACAATTATTGATTGCATTCTCTTTTTTAAAATTTTTTGAACTCTCATTGTATTTATCATACTTAACTTTACCATTTCTGTTTTGTCTACTTCTTTTGAGAATTAAATCAACCTCTGTGCCGTTATCCCTTGCAGCTCCATCAGCACTTGTTCCTTCGCCATTTGCATTGTCAAATTCGCCGTTTCTAATAATCTTTTCTGCAATTTCTTGTTTGCTGTTCCAAGCACGATTCGGTCTCTCACCATTCTGTCATCGTCTTTGAAATTACATCTTCGTACCATCTTCGTAATGTCCATTAGAAAGTTATCAAAAGGTTCACCATGTGATTGTGAACGATTATGAAAAATAAAACTTTCATAGACCTCGTTGCATTTTGGTTTGCAAAAGTTCTCGAATGCATCAGTGACCTCTTTATAATCTTCCTTTTGTTTGTCATTCAAATTAAATGAATTGAAGACCTCAACAGTTTCTGGACCAATTGTATTCAAAAATATTGCAACTTGTAAGGGATTTGGTTTCTTTGCTAATTCGATCGCAGTGGCAAATATTTTAAAGTTTTGCCAGAAAACCCTCCAGTTTTCGGATATGTTTCCGCTGAGTTTTAACTCATCTACTTTTTTTATGTAATCCATACTTGACTTATATATGTAGCGTACACCTTTTAGTGGTCTTCCACGTTGTCTTTTTGTTTTAGAGATGCTTGTATTCAATTTAGGTTTTGCTTTAACCATCACATTCCAATGGCAAACTTTTAATTTTTTTTTTAGTTCACCGACTGCGCCATGTAGTGTTGTTTGTTCGGCAGTGCATTAGCTACTGGTTTATTTCATATTCTTGTGTTTGATAGTTCTATGTTTCTTACGCTCTAGCTTATGTTAACATTGTTACTCTCTTAATTGTAACTCTCATATAATTATCTACACTAAAAGCTTATGATTGCAGTATATATCTGTAAAAGGGCACTAGGAAAACGCTGGAGTCTGAACCCGCGAATAGTTCATTGGTTGTATACGGCAGTAGCTAGACCGATAATGCTGTATGGCCTTTTCGTCTTGTGGACGATAAAGGTAAAGGTCAGCAAATGGCTGGTATGTATGCCATTGGTTCGCTGAGAATGACACCGGCTGATGCAATAAATGTCATACTCGTAGTACATTTAATACCACTGGCATTTGTAGCTAGCCAACATTTGTAGCTGCCGTACTTATGGAACTGGCACGTTGGTCTGAAAATGGCTTCGTACCCAGTGTCATTCTCAACACAATGCCTGACCGTCGATAAAACTTTGGGCGAACCACTCTTTGGCAAGAAGTGCCACACTCAGGCAGATAAGAATGGAATGGTCGCATCCGTGGACGTAGGAAATACTTGAACTTCTATACAGATGGTTCAAAACTTGACGATATAGTAAGCTTTAGTGTCTTCTCTAAGGACCTAGGGCTATCCATTGCCAAAAAAAACTGCCTGGACACTGTAGTGTCCACCACGCAAAATCTTAGCTATTAGGGAAGCAGCGGAATGCCTGAGAAGCAATAATCTGACTAAGGTCGGATTCAATAATTTCTCTACCATCAAGTCCCTGTTGTCAAGTCGATTGTCTCTTGATCTCTTAATGAGACGGTTGAACTACCTTATATGCTCCAAGGGAGCTGGAACATGTGGGCATTAAGCCGTATCGAACAAAAAGTTTTGAATGTTACCGCCTTATTTTAACAGTCAGGAGTGGATTTTTTTTGTCGGCGTGGCAATTTGATGCAAGTCAGATTTTTAACCGTAACTCAACTATTTGTAGTCGAATTATTGAGTTTGATATAACATTGGAAAGGTATTAATGTGGGCTATATTCAAGCATTAAAATCTTTGAACTGCGACATTATCATCCACTATTACTCAGCATCACTTTCTGAAAACCCTCCCAAACATTAAATGTTCTGATGTACAATTGAAGCTCTTGAAAAACTGTTAAACATTTGCGCAAAAAGTGTAAACTTTCATTTGTAAGCAAAAAATGTATATTGCTTCAAAATTTCGGTACAAATGTGCACCGGGTCAATGACTGCTCACTTTGAAATTAATTATTCAATCAAATCTTTCCGCAATTCGAGTAGCCTGTAATGCCGGACGGCTATCAATCTTGACAGAAATATAGCCCGGATTTACTCCATCCCTAACCGCGATTGCAGATTCACTTGCAAGAATACGTTATTGTAACAATATCAAAATACATTGGGACTTGTTTGCGACACGGTTTCCATACCGCATTTGTTTGGGGCGTGCCTTATACAGTCTACTACATCTGTAAGAGCTGATATGCAATTGTTTGCTTGTTTATCCGACAAAATACTTTTATTGTGTATTGAGGTATTGGGTAATCTGCAAATACATTATCTTCTCAACCACATTCGAGAGATAAGTGGAAATGGAAATTGACCCGCATTGATTTCCGGACTTAGATTTTGGTATTGGTATAACTTTAACGTGTTTTCAAGCGTTAATTCAATTAAACTTTGCTGACCGATCTGTCCTAAACAATAAAACTGCAGCAACAACGTAACAAAAACACACAGCAGTCGGTGGACGAAGAAGAGTGCGCATCAGGTATTTTGTTTTATTTCTAAGTGTGCACAAAATTACTTACACGGCTGTGGTGCGGCACAGTCGATTTTTGACTTGATAACAGCAAATACCATGTGCAGTATAAGCATAAATCGCAAGGTATAACATTTTTATGTCTATAGAAAATTCAAAATGATTTGAATTAGTCAGCAGCACAGAAAGCGAAAGTGTATCTTCTCTTCGCATTAAAGGAACAACAAATATACCATTTTTCATGGTTGGATGCTCATCTTTGTCGAGAATACTTTAATAACACTGTGCAAGTTTTTGAAAATAACGGATTTACACTAATTCGGGGCTCACGAATAGAACTGGATCATTAGCTTTTTTCAAGAACGATACGCATTCATTGCAACAATGAAACAAATTCATTGCAGCAACGAAACAAATTCGTTGCAATAATGAAGCAAATTCATTGCAGAAACAACCATACTTTCATCACAGTAACGAACAATTTGCAGTTGATGAACACATTTTCATAGCGGGAATGAATCGTTACGTTAGCTCACTTTCGATGACAAAAGTTGTTGGGGTGATGAACATTTTCACCCGTGTGACGATGCTTTTCCGTTCAGTGTAGGGAATTTGATGATCCTTATTTGTCAAAGCGACTATATGCTAGCTTGGGACTCTGGAGTACGCTTCAATAGATTGGCTTCCACATTATAGGTGTCTTATTGATAGAAAAAAATCTGTGTAGAAGAAGTTCTTACTTTTTGTTTTACGCTTTCTTGGATGGAGTTCATCTTCGAACCCACCTCCGTATATTCATAGATTACAGCTCATTGATTTGCCTACTTTAGAGCGTCGTAGGGCAATGTTGTCTGGTTCATGGTTAAACTAATCAAGGGTGAAATTAATTCATCATATTTGATCTCTTCACTGAATTCTAATATTCCTTTTAAAGCTTCTAGATAATATGATCCATTTTGTCTACCCCCGTTCAAACATAACTACGAATTTTTAATCCAGTTTTTACTCTATGCAATACTTTTAACGGGTTCTACCATCTGTTCACTCTATCGGATTCGATTGAAGTAATTAAACGTGCGATTATTTTTTTTAATGATTGATAATACTTACAATTGCCAGATTTAAGACTTAAGATTTCATTCGAGAAAGCATGTAAATGAATTTTGGTTAATTTTCGCTGAACTAAATGGACTGCTTCATATATCCTGCTTCATTCTCTTCCTACTTCATCTGTTTCTGTGACACCTGTTCTTGCTTTAACTGTTCCTGCTACACCTGTTTCAATAATTTCTGCTTCATTTGCTCCAGCTTTATCTATACCTGTTTTATCTGTTCTGGATACATCTGTTCCCGTGTCATTTGTTCTTGAATCACCTGCGCCTGTTTCTCTTGCATCTTCAGTTCCTGCTTCATTTGTTTCTACTTTATCAATTCCTGCTTCCTCTGTTTGTGCTTCATCTGTACCTGCTTAATCTGTTCTTGCTTCATATTTTCCTGCATCATCAGTCCTGCTACATCTGTTCCTGGTCCATCTGTTGCTTCTTTATATGTTCAATTGTTCCTGCTTTGTCCATTCATGCTTCACCTGTTCTTGCTTCATCCGTTCGTGTGTTATCTGGTCTTGCTGCATCTGTTCCTGCTTCCTTTATCTTTTCCTGCTTCTCCTGTTTCAACAGTTCTTGCTTTATTTATTCCTGCTTCATCCGTTCCGGTGTCATCTGTTCTTGCTTTACCTGTTCCTGCTTCTCCTGCATCAACAGTTCCTGCTTCATTTGTCTCCGCTTTATCTATTCCTGCTTCATCTATTCCTGCTTCATTATCTTCCTATTGCATCTGTTACGGCTTCATCTGTTCCTGTGACACCTGTTCTTTCCTTATCTTTTCCTGCTTCACTTGTTTCAACAGTTCCTGCTCCATCTGTTCCTGCTTCATCCGTTCCGGTGTCATCTGTTCTTGCTTCACCTATTCCTGCTTCTCCTGCATCAACAGTTCCTGCTTTACTTGTCCCCGCTTTATCTATTCCTGCTTCATTATCTTCCTATTGCATCTATTACGGCTTCATCTGTTCCTGTGACTCCTGTTATTTCTTTATCTTTCCCTGCTTCACTTGTTTCAACAGTTCCTGCTCCATCTGTTCTTGCTTCATCTGTTCCGGTGTCATCTGTTCTTGCTTCACCTGTTCCTGCTTCTACTGTACCATCAGTTTCTGCTTCATTTGCTTCTACTTTATGTATTCCTGCTTCATCTGTTCCTGCTTCATCAGTTTCTGCTTCATCTGTCCTTCTTAATCTGTTCCTGTTTAATATGTTTCTGTGTCATATGTTCTCGCTTCATATGTTCCTGCTTCATCAGTTCCTGCTTCCTCAGTCCTGCTACATCTGTTCCTGCTTTATCTGTTCCTGTGTCAAATATTCTTGCTTCATCTGTTCCTGTTCCACCTACTTCATCATCTCCTGCTTTATCTACCCTGGTGCATCTGTTGCAGTTTCATTTGTTCCTGAGTTATCTATACTATTCCATTAATTTCATTCCTATCTTCGTAATTAGTCTTAATGTATGATAATTCTGTTACTATCGTCCAATATAATCAATGTCCCTGTTCAAACTGTTATCTGCTGCATGAATTTATTACTAATTGTTGTTTAATCTTGTACCTGATTGTTGTTTTATCACTGTTCGTGTTTTTTAATTTTAATTATTATATTTTAATATTCTATTTAGTTTTTAACTGAAGATATGTAAATTAATATTTATATATAAATAAGTAAAATAAAATCTAACTTTCCCGCATCTTTTCCCCGCATCAGTCACTTACGCAACAGTTTAATATACTTTGATCAAGGTTTTCATATTGAAACTAGATCACAAGTGTGTATCTACAACACTAATATTACATTAAGTTTAAATGATTTTTAAATTTTTAAAACATCTTCATTACTTCCGAAGTTATGGCTTGTGCAACGACAAAAGTCAAACGGCTCCACTGTGCCAACATGCGAAAACATGACTGCCAAAATTGTATTCATAACCATTTTAGAAAGATTTTTTTGTATCACCTGTAAAAAACTAAAATTGCAGTTACGTTGTTTTGAATTTCAGCTAACGACAAAAAACAATCAGAGATATCTCTACTTAATGTAACATCAGACTAGGACGGGACACTCGATCAAAACTTTAGACATAAGCAAATAGTGTCACTTCAAGCAGAAGACGAAAGCACGATAACAATTAAAATATTAGTTACTTGCTTCTAGTACGTACTAACTAAGTACACACTACATACCCAGGGAATACACACAATTGTGCAATATATCTTTTAGATAACGAAATTAAATTATATTAAATTGGAGACTACAAATAACACAGCAATTTTAATAATTTAACATTAGTCCGGTGACCGGTGTACCCTATAACGACCAACAGATCGTACACAGATCAAATTGGGAATGATAAATTTCGACGATGGTTCTCTATTGGTCAGTCTGTTCTCGGGACGCAGTCGCTAGCGCTAAAACACCGTATACGTAATTAGTCTCACGTAGGTTGTGTCGCGCGAATATTAGTCGTGGCCACATCGTAGGGCGTCCACTTGTCTGTCCGACGCCCTGTTTTTCAATTTGCCATGTTAGAGTATTTGGTGTACAGACGTTATAATCGCGTACATACTTAGTAAGGTAGTGTCTTTACCAGAACATTAACTGAAACGTATTGTCTTGAAAGGCTAAAGTGAAGCGCTGAACGGACGTTCCCGCAGTTCGATTTACGAGTGAGCAATTTAAACACACATCAGCCGAAAAGCGCACGGAAAACATCTGCTTGAAAAGCAAACGCGAAACACTACTGGAATACATTATGAATTTACGAGGGATCGCGCCCTTCTTGGCGCTAATCTTGATGGTGAGAGTTGTTACACCAACACCATTAGATGTGAAAGCTGCAACGGCTATGGTGACGACAGTCGACAACGAACCAGCGGTATCTGGTGCAGATACTGTCCAGAATGCGAAGGTATCAGTGGCAGGCAGAGTGGATGTGAATGACAGTGCCTACATTGTCTTGTCTGATTTGAATGTCACAAAGAGTTCAGATGAAGCTTGTCCCTCCCTAGCGGATGCCGGCGAATTGACTCAGACGAAATTAATAAACCGCTTGACGGCGCCTTGCCGGTACGATCGTTTGGAACGGCCACCTGTAATTGTAAATGGAAGCGTCGTCGACTTGCCCTTGCAGGTGTTTGTACGCGTTTATATTTATGTCCTGCAAAATTTAGATTCGAGCGATTTGCAATTCAAGATGCAGGGATTAGTGCAATTGCGCTACACGGATCCGAGACTGGCATTTCGTCGGTTTGCACCCAACAGAAGCCAATCAATTCTGGGCGAGGCGACACTACGCGACGTCATATGGGTTCCGCACATATTCCTTGCAAATGAACACGACTCCAGTGTTTTGGGTACCAACGAGAAAGATATTTTGACATCAATCAACCCAGATGGCAGTATAATTATTTCGTCCCGCATCCAAGCTACTCTCTACTGCTGGATGAAATTGCAAAAGTTTCCTTTTGATGAACAACTCTGTCCCACAATCTTGGAGAGTTGGATGTACAACGCCTCGGAGCTGCGTCTTAATTGGGAGGAAAGTACCCCGGTTGCTTTTGACCCCAAAATGCATATGACCGAGTATGCGCTGCAGAATGCTTGGACGAACGAAACCATTATCAATGCTGATCTCGATGACTTGCGCCACGGAGCTTTTGCTGGCAACTACAGTTCGTTGGGCTTCACCGTTCATTTGACGCGCGAAGTCGGCTACTACGTCATGGACTACTTCCTACCGTCGATTATGATTGTTGCCATATCGTGGGTATCCTTCTGGTTACAGGCAGATCAAACACCAGCCCGCACCACACTCGGCTGCACAACCATGCTGTCGTTCATAACACTGGCATCGTCACAAGAGAACAACCTGCCCAAAGTCAGTTACATTAAGGTTTCCGAGGTGTGGTTCCTTGGGTGCACCTTCTTCATATTCGGTAGCCTTGTGGAATTCGCCTTCGTCAATACAATCTGGCGTCGCAACCGCAGCGTCGAGGTGAAGAAGGTCAAGAGCAAGTACATCTTAAAATCAACTCTGACACCTCGTATGAAACGTCACAAGATGATTGACAACACAGAGCAGACAAGAACGAAATGTGATAGATTTCTGTCGGTGGAAACACCAGTCATCATTACAGTGGGCGATGACACTTCGAACCAGTTCGCCTCGTCCGAGTCCATTACCACCTGTTCGAGCTTCGACGAGCGTACCCCAGAGCTAGAGAAGAAACCTCTCGAGAACAGTTCCTGGTCAACAATGACGCCGCACGAAGTGTCCTTGTGGATCGATAGAAAGGCTCGTTTTGTATTTCCAATAGCATTTATAATTTTTAATGCATTTTTTTGGACTTTTGTTTACTGTTTGTGATAATAAAATATATCTAGATATAATGAAGTGTTTTTAGTTTTATACTCGTAACGAGCAATTTTCAAGTTATTTATGTTATAGATTTGGTTTTTTATTCAAAATCACTTGGGGCCTAAGTCAGTAAATGGCGATACAATGAAAGCAGAATAATACCGTTCCCCGCGCATTCAAGCGCCATCACAGTCCTTAGGGTTAAAAATTTGAGTAACGGATTGGATTTCGTTGAAAGATTCGACGCAGTTCAAGAGGTTTTGCATTCTTTCTGTTCATATTCGACCACCCACCGTATCCTTTTCGAAACGAAGTTTATTGTTGGAAATTAGTTTTGCCAAACATTCTACATTCTCAGAAGTTGCAATCGGATTTTACGAAGGTGATGCTACAAATTCCGTTAGTCACGACATGTTAATATGAGACGGCTAGGGTTCAGATTCGAAGACAGTCCAGGCAAGTGGTTCAGTTTCTGCCTGGAAAACACTGCATACACTGGAGAGTCTAAATGGATTTCCATGCTACATTTCTCCGCAAACTATACACAGAGAACTAATCACTTGAGAAGAGGTTACATCAAGCGCAAATTCGGCTGTTACCACCAAATTGCGGTTGCCACAACCGAATTTATTCCCCACAACTGAATATATATTCCTTCCGTGAAGATAGTTTGATAAATTTTCGTTTGAGACAACCGAATTTGGAATTAATTCGGATGTAGAAACCAAAATTGGTACCAAATTCGGTTGGAGTAACCGAATGTGACATCAATTCAGGTCCAACAACCGAATTTGGCATCAATTCGGTTGTAACTATTATTGCCAGCATGCCTCTTTACTTTTATTGACTATTTTACAACCTCATGAGGTCAGAAGTCTTACACATATTAATTAAACAAACAAATTAAACAAATTTCAACATATTCTTCCAACTGGCTCTATCCTTCGCTTTTTCTTGTCAGTTGGTAACACCAAGGATACGGAGGCATTCTTCCTCCGTGTCGTTCCAGCGGAGTCTTGGTCGTCCTCTGCTTCCATCGGGTACGTTCCATTCTGATAACATGGCCTAGCCAACGCAATTGGCCTAATTTGATTCGTCTAGCTATGTTCACGTCAGAATATAGATTATATAGCTCTGGGTCCCAGCGAAGTCGGTACCCGCCGTTTTCCCTAACAACACCATATTTTTTACGGAGAATTTTTCTCTCGAAAACTCCCAGGTGTTTTTTATCCGCTTGCGATATGACCCAAGTTTCGGAGCCATATTGTCCGCCGAGAGAGGGCTTTGTTCCTAAACTGCTTGCTGAGCCCAAAATAGCATCTATTTGCAAGCACAATTCTCCTATCTATCTCCAGGCTGACGTTGTTGTCCTTGTTCACGGCGGATTCAAGAGTGTACAATCTACACTATCTTCCACTATCATTACCTCCTGATCTTCAGTGGAAGAATCTGAGTGGAGTAGTGCTGAAAAGTGGTCTCTCCATATTTTGAGCACACACTGCTTCTCAGTTACCAGATTCCCATTCTCGTCCTTGCAGGAGGGCACCCCAATATTAGGCCCGTTATTCGATCTTCTTACCCTCTGGAAAAACTTTTGGGATTCACCATTCATCCTGCACATTTCGGTTCTTTCACTCTCTCTCTCTGGTCCAACTGACATTTTTTCAGCCTAAATAGTTGGTTTTCCTCCCTTCTCAGCTTATTGTACCGCTCACTCGCAGCACGCGTTGTAACTGACTGTTTCGTTGCAATACGTGCAGCGTCTTTTTCATCAGTTGCAATGCGACATTCTTCGTCGTACCATGGCTTATCCTTCTGCGGTTTTTGATAGCCAAGTTCAGTCCTTGGAGCGGTTTCCAAAGAATGACAGATGTGCTTCCACTGCGCCTCTGGGTCTTCGGGAGGGGGGATATACTGCTGTAGCAGGAGAGAGAGTTTCTGTCGATAGGACATTGATATTTCCGGTATTTGTAGCTTGTCAATATCCAGCTTTTCGTGTGTTCGGCTTCGTACGTTTTTCGCCCTGCACAATCTCGTGCGAACTTTCGCAGCCACCAGGTAATGATCCGAGTCGATATTGGCACCTAGAATCACACGTACATCTATTACACTAGAAGAGTGCCTGCCATATATTACCAACTGATCAATCTGGTTCTTCATCCGCTGATCAAGAGATATCCAGGTCACCTTATGAATGTCATTATGCTGGAATCGTGTGCTACTAACTACCATGTTCTTTGCAGCGGCGAAGTCTATCAGGCTTATTCCATTATCGGAGGTGGTATCATGTCGGCTGTGAATACCGATGGTTGGTCGAAAGACACTTTCCTTTCCTAATTTGGCATTAAAATCGCCTAGAATAATCTTAAAGTCGTGGTCAGGGCAGCGTTCATATTATTCCTCCAGGCGCTCATAAAATTTTTCTTTGACCTCATATCTTTATCAATAAATTAACGAGATGTTGAAATATTTCGCTTTGATACGAATTGTTGTTATGCGGTCACTCACCGGGTTGAACCTTGAAACTAGGTGTCGCAGTCTCTTGCCAACTATAAATCCGCACCCAAATTCGTGAATTCGCCCATGGCAACTGTAGTAAACATCGAAGTTTTCCCTTCTGGTGCAACCATATCCATCGCATTTCCTGGATTGCTGTGATGTCAGCTTTATATTTTCCGAGGACATCCGCCAGTTGGAAAGTGGTATCAGTCCTGTATAGCGTTCGCACATTCCAGGTACATATCCTTAAATCATGGTCCTTATAACGTTTGCGAGGGTCGTCAACAGTTGGGGGTTTCTTTATTCATTAATTTTATAGCATATTTTCACTGCCAATATACCGGTGGCGGGATGCAAACCCAGCCCACCGTGTTTTGCACTTTACCTACTGCCAGGATGATAATGTTTCAGCCGCCCATTATGAATCAGACGCTGACCAGAATGCAGTGTGTCGAAACTGGATTTTGGCTTCATCAATTCTGATCCGCCGTTGGCCTGGGGTGTTGGCTCATCCGCCTTCAAAGCACAGAAGAATATGTCCACTACTTCGAAGAGCTTCAGTGACAGGGTCACCTAATAATCCTGAGACGTGTCAGTGATCGTATAACCAATCAGGCTGCTCATTCGTTTCGCCTTCTCCCTTTAGCTAGCAAACGGAGGTTTCCGATAAAACCATTGCCCAGGACATACTGCGTGGAAGTAGTGAGCTGCTTGGACTGCCCAATGAAGGTATAATTTCTGGCCACTCCCAAGTGAATGGCTATCAGAACTTTCCTCCTCCAAGGACAGTCCCATGCCTCTATAGTGCCTTAATGGCGCTGGGGCCTAATTTTAAATTGTGTATGTACACATGTGAACTAAATAAAATATTCAAAAAAAAACTATCGTATTTGGTATCAATTCGGTCGCAATAACCGAATTTACCCTTAAGTCTGTTGCAACGATCAAATTCGGCGTCAATTCGGTTGCTGTAACCGAATTTCTCATGAATTCTGTAGTTACAACCGAACTCATTTTCAATTCGGTTACCACAACATAATTCTATATATTTCAAACCAGAAGTTTAAAATTCTAAAAGCAAATATTATATTTAAAAAATTAAAGAATGTATAATTATTGTTGTTGCCCGGCGATATCAAAATTATATTTTTGTGGTTATATGGTTCGGTAGTATGCAGAAAATAGCCAAGCAGATATACACAGATTTGAAATTTATCAATGTCGGTCGTTTGATATATGCTGGAACCGTCTGTATATAAAACGGCTTAGAACACTTCAAAAATGTAGCGGTGACCCATGGTGGCAGGGATTTTAAAGACGGTCGGAAGTGGAATGTAAACCAATTTGTTATCCTTAAGATTACCCTATATAAATGACAGTATTTTTTCGCTTTGTAATTTTTGTATAAGAGCACAGGAAATTAAGTCATCACTTAATAATAAAAAAATTAAATTGTGACAGTATATAAATTCGGTTATAAAAACCCCTAATTCAGTTGAGACAACCTCTGATTTGGTTGAGACATCCTCTGTTTCGACTGCGATGACGTCTAGTTTGGTTGTGACAACCTCTAAAATCGATTACGGCAAATTTGGGAGTATCTACCGAATGTTTCTGTGAGTGTATCGGCACTTTGTGTTGACCAGGAGATGATTAATTTGATCAACGAATTACTTACGCATAGGTGCATTACCTCGAATCTGGGTCACACGACTTCACCTCGAAATGCAAATGAAGGAACACCCCAAGGCTAACTCTAATCTCCACTTCTCTGCAATTTAACACTGAATAGTGTTTTGCTAGAGCTGGAGGGATCAGGTTGTACAATCGCAGCATAATCCGGAGAACGCAGAGGTCGTACTATTTACCAGGAAGCAGCATATTTTGAATCTTCAGCTATTGTCTCTATGTGGTAGAGATATTTGCCTAAATGATAAGGCAAGATATCTAGCCAGAATTTCCGACACAAAGCTTACTTTCAAGTCAAACACTATGCATAGGATCAGTAGAGCCACGGTGGCCCTATATTCGTGTAAAAGGTTCATCGAAGGACGACGGGGATAATAGTTTACTGGATATATACAAGTTTTGTCCGCCCTATATTGCCTCTAGGTGGCCGGTATTAGAAAAATCCACTTACATATGTCTGTTGACAAAAGTTCAGAGAATGTGAACCCTTACCGGGGAAATCATTAACTTGGGGGTTATCCTTAACTTGTTACCACTAGAAGTGGTGAAAAGGCAACTGGCTGCAACGTTGGCAATCCGCCTAAGAGATTGCCCACTATTGATCACCAGCCCATATAATCTTGGGATGATGTTCAGGTAAGGGCGGATCAATATGTTCGTGACTTTTTGAATGAAACACAGTTTTTTTGCAAAAAAAAATTATTTATCAACATAATCTCCTTTTATCTCAATACACGTTTCTCCAATTTTTGTATCCCTTCCAAAAAATAGGATTTCTCGAGGTCCATAAAATAGGCATTTGTTTGATCAATAATTTCTTCGTTGGAGCTGAATCTCTTTCCACCGAGCCTTTTCTTTAAGTTTGGAAATAGGAAATAGTCACTGGGGGCTAAGTCCGGAGAATATGGCGGATGAGGTACCAACTCGTAGCCCAATTAAACAACTCCAAACAATCCTTTGAAGTTGTCACACGATTATGTTTATGTTCAATTGAGATCAAACGCGGCACCCATCTTGCAGACAGCTTTCTTAAACCCAACTGATCATTTAAAATCGAAACAAGACTGTCATATGAAATGCCTATGGCATCAACAATCTCACGCACTTTTACTCTTCGATCGGCCAACACCATATCGGGGATTTTTTCTATATTTTCGGGTGTATTGACCTCAATTGGCCGTCCAGAACGTTCAGGGTCATTTGTACTTGTGCGTCCACAACGAAAATCAATAAACCACTTTTTTCCATTGAAATTGATGGTGCAGAGTCCCCATAGTATTTGCAAGCTTTTCCTTGGTTTGATTGACGGGTTTTTTGCAAAAAATAATGTTTAATGAGCACTCGAAATTCACTTTTTTCCATTTGTAAAAGAATTCGAGAGGTTATTTGGTCTGAACAGCTGTTAAACGCAAAGTAAATGACGGAACTTGCTCAAAATTTCACAGTAGTCTATTAACAGGTGGTACTTGATGGGAGCAGTGTTGCATTTCATATAACTAAGAGGGAAATTCGAAAAGGCACGGACGTATTGATCCGCCCTCGGATCTGCGGTTATTCACAATAAAAGTGGATTACATGACTTAAACTTTGTCACTCTTGTGAAATATATGAACTATTCATAATGTACCGCTCTTTTGTTTCACCAGTTCTCTTGTTTCAGCAGTTTTTTTATTTCAGTTTTGAAGTTATCTCAACCAATTTGCACAGCTGGTGCCTAATGATACCATCTTTGTGTAATTCAAAATATACAAAAATACAGACCCATCCGTATTTTGTGTTCATATTAAAGTAAATTTATATCAAATTATGCCTTAAATGTCCCGATTTATTATAAAAAGTTACCACAATACATAAAAAATTTTAGAAAGAGGCAGCTCCTGCTCACGTATATTAAACTAAAACGACAAATTGAACTTCAATCGGCTGTTTAGTTCTCAGCTCATACGAGCTGTTGAACGGAAATGATACAATTAATTAAAATTAACTAAATGAACGAACAAGTTCATTCTGATGAGCTGCACTAAAAGAAGCGCTCACTTGAATGAACTAAAATGCTCAAATGTATACCAACAATCAAAGTCAAGAAAAAAGTCAAGTGTTATATCGACAGTTCTTGTAAAGGATGTCTCAGTAAAATTTCACTTTTTAAATTTAGTGGCATTTTTTTGGCCAACTGCCAACTCTGAAATTTGACAGCTGTCACATATATTTATTCCGTTTATTAAAAATGGGGCGCTTTACCAAAGAATAACGCGTTATAATTTTAAAAACTTATTACAACAATTTGGAAATTTGTGCTGAGACCGCTTGCAAATTTCGAAGAATTGTCGATAGAGAGAAGAATTTTCAGTTTCCATTTGAATGGCCTCGTGAATATACCAAATAATCGAATTTGATGCTCAGAAAATCCTCATGCAATCCATGCCAAACAAATGCACCCACAACGAGCAGCAACTGTCTGGTGCGGATTTTGGTCAGGCGGCGTGATTGGGCCTTACTTTTTTGAAGATGAGGCCGAAATTGCGGTGACTGTGAACGGCGTTCGTTACAGGAACATAATAATGGAGTTCTTGTGGCCTCAACTGGACGGCATGGATCTCAGCGGCATGTGGTTTCAGCAAGACGTCGCCACCTGCCACACCGCTCATGAAACAGTCAACGATTTCCATAACAAATTATCTCAAGAAATTCAGATGTCACCCGGTCACCAAGATCATGCGATTTAACGCGGTGCGAATTCTTTCTTCAGGGTTTTGTGAAATTTCGCGTTAGTGCGAATAAATCAGAATCAATTCCTGAGCTCAAAACCGAGATCCAACGCCTCAACGATGAGATACAGCCACACCTTTGTGAAAAAGTCATGGAAAATTTCATGAAAAGAGTAATGGCCTGTTATCACAGCCGTGGTTGTCATTAGACGGATGTTTTATTCCATATTTAATCGGAACATGTCTTATGTACAATGCAATAAAAATATCACAACTCTCTCAAAATATACGAGTTTTATTTTAAAATAAAAAGTGCATTCTTACTGAGACAACCTTTAAGTCAATTTGCATAATAAAGTGTTTCCATTTATAAATTACTCTATTGACATTCTATGTATATTTGTATTTTGTCAAAATATTAACAGTATCAAAACTGTAACTATCCCAGTTCGTTTCTACGAGGAATTGTCGAAACTGAACTAGAGTTGGGTAGTTCAAGAACTATATATTTCATTTAGCGAACCCAGACCGCATCCTCGCATACATAATCTACATGTTCGATTTGGCGATTTGTTCGTGATTGTTATGTCGGGGAACCTTAATTGGACGAGTTGGAGAAGTTCGATCCAAGCCTAAAATGAACTCGTCTTACCCACCACTCATCTTAGGCCCAATTTTTGACTCGTTATTTAAATTGGTAATCAGTTGAGTTCGATTTATGTTTGATTTGACTTTAAATACGAAAAGAGCTTTCAAGTGCTTTGCCAAATAATCTTACTACCATATGGCAACATTGGCAAAAGCTACGAAAAATAACCGGTATACATTTATCAGCTAATCTACAAAACTGACGCCATGTGCAAAACAAAAGTAATAAAATACAAAATATTTAATGAAATTGGAGAATATTTGAACAGATATAAAGTTATAATTGCACTATGAGTTAAATGATACGTTTTTATTGTTATTTCAACTAGGATGATGATTATAATTGTCCACATTTACAATTAAAGAAGATTTGTGTTTGTTCTTCCTCTTCTTTTCTTCCAAAATCATATGGTCACTTTGTCAACTTTGGCTGTTTAAACAGCAATTAACTATAATCCTAAAAAATGAATTCAGAGTTTAAACTACATATGTTTGATCGTTGCTCAAAGATGATTTTCCACTCAAAAACTTGGCCTTACTCTATGTTTTTGCCTGTATTGCTCTCAGGGAGTACATTTTTAAATTTTGTCTTTTACTAGTTTTGTTATTAGAAAGGTTCAGCAACAGAGAATTGTCCGCCGTTCGCAAATTTATTTGAATTCTTGATAATATGATGTACGCATTGAGTATTGTTGCGATAATTTCGGTAGAGCGAACTTATAATCAGAGCGCGCCCCGTCAATTCCTGTAAAAGGTGTTAAACTTATCATTTTAATTTAGAACCTTCATGCACTTTATCATACTCAAAATGCGTAATTTATACACTAAGCGAAATCTTGTGTTTCAGGATTTCTTTAGGGAACAAACAGCTATTTATCGTTTCAAAATACAGATGCAAAACGAAATTATATCTCCATAGTCGAAGTTTCACTTACAGTGTGAATTATGAACACAATTGAAGTTACTGTCGCGTAACCAAACAGTTTTTGTCTAAGTGTAGATTTTTACTGCCACACACCACATCCGGCATTGCACATGGCCCCGAAAACAATTCGTTGGAGTGACACTAACTTCGTATACATAAGTATCTTCTTCTTCACATGCACTGACACACTCGCACTGACACAAACACAAACACATAGATTAATACATTTCAGAAAAAGTAAGTGTCAATGTCCATGTAAATGTAGTTGTAGTTAAGAACAGGAATTACGGAAACAACTTGTAAAATGATCATCCGTTCAAATAGATTCAAATGTGATATATTGCAGTCATTCATCCGAACACTCGAAACATAGGAAATGACTTAAGGATAATCGGCACTCACACTCTCCCACGCGCATACACACATACACACACATATATATCCACATACACTTCTTTAGCACTCGCACAGGACTGACATTTGCATTGATGCTGATGCTGATGCCAATTCAACATAGATACATATGTACATATGTTGTATTATATAATATTTGTTTAATTGTACATGTGTTTGAATAACATTTAAATACACGCACAAACACACATGTAAGTATGTAACGATGTAAGTATATAGTATATACATATGTACAGTTATTTATTTATATATTCAAGTAAACGTTTATATACTTGTGCCTTACTAAACGTTCTTCATTTTTGTATTTTAGACATTTTATTTTTTTTTCAAAATTTTATTCGTCTCTATCAATATTTGATGGTGCTGGCCAACAAAGCGTCGTCGTTATATAAACATTTGACAGCGGACGATGAGACGGAATTGTATTTTTGTTTAATGACCTGCATTCGTTTAATTCACTTAGAAAAATGAAAATGTTTATGTATTTACCGAACGCTTACTAACAAACGCACACACATACTCGCACGCAGCCATATGAAGAGAAGCAAAGAGCAAGCGAAGAGAGCACATATATGCTTAACACTAGCAAACACACACACGTATAAATAGCGCGCAGAGTTGCCAGTTTCACATTTGTCACTAAATATTTTGCAATTTTTATATTTTCATTCATCATCATTTTAACGATAAAAAAACCTTTAGCTAAAAAATACATTTTAACGTTAAAAATCGTTAGATTACCCAATGTCCACAAAACCGGATGCGGATCCGTTGCGAACCCTTTACGGGTCCGTAAAGGCAATCAGTGAAATATTTAATGTCGCAGATTCATATCTGAGTTGATAAACGACAAAATCATAAAAATAATACTAAATCGATTTAAATTTAGCAGACAACGAATTTTTTAATTTGTAAAAATTAATATATAATATGAGTATTCAAAAAACCGGTTTTCCAAAAATTTAGGTTTTCCATTTCTTCGAATATTCGGACTTTGGCGAACACCAGTTTTCGTTTAAATCAAGGTGTAGAAACCGGTTAGTAACCGGTTTCGGTTTTTATGTCAAAATGATAAACTATGCATTTTATAAACATCGTTTATTTTTATTTCAGCCTTTTTGAATTTTGAGATCGACTACCGAGTACATAGTCATGAAAAAGGTTCGCTCGGAACCGGTGTAAAACTGCAGGTCCCAATCAGAGTGTGTAAGCCTATATCTTCTTGGTATGTGATGGGAAACTATAGTGTGGCCATTTAAAACTTGAAATTTATTTTCACTTTACAAAATTTTAACACCAACCCAATTGTTCAGTACATTGTCGATTGATTCAGCTTCTATTTCGTGTTTTAAGGCCTCAGTGGACTCGGGATTTTTTGTGTAACATGTATCGTTCACTGCTCTCTAGATATTCAAATCGTTCAAATCGCAGCTGAGTGGTGGCCAGTGGACTTCCGAGTTTGGAGTGATTATGTGGTTTTCGAACACAGTGCGCAAAATATCGATTGTAACGTTGGCTGTGTGGCACGTAGCGCCGTCCTGTTGAAAGCATACTTCGTTCATGTTCTCCTCTTCATATTTTTGGTACTAATGGCACGGTAAGGCTTGCCGTTTACGGTAACGGCGGCTCCTTGCTCATTTTCGAAGAAAAATGCGCCTATGATGCCGCCTTGCCAAATACCGCACCAAACAGTCACTCGCCTTCTCCTCGACGATGTGTGGATTTTCCACGCCCCAAAGGCAACAATTTTGTTTGTTAACGTAGCCCCGAGGTGAAAATGAGCTTCATCGGAAAATATGTATTATTTTTCGGTAAAAATTTTCACCTTCAGCCCATTCAGCGAAGTGAAAAAACATCGGTTGGCCACGCCGCCTCCATTCTTGGACTATTTGGACTTAAGCCTTCGTACCGAGGTCTTTATGCAAAATTCTGCGTAAAGAAGTGCAAGAAATGTTCACTTGCTGTGAACGGTGGCGAGTTGATGTTGATGGCTGCTCCATCATACTTTCAGCTACAGCGGCAATATTATCCACTGGACGAGCACGTAGACGAGGGACCCGGATTGACAAACTCGCTTCATAAATTGATCCACAAACTACGTTGTTGGAACTCTATTTCTATCGAATTTATTTCGTACATTTCTTAGAGTTTGAGTTAAAAGCTCAGATATTTGGATGAAAGTTTTTAATATTTCCCAATCCTCTTCAAGCGTAAAGCGACCTATTTCATATATTTCTGACCTGTATATAATAATCGACCACTTCATAAATGTCAAATTGTGCATGTGCTTCGATATAACAAGGGGTTCAAATTCCAAATTTTACATGGCCCACCCTTTATTTATTTATTTATTTTATTCAACCTATCTCTTCTAATGTTTGAATTCCCCAGTTAGGCAAAATCATCGTTGAGCAAATATTCCTTCGGACGTTTTGTACTTCTTTCTGGATTGTGAATACTGTTTATTGTTTTATGCATTCCGGCTACCATACTACCTGTGTTTTCATTGTTCCGGAACTTTCATCTAAATCGGAGTTGGCAGATATAACTTCTATAGCCTTATTTCAAAAAACTATCGGCGAAATAATTCGTTGGCAAAGTCTTTTGTGTCTGTCTGATGGGGTCAGTAACCATAGTGAGCTATGAATATGAATTTAGGTTTGTATATCACTAGTGTAAAAACCGAAAACCCCGGTTGATTGACAGCGAAACCGGTGCTTGGAAAATATCACTTTTTAAAAAACCGACGTAAGCTTAGCCGGCCGGAATTCGGTTAACCGGTTTCGGGTTTGAATACACTATATATAATGTAAGTGGAAAACTTCAGTGGATTAGAGGTAGGAAACATAGTTCATTACCTATTCTACTTTTAAATGTCAAAAGGAATCCGTTTCGAATCCGCAAAATTTATGGAAGTTGATCCGCCTCGAGTCCGATTTATTTACAAAAACCGAACACGTAACGAATTCGAATACGAAGTTCGTCGCAAGTTCGAGACGGATCCGAAAAAGTACAAAAAACGGTCCGCATTTTCGAGAGGAATTTCATAAGCAAATGTATTCGACAAAATGTACGAAGAAACAGATCCGTCTCGAATTCGTAACGGATGCATATGAGGCACAGGGAAGTTATAAAATCCATAAAGTTTTAATATAAATGTTATAATTTTTTTGTTCATAGTTTCCCATTACGTCGGTTGAAGCGATAATGAAGAAAGAGTTTCTCACTATCAGTGACTTCCTAACTTGTAGACTAATGAATGATAGTCAGGGAGGGTGGGGATTAAACCCGAGTTCTTTTGTAAAAGAGACGCACTGGCTATCCACTACACCAGTGGTCCCCAACCCCCGGTCCGTGGATCAACTGGTACCGGGCCGCGCAAAAGATAATAACTAGAGTAAAAAATAAGGATTGGGGACCACTGCACTACACCACCGATGCACAGTGGTTTATAATCAATTTCCATCTGCCAAAATTGAATTGCATTTGATCTAGTACACATTTTTGAGTTCGGTTCCAAAATTGATTTTAGGTAAAGAGTCAAGAATTATTATGAGTTAATTAATTGACAAATAATAGAGTAGTAGGTTAAGATGGATTATCTGTGGAAACTCTACGGGTTGGCATCGAAACCAAGGCTGAAATTCTTCGGCCCTACATCACATCAGTACGGGAGGAAGAAAGACTGCCTGCAACTTGGACGAACGGCATCATTGTAAAGTTATTAAAAAGTGCGACTTTAAAAATTGCAACAACTGGAATTACTCAAGAGGAGGAATTACTCAAGGCTCAAGAAATCGTGAAACACCTGGAGACGCACAATAATCCAAGAACTAAGACAGAACAATCTAACATGGGTAGAAGCAAAAACATCAGTGGTGAACCGTGTAAGATGGAAATACTTTGTTGAAGCCATATGCTCCCAAGAGGAGACGCGAAAAAAAATTTAAATCGGACAATTGGATATATAGAGGGCTTCCAGCGACACTCTCGCTTGCAGCAGGATTGTTTTCTACAGACTGGACGGTAAGTCGCCGCACAGGAGAATTACTGTTCATAATCGATCTAGTTTCTTCAAAAATTTTTATCACTTTTCGACTTGTTCACACCTTGAGTGCATTTCCACAACCGAAATATCCGCAAAATTTACGGCCGATTTCCATTTTTGAAATGGCGTTTCAGAATTGTGAGGCTTTCTTGCACTTTTTATTGTTTTAGAAATTAACCTAAATTTGACTACATTTCGTATTTTTCGACTTCAAAGAACAACAGTTGCTTTTATGTTCTTTTTTGCATATTTTGTAAAATTTTTTAAGAATAATTCATTAAATATCAGCTTCCATACTATTTTACATGTCAACTAATACATGTCAATTAAGTAATCAAATCAGAACCAACTGTATTCGTTAAGAAAAGCTTCGAATTTTACTCTATTTTAAGGTGCCCACACAGCAGAACGATTTTTCGGCGAAGCTTCAGCGTCAAAAAAAAAAAACAGGCACACTATTTCTTATGAGCAACACCATGCAGAAGTGTCTAATATTTGCATAGAGTAATTTATATAAAAATAAAAAAAAACCGTTTCCCATTACATCCCATGAAGGGATTGGGGAGGGCTTCTCACAACCAGTGAGCTGTGCGCTTTCTAATTTTTCACTCACTGATTGGGACCTACAGTTTTTACACCGATTCCGAACGGTATTTTGAGAAGCTTTTTCATGGCTAAATACTCGATAGTGTCGCCGTCACTATGCGAGGTGACCGCCGCCGAAAGAATTTTTTTTTTAAGGTGGTCAGAGCACGGATCGAACCCGGGATCTCATGTACAAGAGGCGCGCACACTACCCATTGCACCACCGACGGCCACGAGTAATTTATATATAGACGGAAAATTTCTGTCATCTTTCGCTTTATTTTACACTGTTCGTAGTGATGTCGGTGTGATATAGATGTTTGACGAAAATTGACTTACACCAGGTAGAGTTACAGGAACTTCTGACTTGAAATTTTCATGTTGTTGAAAAACTGTGAAAGTAACATGTGGTTTACTATTTTTTGTTGACTGTTATTGTTATCATACATTTGTGTTGTATTTAACACAACAATTTTAACTCAGATACACGAAATACCGTTGTCGGTTTCTTGTTGGTCGTTTTCAACTAATCCCTCTATCTGCTGTTATTAAATCAATACTTTTCAATGTCCAACGTTCATATCGCAACAAGCCTAAAGGGGCCCTTAGACCTGTGGATAAGTTGCAGCGACTTCAAGTTGGCATCAACTTATCCATCAGTGTAAGGGGAAGTTCCATCAGCTTTCATACGCATTTCGAAGAGAAACGTTCATGAGGCAATATTATCGGCAAAATGTAAATAAATGAGCCAAAAAATATATATCATAATGGAAAAGGAAAAGAAAAAAAATAGTGGTTTTTATTAAAATTGGTGATATTTTCGCACTGCGCTCACCACCTTTCAAGAAAATGAAGTTTCCTCAACTAGTTTGAGCGTATAAGGGCAAAATCGAAGTTTATGTGTAGTTAGTTGATGTCAGCTTGAAGTCGAGCAAATTATCTACAGGTCTAAGGGCCACTTAATACCATAAATTTACTGATAGAACTAGTTACTCTAGGTGTAGTTACTCTATGTATATTTGTTGCGACAATACATGGCCGTCGGTGGTGCAATGGTAGTGCGCGCGGCTCTTGTGCATGAGGACGTGGGTTCGATCCCTACTCTGACCACCTTAAATTTCTTTCGACGGCGGTCACCTCGCTTAGTGACGGCGACACTATCTAGTATTTAGCCATGGAAAAGCTTCTCAAAATAACGTTCGGAACCGGTGTAAAACTGTAGGCCCCAATCAATCAGTGAGTGGAAAACTAGAACGGGCGCAGCTCACTGGTTTGTGAGAAGCTCTCCCTAATCCCTCCATGGGATGTAACGAGAACCCATTTTTTTAAATTGTGTCATTAGTTTTTTAAATTTTCGTAGAAATTTTAAAAGTTATAAAGGGATATTTACAAAATTTATGCAAAATTTAAGAAAGTATTTATTACATTGTACCTTGGAAGTTTTGGATGTTGACCAAGTGTTAAGTAAAATTAAAAAAAAAAAGTCCACTAACCCCGATTTTTTAGGGAATTCAAGTTGTGCGACCTCTAAACCTCTTCAGAAAAATCTGAAAAAAATTTAAAAAATTCTTTAACCTATGAGTTTTCCAATTAAGCTTAAGCAACCGTGAAAATCGAAAAAGAAACATTTTTGGGATACCCTATTGTGCATGCATGTGAGCATCCATTCTGTCTCCCCCAGTAGGGCTATGGGATATTTTCGAATATACAAAAAAATCCATCTGGAAGGGGTACAAGGTTTCGGAAGGGGTACAATCATGCCTATCGGATCTTTTTGAATCCTTACCGAAGGTCTCTCCCATGCCTCTTTTAAGAAGCGAGATGTGAATGTGATCTAATTTTCTTCAGCCTAGGAAAAGGTGTAAGACGGGCCAGTATTGCATGCCAGCTTGAAAAGGGCATAGAGAATGAGAATGCCTCGGCGTTGACGTTGCTCGGTTTACTTATAAAGTAGTGTATTTTCGTAGGTGAATTTTGCTTTTGTGTGTGAAGGAAAATATATTTTATAAATTATTTCCCTACAAATAACCGATGAACTCATTTTGAACGCAAATATTAACTTGAAACTCTTTGGGGCAGGATCAAACGCTAAACTATAAATACAAAATTCATTCGTGATAAAGTCAAAAATAAGTAGCAGTCCATTCTCGAGGTCACACAAAGCATCTATTATCAATTTGCAACGAAAACTCAAAATAGTGAGGTATTAATTCCGGCGGTATCCATGACACAGCTGATCGACTACGAAGTAGGAAATTGATTGAACACAGAGTAGATACGCAAGAGAAGGATGACCAACCAGAAACAAACAATACAGCAAACTAACTTTAAAAAGCGTTTGATCGATACTAATGACAGCTAAATTATATTTTATATTGGTTGCATCGAATGAAAATACGCATTCCCTTTTATTTCTGGCCGTTTTATGTCGAACCAAAAAGTAACATAAAGCAGCAACACAAACTCGGTGAAATGATCTACTATCTCGTCGCCATCGGGATAAGAGAAAAAAAGGGATAGAGACTCTAATCTATTGGTCTATGATTAATTCAAATGGAAACGAATAAAGCATAGAACCATGAAGTAATAACATATAGAGTACCCAACTCTCTCAGTAAATTGAAGACATTTGATGTGTTGCAAATGGGTGGTTGGATGTTGGAAAGTATTGCTTTAATAATACCAGATAGAGGCAATGGCTCAAACAAACCAACAATAAATCAGCAACGGCATTTCGTTTTGTGCGTTAAAATTTTTGAGTAAATACACCACAAATATATCGTAACAATAAAATATAACAAAAAAGTCAAAAACACGTTTCAATTTCACAGTTTTTTTCATTAAAACGACATGAAAATTTTAAGTTAACAATTTTAGTAATTCCACCAGGTGTAAATCAATTTACGTCAAATAAATCTCTATCGCACCGACCACACCACGAATAGTGTGAAAGGAAATCTCAGACGAGAAGAATGGCAGCTCTATATGACATTGCTCTATGCATAGAACAAGCAATCGCGGCAACCCTGCCGCAAGCAAATCGCAATGTATTTTGCTGCTGTTTCAATAGGGTGGATTTTTATTCCCTGCTAAAGTTATTTCGACCACTTTGTATGGAGAGCTAAGAGATTTTAAGTGACTCCACACAACAAAGTAGTCGAAAAATTAGTTAAGCGGGAAATAAAAAATCACGCTTATTAACATTTTTATAATAGGGTTGCCACGTTTTCCGTCAGAGCTACAAATTAAGAAAATGCGGCAATTCTGGAGTATGTAAAGAGACGTTTTGGTGATACCATATCTGTAAAATATATTTTCGTGAATTTCTACATTTGCCTGTAACATTAATGGCTAGGATTTAGGGGTATATTCTCCACTCTGTGACGGTTACTACCGATTTTTATTTTTAAAACTTTACAGAATTCGACTCCTACTCCGCTATCTACAAAATTTTCAACTCCGACTCCAACTTCACAAAAGTGTCAAACATAATTAAATGTTTTTTTTTTGAGTTGTGGTACTGATTATGAAGAAGTACGTGGAGATAACAATTATTCACTCTACCAGGGGGTATCCATGACACAGCTGATCGACTATGAAGTAGGAAATTGATAGAAAACAGAGTAGATACGCAAGAGATCGATAAGCAACCAGAAACGAACAATGCAGCAAACTAAGTTTAAAAAGCGTTTGATCGATACTAATGACAGCTAAATTGGGTTTTATATTGGTTGCATCGAATGAAAATACGCACTCCCTTTTATTTCTGGCCGTTTTGTGTCCAAGCAACGAGAAATGTACAACAGCAACTCGAACACGGTGAAATGACCTACTGCCTAGTCGGCATCGAGAGAACATAAAGAGAGGGATAGAGACTCTTATCTATTGTTCTATGATCAATTCAAATAGAAACGAATAAAGCATAGAACAAGCAAACGCGGCAACCGTGCTGCAAGCAAATCGCAATGTATTTTGCTGCTGATTCAATAGGGTGGTTTGTTTATTCCGTGTTAAACTAATAGTTCGACCACTTTGTATGGCGAGCTAAGAGATATTAAGTGGATCCACATACGAATACAAAGTCGTCGAAACATTTGTTTAGCGGTAAATGAAAAAACACGCTATAGTGCACTTAAAAAACACATTTTTATGATAGGGTTGCCACGTTTCCCTTCAGTGCTACAAATTAAGAAAATGCGGCAATTCTGGAGTATGTAAAGAGACGTTTTGGTGATACCATATCTATAAAATATATTTTCGTGAATTTCTATATTTGGCTATACGATTTATGGCTAGAATTTGGGGGTATATTCTCCACTCTGTGGCGGTTACTACCGATTTTTATTTTTAAAAGTGTACAGAATTACGGTACAGGCATCAGGGGATGTAGTATGTTCTTCATAATGGCAAAATATTTGACACCTGGAGACCAAATACTAGAGTCGTTAAAGATTGCAATGCTTGGATTGCAGGCAGGGCTGTGAAGTTGTTCTGAAATGTTGAAAACTTCGACTCCAACTCCGCCATATACAATCTTTTGAACTCCGACTCCAACTTCACAAAAATTTCAAACATAATTAAATGTTTTTTTTTTTTTGATTTGTGGTACTAATTATGAAGAAGCACATGAAGATAACAATTATTCATTCTACCAGGGGGTATTCATGACACAGCTGATCGACTATGAAGAAGGAAATTGATAGAAACCAGTGTAGATACGCGAGGGAGCGATAAGCAACCAGAAGCAGTGATGCCAACTTAGCTCATTTTAGGGCTAGATTTACCGCTTTTGGACCTAGCAAAAAGCGAAAAATTATGTACGCCTTTTGAGTTTTATTCAGCTCTTTAGCTCGTTTGGTATACAACACCGATTTTGCCGAAGAACTTTTTTTTGTATATTGCTGGTATCCCTCAAATCTGCACTACAAACATCGTTTTCCTCGGGTGATAATCTGAAAGAATTTTCCAAAGGGGTTTGTTCTTATTAAATGAAGCAAGTTGCCTGTGAGAAATCAACGAGTATTTTGTTTTATTTGAAAGGCCTATCAAGATGCCGATTTTGACCCTGAAGATGAAGTTTTTTTTCAATTTTATATGTTCACAATTTTTATTCTTTATGACAAGAGCTACTACTTACCCTCAGAGAGTAAATCAAAATTCCTAACGGTTTGCAAGATATGAGCCTGACAAAGTGATCACTTTTTTGCAAAAATGACACCGACGCCCCAAATCTTTCGGGGCCTGGGAGATACGGGTCTTTTGTTTGGTGTTTTATCACGTAGTGGTGTGTCCGTATATGGTTATATTTTTTCGTATTGCGCTGTGTTATTTAGGAAGCCATGTTGCATTCCTAAACCTGCATAAAATCGTAATAATATAATATCAGAAAAGGCGAAATTGCAACTATTGTTCGGTTGTTTTAATTGGAACTTAACGAAGATGTTCAAACGTTTATAAATCATTGTCTGAGGCAAATAATACAATTCTAATGAAGACCATTGCCAACGTACAAGTAACACGCCTATTATGTTGATCATACATCAGTTATTGCTAGAGCGGCCCTTTAATGGAACCATCAGTGGTATAGCAGGCCAGGAAGAGCACCTACTTAATATATGGAAGTGGAGGCAGGAAAAGGAATATACACAAACTCGGCTATCATGGAACACCAAGTACAGACTCATCAAATTCTCGTCAAACATTGTGAGTGTATTAGTGAAACTCAGTTTGACGTCGAATACAGGCATATGAAACATGTAGTTTCAAACATTAATTTTTACGCTAATTTTATAATGTAAAGACGTGTGCGGTATTATGAGTGACACTGATAATGGTATCTTTGCTATAGCATTGGCGGTAGCTGTAAGAAAGAAAACCAAAAAAAATCCAATGAAACTGGTGTGGATGAAGGAATGGCGAAAAAAGAAGTGAATTTACTCACGAAAATCGCCTAAATGAGCTCAGGTGGAGTTCCCCTAACCAACAATCGATTGGCCAAATTGTAATTGAAACCTGCGAAGCCATTACTGAAGTCTTGAACAAGTATATAAAATCAAGTTACATAGTTTTTCACTCTATATTTTTTTTCAGCTTGCTGCGCGGAATTTGAAAATGTTTTTTCCCCCGCTCGTCCTAACTTCTTGACATATAGGCCTTTAAAGCTTGAGTATATAATCGATCACATCTCAGATATTTATTATCCTATCTATTTCACATGTGTATCATTCCAAAGACAATTTTAAACTCTATGAATTCGTGTATAAACATCTTCATATTTATTAACACATTGGGGGTTTTTTAACCAGATTTTTTTTGATAAAAGTGCCCTATTTTCTAAAGAATTCCCAATGAACTTATTTTCGTTCTAGACTCCGAAAGCAGACAACACTGCCAGCTTTTTTTAAGGTACAATACTATACATTAACCCTTCAAAGTTTTGAAAAAATAAACAAAATGTGAAAATTATTTCAAAAAAATCGCCCAATTTTTTACCTGCGTCGCTTTTGATAAAACAATACGAACTAACACGGTAATAAACCAATAAATAATAACGAAAAAAAATCTACCGACGACGTTAACACTTCGGTGGCAACCAAAAAATGATTTTGAACCGATGAAAACGTGTGTCGTGTTATGCTCATACACTCTCAATGTTTGACGAGAATTTGATGAGTATGTACTCAGCTTAAGGATCGAATCGTACGCAAAATATGAGTATGACACGCAGAAGTTATGTTCGGTAATACTGAAAAATGCAAGCTGAGAAACAATGACATAAAGCACTTGATCTCAAACAAAGTAAACATATACATACATATAGAGAGAACATTCTTCATGGTGAGGTCGGTGTAACAGAGAGATGTTCGACTTACACCAGGCGGAGTTACAAGAACTGTTGACTTCAATTTTTCATGTCGTTTTGGAGGAGAACTGTAAAAATTAAACATATTTCCATCTATATTGTGACCTTTTATTGTTAGTATACATTTGTGTTGCATTTAAGACAACTATTTTAGTAAACAAACACAGAATGCTGTTGTTATTTTCTTGTTGGATGTTTTGTGCTAATGCCTCCATCTGCTATTATTGAAGCAATTCTTTTCAATATCCCGCGTTCATATCACACCAGACGTAATGCCATCAAATTGCTGAGAGATATATCCCCTCGTGGTACATGTTTGCTCTATGTGACCTCCACACAAGTAGAAAAGAGTATACAATTTTAAGTAGGAAAGAAAATTTACTCAACGAGCGGAATGCCACCAAAGTAAATGAGTGAAACGCCTCATTTCTCTGCTCTGTCTCTGTTACTCTCTTCATTGAATATTTCAATACACAATCAGATTTTTGATGATGTTATTGTATCTAAGTATATTATAATTTTTATCATGTTTAAATAAAATTACATAAAGTATGTAAAAATCCGGAAATAATCAAGTTATGACGCGAGAGAGAATTGCGATTGAGTAACTCGCGTCGACGTTTTGGTTCTCTTCTACGAGGGTTGCCAAATGGCGAACTTTTCTTCTTCTCTACCTGTACTCATCCATTTTGCAAGTAGTATGTGTATGTCTTTTGTTTTTGTACGTTCTTGCTTTCACTTACTGTTTGACGCCAAACACAAATGTTGTCCAACGAAACAAGTAGTAAGTAAATATAGAATTTATAGTTTAAATTTTCGTATGCCGAAAGATCCATAATAAGTTGGCTAATTATAAAGCTCTGTGAAAAATCATCTGAAAGTTGATGGCGTTGATTGAATACCCTTTGAGTTCAAAATACACAAATTCAAAATACACAAATCGAAATACGCAAATTGTGAAACATGATGTTCTTTAACCAATATTTTGTACGCGCATTACACAGTGCAACACGAAAAAATATAACCATATACGGACACCACTACGTGATAAAAGACCAAAAACAAAAGACCCCTGTCTCCCACTTTTTTATGGGCCCCCAAAGAAGTGGGGCCTCGGTGTCATTTTTGCAAAAAAAGTGATAATTTTATCAAGCTCATATCTTGCAAACCGTTGGGAGTTTTGATTTACTCTCTGAGGCAAAGTTATAGCTCTTGTCATAAAGAACAAAAATTGTAAACATATAAAATCAAAAAAAACTTCATCTACAAGGTCAAAATCGCGAAAAACTTTAAAAAATGAGCGAAAAATCGCCCTAAAAGCGTTTTTTTTATTTTCTGCTTTTACGAACAAATTTACTCTACGAAAAATGCGGCAATTTTCTTTGGCCTGGTAGGGCTTACAGCGCTGATTAAAACCCGAAAGTTTTTTTAAGGAGGCCGATCCAACTTCTTGAGATATAGGTCTTTATAGCTTCAGTATATAATCGCTTATATCTCACCCATTTCTTATCCGATCTGGTTGAGATGGGTATCGTTGAGAAGACCTTTGAAAACGCTATAAATCTGTGTATAAATATGTTAATTAACTCATTGGGGCAAATTAAAAAAAAAAAGATTTTTTAACCTCACTTTTTTAATAAAAATCCGATTTTCTCAAAAAACAGCCCTAGTAAACTTATTTCTTCCTAGACTCAGTAAAATACAACAGTTCAAGCTTTTCTTTAAGGTATAATAGTCCGCATAAACCCTTCTAAGACCGGGGATAGTGAGGTGTTTCTAACAAAAGTACTTTCTGGGAGCCAAAATTTCGCTTAAAAACAATTGAAGTGTAAGAAAATAAGCGATTTCTTAAAAAAAATGTTGATTTCCAAACCTTTAAACGTAAATAATTGTCGGTGAGGAGGCCGAGTGTGTGAGTGCACTGTACCTTCACTGATAGTAAGTGGATTCTAATAAAAATTCTAAAGCTGGTGGGTGAGTTCCCGTGCCCAAACTATCAAACAACTACCTGGAAGCAAACATCTGCACTGAATTCACATAAAAACAAACCAAAATATAAAAAAAATACCTGGAAACACATTGTAGCTCTTATCATAAAGATGAAATTGTGAACATATAAAATCAAAAAAACTTCTATCAAAAACCTACCTGGAAGCAAACATGTGCATTGAATTCACAAGGGACGCAGCACACAATATAAAAGCGACACAACGCTCACATCGAGGCATTACACTGCGCGGCGTCAACGAGAGCGCACCGTTGAAAGTTATAAAGTGAAAGTGAAAGTAAAAAAAGTAAAAGTGCTACAGCATAATTCGCACACAACATTGGCAACTGACAATTTCAATATGCAGTGTGAAAATATTGATTTATTTTGCTACGTTTGCGGTCATCAAACCAGCAAAAATAGTTCTACAACATTGCAAAAGGAAAAGAATCTTTTAACTAGTGCATTCAAGAAAGCATATACGTTGTTTTTCGACGAAGAAGACTTGACCGGTGAAAATTACACACCTAATACAGTGTGTCGCCAATGTTATAACAATGAAGTACTGTAAGCCGGTAAACTGGATTAATCTCCCAGGTGATCATGATGAAACCAGTTGCAATGCATGCGTAAATTACACATGTGGTCTAAATCGATATGCTGAGAGGAACAAAAGTTATAAAGCAACTGTAACAGCCACACTACCAGTGCTTGCACCTGAAAATTTTGTATCACCAAGGCCGCCAACTCCAGAGCGTAGTACAGGAATGACTAGAGCAAGTGGTGCTACTTATGAAGATCTATTTGATACCGGTTATGAGCCCTAACAGGGGAGAAATGGACCACAACTACAAGTACAAAGTCAAAAAACTCGACGCATTGCTTGCAGAGGTAATATCAATTTTATTGATGCATTGTTTTTCATTCCTTTTTTGATTTCTTGTCTAATTCATTTCAGGTATGTTGGTGGAGTCACAAGATCACCCTGTATGATGTTAATGAAGTATCTGAAAAAGAAAAAGCTGATGATGGATGGCAGTCTGGAAGTAACGTGCCTGTGGACACCATAAGTTCTGAATCAGAGTCAGATTCGGACGACGATTTGGTTCCACATCTTAACATCAACATTATAAACATAATACGAATATTTTTTTTTATAATTTTTGTAATAGATAGCATAGTATTGTAGTGTCATCCCTGCTGAGACTACTAATCCCTACAACACTGAATTATTATTACTAATTATCCATGGTACTACTCTTTGTTACAACCCTAACTCTAAATGTCAACCCATACCACCTAAGGACTAAGATTAATGAAATCAGTAATAGTATAACAATGAAACCTGCAACATGCCTTTTCACTTGCGGGAGATGGCTTTATAGTATCTCAATGTTGAAGTAAAGAAAAAAAATTACAGCAGACAGTTGTCCGAGGCCTTCGGCCACGGACTGTCCCTGCAGGCTGTGTCAGAGACACGGCCATTAAGTTTAACGTAGAATACGCCATCCGATAAGACAGAAAACATATATAACAATAAATGATAAATAATATAAGCAAATGAATTTATTGTTATATATGTTTTCTGTCTTATCGGATGGCGTATTCTACGTTAAACTTAATGGGCGTGTCTCTGACACAGCCTGCAGGGACAGTCCGTGGCCGAAGGCCTCGGACAACTGTCTGCTGTAATTTTTATATTTACCAACGGCATTTGATTCAAGTTCGTTTAAAAAAAAATATTATGTTCAATTTTTTTAAACTTAATTTAATTTATGTATTTTAATTAATATTTTTGTTGAAATAAGTTCTGCGAATGTTGAGAGGGCCGCCGTAATATTAAAAAAGGTTTACCTTATCGAGTCTTCGCATTAGCATTCGAGCGTTGTGTGAAAGCTTTACGCTTTACAATTCAAAATTAATGTTACAACAGCTTTATTGAAGCTTTCGCAAAAAAGCTTTATTACGTTAGCTTACTGTTTGTTTCACTTTTTACTAGATACATGTTGCCAAGCAACATTAGCTTGCTGTTCGTTTCATTTTTTACTAGATACATGTTGCTAAGCAATGTTGAGCAACCAAAAACACTCAACCAAACACCACACATATGTTTGAGTGTATGTGTTTAAACAATTTTCATTTGAGAAATTAAAATACTAGAAATATATCAACCAATATGAAATGTATATCAAACGAAAGATAACATCTTCATTTACCTACTTCAAATTCAATGAAATAAAGATTTCAACAATAAAAACCTGACATGACTCCTCATACCGTAAGGTAAGACGTATTCTACGTCAAAACAAATGAAGTTAAAAAATTTTCGGGAAATTTTTTTGCGGCTATCTAAGGGCTACCTAAACGGTGTTAAGAATCATTCCTAGGAAGTTCATATGTTCTAGAAAGTTGTTTACTGAGATCTTAGGATCATTCTTGTAGTTGATTGTTTCCTTGAATTTTGAACGGTTTGCTACCTATGGACCTGAACAGGGGGAAAAAGGTCAACAAAATTGAATTTTTTAAAGTTTTTTGCGATTTTGACTTTGAAGATGAAGTTTTTTTTTTGTTTTTATATGTTTACAATTTGTGTTCTCTATGACAAGAGCTACAACTTTGCCTCAGAGAGTAAATCAAAATTCGGAACGGTTTGCAAGATATGAGCTTAAGAAAATGATCACTTTTTTTTGCAAAAATTACACCGAGGCCCCACTTCTTTGGGGGCCCATAAAAAAAACCTGGAGGACTTTGGGCAAAACTGGGAGACAGGGTTCTTTTTTTTTGTCTTTTATCACGTAGTGGTGTCCGTATATGGTTATTTTGCCATGACTTAAAAAATTACACACTGTGTTATTGTAGAACCAGAAGTAAATTACGCTTTTGAAGTTCAATTCCTTAGAAGTCGAGAATTAAGCACTAGTGATTTCCACCACTATTGGAAAAGATTCGCCCATTAAATTTCCCGTGCGTCAAACACAAAACAAATGTTTAAATTAGGGATGTGCGATTAATCGAATTATTTAAATTTTGACTAATCGAATAATCAGAATTTCTGATTGAATTATGAAATTATTTGTATATTGATTAATCATATTTGAATATATTTATTCATCATTCAAATAGTTTTTGAAAAACATAAGAATTCATTCGGTACAAGAAAAGGGAGACATTTGAATATTTTGTGTAAACAAAGCTTTTGAAAAAATTCAAACTCAGAAAACCTGAAAACTTGAATTGCTCAATGATTCAAGTTCTAGATTAATGGTTTTTTAAATTAATCAGCTATGATAAATATTGATTAGTCGTATATATGGCTAGTTAAAATTTATGATTAATCAATTATTCGATTAATTAGGGTGCTGATTAATCAGGTTGTCTGATTAATCAATTAATCGCACATCCATAATTTAAGTTAATACATTTTCAAATTGAAGCAAACAAACAATGACTTCATTGTTGTGTAATACATTTTGTTTAATTTTTTAAAAATGTATTGCAAATAAATTTACACATAAACATGGAAGAAACTGGATAATAAACTAAATCCGGGTTTTATTAGATTACAAATTGTGTTTGTTTTCAAAAATTCAACTAATTTTATAATTATTCAATTAAATTATTTGTTGGAAATAAGTTCAACATTTTATTAACTTTTTAATGGGCCCGGGAAACGAATTTGTAGGTCCCCGCGAAGTAAATTAACAAAATGTTTAATTGGATCAACAAAAATAAAAATAAATAAATAAATGGTTTCCCATTACATCCTATGAAGGAATTTGGGAGAGCTTCTCGCAACCAGTGAGCTCTGCGCTTTCTAGTTTCATACACACTGATTGGGACCGACAGTTTTATCCCGGTTCCGAACGGTAATTTAAGAAGCTTTTTCATGGCTAAATACTCGATAGTGTCGCCGTCAGTATGCGAGGTGACCGTCGCCGAAAGAAATTTAAGGTGGTCAGAGCAGGCATCGAACCCAGGATCTCATGTACAAGAGGCGCCCAAACTAACCATTGCACCACCGACGATGGTGTTGTTTGAATTATCCCCCATGAAAAAATAGTTGTTTGAAGTATCCCCCGTGCATAACCTGATTGTGAGAAGCTGGATTTTTTTTATTATTTAACAAATGAGTTAACATTTAAATAAATAAAATTTAAAAATAGTTTAGATTAGATTTAAAAATAAAATGTATATCTTTTCGATTTATTAACCTGTATTTAATTCGCCTATATATTTTATATTGATAAAAAAAATTCTTTTTTATATTAGAATTATGTAGTCACAATCAGTCAAATTTTGACTGACATTTGAAGTAGGCGACACCTTGAGCCCATAACAAGCATCTGATTACGCCACATTTGTGACATATCCGACGGTAAAATTAAATATACGAGTATCAGATTAATATGAAGAAATATCGACAAAAAAAACCCTGCCAAATTATTTCAGTTATTGACACATTATCCTACAACTAAGCCTACGATGATGAAGTTCACAAAATTCGAATCGATTGCCTGATAATGTGAATTCATATCCTGCTTGTGACCGTTGAAAGTTATATATTTTAAAGAAATAACTTCCAGGCTAACATATTTATCTAAAGACAAAAACCTCATAAAGTGGGACTTCTCTGTAAAAAGCGTGATTGAAATCCAAGGCGGGATGAGACATCGAAAAGGGATACCAGGTTACCAATGAATCATTTAGTTAATATAATATTTTTATTTTTACTGTTAATTTTTTTCCAGACATTTAAATTTTTTGTAAGACATTTACAATTTTTTAATTGATACCATCAATTTTGTTATCGGTGCAAAATCAAACAAGAATTTATTTGAGAACGCGAATTTGTTAATTCAGATTGATTTTGATATTTTCACCCGTTTTATCGTGGCCACCGAGGCCATCACTGTTACTGTGACTGGTGGGTGATAAAGAACCATGATCAACGTGTTTTTATTGCCGCGAATTGACTTGGGACTGAAGGACATGTGGTTCCAACAAAACGCTGGAACTACAAACACAGCTCGCGCGACAATGGGCATTTTAAGAGCATGCGCTTCCGGGTGGCCTTAGATCTCGTTGTGGTGATCTGACTCCACCATACTTCTATCGTTGTGGGTTTTTTAAGTCACAGGTCTATGTGAACAAGACACAGACACTGATAGCTCGCAAACAGAATAACCTCCAAGAGTGATACGATAGAACTTGTCGCGATTGGCAATTTGGTAAAAGGAGCGCAAATACTTATCAACAATGGTGACTCCTATTTGTCAGCAGGGGTTCGTATTTAGCGGGTAATGGGTCACCCTAAGTAACCCAGTATTATTGCCATATGGAATGTGTATCGATAGTTCACCCATTACCCATAGGGTATGGGGAAAATAATGGCTAGTTACTTGACATCTGTACAAGACGTCTTGAATGGTCATTCAAGACATATGCTTTTTTCAAGACATATACTGTAGCGAAATTGCAACAACCAAGTACTTCGGGGTATTGTCGACATAGCGTTCGTTTTGGTGCGAATGCATGTGTACACAAAAAACACAATACGATGTGAAGCGAAATAGAAGTAGTAGTAGTGCCTTTTTATGCTCTACAGCTTCGTACACATAAATTTTTTTTTTTTTAGAGCACCGAAGAATTTGGTTGCCGCAATTTTACTACAGTAAATGGCTTGAAATATGCAAATGTCTTGAATGCCCATTCAAGACGTCTTGTGCAGATGTCTAGTAGCTACTCTCGACGATGGGGAATTATCCATCCAGATTACCTATTACACACGGGGTAAATACATCGCCGTGGGCAATGGGTTACCCCGGGTAAACCATGCCCATTAGAAAAAGTTAGAAAAATATCGATATCTTTAAAGCGGAACGTCGAATGGAAATAATAACTAATTTTTAGGAGGTTTTCAGAAAGTGGTCTAATTCGTATTGAAGAATTTTTTTTTTTTCGCAAATAGCCCAAATAAGAAAACCGTTAAAATAAAAAACGGTGCGCCCAATCGTAAAAATAATATTTTTTTACCACCACTTTTTTCAAAACGAATCGCTAAAAAAATGCTTCGAATAAAAAGTCGCTAAAACTTTAAACGTTTTTTTCCAGTTTTTGGTTAATGTTTCGAGAATATGAGTTTTTCTTCCAAAATTTAGAAAGAGCTAAAAAAAAATGTCTATAACCCTGAAACGGTACTTCCCAACGTAAAAATAATATTTTTTACCACAGGTGGATTTAACCAATCGATGTTTTCAATACGGCACCACTATTTTTCAGAAAGAATCGCTAAAAAAATGCTTCGAATAAAAACTCGCTAAAAAATTTAAGATTTTTTTTTCAAAAAATCGCCAAAATAAGAAGTAGCTAAAATAAAAAAAATGGCTATAACTCGGAAACGGTGCATCCCAACGTGAAAATAATATTTTATTACCCCCACAGGTGGATTTAACAAATCGATGATTTTAACAAAATCGCTACAAAAAATTTTGAATAAAAAGTCGCTAAAACATTGAAGATTTGTTTTCAAAAAATCGCCAAAATAAGAAATAGCTTAAATAAAAAAATGGCGTTAACTCGAAAACGGATTCAACCATCTATGATTTTAATTGCGCACCGCTTGTTTTTAAAAAATCGCTACAAAGTCGCATAAATACTAATCTTTAATACAGCATCACTTAATAAAAACGCGTAAAACAAACTATTTAAAATAAAAATCGCTAAAACGCTGTTAGCGATTTTCAACAAAAGTGATGCCTTTTACATGAGGCCGTGGGTTCGTTCGCCGCTCTGGCCACCTTACATCTCTTTCGTCGACGGTCACCACGCTTAGTGACGGCGACACTATTAAGTGATGAGCCATGGAGCAGCTTCTCAAAAACCCTTTGCAAGCGGTGTAAAACTGTGGGTCAGTGAGTGTAAAGTGAGTGGCAGTGAGTGTAAAGTAGAAAGCGCTCAGCTCAATGATTGTTGGAGTCTCTCTCCTGCCCTCCTGTAAAGGGAAAATGTTTATTCTCGTATCAGTTGTTGGTCTAAATAACCAAATTTATTTTGGAAGAAGTAAAATATTTATAAAAAAAAACTTTAAAAACCCAATTGTTGCTTAAAAATGTTGTAATATCATTTTCGTGTTACAAAACGGTTTCAGAAAGAGTCACACCTTAAGTCAGGAAATGTTTTCCATTTTCTTGCCTTGTGTATTCTACGAAACTGGCATCTCGACCATCGAATCTGGCGATCAATACAGGGTTGCTGGAGTCAAAAAACTAATACAAACATTATGTTACAGGATATGCAGCAATAGGAGACGAATTGTAACAATAAGTAGGATAGACATCGCGATGCTACATTACCTGTTGTGGCCGAATCAGACTTCGTATTTACCCCCACTTGTAACCCATACATATCGCCCTGGGGAATGGGTAATGATCATTCTCCCAAGTTATGGCGAAAAAATGGGTAGTTAACCACGACGGTGGGTAATTACCCACTACACATGGGGAATGGGAGGCAGCCTTTACACATTAAACACGGCGATGGGTATTGGGTTAACGGTGTAAACGGGGCTAAATATCTAACTAAGGGTTAGATATTGGTAAAAAAAAAATGTCTCTAAGGGTTTTTATACAAAAATAGATAATCGCTATAACCAAAAATTGGCTGTAACTCAGAAAGGGTGCGTCGAATCGCAAAAATATTAAATGTCTTAACTCCATGGGATGCTTTAACCACTGGATGTCTTTAATTCGGCATCACGGTTACCCATGAAATACGAACCCTAGGGAGAATAAACACATGGGATGTTTGGAGTACAATATTGTGTACAAAGAAGACGGTTCCAGCTAACTTTTACATTGTCCTTTAAGATCATAACAAGTGAACTAAACGAAAGGAGTAGGATTTCCAATAGCACTTTTTGTATTTACTCTGCCGTTGATGTGTAAATATAAAATAATAGATAATGATGCGTTTCTTTAGGAAAAGGAAACACTTCCTCGACGCTTATTTGATTGAGAGACATATTTTACCAGATATTTGAGATTGCTAATATACACTGAAAAAAATGAATACTTAAGTCAACCACGAAATGTGCCATCCCAATTACTTTTATATTTGGATTTCAGCTAATGAAGAACATTTGTCAACTCAAGTGCACAAGTTGTACGTCGGTAATTGCGTATATTTCAAATATACTTATAAACAACTGAAATAGAAAGTGAATCCAGCTTTCATAATATTTTGAATTGAATGTGTGCAAAGTTAATTAAAATTTTGATTATTTTTTCAATTATATACTCGTACGTAATCAACTGGAGCATGGAGTTAATGAACATTTAATGTTTTTTTTTTCAATTAGATGTCTCCACATTAGATGAATCCACATTCAATTACATGCACAATCAACACGATTACCATGTTAATTAAAATTTAATGATTGTAAGGAAAAAAGTTTCATAAATAAATTATTGTGGTTGACGGTTAAGAATTTCGCTATTACGGTTCCAACGAAGATAAACGAAACTCAACTTAATGAGAACTGTTTCAACAGATACTAGTACGAAATCGTCCAAAACAAAACATTGGAACTAAATTTGATTTACGGCCGATTTCACCATGTTCTGTTATCTTTCAGTTAGAGCTAACGAACAGTTTTAGCTGTCAGTTTGTTTGAAATTTATAATTCTTAACTGTCAGTTAACTTTAACTTTGTGTGCTTAAATTGGGCGTCAAATTCAATTGAACCAATAACTTTATACATTCATGTGGACAAATAACTGGCTGAAGGGCAATAGTAATTGGCGTCATGTGTATTTATTTATTTAGTCAAGTACCCGGTAATTGACTCAATTAATAATTAATTGGATCGTATTTTTGTGTTTAAACAGTCTTAATTGATATTTTTTGGGCAATGATTTTGTTCTGTGTACAAAAGGAGCGCAAATACTTATCAACAATGGTGACTCCTATTTGTCAGCAGGGGTTCGTATTTAGCGGGTAATGGGTCACCCTAAGTAACCCAGTATTATTGCCATATGGAATGTGTATCGATAGTTCACCCATTACCCATAGGGTATGGGGAAAATAATGGCTAGTTACTTGACATCTGTACAAGACGTCTTGAATGGTCATTCAAGACATATGCTTTTTTCAAGACATATACTGTAGCGAAATTGCAACAACCAAGTACTTCGGGGTATTGTCGACATAGCGTTCGTTTTGGTGCGAATGCATGTGTACACAAAAAACACAATACGATGTGAAGCGAAATAGAAGTAGTAGTAGTGCCTTTTTATGCTCTACAGCTTCGTACACATACATTTTTTTTTTTTAGAGCACCGAAGAATTTGGTTGCCGCAATTTTACTACAGTAAATGGCTTGAAATATGCAAATGTCTTGAATGCCCATTCAAGACGTCTTGTGCAGATGTCTAGTAGCTACTCTCGACGATGGGGAATTATCCATCCAGATTACCTATTACACACGGGGTAAACACATCGCCGTGGGCAATGGGTTACCCCGGGTAAACCATGCCCATTAGAAAAAGTTAGAAAAATATCGATATCTTTAAAGCGGAACGTCGAATGGAAATAATAACTAATTTTTAGGAGGTTTTCAGAAAGTGGTCTAATTCGTATTGAAGAATTTTTTTTTTTCGCAAATAGCCCAAATAAGAAAACCGTTAAAATAAAAAACGGTGCGCCCAATCGTAAAAATAATATTTTTTTACCACCACTTTTTTCAAAACGAATCGCTAAAAAAATGCTTCGAATAAAAAGTCGCTTCGAAAAAAAGATTTCACCATGTTCTGTTATCTTTCAGTTAGAGCTAACGAACAGTTTTAGCTGTCAGTTTGTTTGAAATTTATAATTCTTAACTGTCAGTTAACTTTAACTTTGTGTGCTTAAATTGGGCGTCAAATTCAATTGAACCAATAACTTTATACATTCATGTGGACAAATAACTGGCTGAAGGGCAATAGTAATTGGCGTCATGTGTATTTATTTATTTAGTCAAGTACCCGGTAATTGACTCAATTAATAATTAATTGGATCGTATTTTTGTGTTTAAACAGTCTTAATTGATATTTTTTGGGCAATGATTTTGTTCTGTGTACAACAACAGTCTTTAAGAATTATTTACTGAATTCAAAGTTGTTTCACACTTTTTGCTGTAAAAAGAGGAAGAACGTTCGATTATGATACAAAGAAGTGGACACATTTAACGAATATTGTCATACAAAACAAAAATTCATTTCTCATTGAGGGAAAACCTTTAGGAAGTTGTGTCCTTTAGCACTTATTTGTGGATGTCAGCAGCCTTCTTTGGCAACACAGACACTATCACACTTTCGTCGTGTGCAAGACAGGAGCGGTAGTGAATGAAATGTATCTTTTATTTTATTCGTTATTCGTCGTTTTGTTGATTGTGTTTCTTGCTTCGTTCGTTCTATTGCTGTTTTATCGTGGTTTCTTCGTTTCGTCCTTTGCGTGTCCCTTCGTCTTTCCGTGTTTTGAAAAAGACTTTGGGTGGGTACAAATCAATTTTTCCATTTGATATTGATTTGTAACTTAATTGGGTTCTTGGTTTCGTTTTCGAGCTTGCTTGCTTGCCTGCCGCCGTTCGTTTCGTTTGCGATTTGTTCGTTCACTTTATTCATTTGTTAGTTTGTCAATTGATGATGGAGAAGTGCCCTCAATTAAGTAGTACATACATGGACAACTACAAGTAAATTTATGTACATACACATGCACCTATTTGCACACATGTACATACATACATTTGCACATATGTGTGTATGTACGCATCGAAATGAAAAGGACTTGATTATTTTCTAACGAGGCCACATACACAACATAATAAGCACTCACACACCCACACACACACACACACACTCGCGCAGTCACACATGTATCATTTACAACACAATAATTGCACAATTTTTCCACTGGAAAACTGATCGATTTCGATTATACTTTTGCTTTCCTTTTTTCACTTCAACGCATGATTTGTGTGGCCAATGAAAGGACAAGGATTTCAATATTTCACTCAAAACACTTTTTCATTATTTTCAAATTTATTTTTGTTGTTTTTTTTCATTATTTATTGTATAATTACTTAGTATGTTGTTGTTGTAGTATGTGTGTACATCATATCATATCTCATCACACACACGCACACGCACGCACAAACTCAAGTATGTATAGGTATTTCCTCGTAGCTTCGACAGTATTATTATTATTATTACTATGTATTGTAGCAGCAGTATTGTAGTTAGTTGTAGTAGTAGTAGAAGTAGTATTTGTAGTAGTAGTGGTGGTGATGATGGTGGTGGTGGTGGTGTTTGTGGTAGTAGAAGAAGAACTTGGTACAAAGTTTATATTTTGTGGAGATTTCTTTGAAATCCACACTTGTCTGTGTATAGTTTGGCACTGATTGTTAGCTTATCAAACTTGAGTCAAGCACTGACATCTCTGATTCAGGACATGCCATCAGTTCACTCAACGCTTTCTCATGTTCTCTTCGTTGCTTGGCTGTTTCGCAATGCTGCGCTCTCATTTCACACACTGGGCAGAGTAGTAACACGCAGAAACAGCGACCGCGACGGCAACCGTAAGGATGATAACACGGACAACGCGTCCCAAAGAACAACACTGAGGACTCATTGTATGGTATCCACATGCATATTTTCATATGTATGAGTGCGAAAAGCCCCAAGAGACAAAAAGGACCCGTTAACACACAGTGGCAAAGCGCATGAGTGGTGCAACTACTGAAGCAGATGGCGAAGCACGTGATTGTGTCCGTTATTTACGGCGGAATCTACGACAAGACAATAGATGTTTACATATTACGAGTTAATTAATCTATTACAAAAGAGTGTCATCGAGGAACAAAGGATTTTCTACTCGCATCAATTTAACTGATCAGATTTGAAAAAATAACATAACAATGTCTGGCCACTGGATACGTTAAAATATAAAAACTAAATGGTTTCCCATGACATCCCATGAAGGGATTGGGGCGAGCTTCTCACAACCAGTGAGTTGGGCGCTTTCTTGTTTTGCACTCACTGATTGGGACCTACAGTTTTTACATCGGCTGTGAACGGCATTTTTGGGAAGCTTTTTCATGGCTAATTTTCATATGCGCCTACGAAATTTTAAATAAACCCATCTTATAGGAAACTTTTCAACGATCTCAAATATGAAACTCTTAATAATATCAGATTTTTATTTTAGAAGACATAACCGTTCAAAGTTGACCGATTTTCGGTTTTCAAAAAATACACCATTTTTCGTTAATTTGGTGCGATTTCAGGTGTAATATCACGAAAACTAGGTAACGAATCATCTTTTTTTTCCAATTAATTGATGTAAAGGGTTTTTCAACAGAGACGCTACAAAAGTAAACCATATTTTTTCCCGCTCTTTTGACATTTCTCTTCAGTAAGGTTTGCCATTTCATCATGGAAAGATATACGAGCCAACAAACGAGTGGAAATTATTAAAATTTACTACCGAAATTTGGAGTCAGTGGCCTCAACTTTAAGAGGCGAACTTTAAGAGGCCTCAACAATCAGCGATGAGGCTCATTTCTGGCTGAATGGCTTCGTCAATAAGCAAAATATGCGTTATTGGTCAGACAGCAATCCACACGTAATCCATGAGTCATCATTGCATCCCGAAAAAATTACGGTTTGGTGCGGTTTATGGGCCGGCGGCGTCATTGGGCCGTACTTCTTCCGTGATGATCAAGACCGGCACATTACTGTGAATGCGAATCGCTACCGTTCAATGATAACCGAATATTTTTGGCCCCAATTTTATAATATGGACTTGGAGGACATGTGGTTTCAACAGGACGGCGCCACAAGCCACACAGCGAATGCCACAATCAATGTATTAGAAAAGAAGGTTGGTGAACGTGTTATCTCACGAAATGGCCCAGTCGATTGGCCACCTCGGTCGTGCGATTTGATGCTGTTAGATTATTTCCTGTGGGGCTGCGTCAAGTCTGTGGTCTATGCCAACAAGCCAGCGACGATTGATGAACTTCGTACGAATATCGAACGTGAAATTGCAACAGTATCGGCCGATGTATGCTTGAAAACTGTCGAAAATTGGGTTCAGCGTCTGGACTTCTGCAAGCGTGCCCGTGGTGGTCATGCAAAAGAAATCGAGTTCCATACATAATGGCATCGAACGTACTTTCACAGGAATAAAGAATTTCATTGGTATATAAAACCCGTTTTGTTTTATTTAAAAAAAACTTTTGTAGCGCTCTTATTGAAAAACCCGTTACTTATTCGTGTTGAAAACTCAAAATTTCACAACTGTATTCAATTAATTACGCTTTAATTTTAAATAAATACTATATACTTTACATATTTAAAATTAAAATATTCGAGCGTTAGGTCTATTTTAAATTATTTTATTCTTCAATATTTCGCCAAACATTGAGTACCATCGTCGGGAAGATAAACACAATTATTAATTAAAATTGAAATGAAAAAAATAATAATGAAATTAAAATGAACACTTTAATTAATAATTCAGCTTATTTCCCTGACGGTGCTACCCAATGGGTAGCGAAATATTGAAGAATAAAATAATTTATAATAGACTTAACGCTTGAACATTTAATTTTAAATATAATACGAAAGGTCGAATAAATCGTCACATTTTAAAAATATATATCATATTCCAATTTGGAATGTGTGTTTAACATAAAATTTAAAAGTTTTATTCAAATTCGCATTAAACTGATTTTAAATCGTAAATCATATTCAAATTGAAAAGGATTTTCATCTATGAAAATCTCATTAAGTTTAAAACATTTAGTTATCAAATAATTTTAATTTGGAAAATTGATAAAAAATAAATGCTTGAAAAGCGTAATTAATTCCTATTTAATTTTTAATTAATTCTACTTCAAGTCAAAAAATCATTTTGAAAAAAAAATTGTTTGGATATGTCAGTTAGATCACATTTCAAAACAGAAATCATGTTTCATAATTCCAAAATTTCACTAAAATTCGAAAATCATATCATTTATTATTAACTCTTTTAAAGATATTAACACTAATTAAGTAAAATACGATTAACCGGTTAACCTACGTCAAATAACCGGTTTTCGTTTTGCTCGAAAATTACGTTTTTTAAAAACCCCGTTAGCCAGTTTCCCCGGTTTTTCGATTTCGGTTTTGGACACTCTACACCACATCAACCAGAGGAGCAAAAGGAAGGCAAAAAAAGTATGGAGGAGTGTTAAATTTTCACATGAAAGAGGAAACTTGTCGATGTCACCAATGACTTGACCACGAAGCATTTATCCGACGCGCTGTCTATTAAATATACAAAGGATAGTGAAAGAGTGAGGTCGCAGATTACAAAATCTGTTGCTGATGCAAGCCCACCGCGACAAACGCACACATTAAAAAAGTATGCTTCCGAAGAAGCCTTGGCCCTGTTTTAGTACTTAGAACTTTCCAAAGAGAAATATCAGAAACTACGGGCATCTTTAATGTGGCACGGGGCTGACGTTTTACCCGGATACAAGCATATTACGCAAATTTACGACCACTGCATACAGAGTATATGGAAGTCTCTGCGAAAGCCAATCTGCAGGATCTTATGGGCCATACAGCAAAACGGTTGTTAGAGAGTCTTCCTGAATATGAGGTGGACATTTTTCCTGAGAAACTGACATTGATCAGCAAATGGGGCTGCGATGGATCATCCGGACAAAGTGTTACAAAGCGTTCCGATGACGCTACAATAAGTGATGGAAATATGTTTATGGCATCTGTTGTTGCTTTGTGGCTAAAATCCGATGTTTCCCTACACTGGTAAAATCCACGACCGTCATCAGTGCATTATTGCCGACCAATAATGTTTCAGTTTTCAAAGGAATCGGCAGAACTCATAAGGACCATGGTGAAGGACATTGAAGAACAAATAAGCAAGATTTAGCCTACAAAGCTGCAAATTGGAGAAGGAAAATAACCACCTGACCATGGTTGACAGAAAACTTGTAAACGAACTGGCAGGAACAACCTCAACATTGTTATGCCCGATTTGCAAAAAGAGTCAGAAGAACTTCGGTAATTTAAACGTTTCTACAAACGAGTAGAATTACGAATATGGAATGTCACCATTGCACGCAAGAATAAGGTGTATGGAGTTCTTGCTAAAACTGGCGTATACCCTACCACAAAAAGATGAAAACATCGATGAAAATACATCAATTAAGTAAATAAGGAAAAGATCAGAAAGAAGCAAATACAGGATGCTTTTTTTAAACAAGTTGGACTAAAATTAGACTATTCCAAGTGCGGGTACGGTAACTCTAACGATGGAAACACTTCTAGGAGAGTTTTTGAAAATGAGGAGGCAGTATTTGGAATCACTGGAATTGACAATCAAATCGTGGAAAGCTTGGGAACGATCTGGAATGTTTTAAACTGCAAAGAAAGTGCTAATTCTTCAAAATATGGAGAATATGCCTCGAAATCCGCATCTCTTTTAGCAGAAATGTATCCACAGAAGAAGTTGACCCCGACCGTCCATAAAATATTGACGCATGGCAAAGATATAATTGAGTACCAGTCTTTGCTAATTGGAGAGCTTTCTGAAGAAGCACAGGAGTCTCTTAACAAATGGTATAAAAAATATAGATTACAGAAGAAATTCAAACGGTACGCCATGTTCAGCAGCGGCAAATACAGTTGCCGCAAAGGGTGCGGTGGCTGCTAATAGGGCATCTACATCGGCGGCTGCAAAGAGGGCGGCAACGACAACATCAACTGCGAGAGCAGGTACTGCGGCGGCATCAACTGCGAGAGCGGCAACAGCGGCATCAACGAGAGCAGGTACAGCAGCTAACATGAGGGCAGCTGCGGCAAAGAAGAGGACGGGAAAATCGATCCCGGTCATAACGACCTTCGATATAGACGTCAAGCTGATTCTGCGAAGCATTAGGAATACACTGGGGCATGACAATTTCAGCCTCAGCATCTTAGGTAGAAAGTCTACCAACATTTCCGTGAATTCCCTTCAGGATCACGAGAAGTTAAGGGCGCTGTTAGAGGCGATTAGTGTAAAGTTTTACACCCACACTCCTCGGAGTGTGAAGCCATACGTGGTGATCATTAGGCGGCTATCTGACACGTTTGACGAGGAAGATGTGAGGGGGTACTTGGAGGGTCTTGGGCTGAAGCTCGATATCATGGGACTGACAAAAATGGGTGGCGATGATGAGGAGACCAGGGATATCATATGCGAATGCGGCAGGTGGTGCTCCCAGTGTACGGGCGAATTCGGGCCGTGCTACGGCTCCTACGGCGGCTGATTTTGGAGGTCCTAGGTCTGGGACAGGGACTGATGCGGATGTTGGTGCATTGAATGCGGATTGTCGCAGGATGATGGGAGGCAGCATTTTCGACTGCATGATGAAGGTCCGGGATTTCGCAGGAGGCTATGCGGGAATCCGGGATGACGGCATCAGGCTTGGAGTGGATACCGGGGTTATGCAGAACACTGCTGTCAGGATCAGCAGGCCAGGTGGCACCGCCATCTCATTAGTTTGTTTGTATTTGCGTCCTACCGCAGTGCTTTCCGACTCTGACCTACTCACACTTAGTGAGCTGGTGAGAGACGGGGATGTGCTGATTGGCGGGGATTTAAATGCTAAACATCCTGACTGGGGTGGATCGGTGGTTAATGCAAATGGACGACGCTTGCGGGATTTCCTGTTGGGGTGTCCTGATTTGGATGTCTTTTCTGCGAGGGAGCCGACCAGGGTTTCTGGTACTGCAGCATCGTACATCGATATTTTTATGGCCTCTCCGGGCATACGTGTGTCTCAGGAGCTGGGAGTTCTGGATTATGAGTCGGATCACAGGGCTGTGGAGATTCGAGTGGACTGTGGCGAGCTGGTTCGGCGGGAGCGACCAGTAATTTACAACTTTGGGAGGATGAACGTGGACCGGTTCAACTCATTGCTACGGGGGTCTCTTCCCTCTGCTGCTCTTCCGGTGGATCGTAATGTTACCACTGGCGAAATTGATGACTGCGTGGAATCTATGGCTGAGTCTTTTCGACAGGCTGTTGATGGTGCTGTGCCGAAGATGACAACTGGGAATGGTGGACTGCCTGACCTCCCTCCCAGGATAAAGGACCTGATTGGACAAAAGAAGAGGCTTCGGAGGACTCTTTGCAGGACGGGGGATTTCTCCCGCATTCCTACTCTCAGGGCTGAGATAAGGCAGCTGAGTCGGATCATCGATGGTGCGATTGCTGTATTTGAGGCTGGTTTCTGGACGGATCGGCTCAATGCTATAAGGGTGGACAGCACTACGTTTGCTAAGGTGAAAGCGGCTGGCGGACTACGTCGAAGGGATCCTATCCCGGATATGTTGGACGAGGGCAATGTGCCCATTATTGAGGAGGTGGGCAAGGCTAATCTCCTTGCGGCGGGATTTTCTGCGGTGCATGGCGTGAATGGTCACTTGAGGACTGGTGACTTTGGTGAACGGATTTCTGCTGAGGCGGCTGATTTGGTGAGCCACATACCACGAGTTGCTTTTGGATCGGGGATCATGGCTGACGGCGCAGTTGGTGCTGGGCGTGTGGATGACCTGATTATCAGGGCTGCGGATGTTGGTGGCGCTCTTAGGAGGCGTCCACCTAAAAAGTCGTCTGGACTGGACGGCATTCCTGATGTTGCTTTGAAGAGGACGGATTCCTTCGTTTGGACCTTTCTGGCGGTTCTTTTGAACCATTGCATCAACTTGGGTTACTTCCCTAGGGCCTGGAAGAAGGCGGCGGTAGTGCCTATTCCCAAGCCTGGGACGGATCGGAAGAGGGTCAGTGGATATAGACCAGTTTCACTACTTTCCCCTTTTGGGAAGCTTCTGGAGCTGTTCGTTCTGGACCATGTTCGGGACCATTTGGCTGAGCGCGGCATCTTGCTGGATAGCCAGTTTGGTTTTAGAGGGCGGCACTCGACATCACATGCGCTTATGGTGTTTTCTGACCACGTGACTAGGGGTCTGAACAGGAGGTACATCACGATAGCTGCTAGGCTGGATTTTGCCAAGGCCTTTGATACGGCTTGGCAAGCGGCAATATTGGTGAAGATGAAGGCGGCTGGATTTGCTGCTGACATACTCAGGATGGTTGCGGGCTTTCTGGCGGACAGGACGTTCCGTGTAAGGGTTGGCGACTCCCTCTCTGAGGAGAAGATGGTGACGGCGGGTGTACCACAGGGCTCGCTATTGGGACCTGTCTTGTACAACATCCTTCTCAGCGATATGCCCCTTCCCCCGGGGGGGATCTGTTGCTGATTTATGCGGATGACATCCTTATTGCAGCTTACACTTACCTTGAGACCCTGAGTGGTTTCTTCTCCAAGTGGGCAATTGGGCTTAATGTGGCCAAGTCGAGGGGAATTATTTTCAAGGGGAAGCGCGGGAACCTGTACCCGAACGCCAGGGGCTACATCCCCAGGCTCAAGGTGGGAGATGCGGATATCGGGATTTCAAGGGAAATCAAGTACCTTGGAGTGATGTTCCATGAACGGTGCACCTTCGTGAGCCATGTGGACTACGCTTTACGGAAAGCTAGATTTGCCTTTTCTGCATACTACAGGCTGTTGGCGAGGGCGAATGGCCTGAGTACGGAGGTGCGTCTGCTGGTGTACAGGCAGGTTATAAGACCTGTTATGGCGTATGCTTTCCCGGCCTGGTTTCCCATCTCGTCATGTCAGATGGAGAGGCTAAGGCAATGGGAGCGGAGGATACTCAGAACCTGTCTGGGACTGAGGATGACGGTGATGGCGGATGGCTCTTTCCGCATGCCCTCCTGTAGGAGGGTGTATGATGGTGCTGGTTTTGGGAGGATTGACAGGTTTATGGTGGACTCTGCTCTATCTTTCCTGGGAAAAGCGGCGGGTGTGGATAATGACCTGGTTAGGGCATGTTTCGACACAACGGATGCGGACAATCTTCTGTCACGCTGGTTCTTTGGACCAACGGACCTTCTGGCCCTCAGTAATGGGGGCTATCTAGGAGCGGACGGGGATTTGTTATTTTACCACAGAAGATTCGGTACATTGGGTATCGATGATCCTGTGTATAATACTACTCAGTAGTATTTCTTCAGGCCATGGTGGAGACTGGAGATTCTTCGGAATTTCTAGTCTATTGATTTATGCGATCCAGCTTGCTGAATATCTTGTTTTTATTTAGTTTTTAGGTTGTTATTTAATTTTTAAGTTTCTTTTATTTTTAGGTCAAGATGACAACCGAGGCGTTCCCGTTTTTTCTTCCATTTTTCGGGAAATTATTATTTTTTCAGCGTATGTAATTTATTATTAAGACTCGATGTATGTATGTAATGCTTTTTATGAGGATGGAAGTTTCTGGAACTCAAATGGCACCACTGTGCGACGACCACCACTTGATACGTTGCCACTTTGAAAATGCATACTGGAGATGCCACTTTGGACGGGGCTGTCAAATTCCGAGATTGATTTACGAAATCGACTAAACCGAAAAACAATAAATCTATAATAAGAATAATGGACCACTTCTCTATACAACAAACGAAAATCTAGGCCACCGAATGTCAATCACTCAAATTCACTTCAAAGTACAATTCTCCTAGTCGATAGCTTTTGAATGGAATTGCTTTACCTTGGTTCGCGGAGAAATACACTGATCGGAAAAGGTTCGCCACGAGAACGAAACAACTTTTGTCTTCGCAAGTGACCTAACGTACGGTTTCCTACCCAAAAACAAATTCTTTAATTGAAAATGTTTCGATACTGTGATGAAATTTGTGGTAGGTGCTACAAAGAATTTGTTTCATTGCTACAATGAAGGTGTTTCATTGTTGCAATGGATGTGTTCATGTCTGAAATGAGTTCGCTTCATATTTGTTATGAACATTTGCCATTGCTGATTGATCATCTTTCTTTTCGACGATCATATTTTTGTTGTTGCAATGAATATGTCTCATTTCTGCAATGAAATATTGTATAAATATCATAAATATATTATATAATATAATATTATATAAATAAATAAATATCATTGTTGACAAGAATTTGTTATGATGATTCAATTATTTTTTTTACTAGAGCAATGAATTTGTTTAAGTGCTGGAATGATTTTATGTAATTTTTGTAATGGAGTCTTGTCATTATTGCTTAATTATCTGAATTAGCAATGAATTTGAATTTTCCGTAATGAAGTTTTTAGTGTTGAATGTTAATGCATGAGAAGTTCACTACTACAAGCTTTCAAGGTCAGATACATTTGCTCTAATACAAAAATTACTGGTTTTCGTTGGAATAATAGATAACTCAGGAAAACACAACTACTAGTTTCAAACTCCGTGACAAACTCATCATCAAATGACCACTCACTGTGCCTGAATTGGTAACATTGGTAAGATTATAAATCGAATATAAGTAAAGGGTTTTCAAATAAGGACTGACAATTTTTTTTTTTAAATAAAACGCAAACCATTTGATATATTTCCAAAACTTTATGATCGACTTGAAACACAATCACAACATTTATAATGGAATTCGACTTCGTTCATATGGCCACCGCGGGCACGTCGGCAGCGGTCGATTCGTTGGATCCAATTGTCGATGACTCGGTCCCACATTTTGGCCGTAACGGCCGCTATTTCGCGTTCAATGTTGGCTCTGAGTTCTTTCAATGTCGTCGGCTTGTTGTCATAGACCAATGATTTGACGTAGAGGTGTTAAATCACACGAACGAGGCGGCCAATTGACTGGTCCATTTCCTCAGATAACACGCTCACCAAACTTACTCTTCAATAAATAGATTGTAACGTGGGCTGTGTGACTTGTGCCACGGTCCTGCTGAAACCACAAGTCGTCCAAGTCCATGTTTTCCAATTCGTGCTAAAAATAATCGGTAGTCATGGCGCGATAAAGATCGCCATTAACACTAACGTGACGAACGTTACTGTCGACGAAAAAATATGCCCCAATGATGCCGCCGGCATGCAAAGCGCACCAAACAGTTATTTTTTGTGGATGAAGTGGTGACTCATGAAGCACATGTGGATTTTCACCAAACCAATAACGCATATTTTGATTACTGACGAACCCATTGAGCCAAAAATGAGTTTCGTCTCTGAAGAAGATTTTGCGATGAAATTCATCATCTTGGCGCTTCTTCTCCAGAGCCTAATCGGAAAACGTACGTCGCGTCAAATGGTCCATCGGCTTCAATTCTTGAGTCAACCTGATCTTCTATGGGTGTAAACCAAGATCTTTACGCAAAATTCGCCATAAAGTCGTCTTGGGGATGCCAAGTTCTTGAGAACGCCGCGGAATCGACTGATTTGGATCGTTAACTACGGACGCCTGTAGGGCAGCGATATTTTCGTCACTTCGACCAACCCGTTGTCTCACTGGCACGGCAGCATCACACAATGAATATGTAGACTCAAATTTTTGCACTAAAGTTGTTATTGCTTGTGTACTAGGGCGAGAATAAAGACCGAATATTGGAGTTAACGCTGTTAAAGTTGCGGTCATCGACTCTGAATTTCGGTAGTACATTATTATAATTTGCATACGTTGTTCGTGCGTGTACTTTACCATGATGAAAGTTTACTGGAAAAAAGGAAAGTAACAGTTAGATGATCAGTGAAATAAATAGTGCGTTCACAAATTAAACTCAAAGTTGTCAAGTACTTATTGGAAACCCCATTATATACCAACTATATATGTAAATTACATATGCAAATTGGTATCGGTCGAAAGTTCCAACAATAAATTTATTGTTTTGTTCCAATGAATACTCGTATGTTATACTGTTGCAATGAATATGTTTCATTTTTGCGATGAATTTGTTTCATTGTTGCAATGAATTTATTTTATTTGCTGCAATGAATTTGTTCATTGCTGTATGCGATAAATATGTTTTGATGTCGCAATGATTACGGCCCATTTCTACAATGAATTGCTCATCGTTGCGGTAATCATATTACAGGACTGCAGTACTTATGTTTCATTTCAGATATTAATGTTTCAATACTACGTTGAATATATTTTACACAGTGAACTTTTCTCAAATACTCTTAGTGTGTCATGGATAGAAATCGGCAAAGGGTAAATACCCCATTGGTAAATACCCGGGTATAAACTACACTGTAGAATATTTGGTGAACCAGCACTTTGTGCAGCTACATTTAAAGACTTTTGTAAATAAAAATGGTTACAGTGCAGCTGAAAATATCAACTTAACTACATTATATGGACATATTTACATATATGCTAGGTCCAGCATTAATTTAAATGTTCAAATTGGTCCCCATTTCAAATATAAACTGCATCGCAATGAGATAATCGGATGAACTTAAGTCGTGCCATTGACTATTGGGGTCAAGGAAAGTAGCTGCAGAATGTATTGGTTTAACAGACGTTCGCATCGTTTCACCAAAGGAATACACAAATTTTTGTTTTTGATTACAATTAACTTCAGTTATTCAAATTTCGTATATACATCCCGCAGGTTGTTTTGAATGTATTTAAAAGCAAAATATACTCGACGAATACTATATGGGTTGGATTCGAATATAGCTACACGCTGAAAAATAACGGCCTCTCCAACATATTTTCCCAAACATATTCTGAAAGGAGACGTTCGCATCCTTTCATCAAAGGAATACACAAATTTTTGTTTTTGATTACAATTAACTTCAGTTATTCAAATTTCGTATATACATCCCGCAGGTTGTTTTGAATGTATTTAAAAGCAAAATATACTCGACGAATACTATATGGGTTGGATTCGAATATAGCTACACGCTGAAAAATAACGTCCTCTCCAACATATTTTCCCAAACATATTCTGCAGGAAGCATGTATATGTTTGGAACTCACTTCAAACATTCATATGTTTGCAAGTCCCAAAGTTACTTGTATTTAAATGCAACCACCATCATGTTTACTGAAAAACATGTATGCTTTACGTCGAAACACATGCGTTCTTCATCCCAAACATTCGTATACTTACGTGGAAGCATTCGCGTGTTTCCCCCAAACCTACATACATATACTTAAGTGTAAACATATGCGAATTTCGTCCCAAATATCATAATATTTAGAAACGAATTATTCTTCGATTTCAATATATCTATGTATTATTTATTATAATTAATTTTAACAATATCAATCCACATTTATAAATAATGAATACAAAAAATTAATAGGTTCAAAACGGCACTTTTTACATTTATTTGCACTGAATGCATTACATGAAATTAGAATCTGCTGCTCTTTTGCTTCTCCTCTCTTTGTTGTCTCTTACGTTTTTGTTTTCAGAAGGTTTCAGCTATGCTCTTGGTAAACAAACAAGATATTTATATACAAATCAAGTTCATGCAAGCCAAGCGTGGATTAATTACTTGTGTTTTTTTTTTATTTTCACTTATTTCACAAATGGTCCGCCGTTCCGATTTTCTCAGTAAAGGCTCGGCCACACAAATGGCTTCACTTTGTTGCCCTTTCCTCAAAATTGTTTCTCACTTTGGTAGCACACATACATATATACGAAACACATACACAAAAACCAAAGTAACATCACAAAGCATTTAACCATAGACTAATACTTATAGTAGACCCAATAGTTCTCCCACCAAATTTATGACATTTGGCCTGGTGTGATATTTACGTTTGATGTTGAAAAGAATTGCTTTACTAATACCAGATAGAGGCAATGGTTCAAAACACCGAACAAAATAACAACAATGGTATTTCGTTTTGTGTGTTAAAATTATTGTGTTAAATACAACACAAATCTATGCTAACAATAAAAGTCAATAAACAAGTTTAAAACACATTCAGTTTTTCACCAAAACAACATGAACAATTAAAGCAAGAAGTTATTGTAATTCCACCTGGTGTATGTCACTTTTCGTCAAACATCTCTCTATCACACCAACCGCATCACGAAGACTGTGAAAGGAAACGTCAGATGAGCCAAATATTTTCTCTACTAAGATTTACTCTATGCAGTTAACCGTCCGAGCCTTCGTTTATTCTTTTTCACTGATCAAGCTCTTTTGATATCCTCTGTCCGATGAACCATTGATGACGGAATCCATGAAACTAAAATGCAATACATCAGCCAAAATATGAAACACTGACTCATCTGCAATTTACACACACATTCAGGAATATTTGAATGTGTCAGTTGCAAAATCGATTAACTCCATCAAAAAATACCTGTAGAAACTTGAATTTTCGCTGGGTTTTCAAATTCCACGTTCATTATAAATGCAAACTGACATTATATATTACTTCACTACAGCTGTATCTATTATATAGTTAAATTCAAAATGAACTGGGTACATTAGTTTAACCCACAGACACTAACATACCAAAATTTTGGGAAAGTGGAGTTAATCGATTTGGCAACTGACACATTCATTTATGACTCACTGACTGAGAGTATAATGTAAAAACACAAATACACACTTACAAGATAGACTTTCTCGTTGCACCTCTTTTATACACAATACACAACTGTATTTGTATCACAAACATAAATATATGTGGGTCGCAATCACACATATTATATCATATTAATCATTGTGTCTCAAACATGTAATATTGAATAGCAAACACAATGTGTTTGGACACAGGTATATTATATTTGCGACAAGCTCCAAACACACTTTATATTTGCATCCAAACAACAAAAAAGACAGATTTTTCACCGTGTATCCATTACACCATCATACTATAGACATTTTTCTCAATTTTGTTGCTGAAACCAGGAGGTATCTATCTATGATACAGCTAATCGACTATGTAGTAGGCAATTGGTAGAAAACAGAGCGGATAGGCGAGAGAGCGATAGGCAACCCATGCAGCAAACTAAGTTTAAATAGTGTTTGATTGATACTACACGCTGAAAAATAATGGCCCCAGCAACATATTGCAGGAAACATGTACATGTTTGCCAGCATTGTTTTTATGAATTGAAGATCTGCTGCCGTTTTGTTTCATTGCTGTCTGTCTTGTTTTTGTTTTTACCGGTCATCAACAAACAAAACCACATTTGGGGATCAAAAACATATGTATATTATGGCCTTTTAATCATTGTGTCTCAAACATGTTATATTGAATAGCAAACACCATGTGTTTGGGCACATGTATAGCATATATGCTACAAACACGTCATATTCGCATCCAAACAACCAAAGAAGACAGATTTTTCAGCGTGTAGTGCCAGCTAAATTATGTTTTATGTTGATTACATCGAACGAAAATACGCCTCCCCTTCTATTTCTGTCCTTTGTATGTCAAGCCAAAAAGTAATGTCATCGAGAGAACGTAAAGAGAGGGATAGAATCTTTTATCTCTTTCTCTATACCAAAACCATAGAGAAATAGACAAGAGCTTCTATCACTCTCTTGTAATATTTTGTGGAATAACAGAATGCCTCGGTTAGTTACATTTTGTCGACCAATCAAAATAAAATTTATGAAGGAAACTAAGCACATATTTTGACAGAAAAAGAAGCAATGCAGTAGAAAATCGATGAATTTTTGAGTTTCCACATAACAATCGACGAGGATAAAATAACACTGTAGAACACTGTAGAATAATGAAGTGAAATTGTTTAGAGCTAAAAGAAAATGTAATTAATGAACACTTCCTATCCAAATTTGATATTGAAAGTAAAATAATAGAGATATTACTGAATTTCAGTTAAATTTGAATTTTTTTTCATACTAAGTTTTTGGGGTACTTTAAAATAAAATTCTTAATTAATTTGAAATTAACCCTAAGCTCTCTTGTGTTGTGTCTGATTTCTGTCTTTCTCATTGAATTTTCCGTTTTGGTGTATTCAGGGACTTATAGTAAAATTTCACGGCGTATACCCCTTAAATCCCTGTTTTAATGGTGTTTTTTTGCTCTTTTTTAAAAGAAGGGCAAAAAAGACCCATACCTTGTGGAGTTGGAGGGTTAACGTATTCTACAAAATTGTTCTCCGTAACATTTTACATAAATTTGCTGAACACACCATCTACTTTAAACGTAAGCTTTACTCGATTTTTTATGCTGATTGACATTACAAAATTTCCATTGGGCGAAAATTTACCTCCCCCTAAAATGAAACCCAGGTGTAAACTTTCAAAACGCCGATACACGTGTCTTTTTTTGTTTCCTCTATCAAAATTTACAGGTCAGACCTTGTAATTTTTTTTTGTGTTGTAAAGTGTAATTGATGCTACTTGCAAATTGTGTTTAACAGTTACACAGTGCAACACGAAAAAAAATAACCATATACGGACACCACTACGTGATAAAAGACTAAAAAAAAAGACCCGTGTCTCCCAATTTTTCCCAAAGTCATGCACTTTTTTTTTATGGGCCGCCAAAGATTTAGGGCCTCGGTATCATTTTCGTAAAATGTGATCATTTTCTCAGGCTCATATCTTGCAAACCGTTCAGAATTTCGATTTACTCTCTGAGGCAAAGTTGTAGCTCTTGTCATAAAGAACATATAAAATCAAAAAAACTTCACTTTCCAGATCAAAATCGCAAGAAACTTAAAAAAATTCGATTTTTTTTTACCTTTTTTCCCGTGTTCAGGTCCATAGGTAGCAAACCGTTCAAAATTCAAGGAAACAATCAACTACAAAAATTTACCTAAGATCTCAATAAACAAATTTCTGGAACATATAAACTTCCTAGAGATGATTCTTAACACTGTTTAGGTAGCACGCAAAAGTGAAACATTTGCCGCAAATTTTTTAATTTCATTTTTTTTACCTTTTTCTCCTGTTCAGGTCCATAGGTAGCAAAAAATGAAATATGCCTGGCCAGAACCATGTGCATTCTTCAGTCTATGTTGTTGTATTTGTTCATCCACACTTCCTCTTGGCCTCCACGAGTTACATTGGAATTGATTCAGAGGTGAGCGTGAATCCCAATTACAAAGAAAACAAAAGAATTTTGGGAAGCCGCCCTTATCGAAATTCTGAACGGTTTCCAAGATATGAGCCTGAGAAAATGATCACATTTTTACGAAAATGATACCGAGGCCCCAAATCTTTGGCGGCCCATTAAAAAAAAGTGCATGACTTTGGGAAAAATTGGGAAACACGGGTCTTTTTTTTTAGTCTTTTATCACGTAGTGGTGTCCGTATATGGTTATTTTGCCATGACTTAAAAAATTACACAAAAAATTATCGATGGGAAGGTTCTTAACCTCTTTCACAGATATGAAATCATCACAAGCCTGTCCGATTTACGGTGCAACGCAAAAAAGGTCTTTAAATATCAACGATTTCAATTCTGAGGAATTTAAGCCAAAGGATAATGAATCTTTAGAACACTTCATTGTTGGATCAACTTCTTTGAATTTGTGTTATCGTATATATTGGATACAAAATTGGGTGTGATAAATGGCAAAATTCGTGATACAAAAGGACCAAGATTATGTGATTAAAAAAAGAAGGAAATTCCGAAATCATTGTGGCAAGATTTTCGTTTGGTGGTGGATAAATCGAAATGTGGTGGTTTTGGTAGCTGAAATTAAGGTAATACATCCCGGCGTGACCTCACTGATCATGCAAACTTCATTGAAATTATTGGAGTAGATGCTAATATTATTTACAATTTAAGCATTATAAAAGTATTGATACGTTTATCTTGCAAATTCCCGCTAAAACGATAATGGGAAAATATCCTTGGTGTCCAATGACAGCGGCAGTGTAGAAAGTACTCATTCGATCGAAGCAAGTTATGGAAGTATGATACTTCCTATGGGATGTTTTGCAGAAGATGCAGCTGAGTCAAGACACAACATTTTTAAAAATTATATAATACATCATGCAAGAAAAGACTCTCGCATAAATAAACTTGCCGGCGTATTTAATCGATCTCATATCTCACCTCATATCTTTTCCTTTTCAACATACATAAGTCTACGTAAGCGAATGCAAAAACAACAACGGATATCGTTTCTGATTCTGTCGAATTTGATGGTGATTGCGCAGCATTTGGCAATTTACAATGGGGTTTAGGGTTGGAAAACGTATAAACTTGTTTCTAGTTTTTATTTAACTAATAACACTGTGGAACACAAAAAACATTACAAGGTTCTGTCAACGGATTCTGGTAGAGGGGCTAAAAACAAAGTTTACATGTATAGGCGCTTTGAACGTTTACATATGAGGGCAATTAAAGGGGGAGGCTTAAAGTTTTCCACCTCCTGCACATTCTTATGATGAATCAACATAGGAAACCATGTGATCCTTATATTTTAGGTATAGGATGTGTTCAGCAATTTTCTGTCAAATTTTATGGGAAATATTTGTGTTTAACATTTTAATATATGGGTATTTTATGCCCATTTTTTTGTAAAACACTCCCCTAAAACAGGGGTGTAACGGGTTAAAATGTACAACAAAAATATTTATTGTAAAATTCTTCTATAAATCCCTGAATACACCAAAGCTCAAAAGTCAACCTAAATGCCAGAAATAAGTCAAAACTGAAAATTTCTTTTATGGGTTAATTTCTTACTTATTCTGAATTTGTACTAAAATATCTCAAAAATAAAAGAAAGACGTAGATATACCTAATATCTAGAAATAAAAAATAAGAAAAAATGGTGTCCTTGTCAGCTGCACTTTGGCTGATAAGATCTGTCGGCCTACGACAAAGAACTATGAAGAAGCAAAAAACAAAACTCAAAATCAACCAGCCGACTACTGACTCAATTACCTGTTCGAGTTGCGTTACATTTGGGACATTTCACGTGAAGCGGCCACCCAAAAAATGTGTTTTTTTCTCAAATTATCACATTCTGATGAACTTCCACCACCTGAGCTACATCCTGGAAGTCCTGGTCAACATCTTGATATCACTACATGCGTTGGAATCACTACATGCCATTGATAGTGTTTACTCAGGAAATAAAGCAGCCCCAATCCCCATAGTAAGGTCGCAAGGGTACACGCTGAAAAATATCACCCCTTCAACATATTGCAGTAAACATGTACATGTTTGCAAGCATTGTTTTCATGAATCTCGTATTTATTTTTAGCGGGTTTCGAGACAAGAAACGAGTTAGGGTCTCAAAAACATATATTATAACCTATTAATCATTGTGTCTCAAACATGTTATATTGAATAGCAAACACAATGTGTTTGAGCACAAGTATAGTATATCTGCGACAAGCTAGAAAAACAAAAAAGGACGATTTTTCAGCATGTATTTAAATGCATTGCTTGAACCTGGGTTACTGTTAAAGGCATTTTCCTGTGATACTTTTCAGTTAACGAATCCAACACGTTTACTAATTGCAACGATATTGAAGGCTTAATGGCGTAGCTTTATAGATTCATCCAAGAAAAGTGTTAAAGCTGTACTCCTTTATTACGATAATTCTAAGATTCCTGTTCCAATTGCGTATGGAGTTGACATGACATGAAGTTATGGTTCGATAACATTTATATTGGATGCAGTAAAATATGAAGAGCACAATTGGCGGGTCTGTTGTGACTTAAAGTTAGATGTCTCTCGGGTATGCAAGCTGGCTACGTTAAATATGGAAGCTTTTTATGCAAATGGGATAGCAGATGGAAGGAAGATGGAATACTTGAAAAATCAATGGGAGCCAAGAGCTGAAGAGACATTAGGCGAGCACATTCATCCACCGCTGGAACCAACTGAAAAATATAAAACTTGGTTTGGTAAACAATTGTTTTAAATGTTTGGATACTAAGGTAACTATTCAATTAATCATTATTCGGTTAATCGATTAATCGTGTTATAAAATTAACCGAAAATGTTAATAATTAGTTTTTCGATTAACGATTAACTTAAACAAATCAGTGCGACTAATCGATTAATAAAATATAACTACGTAATTATGACCAGCAGTCCGTCTTGAAACACTCCTACAATGTGGCAACTCAAAATTGGTTCATTAAATTGGGAATAATAGTCTGATGAAATTTCAAGAACCCACTGGTCACTTTGTATGGGGGGTACCAAAAAGCCTGGTCCGATTCTGGCCGAACTATGTACAACAAGGATAATATTTAGAAAATTACATTTTGCAAAATTTGGTGAAAATTAGTCGATCCAATAGGGTGTTATAGTGTGATATAGTTTCACAGCCAACTCTACCCATTGTATTGCAGGTACCCGAAGGCGTGGCACTTTTGGGTCTAAACTAATAAATGTGCCTAGTACAATATTTGAACACTGGTTTCTTTTTTGTTTGTTTTATTTTATTCGAATAATCGATTAATCGAATAATTTGATTGCGTTTTGTTCGGATAATTGTTAACTTTACGATTAACGATTAATCAAAAAACCCGATTAAATGGTTACCCTGTTGAAACGCCAATTCACTTTATTTCACCAACTTGGAATTCTATTATGTGCTAAAATGTAATATAATATACAATTCATTTAATATTTTATGTAGAATAATTGGTGAAAAGTCTTACACTTGTGTTTGATTTAAGATATAAAAGTGGGTTTAATATCGCCAATTTATAGAGTAGTCACGTCCTATCTAGTGCCTGGTGTTCAAAGAAAAGGCTGAAAGTTCCAGACTTACGCAATTTCCGTTTACTTTCGAAGTCAATTCAGCAATTTAGATGTACGTACTTATTAAATTATCGTGTCATAAATCATGTTCTGGTACCAAAACAAATGCAGTTATGCACAAAAAGGTAGTTGATAATCCAGGGCTCGGGTTGTTTGTTATCCGCTCAATATTCCCCCCTCCGTAAACTTCATGCCTGACTGGGAGTTTACAAAATCGAGTCGAGCTAATTTCACTACTGGACGTGTTGATATTCCGCATCTTTTGATTGCTCCATATCTGTTACTCTCGTCCAAGTATTTCGTTTTGAGTTTTCATCCACAACGATAACCACATCACCAACAGATATTAGATTTTCGGAATTTTGAAACCACTTTGTGCGGGGAAGACATTCGCGTACCCATCTTTTCCAAAATGAATCTGCTACTTGACTGGCGATTTGAAAATTTTTGCTTAGAGTAGTGCCACTGCTGTCGAGGTCACCACGTTCACGTATTCCGCTTGAATTTCCCAGGAGGAAGTGGTTTGGCGTCAGTGCTTCACTTTCACATGTTTCCAAAGGAACATAAGTTAAGGGCCTCATATTAATGATGTTTTCTATATCAGCGAGCGCTGCTCGCAGAACCTCTTCACGTAAGTTATTTTGTGGTAAAACTTCAAGTAACACAGATTTTACGGAACGAATCATTCTTTCCCACGTTCCGCCCATATGAGGGGATGCTGGTGGAATAAAGCTCCATTCGATATCTGGATATTTACATTCTACTCGATTGTATGATACTTTGTCAATTTCATCTTTTGAAACTCGGCTGGCACCTCGAAAATTCGTTTCATTGTCGGAATGAATACGCATTGGTACACCGCGTCTCGATAAGAACTGTTTTAAGACCAATAAAAACGAGTCAGTTGACAGAGTGTGAGCTATTTCTACACGTACGGCTCTTACGGTCATGCACGTAAATAAAACTCCCCAACGTTTCTCCCGCCGCCGGCCAACAATAACTTCCAGTGGCCCAAAGTAGTCAACGCCAGTAAATGTAAAGGGCCTTGTGAAAGTAGTAATCCTTTCTGGTGGTAAATGTACCATTTCCAGTGGAGAAGGGTGTGCTCTATTATTTTTGCACTTCTGGCAGTTTTTAGAAGTTTGTCGCACTACAGCTCGCAGTCCGGGTATGAAATACTTCTGTCTTATTTCATTCACAATGATCTCGTTGTGCTGATGGTGAAACATTCGATGATAGTAGAGACATATAAGACTAGGTACGTGGTGACTTCTAGGTAATATAATTGGACGTTTCGTATCGAATGGTATACCTACGGCTGCATCGATTCTTCCTTTCACGCGTAGAACCCCACAATCATCTATATACTTACTTATCCGGTCTCGGACAACCCCGGGGGGTCAGGGACCTTACAAAACGAAGATAAAATATTTCGCCAACCAATTCGGTCTTTTGCTTTATCTCTCCAGTTGGCAATACCAAGTGTACGCAGGGATTCGTCAACCTGATCCCTCCAGCGGAGTCTTGGTCTTCCTATTTTTTGTCTTCCTTCGAGTTCGGTTTCGAAAACCCTTCGCGCTGGTTCATCTTCATCCATTCTACTGACATGGCATAGCCAGCGCAATCGCGTTATCTTGATCCGCTTAACTATGTCAATGTCAGGATAAAGCTCATACAGCTCATGATTCATGCGTCGCCGATACTCGCCGTTGTGCACTATAGGGCCATACATTTTTCGGAGTATTTTTCTCTCGAAGACTCGTACAGATGTTTCGTCTCCTTGCGATAGGACCCAGGATTCTGCGCCATAAAGCAAGACAGGTTGAATGAGAGTCTGGTACAGCTGGACTTTTGTTACTCGAGAGAGGGCTTTATCTCTAAAGTGCTTGCTTAGCCCAAAATAATATCTATTCGCAAGCACAATTCTCCGCTTGATCTCAAGGCTGACGTTGTTGTTTTTGTTCACGGCAGATCCGAGGTATATAAATTCGTCCACTACCTCGAAGTTATAACGGTTATCAACGTTCACGTTTTGGTCTAATCGCGTGGAGACCCTGTTCGTTGAAACCATTAATTTTGTCTTGTCCTCATTCACCGTCAGACCCACTTTTGCTGACTCCTTCTCAATTCTCGAAAAAACCGCAGTAACTTCTCTAATTGTGCGCCCAATGATATCTATATCATCAGCATACGCGAGCAGCATGTGACTTTTGCTGCTGATGGTTTTATTCATGTTGACTGCAGCTTTTCTCATAATGATCTCCATTAAGATGTTAAAGAGATCGCACGATAGGGTGTCGCCTTGTCTGAGGCCTCGTTTAGTTTCGAAAGGTTCGGTAAGATCCTTATCAACTTTCACTGCGGATTTGGTGTTCGTCAAGGTCATCCTGCAAAGGCGTATGAGTTTTGCAGGAATACCAAGCTCAGACATTGCTTCATAGAGTTTCTCCCGTATCGGACTATCGAAGGCTGCTTTATAATCGATAAATAGATGATAGGTGTCGATTTGTTTTTCGTGTGCCTTCTCCAGGATTTGGCGTAGCGTGAAAATCTGGTCAGTTGTCGATTTTCCAGGCCTAAAGCCACACTGGTATGGTCCAATCAGGTCAGCGATAATTTGTTTTAGTCTTTCGCACATTATACTTGATAGATCCTTATATGCTATGGATAAAAGGCTTATTCCACGGTAGTTGGCACAGATACTCGGGTCACCTTTTTTAAATATGGGACATAGTACACTGAGACTCCAATCGCCGGGCATGCATTCATCTAACCAAATTTTGCTAATGAGCTGATGCATGCACCTTATCAGCTCATCGCCGCCAGCCTTAAACAGCTCCGCCGGTAATCCATCGGCTCCTGTGGCTTTGTTGTTCTTAAGCCGGGCAATAGCTGTTCTGACCTCGTCTTGGTTAGGAGGGGGGCAATCGACGTCGTCGTCCATATTGTGATCGACTGTCCCATCGTCATCGGATATCTCAGGTACTAGTAGCGCGGAGAAATGCTCTCTCCATATTCCCAACATGCTCTGCACATCTGCGCTTTCTCCACTGCCGTTTCTTACGCCTAAAGAGACGGTTTACCTCCTTTCTTATCCCTATACCGCTCAGTTGCAGCTCGCGTTGCAATTCACTGAAGCATTACCATACGTGCAGCGTTCTTATCGTCATTTGCTATGCGACACTCTTCATCGTACCACGGTTTGTTGCGAAGCGGTTTTTCGAAACCAAGTACGGTTGTTGCGGCAGTTTTTATAGAGTCGGAAATGAGTTTCCACTGCGCATCAGGGTCGTCATCGGGAGGGGGTGGGTTCTGTGCCAAAAGTTGCGAGAGCTTCCTTGAGTAGGCTGTGGCTACCTCTGGTAATTGCAGCTCTCCGATGTCCAGCTTCCTCTGCGTCTGGTTTCGTACGATTTTCGCTCTACTTAATCTTGTGCGAACCTTTGCTGCTACCAGGTCGTGATCAGAATCGATGTTAGCTCCTCTGATCACTCGTACGTCCATTACACTGGATGAGTGCCTTGCATCAATTACCACGTGATCAATTTGGTTCTTAATTCTTTGATCAGGGGATACCCAAGTAGCCTTGTGGATGTCTTTATGCTGGAATCTTGTGCCACTAATGACCATGTTTTTTGCCACGGCAAAGTGAATCAGTCTCATACCGTTGTCGGAACTGTCAGAATGAAGACTGAAATTGCCAATAGTTGGATTAAACACATTCTCCCTTCCTACTTTGGCATTAAAATCTCCTAGTACAATCTTAATGTCATGGCCAGGGCAGCGGTCGTACGTTTCCTCTAGGAGCTCATAGAATATGTCTTTGGCATCATCATCTTTCTCTTCTGTCGGGGCATGCACACAAATTAGGGAAATATAAAAATATTTCGCTTTTATGCGGATTGTGGCTATACGTTCAATCACAGGATTGAACCTAGAGACCAGATGTCGCAGTCTTTTGCCAACTACAAATCCGCAACCAAATTCATGTTTTTTTTCATGGCAACTGTAGTATATATCGCAGTTTCTCTTTCTTGTGCAGCCATGTCCTGTCCGTCGCATTTCCTGGATAGCGGTAATGTCAGCCTTATAACTTTCGAGGACATCTGCCAGTTGGATACTTGCACCGGATCTATATAGAGTTCTTACATTCCAAGTGCATATCCGTAAATCGTGGTCCTTATAACGTTTCGTTTTTGTATTTTCACTGCCGTTATGAACGGTGGCGGGAGGCAAACCCAGTCCACCGGGTTTTTGCATTTTACCTACTGCCAGGATATTTGATTGCAGCCGCCCATTATGGATCAGACGCTGACCAGGATGCGATATGTTGAACCTGGATTTTCTTCTTTTAGTTTCTATCCTCCGTTGGCCCGTATGTTTGGCTCATCCGCCTTCTAAGGACAAAAGAATATGCCCGATTGTTTGATGAGCTTCAGTGACATCAGTCACCTACTAAACCTGATTTGATGCTCATTTGTTTCGCCTTCTCACTCCAGCTAGCTAACGGAGGTTTCCGAAAAGCCATTGCCCAGGACATACTGCATGGAAGTAGTGATGTGCTTGAACTGCCCAATGAAGGAATCATTTCTGGCCACTCCCAAGTGAATGGCAATCAGAAACTTTCCACCTCCACGGACAGTCCCATGTCCCACAATCATCTATATATGGAGAACATTTATACAACCGACTTTTACGACTGACCATATTTTTGGTTTTCAGCAGCTGAAATTCTTCAGAATACTCATATTGTTGACAATTTCTTATGAGGATCATTTCAGCAGCCTTTATTGGTCTCATCTCCATCAAGGTCTGTAATTCAGTGTTTTTAAATGGACCTTTCATCACTCGCCATAGAAAACGTAAAACGTACATTTGAGCCTTACGGAGCTTTTCCCAGTCCAGGCGATGGTACAAACTTGTCGTATTGTTTCGATTTAAACGAATCGGAGGTAAAGTCCTTAGTGAAGTGTACATGTTGGTCAATATCACTTCCGGCCAATCATTTTCATTCAGACTAAGAAAGTTTGGTCCATTGAACCATCTACGGTTTTCATGAATATTACAATTACTGCTTATTTTAGTGCCATCATCCGTCACATTTTCGTTCGTTGGTACCCAACACCATTCGATTATATTCGATTCTTGCAAAATTTCACCTACTCGTACCTCAACGAATTGGTGAAACTTTCTTGCGTCAGATCGAATCCAGTACAGAACATCTTTAGAATCACTCCAAAATATTCTTCGCCGTATATTAATCGAAGATTCTTTTTGTATAAATTTTCCCAATCGCAACCCTAAGATCGCAGCCATTAATTCCATTCTTAGAACGGATATTGGCTATACGGATATTTGTATACTGGCGTCTACAAAAATATGCAACTCAGTATCATTACCTGGAGGACCTAAAAAGTAGCATCTTGGTATTCGGATTTGAGAAATAGATTTTAATTTATAAATCCACATAGACCACGCTCGTTTTTCCTCACCAGATCTCTATACGTCTTGTAAATTTACTTTTGCCTCGACAACAAAAAATTCAAGTAGACCCAATGGGTCAAATATCTTCATCAGTATTCGCAGAAGTTCTCGTTTTGTGGGAGTAAATGTTTCGTCGAAAATATCTCCAGTGAATTTATGCGGCAGCCACCAAAAGCCTAGTATCTTTTCATATTTTCGTTCCGGATCACTTATACACTTTGTTGTTATGTTTGAATAGCCTCTGAGGGAATCCATGACCGCTTTAGAGTTGGATATCCAATTCCTCATAGCGAAGGAGGATTTGAATCCTTCGCTATGAATCTTCACAGTTTCCTTCACAGTTACTACACTTTGTAGCCATAGGTCAACAAAGGTATTTTGTTTTATGGCATTCACGGCATGCGGATATTCAGCAATAAAACGATCGGCATTTTTGTCCTTCACATAATTTGCCAATGAAGGAGAACAAGATGCTGCGAATGTCATTACCTCCATTTGGTAAACATCGGGTTCTATCGAGGTGTCTCCATTACGCCAAAGAAATTTTTGAGCTGTTTTGTCGTCATCAATTATTTTTACCTGGTGAAACATTTCTCGTATATCACCACAAATAGCTACAGGTCGTTCACGAAATCGTATTAGTATCCCATTTAGAGATCTTAAAAGATCTGGGCATTTGAGGAGCATTGAATTCAAAAAGGTATCTCCAGACTTTGCTGCTGCGCCCCAGACAAGCCTCAATTTATTTTTATTTGCATTGGATACAACAAAAATGGGCAAGTACCATGATTTTCCGCTTACTCTGTATTCATCATTGACAAGTTTTCTAATGTAACCTTTCAGAAGATACTCTCTAATTTTGCCATTAATGAATTCTTTCGTATAGACATCGTTTAACATCTTTCGTTCTAAGCACTCGAGGCGCCTTTTGGCCATTTGGAAGGAATTAGGTAGGCTGATGTTTTCGTACTTCCACAAGAGTCCGGTCTCCCAACGTTTCTCATGCTCCAGGTACTTAGTGGTAGAATTCATAATAGCTAAAGCTCGTTCATCGTCTCTGGAAACGAGTGGTTTGACGTTAGCGTCTACTCCAATCGATTCAATCGAAAAATAGTGTCTCATTGCTTCATCCAGATCGTTATTTTTGTTACAGTCGCAAATGTGTAAAACTGTGTTAGAACTCCGCAAATCGGTATACTCACGACCATAAACTGACCAGCCGAAGCGACAGCGAGTGGCTACGAGTCCATCATCGTTACGCACTCTAGCTTCGAGTGGAGTAATAAGTTTGGCATTATCAAGCCCAATCAAAATCCTCGGTTTCAACTTTTCGTAGAACTGTAATGGCAGAGAACTTAAGTGTGGGCGATCATTAACTGTGGATATGCTAAGAGACTGTTCTGGAAGATCCATTTGCGAAACCGTACGAACATTTTGAAGATTGTAGATTTTCGAACCGTCTTGTTGAGAGGAAATTTTGAGATTGACGAACTTTGAATTTTGTTCTATTTGAGATATATTTCCCGTCCATTTCATACATAATTCTTCTGAAGGTCCATTCAGCTGCATTTCATTAGAGAGATCGGAATCAATTAGTGAAAGAGAAGAACCCTCATCGATAACATAATGATGATTTTCCATTTCCATATAAAGTTACGGGAATACATCTAAATAAAATGCTTCGTTTTCTGCAATGAAATAAAACGTTGTTACTTGATGTACCGACTTCATTGTAACCAGTTTTCTCCTCTGCTTTGTTACCAGTGGTGAGTTTACTGGTAATATTTTTCTGTGAATGTAGAAGAGGATTGTGAGGCATGGTGCAACCATCCACACCGCATATTTTTTTTGATTGACACCGACGAATAAAGTGGTCTTTGAAGCACCGAATGCAAAGTTTATTATCTTTAACGAAGTTCCAGCGTTGTTGGCGCGGCATATTAATAAACGAAGGACAATAATGTAGATTATGTTCGGCATTGCAAATTTGACACAGGCGTTTTGTAGATTCGGCGGACACATCGCCTTTAGTGTTGTCTACTACAAGGTGGCGCAAAAGTAAACTTCCGATGTTTTTTGGCTGTAATTTAAAAAAATGAAAAACTTTGATTCTTATTGTGGATTATTGAAGCTATGCTTCTTACAGCGGGCTTTGAGAGACGGAGTTAACTGGGAAAAAATGGCATAACGAAAATGCGTGAGGTGATAGTACCGTTATTTTTAACATAACAGAATAAGCTTTATCATATACCAGCGCCACCTCTACACGACTAGTAGAAATAAAAGTAGCTAACCTGTTATCAATAACATGGATCAATCCAGCACAGATTACAACCATATTAATATATCAGAAAGCTTTAATAAACATGACTTTAAATACAATGTGCCGGATTTCACTTTTGCAAGCTTTTATATCACCATGTAGTTATTGCAATTTGTCAAACTTCACGGAAAATAAAGCTCATCTTTCAACTCTTTCAAAATAACATTAACACTCTCACAACAGGTTTGTAGGCTAGTTGGTTGGAAGCTAGTGCAAACAAATTAACATAACAGAATAAGCTTTATCATATACCAGCGCCACCTCTACAGGACTAGTAGAAATAAAAGTAGCTAACCTGTTATCAATAACATGGATCAATCCAGCACAGATTACAACCATATTAATATTTCAGAAAGCTTTAATAAACATGACTTTAAATACAATGTGCCGGATTTCGCTTTTGCAAGCTTTTATATCATTGTTAACCCAATTAAAATGTTTTCTTAACATACAATACGTTATACGGCAGTATAGGGGGGTAAATTCGTGCTAGTGGAAAAATAATAATAAATAATATCTGATGTGTTAATAATAATAGTAATAATAAATAACTATATATATTGTCAATCATTGTGTTTCAAAAATATTAAAAAACAATCGAAAGTAAGTTGGAGCATAGCTTCTGTCGGCAGTCCCCCAACTGCCACGTGTGTTTTTTTATTTGGTCTTTTAATTTTTTTACGTCAAGTCGAGAATATGATGTCATGTAAATGGCCGCCGCCACAGTTGATTGTCATTTGAGCCCTTTTTATGGCATTTTCCATCACTTTGGCCAAAACTTCCGGCGATACGTCCTCACATTCTTGACGGATATTGTCTTTAAGAGCTGCAAGAGTCTGAGGCTTGTTGACATAAACTCGCGACTTCAAAAAGCCCCACAAAAAGAAGTCTGGAGCGGTCAAATCAGGCGATCTTGCTGGCCAGTGCAAATCGCCAAAACGGGAGATTAGGCGCCCGGGAAATGCATCCTTCAGCATATCGGTTGTGGCACGTGCAGTGTGTGCCGTTGCACCGTCCTGTTGGAACCACATGTTTTCCAATCCCAATTCATCAAGTTGCGGCAAAAAGGACTCGTTGATCATTGCTCTGTAGCGCTCACCATTCACAGTAACCTTTTGGCCCGCGACGTCTTCGAAGAAAAAAGGTCCGATGACTCCTCCAGCGAAAACAGCACACCATACAGTGACTTTGAGCGGGTGTAATGGCTCTTCGTGGGTTACACGCGGATTTTCAGTGCCCCAGAAGCGTAAATTTTGCTTATTTACGTACCCGCTAAGATGGAAATGGGCCTCATCACTCATGATTATTTTTGATGAAAAATCATCTTCCTCTTGGTGGTGATTAAGGATGGCTTGAGCGTATGTTAGACGCGATTGGCGGTCAGCAGCTAACAGCTGATGCACCGTCTGGACTTTGTACGGAAACATCTTCAAATCTTGTACCAAAATTCGCTGTAAAGACCGTCGACTGATACCCATTTGCGTGGCACGTCGTCTGGTCGATGTCGACGGCGCTTCCATGACATCCTCGGCTACAGCAGCAATATTCTCTGCAGAACGGCTACTGTATAGCTCTTTCCTTTTGATTTTTTCGATTTGATTTTTCCTCTGCTGCCACGAGCAAGTTAAAGCTTGTTGGCGTCACCTGACTAGCACATGTAGCTATATTAAACTTCCAGTCGTCAAAGGCGCCTATGTCAACACGAACTATTTCAATACGCCGGCGGCCCCAGTTCAGCTTCATATCACTCGGTAGTTTGCTCAGTAAGTCATTCAGTAGTTGGACCATTGAGGTAGTCACTTAATCCGATTGCTTGCATTGTGGCTCTATAATTTTGGATCGCCAGGGAGAAGTTTATGAGTGTTTCCAGATGATCGATTTTAACAGGTGGCGTTTGTCTCAGTTTCCGTTGGAGAGCTTCATGTATAACGTCGGGACGTCCAAACAACATCCTTAACGTTTCTATTGCCAATGGTACAGTTGCCGGCATCATTAATTTACCACGCACAGCTTCCAGAGCAGATCATTTTAGGCACCTTTGTAGCCTATCAAGATCCCTTTGTATTATTTGTCTAGGTGCTATCTGTGTTGGTGATAACGTGATGTCGACGTAGCTCTCAGTATGAAGCGGCAGTGCACTAGGCCTCCAGATGTTATGCAGCATTGACGATGTATTTGCTTGTGGTGGATCGTTATGCGGAGTGTAAGGAGCTCGGATGTAGTTAACTGAAGCGGTATTATATACATTCGGACACCATCGAGACGTATTTGTGTATAACGATGTTGGTACGTATGCTGTTGTGGTTACGTCAGGAGTACGAGGTGCGAAGGCTGTATAACATAAACTTTGATTTACTTGTGCACTCACCATAGGACAGGAAGTAAAATATGGGGGTTTGTAACCGGTCGACATTATTCCACTACCTGTTGGAAAATATGAGGATGAATATGGTTGGCTAAATGTGGGAGCGAAGTCATTTAAGCCGTTTCGGAAATTTGCCCAATCTTAGCCAGCGTTGACGTTTGTGCCAACATCCAAATGAGCTGATGTCACGGTATGTGCAGTTGCATCGCCAGTTGTAAGTGGTTGCCCGGCATTGACAGGCTCAAACATTGGTGCGGGTGCACGCGTTGTGATGGTAGCTGTCGGTGTTGTTTCCGCTGGAGTCGCTGGTGGGTTACAGTTGGTGTCCAAATTATTCATTATAACCTCACAATTTACTGCAGGAACGGCAAATAACCAAAGTATTTTAGAATGTTGAAGCGCCAGGCACGAATAGTAAAAAACACATATTTTAAGCTCAGAATTCACTTTATTTCATCAACTTGGAATTCTATTATGTGCTAAAATCTAATATAATATACAATTCATTTAATATTTTATGTAGAATAATTGGTGAAAAGTCTTACACTTGTGTTTGATTAAAGATATAAAAGTGGGTTTAATATCGCCAATTTATAGAGTAGTCACGTCCTATCTAGTGCCTGGTGTCCAAAGAAAAGGCTGAAAGTTCCAGACTTACGCAATTTCCGTTTATTTTCGAAGTCGATTCAGCAATTTAGATGATAAAAGTTTCGTCTGTTATTTTAACGCTACCACCTATACTAGATACATCTTGGAAATAGTATAGACAACATTTGACAAGGTCGGACCACAACGACAAGAAAAAATTGAAATCAGCTGTTCTAACGCGTCCACCTGTAATAGATACATCTCGGGGTAGCCTATTGGATACACAATGGGAGCCATTAAAATTTCTGAAGACATTGTTTCCAAAAGTTTGCAAAGATAAAAGAAGGTATGTGTGCTTTAAACTTTAATTTTTGTCATTGGTTTAATATAAAATAATTTTTATCCGTTTGAGTTTATATTATTCGATCTTTCAGTTGTTAAGTTTTTAATAATTGTTCGGTTCAAGATCAATAACTATTAAAAAGTACTTTTTCAATGAGAAAGTACATTTTAATAGAAATGTTGAAAATAAATGTGTGAAATTGATCATTATGGTGGATGGTGGGGAATATAGCTATTTCAATGCCCACCAAGGCATAACATCAGCTCCCTTCTCCACAAGTATTTAGGTATATCATCACACATAAACGAGAGCGAGAATTGTCTAAACTCCTACTTGTGCGAAAACATCCACAACAATACTTTGCAATAACCATCGATATTCACAACATTTCTTTCCTATGCATGCTTTCATCGAAAGCCATTGCATAGATGTTGTTGTTTCAAAAAAGAAACAACGATGCCACCATAATGATCAATTTCACACATTTCTTTACAACATTTCTATTAAAGTGTACTTTTTCATAGAAAAAGTACTTTTTAATAGTTATTGAACTTGAACCGAACAATTATTAAAAAAATAAAATAATTTTTAAAAATAGTGTCTTTTCATTACAACAGGTGCTTTTGTTGGCCCGGACATACGAAAACTTATGCAAAACTCTGAATTTGAGCAAATACTCTCACCAAACGAACTTGCCGCATGGAGAAGCATTAAAAGAAATAAATGGTTTCCCATTACATCCCATGAAGGGGCTGGGGAGAACTTCTCACAATCACTGAGCTGTGCGATTTCCAGTTTTCACTCACTGATTGGGACCTACAGTTTTACTCCGATTCCGAACGGTAATTTGAGTAGCTTTTTCATGGCTAGATACTCGATAGTGTCGCCGTCACTATGCGAGGTTTTGAGACATTTTAGCACCAATTTGGAATAAGTAAGAAATTAACCCATAAAAGACGTTTTCAGTTTTGACTTATTTCTGGCATTTAGGCTGAGAATTTTACGGGAAATATTTTTGCTGTACATTTTAACTCGTTACGCCACTGTTTTAGGGGTGTTTTTACCCTTTTCCGGAAAGGGGCATAAAAGACCCATATGTTGAGGAGCTATAAGGTTAAAATGTTCCACAAAAATATTTCTCATAAAATTTTACATAAAATTGCTGAACGCATCCTATACCTAAAATGTAAGGATCACATGGTTTCCTATGTCGATTCATCATAAGAATGTACAAGAGGGGGAATACTTTTACCCCCCCCCCCCCACCTTTAATTACCAACGTATGTAAACTTTCAAAACGCCGATACACGTAAACCTTTTTTAACCCCTCTACCTCAATCCGTTGTCAGAACCTAGTAGTTCTCGAAAAAGTTTAATTTTGTTCCACAGTGTTATTTAAAACGTGTCGAGTTTAATACTTTACCTTCTTTTAGTTAGCCTCAGTCCAGTTTTCGTACACCTGGCGAATTCTCTACGAAGCTTTATATTCTTTTGGGATAACAATTGTTTATTTTTCTTCTCTGCAGCCTTAAGACCAAATCTTTTAAATCTTCGACGAGCAGTCCACTCAGTGGCGTCAATACTTGAGGTTTTTAGTGCCGCAATTGGGCATTGTTGAAGTTTTAATATTTTTCTTTCGTTTTATTCTTTGAATCGTTATATAACTTCTATTAAACTCTTCTGCAACGATGCGAACTGAATTAGTTTTTGTAATAATTCCATGATTTCACCTACTTTAGATGCTTCCACGTTTGATCAGCACATGGTCAATAATGAGCAAGACATAAAGTACAGTAAACTTGATAATGAGCAAAATACAGTAAATTTATGAGCTACGTGATGATTATATTTGAGTTTCTGGATCTTTAAAGAATTGAAGAGAGTGCAATATTGTAACATTGAAGAGAGTGCGTAATTGTAACATTGAGGTTTATTTACATATTACGCTCTTTTGAACATAGTGACATCACAGTAAAATTAAAAAAATGTTTTATTTCTAAGGTTAAACGCTGCTAAAAATTAAAGTTTTAAACTTCCATTATGAGAAACCTGTTACAATTTTGTTCGTCACTGTATGCATATAAAAAAAGGCATTGTTATACTCCCAGAAAGGAAAATTATAAAAGCACACAATTATTCTAGAACCTATGTATGTAATTATGTAGTTTAGAATTGCAAAGATGTCTGAATTATGCCTTTTGAATTTGAAAACGAAGTTGTATAATTTTCCTTTTCTCACAATTTAGTTAGTTGCCAATATTTCGATCAACTTCGTTGATCATTTTCAGGGATCTACCGCTTCAATAGATGAACATTTTTTGTTCTTTTTATGGAAAAGGGTAAAATAGGGTGTCTTTGTACTTCAAAAATTTTCCTCATACAATTCTACTATAAGTTTCTTAACACACCAAAGATCCAAACTCAACTTGAATGTCGAAAATAAGTCAAAACTTAAAATCCATTTAAGGGTTAATTTCGTACTTATTCCGAGTTGGGGCTCAAATGTCCCACAAAACTGAATTTTAAGGGGTTGGTGTGAATTGAAAAAATATTCAACGTAAAATTTTACTATAAGTCACCAAACAAAAGAATGTATAAATAAATATTAAGAGAAAATATAATTTATTCACATTGGGCTAATTAGGCGCGCCAAAGCTTGTCAGCTGCACTTTGGCTGATAAGATCCTGCAACAAAAAATTACATGAGGTGTCAGGGGACACCCAGTTGGAACGAAGTTCCTTTCGTTATATATACTGTAGTAGTTAGTTCCAACACGCCTAAGGCGCCGGTTGAAAAATACGATATTTTAAATGGATGTTTAAGAAAATACACTTTTTGTAAAATGATAAACTTTTCTAAGAATAATGTTTTTTGTTTTAATTTGAGGTCCTGTTTGTAAGAATATGTATTATATTTTCCCAAAAAGGTGCTTTTTTAAAGGGAAGTACTTCTTTTATTAAAAGTTAATGTTTTTTTAAGAAAAGGCGCCATGAGTATGAATTTTTTATAAGAGAATGTATTTTTTTTTAGAAATGGGATTTTTTTTAGAAATTGTCCTTTTTTCAAGAATACGTAAATTTTTAAGGGTACATACTTATCTCAAGAAAAGTTATTGTGTTTCACAAAAAACGTACTCTTGTAAGAAAATTTACTTTTTTTCAGAAAAGGCACTTATTTAAAACAATGTTCTTTTTTAAACTTATTTCACTTTGGCTTTTCTATATTTACTTTTTATTGGGTTCAAAACTACTATATATACTAATTTAGCTGGACCCGGCAAACTGCGTTTTGCCTTCAAATTTTTTGTAATGCCAAAGTGTGAACAAAAATAAAGTGGGCAAATATACCTGTAGTTGTCTGGAATATTATGAAGAAGAATGTAAAATAACTGTTTGTTAGAAGAATTTGATTAGATTTCGATCGTGTGCTGATTTGTCTAAAAAGCTTCTCATTATACTATAATAGCTGTTCCCGTTGCGCTTCGCTACCCCTGAATTGTAATTTTAATGAAACACAATTTTGGTATTTTTGGTGATCTAGTTGTATCATCTGGTGCAAATATACATAGGTAAGTCGGAAGGTTTACTCACACAAGAACATGCAACATATATTGTCCGTGGGAAAAATACGGATTTGTTAAATTTAAGCCACAGACTTGAAGCGACTGCCCTTGCGCTTTATTAATTTTCATCGCAAGTGGCAACCGTGTAATAAAAATGCGAGGAGTTGTGGCTATTTTAATCGCTTATGGAGTAGCGATATGTTTGTTTATTTAATGCATCAATTAAAGAGCATTGTAGTAAAAAACTGACTTGACTGAATTCGTACAATGGTCTTATATACTATTTGGAATACATTATTAGTTCTATCTAGTTTCTATATGGTGACACATATTCATTGATTCTCCTTAGTGGTTAAACGGTTCATATATCGTGAATGCTCAATCGGTCAGACAGAAGGAGTCGAATTACTCGTTCACTGGTACAATGTACTTTGCTGACCTATACCTCGATATGAATAGTGACAATGTAAATGAACACGCCAACAACCAAAGAGTATATGAATGAATGTAGATATGTGTTAAGTGGTATCGCATACGTTCTAGCATATGCGATATACGAATCACACTACACCTCCCTTTTTAAAAAGAATAATTTATTATTCTATTATTAGTAATACAATGTATAGTAGTTAAATTGTTAAAGTGTAGAAATAATAAAATAATTATCAGAATCCGGATCTCATTAATGTAATACTTATATTTTACAATTATTACTTAACAAATAGTTTTAATCTATTTTTGTTTATTTTTAATGTTTTGTTCTTTATCTTATCTTCTAATACAATGTTGTTATTTTTAAGAATCTCCTTAACCATAAATGGACCTAGATATCTATTGTCTAATTTATGACCTATTTCATTTCTAACTAACACTAGATCTCCTATATTAATTTTCATATCCTTAATATTTCTATCATATTGTTCTTTTTGTTTTTCTTTCTCCTTATCTATTAATAACCTTGCTCTTTTATAAGCGTTTTCCAATCTAAATTTAACTTCCTTACTATAATCTTCTATATTATAGATCGGGTCTACAGTATCTATGCTATTGAAATCTGTGAATCCGTATGGGATTCGTCCAAATACAAGCTCGTAAGGGCAATAGCCATGCACCACAGACGGTGACGTATTGAAACAATATGTAAAATATCTTAGCCATTCATCCCAATCATTCCGGTCTACCGATATGTATGATCGTACATACTCGTTAAACGTACGGTGACTTCGTTCGACAGTGCCTACAGTTTGGTGGTGGTGAGCTGTTGATGTTATGTTATCAATTTTCAGATACTTGCAAAGATCCGTCATTACCGAGTTTTTATACTCCGTACCCATGTCCGTAATGAACGTCTTCATTGGACCGTAGGTGAGTATAAAAGAGTCGAATATCGCCTTTGCGACTGTTCTTGCACTTTTATTCGGTATTGGTATTGTTACCAAGTATTTTGTTAAGTCACATATTAGAGTGACTGCATATTCATTTCCACTTTCTGTTCTTGGTAGTGGACCAACGGTATCTACCAACACGGTGTCAAACGCTTTATTAGGTGTGTGGGTGATCACCATTGGTGCCTTCGTATGTCTTGTTATTTTTGCTTTTTGACATTTCTGACATGACTTGACGTACTTCGATATGTCCTTAGTCATGTTTGGCCAGTAGAAATGTCTTTTTATTTTATTTAACGTTCTCGTTATTCCGCAGTGTCCACCTTCCACTGGATCATCATGATATCTTTCCAAGGTTCTTCTTATGTCAGAGCTTTCTTTTAATTTTGTCACCTTTGGTAGTAGCGCTACTTTTACCCATTTTAATTTGTTATTGCCCATTTCTTTAAATTCATTTATTGAGACAAATTCGAAAGTTTTCTCTGTAGGTGCCATTTGTAATATATCAATTTTTTGTATGCTGACCTCCTTTTGAAGTCTTGGGAAAAATTGTCCTAAATCAATTTTCCCATTAGTGTACAAATCCTTGATATTAATATTCATTAATTTTCTCTTGCCATGCTTAATATAGCAATGGTCAATAGTCATCTTTAATTTTGGTTTTCTTTTGACGTCTGTATTATTGATGACTTCGTATACGTTGGGCTTTCTTTCAATTTTACTCTCCTCTTTGCTACTGACTTCCTTGTTATCTGTTTTGGTGGTTGATCTGGTTGTCATTCTGTGTATCTTAGCTACGTTCAGGTTCAGCTCTTTCAAATCATCTATCGTTATGCGAGACAAAGTATCCGCTACATAATTCTCCTTGCCCCTAAGGTATTCTATAGTGAAATCATATTCTTCTAGATCAAGCCGCATTCTCGTCAATTTCGAACTAGGGTTTTTCATTGAGAAAAGATAAGACAGAGGTCTATGGTCCGTTCTGACCAAAAATGGTGTACCATATATGTATGGTCTGAAGTGAGTTATGGCCCAATGAATAGCGGTGAGCTCTTGCTCAATTGTAGATTTGTTACTTTCTCCCTTTGTGAAAGATTTCGAAGCATATGCCACTGGCAGCTGTTTTCCATCATATTCCTGACCTAACATCGCCCCGCAGGCCTGTTTACTTGCGTCAGTGGTTATGCAAAATGGTTTCGTGAAATCCGGGTACTGTAAAAGTGTGGGTTTCATAAGTTGCTCTTTCAAATGTTCGAATGCTCTTTGGCATTCTTCAGTCCAACTGAACGGAACACTCTTCTTTGTAAACCTTGTTATGTGCCGAGAATAATCAGCAAAATTCTTAATGAACCTCCTGTAATAGTTACAGAAAGCTACAAACCGTCTTGCCTCATCGGCGGTGGTCGGTACCGGATAATTCTTGATAGCCTCATACTTCTTGTCATCAGGCAATATGCCCCTATCGGTACATTTATGCCCCAGATAAGTGACCTCATGCATGAAGAAACAGCATTTTTCGGGATGTAATTTCAGATTGTATTTCCGGCATAGCTTGAAGACATCTGTTAAATTATTTAACATATGTTTCTCCGAACAGCCCAATACTACCAAATCATCCATGTATAAAAATGCTTGTGAAGGTTTTAAACCTGAAAAAGCAATCGTCATCATGCGTTGGAATGAATTGGGTGCTATCTTAAGACCGTAAGGTAATCGTTTGAAACGGTATGACCCATTGTCTGTTGAAAACGAAGTTATGTCTCTGGAATCTTCATCAAGTTCTATCTGGTGAAAACCAGACATTAAATCCAGACATGAGAAATACTTCGCTCGGCCTAACTGGTCGAGTATGTCTTCGATTCTCGGAAGGGGAAATTTATCCGCTATCAATTTTTTATTCACTTGACGATAGTCGACGACCAATCGCCATGCTTTTCCGCTAGATCCTGGTAGCGGTTTCTTTGGTACCAATAGGAGTGGACTGTTGTACTCCGATACTGATGGTTCTACTATACCATCTCTCACTAATTTATGGACTTGTCTATTTACCTCTTCTTTATGAGCATGCGGTATTCTATAGTTCTTGATATACGTTGGGTTATCGTCTCTCAGTCTTATGCGTTGTTTGTAAAAATTATTGGCCGATATAACTTCCGATCCTAGCGCGAATATGTCACAAAATTCAGTGCACAGCGTCGTGAGGGGTTTCTCAAAAGCTTTTGGGAAGTTCTTAGTGAGTAAATTCATAATCTCATCCCTTCTCTTTTCGTCATGATCATTGACACTCGTCATTTCCCAATTGTCGAGATCATCAGTCAGAATGTCCCCATCATGCATAACAGTGTCATGAGTATTCGTATTCAAAATTCGGACAAACGCGTCCCTACATTTTACTATTGTCCCTGAAATGAAAACTCCTGGTCTGCGTTCCTGGCTCAACACTAGCAATTCCTCCATTGGTGAGTCAATAGTTATTCTCCGCACCACCTGTGACCTAGCTGGGATTACTATACTATTACTACCACAAGTGTGCGTCATTCGTACGGCTATATCGGGGAAACCGTGTGGTCTCATTATAAACCAATCTTGATCTCTCTGAAAGTCCAGAATGCAATTGAATTCTTTAATGAAATCCATACCCAGTAGTCCGTCGCATGGTATGGGAAAATTGTCTTGTACCACATGAAAATCATGCGTCACTAAATAGTTCTCAGCTCCAATTTCCATTCTCGCGCATCCCAATGAACTTATCGCTCCTTGACCTATTCCGCTAATCGTCGTTATTCTGCCCTTATTCACCGTTATCGTGCCTATGGTATTCGCCTTGATAAGGGATATGTCAGCACCTGTGTCCACTAATAGTGTGACTTTTGGACCATTTTCTCCTATACTAAATTCTACAAATATGCTAAAACTGAGGTTCAACGTATGTATTCTTGTCTCTATTGGCTTAGGGGCAGGTTCTGGTTTTCCGAACCAGTTTGATCATTTGTCATCGCACGGACGCTATTGTTGTAGTGGTTTCCACGATAGTTACCGCGACCACCTCTACCGCCTCGGTAGTTTCCTCCACTGTGGTTATTTTGATAACCATTCTGGTTATTATTATAGTTACTCCTACCACTGTTTCTTTGACTTCGGTTATTACCTCCTCGGTTATAACTTCCTCGTCCTCGCTGGAATCGTCCCTGGTTATTACTCCGATACTGTCTTTTAAAATGAAGTATGGTGTTCTCTGACCCTGTTGTCTCAGTACATGCATTAACAAATTTCGAGACTGCCTCATTCATCGTGTGGAATTGACCCGCACGCATAACAAGCTTCACTTCGTTCAGTTTACAATTCTTGGTCATCGCCTTAACTGCAGTTTGCGTACTGTACTTTCCGGCCAGCTCCAATGGCAGCCCATCACCAATATATGCATTCTCTAATGCTCTTGTCATATCTTCTATTTCCTTGGTATACTCATTGGCTGACTTGTTGTTCTGCTGTATATTCATAATCTTGGCCGTCAGGACCTCGACTGATTCTCCTTTTACAGAGGTCTGCAATTTGTTGATTACTTGTTCAAGCGTTGCCTCATTGCCTATAATATTTCTTGCTGTACCTCGCAGCTTTGTTTTTACCAAAGTAACAGCAATAGCATCATGCGTTTCTTTTATGGTCCCCACCAATTGTAGCGCGTCCAGAAAACTTTTTAGGTTTTCAGGCCTGCCATCGAAATCAGGTATGAGTCTCGAGGCTGTGTTTATAAATTCTATCGCTGTTAAAGGCATCTTACGATCTTGTACTTGTACTTCTTTATCTGAGTCGGTATCTGCATCCGACTGGTCTTCTCCTATGGGTGATAGTTTCTTGAATGATTCTGGTGTAAGAACTCTATATAAGTCTATTATAACCGGTTCACTTACTGTATGAGGAACCTCCTGATTTATCTGATATTTTGAAAATATTTTTACTAGCTTATCTCTGGTTTCCCAATAAAACCCTAAACCTTCTTCTTCATGTTCTTTAGTCAAACGTCCTGAGTGTTGATGTAACAAATTCCTAATTGCTTCAAAAGTAACTATCAATGTGCCTAAATGTTTCCTGACCGTTTCTGGTCTTATAAATGTGTTCTTATTTATGCACTTATAAGCTTTACTGAATTTCTCCCGTTCTGATACAAAAATCGTTCTAATCAATTCCCATGTCTCCATCTAGAACTAAAAATTCTCACAATTAAATATCCTTTCATATTTCTTTATTTACGCTCAAAACTTGTTTTTTATTTTTTTTTCTTAAAAAAAAAAATTGTTTTTCATTTAAATTCTCTGCACGGGTGCCAACCCCAAATATCTCTTTTTCAGGCTTTTCTTATGCATAACATATAACTTAATACATATATTTGCTAATATTGCTATTGTTATTACAACTAGCATTAATTCTATGTTCTTAATGTTAACTTGAGGTGCTTGTATTTCAACCTCATTGATTACGTTTGCCTTGGGGTCTTTAATCTTTGTATTCTGACCCCCCATTTCAATGTAAATTTGCTTTGCGTTCATTCAATAAAATAAAATAATGAAAATGTATATTATCTATTGATGTTCGTTTCTTTATTGTCCCTAAGGTGAACACGGGCGAACTCGCCTCCGTTCCTTACAGGTGCATGAGATTCATGCACTCCGTGCTTAAACTAGCTGCTATTAATGTATTAGTTATTAATGTTGCTGCTGCTGTTGTTGTTGCTTATATTTCTGCCATGCCTCCATCTGGGCCTCGATGCAGTCTATCTTCTTCCAGATTTCTGTTACGAGGAAACCGCCTCGTCTCTTTGGTGGACACACTTTGGTTACGTGTGCTAAAACCCGTTGTGGCTTCGCCTTGGCTTGGCGGCTCTTGTATTCCTGTATTGTTATTGGTTTAGGACCCTGTCCTTTCTCCAGGTTCATCCTTCAGGTGTCCTTTGGTCCTTAGTTATTAATTCGGACTCCTGTCTCGGGTGCCATGTAATAAAAATGCGAGGAGTTGTGGCTATTTTAATCGCTTACGGAGTAGCGATATGTTTGTTTATTTAATGCATCAATTAAAGAGCATTGTAGTAAAAAACTGACTTGACTGAATTTGTACAATGGTCTTATATACTATTTGGAATACATTATTAGTTCTATCTAGTTTCTATATGGTGACACATATTCATTGATTCTCCTTAGTGGTTAAACGGTTCATATATCGTGAATGCTCAATCGGTCAGACAGAAGGAGTCGAATTACTCGTTCACTGGTACAATGTACTTTGCTGACCTATACCTCGATATGAATAGTGACAATGTAAATGAACACGCCAACAACCAAAGAGTATATGAATGAATGTAGATATGTGTTAAGTGGTATCGCATACGTTCTAGCATATGCGATATACGAATCACACTACAACCGAATCGGAAACTGAAATCGATGGGCATGTCTGTAGGTATCATGGGAATGCGTGAAATCAGGGCATGGGTACCATTAAAATTTCCAGTGATTATAGTACCCTCGATAAGATTATTCTGAATTTTTTTATAAACTGCATTATTGGGATAAAGATATTTAGGATGCTCGCGAAACTGACATAAATGATATTCATATTCATTCGTACCTGTGGTCACTTTTTAGCTTCATAGTCTGACCTTTTTAATAGCCATAACTTATGTTTTTTGAAAGATAGCCATACCTTTTCGAAAGATAGCCATACCTCTTACCTTTCCAAAATTACCTAAACGAAGCCCAGAGGTCTTACCGTTCCAAAGTTATGACCATTTTACTGAAATGCAAAAATGTTTGTGTTTGTTTTTGGAAGCGAAATAGCAGCACACATTTATTTGTTTTTGTAAAAAAAAAAGATTTTATTTTATTGAAATTTTTGGTTGAAGAATCAAACACATAAGGACAAAAACATTTGATGTTAAAGGAAGTTTTCAATGTGGTTCCCATTTTCTACTAAACACAATTGCAGCCGTTTGCGAACCACATCCGCCACGTTTAGTTCACTCATCTTTTCACGAACTTTCACTGCAGCTTCGTCAATGCGTGCAAGTAACTGCTCTTAAAGACCTTCCCAACAAGCCCAACAACAACAAAAATCCGAGCACTGGTGCAGAAGTTAGCAACTTTACCGTACTACCCTCCGACCGACAATCCGAAAATGTTGAACCCGCTGCCATTTCGCACCCTTGCATTTTCGGACATGGTCCTAGTAGACTTTTCTTCATGAAATGAGCCAAGGAATACGCTGGAAAAATTTGTACGGAACTTCCTGAATCACACTGTATAATAGTCAAATATTGACGTGTGTGGGCGGCGCCTCGTCCCTTTGTGGCAACTTTCTTCCAAATAGTCTATTCGTATCTGTAGGTCAACTGTAACATACTGTGAAATTTACAGGACGATCAAACTATTATTATGAGTGATATAACGGTTTCTTTTAAAAGGGGCGTGGCACATCCCACTTCCACCCTGGCAGTAATTCATACTCTACAACAACATATATACCAAATTGTATCTTCATACATCTGATAGCTCATGAGATATAGCCATTTTAAATTTCAAGTTGTTTGGGCGGTGTCACCCCCTTTATCCAATCACTACCAAGTAAATATAACTAAGGACTATTAGTAGGTCATTAGTACCACATTGTAAAATTTCCATAACAATCGGTCTATTAGAAAAGCCGTCAGAGCGATTTTTGGAAAGAGGGCGTGGCACATCCCACTTCCACCATAGCTGTAATTCGAACTCTACGAAAAACTTATATACCAAATCTCATCTTCATACCTCGGATAGTTCATGATATATAATTATTTTAAATTTGAAGTTGTATGGAGTTGCCCCTTTATCCAATCTTTTCCAAGTCTAGCCAAGGACTATCAGCAGGTCATCGGTACCTCATTGTAAAATTTTCAGAACAATCGGTCTTTTACAAAAGCCATCAGAGCGATTTTTGTAAAGGGTGCGTACTGTACGAACAACTTATATACCAAATATCATATTCATACCTCTGATAGTTCATGAGATACAGCCGTACAAAGTTTCAAGATGTATTCCACGCCTACTATTGCGATCCCGCCCATTTTTTGTTGGATCACGAGTTTTGCTGCCAAATGCATCCACACAAATTTTCAAGGCGATTGGTGAAACACCACTCCAGATATTGCGTTTTCAAAAATAGAGTCCAATGGGCGGGGCCACGCCCACTTGATATATCAAAAATTCAAGTACGGTATTTTCGCATTCTTCGAAAATTTCAAAAAGATCAGTCCAACCGTTTTCGAGGCTATACGGTACTAAAAAATGCAAACAAACACATCTGATTTTTGTAATACGAGTACATTAGACCTGGCGCAGCTTATATGGCATTTTTTTTTCTCAAAATTTTTATTGCGGGGATTGGTTAATTGATGTGGACAATTTTCAAATCGATCAGAGTATGGCAAGCTGTGCCAAAATGAGGTCAAAGTTCAAATATAGAAAATACACTC